>VDFB02058242.1:374103162-374222143 GCA_007258455.2 Sequoia sempervirens | reverse complement strand
AAAAATAAACCTAGTAGTTTAGAAACTAAATTCAATTTCCCACTAAATCTATTCTTACATGTTTTTGAAATAATATAGATAACTTATTCAAATTTTTACATCAAGTTGCCTAACTCTAATTGTTCTGAATTTTCATTGCCACTTAAGGGCTTGTTTGGCATACCATGATCCTGCACATACTCGGGCCTGAGGGGTCACTTTCAAGTCATTTTCAAACACTTCCAATAGCAACCTTGAGATTTGAGTTGTGAGCTTCTGACGATATGGTGCAACAACAACTTTCCCTGCATATTTCTGATCGAGTTCGAACGTACTAACGACCACTTGGCATCGGGGCACCGGTAAGTGGTCCTTATCCGAGCTTCGTTTTTCCTTTATTGCTTCATTTAATGCTTTAAAAGGTCGATCCATTTGCAGCGGCACTATATAGCATCACTCAAAAATAAAATTGTGCTGCTCAGTGTTAAATAGCGCCACAACGGTGCAACTTGGAGTTTAAAAACTCTGATGCTGAGCTCGAGGCTGGCAAAGGGATTTGAAAAGTGTGATGCAGTGGTCTCATTTTTTCTCAAAGCGTGCCACTGGATGAGAAAGTGCACTGCAGTAGTGCAATTTTTCTCTTTTAAACCCTAACGTTAGAACTATGACGCCATCATGAGTTGCACCGCTGGAGGGGTTTTTGAGCGCTCGATGGAGAATTTTTCAAAAAATTTAACATGGTGACCTTCCTTGATGCAGGACACGGCAAGGGAGCTCTACTCTCGAGAGCACAGGTCATGAGATTTGGCTAGGTATTTGTGGGACCTGAGGGACAGGGACCAGGATTGACTCCGAATTACAGGGTTATGGTATATTGCTTACACGGCGCCCATTCTCACTCACTTAGGGATGCTATCGATGCTGGCTGAGAGATGGCATAGCGAGACATCTTCGTTTCATCTTCCCACTGGCAAGGCCACCGTCACCTTGGAGGAAATTTGGCATATTTTGAGATTGTCGATTCACGGTCGCCAGATGATTTTTAACATGGACGAGGTGCGCGAGGCCTGCTACAGAGTCCTCACCATAGATGAGATTATTTTCTACGAGGGACATACAGAGTTTGAGTGGCATAGGATCCTAGCACCTTCCTACCGCTGGGTGATTGCTTCCATCATTTTGGGTCTCATTGCCCCTGACAGACAAGGTCGATATTTCAGTCTCGGCTGGGGATATTGCTAGGAGTGAATGGTTCGAGACAGGCCAGTTTGTTTCGCATGGGGGTCTATTCTTCTAGCTTCATTATACAGAGACCTCCATGAGTATGTCTACATGGAGGGCAGAGCACTCGAAATAGGGGTGACTCTTCTTCACATGTGGGCATGGGAGAACATAGTTATGCTACGGTCACACATTGTTTCGGTTATGATGCTGGTAGACGATCCCCTCGTGTGGCGATACGAAGGCAGTGTGTCCTTCACACACACTGGTGAGCACGAGATCCCTTACTAGAGGAGGGTCTTGGACGAGATGCAGGTTTTCACCTGGCAACCCTACCTTGGTTGGCTTGGATGGGATGACGATGCCAATTAGTTGTTCTATTGCTGCCAGGACCATTTTATGTAGGGGCAAGAGTACACCATGATAAAGAGGTACTTGCTTGAGCGCATGTAGCATCAGTTCAGTGAGCCGCAAGATTGCCCTAATGATGATTATGTAGTTGTCTTTGCCCGTAGTATGACACAGGTGTCATGGGGGCAGTTTTTTCCTACCTCGGAGGCGGTGGATAGTTTTCGACAGTTGGTAGCCCGGGCATGGGCTTATGATCAGGGGCTTGCAGACCCAGGTACGACTCAGGCTTATAGGGATTAGTTCCAACCTCTGCTTCAGTTGACTATTCCAAGTGCAATTTCAGATCTGCAAAGAGTTAGAGGCAGAGGGGGAGGACGAGGACAGAGGGCTGATGTCTGATAGGATCAACTAGTTGTGCCGCCAGTCTAGCTAAGGCAGGGTGATGTTCCGATGCCAGACCAGCAGCAGGAGCCACTAGGTGTACCACCACGAGGCGAGGATTAACCTTGGGTGTAGCCACAGGTATAGCCTCAGGTACAGCTAGCGGGATAGGAAGATCCTTGGGATGTGTTGATTGTGCAGTTATAGGTTTAGGTCCAGGCTGTGATAGATGAGAGAGATTAGGCAAGGGCCGAGAGAGAGTAGCTTAGGGCTGAGAGGGATCAAGCCATATAGCAGAGACAAGCTACAGAGGTATAGGCAGCCACAGAGCTAGGTAGGAGACAACAGCTAGAGAGCATGACAACCTCCTCCTCCCAGGGTACAGTGTCAGTTCAATCCTACAGGGATGTCATCTGAGAGGCTAAGTACTATCGGAGGTACTATCATGAGGCCCTACCTAGAGCAAAATGGGTCCCAGAGTACTTAGAGTGGGCTAGCCACAGACCAACAGAGGGTCACAATGACAAAGGCGAGGGCAACATTCATAGGGACAGAGCTTGATCAAGATGATATGATAGTTTTTGTGCCTTATGGGCTCATTTTTGATAGCCTGATAGGCCTTTTGTACTGATTGGCATACATGTACAGTGATCCTATTTATTTTTTTGTACTATGTCAGTTATTTGATGATATATATATATGATTCAATGATGATTTTGATGTGATGTAATGTGTACTCTTTATTTATGTATGTATGGTTCTACTTCTATATGTTGTGCAATTATGTTATATGATGATTATACGATGCTATTTGATGCTATATGATGAATTTATGGATGCATTTATTTTCGATGATGTATGCCTTATGATTATGACTAACAGATCTATATTATGCCGCCTTATGATATGTAGATGTATTTATGTGATGTGCAATGATGCGAAGTGATAAGTTATGTAAATTATGGTTATAATATGAAATGATTATGGATGGACGTATGCTTTGTATGCGATGCAATGAATGATTTATGATGCTATTTATGAGATGAAATGGATGATGTAATGTGATGGTCATGATATGATGCAAATGAGACGGTTTTATGTAATGAAAATGAGATGGTTTTTTAAGATGCAAATGTCATTATCCTAAACATATTAAATGATGATGTAATGTATGTGATGTATTTAATATGATGTACTATATGCACTAATATGATAATGTTTTATGCAAAATGGACTTAATGCATGAGATGACTTTATGATGTTATGCTAGTATGTATGTGATGGGTTATCTTATAATGCCTGTGTACCTATTGTTTATGATTATGCAGTATGTGATAATGAAATGTAAATGAATGTTTATGCGGTGATTGATATAATGCGATGCAATGCAATGTAATGGATGAAATGCAATGAAATGGATGCACCTATCTATGAAGAATGCCTATGATAGCCTATTTATATGATGTTTGAAATGCAATGCATGTGTTTCCTATATGATATGTTTATGCAATATGGTAATGGTTTGTGGATGCAGGATCGATGACGATGGTGGTAATGATGATCAACTGTCATAGTACCTTGTTAGTGTGGTGAGAAAGAAGAGAAGAAGTCATTTCAACAAGACACAAGATGATGCAAATGCAAATGATGATGATGATGATTACTTGCCAAGGAACTGGGATTTTCAAAAGCCCAAATTTTCTTATGTTTGATAATGCACGTGGTACGATGCATCAAGGTATAGAAAACCAGGATGGCGTAGTACCCAGTGTGATGGAATTTGACTTGACAAGCAGATAGGAGTATCCTTGTTCACATATGACATACGTAAACCTTGCTAGGATGCCCTTTATAAGTTTCAAACACCTCAAACCAAAACATGGAATGGTAAAATGATCCATGCAGTAGTCAACAAGTTGTCCAAGACTTCCTCCATACATATCTAACAAAGCAAGTATTTTCCAAGGTTATTTTACAAGAACGTCCAATAAACATAGCAAACAAAAAGATAATGATTGTTTCCCCATTCCTATTTCTCTAAATCCTCTTATTCGGATATCATCGAGAAGTCCTTGGAATGAGCGTAATAATATAAGTCAAAAGATAAAGACAAAGTACTCAAACAAGCTGATGCTCTTCAATACCGCTAACCAAAGGAAATGCGTTTTCTAAGGATAAGAACCGAAACTTATTGCAAAAAGATAATGTCCATTGTAGGAAGGATTCATCCTAGGACATGTTAGTGGATGGCAGCACATCATTTAATTTATCCAAAGTGTTCTAAGAGATGATTGATATGGGACCAATTTGGATGATGATTTACCAATACGAAGAGATGACCAACTTGCTTATGTACTGGCCTAGACCTAAGACTTGACGTTTTGAGTTTTCACTTTTAGCCAACTAGACTTGCTTCTGATTGTCTTAGCAAAGATTGAGGATTGCAATCGTTTATTATGAGTAATGTTATTGTGGGTGAAAGTGAGATGAGATTGGTGGATTTTTTCAAATATTTGGATGTTTTTGATCTTTTACAATGTTTTGAGGCTATTTTTGAGATTTTTGAGATTTTCAAATGTTTTGATTTTTGATTTTCCAATGTTTTGGGGTTTTCTGATATTTTGACCAAGAGACTAACCTAAAGACCTATCCTAGGGGCCTCGAGGACTAATCAACAGACTAGCCTTGGCTACGTTATACATGCAGAGACCACGTAGTTTGACTGACGACTTGACCTATTTACAGACGAAGATATACATGATGAGATGTCAGTTTATTATGACAGAATCCTAAAGGACTGACCTAAGTGTCTCATGGGATGATCAAAGATCAACCTTGCCTACGTTCAAGCTCAGAGATGACGTAGTTCGACAAGACAACCCTGTTTTTGGATTTTTCATGATTTTTGAATGCTTTTGGATTTTCTGATATTTAGGACTTTAAAAATATACACGAATCCTATCTGATAAGAACATGCCCCCAACGTGATGCAATAGACTACTCTGATAAAGGAAAGACAAAACTGACCTTAAGGATGAGCCGATTAGTACTAGGAGGAATCATGATACGAAAACAAGACCAAGCTATGGTGCGGATGTGAGTGGATGAGTGATGGATGGAGACCTGAATGTGATGGATGATGGAAGCGAAATGGATGGATGATACAGAATAAGCCGTAAAGATCCTGATGGATGGAAAGTGCTTATTTACGCAAGGTGCCTGTTTTCTAGGTTTTCACCAAGGTACTTGCCCAAAGTGCCACCAAAGTGGTTTTCACTAGAGGACGATTTTTTTTCTTTACTATTTTTTTGATCCTTTTTTTGATTTTTTTGGATATTTTTCTTTCTTTTCTTTTCTTTTCTTTTTGTTGTCACCAAGGTGCCTGTTTGTCAGGTTTTCACCAAGGTAACCATTTTTTTAGGACTTTTTCTGATTTTTTGGATTTTTTGGTTCTATACCTTGAATGATTTTAGGCATAGAACTTTTTGAGATAAGAGCTATTCATGGGCTCTTGCAGAGGTTCCCTTTCGGGTGTTGATAACTGATATGCCCCTGACTTATAACTTTTTGTGATAACGAATGGTCCCAACCAATTGGGTTCAAATTTTTCTTTGCTGCTTGGGTTTGGGACATTCTTCTGATTTTCTTTTAAGACTAGTTCTCTAAATAGGAACATCCTGCTTCTAATTTTCTTATTGTAGCTCCTTTTGAGTCTATTCTGATAGACTTGAAAATGATTTAAAGCATCTATATGTCACTCATCTAGCAACTCCAGCTCATTCAATCCTGATACTCGGTACTCTTCATCTGTGATGAGGTTTTGTAGTGATATCCTGAGGGATGGGAGCTCGATCTCTATGGGGAGTACTTCTTCTAATCCGTAGACTAGGGAAAAAGGGGTGGCACCGATGGGTGTGCGGATGCTAGTTCGATAGGCCTAGAGGGCAAGATTAAGCTGTAGATGCCAGTCACGACCTGCATCATTGACTGTCTTCTTGAGGATTTTCATAATGGTTTTGTTTTTAGCTTATGCTTGGCCATTGCCTTGGGGATAGTACAGGGTGGAGAAGCGATGCTAGATTTTGAATTTTTCACATAAGTCACAGACCTCCTAATTTTTGAATGGTGTCCCATTATCTGAGATAATGGCTTGTGGAACACCATAGCGAAAAATGAGATAGTTCAAGATGAATTTTGAAATTTGTTTCCTATTTATGTACGTCATGGGTATGGCTTCCACCCACTTAGTAAAGTACTCCATTACGGTTATGATGAATTTGTGGCCATTAGATGAGGTGGGTGTGATTTTCCCAATGAGATCAAGTCCCCACTGCGAAAAGGGCCATGGTGTGACGATAGGATGAAGCTCTTGAGTTGGAGTATGGATGAGGTCCCCATGCTGCTAACATTGTAGACACTTTATGGCATAATCATGTGCTTCTTGTTCCATTGTGGGCCAATAATACCCCATCCTCAGTAGTTTTTTGGCTATGATCATTCCACTCGAGTGTAACCCACATATATAGTTATGTACTTCAGTTAGAGTGGTTAATGCCTCCTCAATGTTTAACCAACATAGTAGGGTTCCTTCTATGCTTCTACAATATAGGGTATCTCCTAGGATGATGAATCTAGATGCCTTTTTTACAAAGGTTCACTTTAGGTTTGAAGGTAGGTCAGTGGGTATGACTCCTATGTGAAGGTATGTGTAAATTTCATGATACCAAGGATCAATGGGACCAACGATTTTGCACACATATTCTGATTCTGGTACCTCGAATGCAGGTACGAGAAGCTGCTCAATTAGGAATTCATATTTAGGAACGCTGTTGGGGATGTCAAGCAAGGATCCAATTATTTCCATGGCATCTGTTGCTCTGTTGTTGGTTCTAGGAATCTGCTCAAATGTTATTTCAATGAAGGATTCTTTGAGTCTCCACCAATTTCTTGTATGGCGTGAGCTTGTCATCCTTGGTCTAGTATTCATCGTTTACTTGATTTATGATCAATTGAGAGTCTTCGTACACTTTGAGAACTATGATGTTCCACTGAACTGCTATTCTGAGACCTATGGTCAAAGCCTCGTATTCCACAATGTTATTGGTGCAGGGAAATGCTAGTTTGTAGGATCTTGGTATACAATCCCCTTGTGGGGTGATGAAGAAGACACCAGCTCCTGATCCATGTTGTGTATATGAGCCATCGAAGTAGAGTTTCCAGTGGTCAACTATGTTGAGATTAAAAATGGATTCATCTAGAAACTCTGAGATGAGAGGGTTCTCTGAATAGATTGGTGCTTTTGCTAATTGATCTGTGATGACTTGGCCCTTGATTTCTTTCCGCTCCACATATTTGATGTCGTATTCTAATAGTATCATCACCCATTTGTCCATTCTTCCTGTGAGTATTTCCTTTGATAGTAGATACTTGAGAGGATTAATTTTGGCATTGAGTTTTATTTTATGTGCCAACATGTAATGTCTGAATTTTTGTGATGCAAACACTACTGCAAGGCATGCTTTCTCGATGAATGAATATTTTAGCTCATGCCCAACCATTGTCATACTAATGTCATATATAGCCCTTTATGTTCCATTTTCATCATGCTGAGCTAAAAGAACTCCAAGGGTTGTTGCTGTTGTTGACACATATAAGATCAATGGTTTCTTTGGGATGGGTGGCATTAAGACTGGTGGTGTTAGTAGATATTCTTTGATTTTGTTAAATGCCTCTTCACACTTGGTATCCCATTTGTACGCTACTCCCTTGTGGAGTAGGTGGGAATATGGGTTCTATTTATCCACCAATTGTGCTATGAATCTACGAATGGATAGGAGTCTGCCTTGTAGACCTCTTAGTTGCTTTAATGTTTTTCTAGCCTCCATCTCGAGGATTGCTTTTACTTTTGTTGGATCCACCTCGATGCCCCTCATTTACACTATATATGCTAGGAGCTTTCCTGATTGTACGCTGAATACACACTTCTTAGGGTTTAATCTAACCTTGTACTCCTCCAACCTATCAAAGATGGCACTAAGGGTTGCTATGTGATCTTTTCTCTTTCTAGAATTAGCTAGAATGACGTCGTCATAGTCTTTGACTGCCTTATGGATCATATCATGGAATATCAATGTCATAGCCCTTTGATATGTTTCCCCTGTGTTCTTTAAGCTGAATGGCATCATGTTCCAACAATATGTCCCCCATGGACAAGTGAAAGTTGTTTTATGTTGGTCCTCTTTAGCTATCATGATCTGATTGTACCCTGGGAATCCATCCATTAGTGACAAAATTTCATGTCCTGCTGTCACGTCTACTATCATATCAATGTTGGGAAGCGATAAGTCATCTTTTGGACATGCCTTATTCAAGTCCTTGAAGTCTGTATAGATTATGATATTTTCATTGGGTTTTGAAATATGTACCAAGTTTGATACCCATTTTGGATTGTCTATCGGTCGGATGAATCCTGCATCTAATAGATTTTTTAGCTCCATTTTGACTAATAGGGTGATTTGAGGATGCATTTTTTGAAGCTTTTGTTTGACAGGCTTTGCTTCTGGATACACTGCTAAGTGGTGAACTACAGTCTCTAGATCAATTCCTGGCATATCAGCATAACTCCATGCAAATTTTATCTATCTTTCTCTTAGAAATGCTGCTAGGAGCTCTTGCTCTTCTGATTGTAGTGATTCCACATAGAATGTGATATGCGGGGTCTCCTATGTTCCTAGGTTGACTGGATTGCATTTTTCTGCCAAGACTTCTGAATTTTCCTGATGAATAGATCTTAAAGGAATATTGAATCCCCCATCCTTGGGTGCCTCAAAGAGGTTTTCACCATTGGATGTGTCCTTTCTTTTTACTTTTCTCTTGTCAAAGAGTGCCACAGTGTGGTTTTCAATCAAGGACTTAGATATTATTCTTAATTTCTCACTTTTGCAACTGAAGGATTCAATTTTTTTCCCATAATAGGCATGTGTGTCCAACTCTATTATGAACCTTGCTTTATGGTCCCCATCTAGAATGTTATCCCACAATCCGATGAATTCTGAGAGTGCCTCATCGTTTTCGAATGTATCAAGAACTGGTGGTCCTCGTTGGTCATAGTCGATGAGTTGGGGATATATTAAGCGGATCTCATGACTTTGGTGGTCTGATTAAAAAGATAGGGTGCTAATCATGCAAAGAGTGGTATCCTCAAATAGCCTAGGTAAGTTGGATGTGGGGTCCTTGTCATTGCTACTACTACAGACATCAGTTATATCAAATGTAAATTTATCTATGACTCTCCTTGTAGACACCGGTAAGCATAGTTCTGCTAGGGTTGGCTGAGGAGGATTATTAACCATTCTAACTAGAGGACTTCAGCCTCGTATGGTTATACTCAGAGGGGTGCATCCAAGGCCAAGATTTTTTATCGGTCGCATCTCTGGAATGATAGATGCTATAAGCCCATTGTCATTTTGTCCAAGTCTTTGGTTTCTATCGTAGCCCATTGTGAGCATCATTTGCAGACCCTTGCTTTTGTCATCCATTGGTAAGTCAGGTACTAGTCTTTCATCTTGATATAGCATATGAGATGGATCTACCTCAATAATCTCTTGACCAAGGTCTCCCCAACTTGTGAATTTAGGATAGTATTCAAGAGACGTTTGAGATGTGGAAGCCTCATTTATTTGCGGGCGTCCTTGTGATCTAGGAGATTGTGGTAACTCTCCTACCACAAAGAAATTATTAGGGAGCTTGTATTTTCCACAGCTATTATCTTGGATAATGAGCTTGATGTCAGAGATGGTGGGAATCACGAGAGTGGTGGGTGTCTCTGTCGCAGAAGTGGATGTGAGAGTGGTAGGATCAATGTAAGGTGTGGATGGGCCCTCATCATTTTTTGGTACTTGGGGGATTTTTTAGTACTTTGATTCAAGGCTTTTGCAATAGGAGAAGGGTTCAGGATCTTGGTGGATAGTGACTTCTTTTCCTTCATGTGTAAATTTCACACATTGGTGGAAAGTTGATGCTATTGGTTTCATCGCATGAATCCATGGGCATCCTAGGAGGATGTTATATGGTAAGTCAAGGTCTAAGACCTGACAAGTGGTTTCCATGATGGTAGGCCCTACTTTAATAGAGATTTTGATCATGCCTTGAGACACTCTTTCTTGATCATCATATGCTCTTATCATGATACTCTTCCCTTTTTCGATAGAATTTTTTGATATTTTCAACTGCTTGATGAGGCTGAGAGAATAGATATTCAAACCCGCACCTCCATCCACCAAGACCCTTTTGATTTTTCTCTTATGTACTATGGCTTCCAAGTGAAGTGCACGTTGTGAGATGGTTGAGTGGGGAAATCTTGGTCAGAGAATGTAAGAAGATTAGGTGTAATGATATTTCTGACCATAGCTTGGAATTGCTCTGTATCAAGATCTGCGGGGATAGTGGATGAGGCCAACACTTCTTCAAGGATTTTCCTATGGGAAGATGAGATTTTTAGCAACTCCATGATGGATATTTGTGCTGGTGTTCTCTTGAGCTAGTCTAGGACATTGTAGCTATTAAGGACAGATCTAGATGTAGGGACTTTGTTTGGCTAGGATGATCCTATGATGGTAACTTTTCCGCCTCTTGTGGTGACTCCACAATCTTCAACATGGGCGCCTTTGATGGTGATGACCATGCAGCTTTCATCTAGGGAAGCAATGACTATTTCATACACATGATTTACATTTGAGTGGGTGCCTTTCCCTTTGTCATTGTTATTCCCTTTGTTGCCATGATTCACATCGGATTCATATATATCTTAAGATCTTGATTTCCTATAGGTTGTTCCACATTTATAATTCTTTTATCGATGAGATCTTGAACGATGTTTTTCTATCTCATGCAACTATTTGTTGTATGGCCTTTTATTTTATGGCATTCATAAAGCTGATTCTCATTATACCAAGGAGGTTTTACATCCGGTTGTTGGTAATTCTCAAAGGTAAGAGCCTTGATGATTTTTTCATCTATTATCTTTTTCATGATGACTTCGTGTGGCTCCCCCAAAGCAGTGTACTTTCGTTTGGGATAACTCTTGTTGAGTTGTGGTGGTCCCCTTTGATCATTAAGATTGTTGATTATTGTATTTTTGTTAGGTTGTTGTGTTGTGTGATGATTGTTTTGGTGTTGGAGTTGGATTTGTGGTGTGGGTGTATTTTGGCAAGGGGCACTAATGACCACCTTGGCGTCAACAACACCATCATTAGTTGTTTTTTTGTTCCTTTCCCACATGTAGGGTTTATCATTGCAATTGGATGGTGGGCAGTTGTTTTGTTGTTCAGGGTATGATGTTGATCTTGTGGGTTGAGTCATAAGGGCTCTTTCGTTACTAAGCACCTTGGGGATCAACTGATCATATGTGGTGATTCCCTAAACCTTGAGATGAAATGCCAAGAGGCCATGAAGGTTGGTGATGATGGTGCAAACTTGTTGTTCTTCTAGAATGGTCCACTTGCTCCGATTGGCCTTGGATCGCCATTGTTGTAGGAATGAAGCAAAAGATTCACCCTTTCCTTGTTTCAGAGCTGAGAGTTATTCTAGACTAACATCCATTGCAATGTTGCATGCATAGTTCTTAATGAATGCGTCTATAATTTCTTGAAATGTTCTAATTCCTAAAGGTAGACGAGAGAACCATTCCATAGCATGGCCAACCAAACTCCTAAGAAATAGTTGCATCAGATAAGTATCATCGTATGGGACTTCCATGCAATGAACCTGGAATTCCTTGATGTGACCTTTAGGGTTTCCCATCCCTCGATATTTGTCAAATTTTGGGATTTCAAATCCCTTGGGGAATGGTTTCATTATTAGGCTCCTATCAAATGGATAGGGATACAAGTTGCTTGGTTTTTTTGTTGTTTTCCCTGATTGAAGGTCAAGCACTTGTTGCAAGAGCAAACTGATTTATGTCATCACATCATTTTGCGGGTCAGGGGGTGGGAAGAAGGTGTTTTGGGGTTTTTCGATTGTGGGTTGGATGGATGGATTGTTTGATGTGTTGTTTGATGGTATGTGCACATTATGCTGAGCTAGGTATGCCTACACCTGCTGCTATATGAACAACGCTTGTTGTTCTTGTTGTTGTTGCTCTAAGATTTCTTGTTGTTGTGCTTGTTGCTATGCTAGTTGTTGTTCCAACAACACTTGTTGTTGAGCTGCTAGGTTTGCTTGTTGTTGTGCTTGTTGTTGTTCCAAAAATGCTTGTTGTTGGGATGCTAATTTAGCTGCTTCTTGCTGCTCTTGGTATTGTTTTAATGCTTGTTGATATGCTTGGAATTGCGCTGCTTGTTGTTCTGCAAGAAGTTGTGCTTCATACTGGGCTTGTTGTGCCTGATATTGAGCTTGTGCTTGAGCTTGGGCTTGGGCTTGCACTTGTGCTTCTTGTGCTTGTGATGCTTGTTGTTGAAATAGAATTTGTATTTGAGCAACCTTTTGTGCTTGAAATGTGGCTTGGGTTGCTTGAGCGACTTGCACAGCTTAAGCAACTTGTTGTTATTGTTGTTGAAATTGGGCTTGTGCAGCTTGTTGCGCTTGTAGTGCAGCTTGGGTAGCTTGGGCGGCTTGCATAGCTTGAGCGGCTTGTTTAGAAACTAGATGTACAACTTTCTATTTTTTCACTTGTTGGAATCCCCTTTGAAAAGAAACTTGCAATGCCGCGTTGTATTGGCTTGATGTGGTGGAAGTTGGTGGTGGTGGGGGTGGTGGTGGATTCAGAATGGTGTTTGTTGTGAGTGATAATGTTGTGTTGGTGTTTTGAGTGATGGATGGTGTCATTGATGTGGTTGGTCCCTGGGAGACCATGGTTTGCGATGTTAGGGGGGTGGTTGATGATGTTTTCATTGCTTGTACATTTTTCATCTATTGTTGTGATGTCGACGACAATTTTTGAGTGTTTGGCATAATGCTTTGATTGGTATTTGGGATGTTGTTTTGATTGATACTTGGTAAAGGGGGAAGCCCTAAGCCAAGGAGTGGTGTGGATGATGATGGAAATTGTGGAAGAGGTGGAAATGTGAGGGGGGTGGGTCCTTGAGAAAATGTTGTGGTGCTGAAAATACCCCTAGGTCCGAACATGTCTCCTTCCTCTTGCGAATTTGTGAGGAGAGGTGTTTGAGGTGTTGAGTAAAAAAATGATGATGATGGATCATGATGGAAAGTGAGAGGAACATTCTTGTGTAATGGATTTTTGGGTATGTTTTGTTCCAATATGGTGTTTGCATCCAAGTTTTGATAATTAACAAGGGGGTGTGTTTTGATAGCATTAGAAAATGCATTTCCCTTATTAACATTGGGTTGGGTTGGAGAAAAAGATGTGATTTGAGGAATGTTTTGCATGATGCTTTGGGATGGGGGTGTAGATGAGATGGGAATGGTGGATGAGATTGGAGGAAAATATGTCTCCACTACGGTACTCATGTTGAAATTCGAAGGTAATTTGGCCCCTTGTTTTGCTAGTTCAAGCATGTACAATGAAGGGTTAAGCCTCATCATGATGTTGATGATTTTATGGTTTTCCAGATTTTGAAGCATTTCAGTCATTTCATCATGAGACATCCCAAAGGTAAGATCCTCTCCTTGGGTTTCCTCTTGCGGATTTTTCGATGATGAGATGGTCAGAGGATTGCTTGATTCGGCGTGATTCATTTCAATGTTTTTTTGGCTTAGATCACTCGAAGCAGGTGTTTGTTTGTTGGCTTCCATGCTCTTCTTGTATTGAGATCTAGTTTGAACCATAAAATAAGGATTGATTTTTAAGAATATGGGAGATGGATCTCTTGATTCTTTGGATTGATCTTTATTTTATGCCCAAAATAAAAAGTTTTAGGATATCTTGAGGATCAAAAGTTGATATGATGATGATGCAAGGGATGGCTGATGTAAATGTTAGTCTTTTGATAAATCTTGAAGGAAATGCTAGGCTTTTGGGGCTTTCGGATATGTTTCAGATTTTTGATTTGATTTTGATTTCCCTTTTAGGATTGTCCTTGATTTTGATTGATTTTGATTTCTTTTTATTTTGAATGAATAGACCCTAAGATGTTGGATGATTATCTAAGGGATAGAGATTTTCAATGGATGATAATTTGAATATGTGCGCGGAGAAGGATGCATCTACCCACACGTATCCAAACAAGGTGATATTTTCACTAAGCATATGAAGAAGGATTCATCTACATATACTAAGCTAAACAAGATGATTTTGATAAATTTGACTAAGCATATGCAAAAGGATGCATCTACACATACCTAGCCAAAGGTAATTTTGATAATTTTTTTCAAGGATTTAGTCTCAATGATTTTGATGATTTTTTGGATTTTTCCAAAAAGCCTAGTATTTAGGATGATTTCAAGATTTTACAAATGGTGATTGCGAGATGATTTTTGTTTTGATGGATGAAGGATGGATGAAAAAGATTTTGATTTTCTTTGATCCTAAGATGAACCTAAAAAAAAGACACTTTGTTTGCCTACACCTAGGTATTGAAGAGCATGCAAATGCTTCCTAGAGACCTTTATAACCAAAGAATGATTCAATTTGGACATACATTTTCAGATTTTGAACCAATGATTTTCGTTTTGGGATTTGGACTTTTTGAAAATCGTGAGTCTTCAACACACATTAAAGTTCATTTTGCTTTAGCTTTTGCTTAATGGCTTTATTTTACCAAAAACACTTCTTTGATTAACTTTTCAAACTAAGATGTCCAATGTCTTAATTTCCTCAAATCCCACAAAATATCTTATGTGGAAACTTGATGAACTCAAGGCAAGGGTTTTCCTATTGTTTACTTAAGTAGAAAAATCGAGATGTAATCCAATGTTTAGAAACCTCTAAGGATGTAAATCCCAAGGGCAAGCAATAAATATGGATTGAGTCAATTGTATTTGTCTCCAAAAGGGTTTGAAATTTTGATGATGATGTTTAGTGTTTTTTTCCAAGATGTTTTCGATCAAGCAATGCATTTTGTAACCCAAGAATAAGTACAACCCTATGGATGTCAAAGACAATATTTTTTGGATTCCCACTTGGACAAGTCCAGCTACTCTTATCTTTAGTGAATGGTTAGATGCTTGACCCCACTGGCTCCCCTCCATAGCTCATTAACATTAATTGGTGCAGCCAAGTATCAACACCCATGAAACTCCCATGGCATGCTTTCCATTTCTACTAAAAGACCGTAAAAGTGTGGGGTGGCTTCAAAACAACCGTTCTTGCACCAACAAATAGATCAAAGGATTTTGGAAATTTCTAGAATGTGGGTTTTAATAAAGACTTTTCATTCGTGGAGATTGACCCATACGGCAAGAGTCCCCTTTCGGATCCATCTTGTTGGAATCAACCACGTGATATTGGTGTTTACTCCAATATCCACATTTATATCCTGGTTGGAAATACTCTTGGCTTTAGAGTGTTACCAGTTGAGTAATTCCCTTGGGTGAGTACTTTTTCCCCCAAGGCAAGCCCTCTAGGATAAACAAAAGTGAGTAGAAACAATATCCGTAACTGGATCAATCTTTGTTGGCAACAAAGAGAGAGAATGTACGCAATAATTCCCCCACTCACAATTGCACAAGATGTTCAATTTTAAACCCAAATTGAAGTGTGGAGGTGATTGCTTTATCTCAACCTAAAATCATGAAAAATTCCTTTTGATTCTCAAGATTGCTATAAAGCGTGAGAGAAGCGCATACGTCCTTTTTCAATGACGTTAGTTCAAGTAAGCCCTCATGAAAACAAAGTTGCACTTGTTCTTTTTAAATCCACAAAACAAAATGTGAGTTCTTTTTAAGCACCAAAAAACAAGTGAGAGATACTTTGTTTAATTTTTAATCAAAGAAACAAAATCTAGTAAGTTGCATTCCTAATGTTCATTTTAGACTTTGCAAGAAGAAATTGAAAAGATTCTTTTTAAACCCAAATGACATTAGTGTTCTAAGAAAGAAAAGATAACAATTTCTTGAAAAAGTGTTAAACAAACACTAAAGTGTTTAAAAACACTTTAATTTGATGAAATATCCTCCTCATGCTTCTCCTTTCTTCATTTTTGACTTCAAACCTACAAGGGAGAAAACCAATCAGATTCTAGAAAATATAGAGATTCAAATGCAGAAAATAGAATATAAATTTATCATAAATCAAAAAAGCACGTGCTAAAATTTCATTTCCACTTTTTACTCACTACCAGTGGTGCAACCCATGACTATGTCAAAGTTTGATTTCTTAGCGGTGCCCTCATAGCGTCGCTTACCAGTCAGCGTCATGTTGTGTCAAGGCAGTGAGCTCAACTACATCGCAGTTTTACCCAGCGTCGCAATTTGATATTTTTGAAAATTTTCTACGAGTCAAACAGTCAAGCAGTGGAGTTTAGAATTCAATTTTTTTGGGTGGGAAGAGTCCAGCATCACACTTGGAGTTTCTCGTGGTGCTATATAGTGAAGCTGAAGAGTCAGCGGTGCCAAAATAGTGACACTAAGCTATCAATGTTGGAATTTTTTGTGTATAAGCAAAAACGCAGAAATTTTAGGAAAAAGTGATTGAAGATGAGATGCAACCCTCCTTCTAGCACCAAATGTGTGAACCCCAATCCTAATACCTACAAAAAAAAGAGAATAAACACATTAGTTAATCAATTGCAAGCATGAACAAGGATTCCCTATGAAATCCATTTACAAAACTCAAATTTGGAAAGAAAATAATGAACACAATAAAACACGAAAAATATAGATTCAATCCTAATTAGAATAGAAAACACATGATCCCATGGGGAAATTGGTGCCAATTTGATGTGAAAATTGGCCCTTTCCCAATTCCTAAGATGCAAGCTTGATATGTTGATGATGATTGATCCACTTTGTTGGTGAAGGATGAGAGCTCCAAGCCAAAATATGCAAAAACCTAACTAAGAACTCAATGGTGATGGATGAAAATGGCTAAATATTTTAGCATAATAACTATGCATAATTTGTGGATGATCAAATGAGGATATGGACTCTTTATTTATAGAATTCCAATATGGATGAATGTCCAAATTTGAGCAATGTGGGACTAACATTCATCCAATGGCATGATGCCACTTGTCAATCTATGAGTGGATGAAGGATGTGCAAGATTTGGGGATTGTGCCAATAAATGCTTATTTTTTAATTTCAAATTTGTTGAAATGACTTGTAAGAGGGAAGGGAAAATGCAATAAATGCCACTTGGCTCAAGGAAAAGGACATGTAATATGAAGTTATTTCCTTGTTGGATGTACATGTTGACTTGGAATTTTTAAATTCAAATTTAGAGAATATTCCAAAATATGCCTTGTGAGGAAAATAGAGATTTAATAAATGAATTAAATCTATTTTCATATGCAACTTGCAAAATCTAGAGGATAGGACATGATTTAAAATTAAATTAATCAAGGGTTAATTAATTTAATAGGAGAGGTTAGATGATGTGACCTATTTGACTCAAATTTATGGATTTATTTAAATCAAATAAGAGAGGAATATGATAAGAGATTAATTAAATAAAATTTTTTGATTTATTTAATTGAAAGAGATGGTGTTAGATTAAATCAAATAAGGTTTTAATTTATTTAATTTAATTGATATAATTTAGAGATTTAATCAAATAAAATTAATTATTTAATTAAATAGGGATAATTAGATCAGATGGATTGATTTAATTAACAAAAGAGATTGACTTAATTAGATAAACTGATTTATTCAATTAAGAGAGGAATATTGATGAATTTAATCAGATAAGGAGATTTTATTAAATGGTTAGACCAAGGAATGATTCAAGATGAAATGATGTTAGTAGTCGAGATCAGATGCACAATGTCAATCGGTATATTTTATGTGTCTACACAACCAAATCAAGATTGCACCTAAAGACCAGGACAAAATAGCTTTCACATGTACATGGGGGACTTATTGTTGGAATGTCATTCCTTTCAGTCTAAAGAATGTTGGGGCTACATATCAAAGGGCTATGACTACAATTTTTCATGACATGATGCACACATTCATGGAAGATTATGTAGATGATATATTGGCAAAGTCTACACAAGAGAAGGACATCTTAAAGTTTTATCCAAAATCTTTGCAAGGTTGGAAAAGTTCAATGTTTTCCTTAACCCCAAGAAATGTATTTTTGGGGTCACATCTAGAAATCTCTTAGGATACATAGTATCAGCAAAAGGGATTGAAGTAGATCCTACCAAAGTGCAGGAAATCATGGAAATGCCTCCACCAAGGAATATCAGTTAGTTGAGGTCATTACAGGGACAACTTCAATCTATACAAAGGTTCATCACACAACTGGAAAATAAAAGTCTACCTTTCACACATCTATTTCATAAGAATGTTCCTTTCAAATGGGATGACAAGTGTGAAATGGCCTTTCAACAGATCAAGCAGTACCTAATGAACCCATCAGTTCTAGTATCACCAAATCCATACAAACCGCTAATCTTATATATTGTCACAAAAAAGACATATTTGGGGGAATTATTAGTATAGGAGGACTCTATAAGAAAGGAATGTGCAATTTATTACATCAATCAAATGCTAACAAGCCATGAACTCAACTACACTTTCATCGAGAAGGCTTGTTTAGCAGTAGTCTTTTCCTCACAGAAATTTCAGCACTACATGTTAACTCATACAATCAATCTTGTTGCAAAGATTGATCCACTCAAGTATCTGTTAAGCAAGGATACATTAACAAGAAGGTTAGAAAAATGGGTTATGATCCTGAGTGATTTTTACATCCATTATGTTGATTGCAAAACAATCAAAGGACAAGTTATCGCTGATCAACTAGCTAAAGCACCACTACAAGTAGAGCATCCCATGCACATTGAATTTCCAAATGCTGATGTCTTCACTACATAATCCAAACAACCATGGTCATTATACTTTGATGGCACTTTCACTCAACATGTATTGGGGGAAGGCATACTCTTTGTCACCCCTCAAGGACATACCATTCTTCAGTCATGTGGGCTAATGTTTCCATGCACCAACAACATAGCCAAATATGAAGCTTTAATCATTGGACTCAAGATAGCTTTAGAATGGAGGATCATAGAGCTACAAGTCTATGGTCACTCACAATTAGTCATTAATCAGACTAATGATGATTATCGGACCAAAGATGACAAATTGTTGCCATACAAGAAGATGGTTGACAATTTTAAGAAGTACTTCA
This sequence comes from Sequoia sempervirens, assembly GCA_007258455.2. Lineage (NCBI taxonomy): Eukaryota > Viridiplantae > Streptophyta > Pinopsida > Cupressales > Cupressaceae > Sequoia > Sequoia sempervirens. Next base: position 374,202,957 of record VDFB02058242.1, on the reverse strand, counting down.
TGGATATTAGGTTCATACAAATTCTAAGACTTGAAAACAAAGAAGCTAATGCCATGGCCACAATCACATCATTGTTGAAACTCCTAGAAAATCAGGCTTGCTATGAATTTCTGCTGGAACAATCATTCACACCTGCCTATGACACACCCGAAAGCCAAATCATTTGCCACTTGGTAGAATCCTATTCACCTTGGTATGGTAAGATTTATGCCTACCTAAGAGATGGTATCTTACCACCTAACTTATCCCATAACCAAAAGTGCAATTTTATACGCCAATCCTCTTGCTATACTCTTATCACTGACACCCTTTATCGCCATGGTCTTGACGGTACTTTACTTCGATGTCTTGAATGTGATGAATCTGATGAGGCTTTACAAGAAGTTCATGGTGGAATTTGTGGTACTCATTCAAGTGGACTGACCTTATCCAAGAAATTGATTAGAATGGGTTACTACTAGCCTACAATGGAAAGAGAATTATTCACTTTTGCGAAGAAGTGCTCAAAATATCAGATTCATGGGAATCTCATTCATTCTTTTGCACAAGAACTTCAACTGTTCACGCCGACCTGGCCATTCTCTCAATGGGGGTTAGATCTAGTTGGAAAGATTCATCCTTCATCATCGAACGAACACAAATTCATCATCACAGTGACATATTATTTTACCAAGTGGATTGAGGTAGTTCCTCTCACTAAGGTTACCAGAAAACAAATCTCATCATTCATACTCAACTATATCATTTTTCGGTATGGAATTCCCAACTCCATCATCATAGATAATGGACAACCTTTCAAGAATCAAGATGTTTATGAACTTTGTGAGAGATTCCATATTCAACATAGATATTCAACACCTTACTATCCACAAGAGAATGGCCAAGCAAAGGCCTCAAATAAGACTATATTGAAAATTTTGAAAATGACTGTGAATGATGTAGGGAAAGATTGGCACGTTCAACTCAATCCAACATTATGGGCCTATAGAACTAGCATTAGAATGCCAACAGGAGCAACATTGTATGATCTTGTCTATGGAGCAGAAGCCATATTACCTCTAGAGGTTGAGATTCCATCACTCAGGGTATCATTGAAGGGTCTCACAATAGATGATGAACACAAAGTTTCCTGACTGCAAGAGTTGGAACTCCTTGATGAGAAAATACAAAGGGCAGCTAATCATTTGAAAGCATATCAATAGATGATGTCTTGCAGCTATAACCACAGATTCAAGCCACATACCTTTCAGGTTGGTGATCGTGTTTTGAAAGAAAATCCATGAAATCAACAAAATAGAGAGAAGAAAGGAAAGTTTGAACCAAATTGGTTGGGTCCTTATGTGGTCATCACAGTATATGGTTCAGAAGCATACAAACTATCAATGCTAGAAGGGGACCTATTTGACAAACCCATTAATAGCATGCACTTGAATTATTATGTCTAAAGCAGTTATCATCATCCATAAAAAGTCCTACAAAATTAACAAAAATAGCATAAAAAGTCTTGAAAAAATTTATAAAAATAAGAAAAAGTCCTAAAAAACATTATTAAAATCATAAACAGTCCTGAAAAAATTATAAAAATTAGAAAAAGTCTTGAAAAAATTCATTAAAATCATAAAAAGTCCAAAAAAAACCCATAAAAATTAGAAAAAGTCCTAAAATAATAATAATAATAATAATAAATGTCATAGGGTGAAAACCTAGCAACAAACAATCTATTGATAAAAAAAAAAAAAAACATCAAAAAGAAATCAGAAAAATGCAATAAAAATAGATAGTGAAAATCTAGCAAATAGACACTATTAGTAGCTCTCCATCTATTAGTTCATGTTCTGCACTTAGCTTATCATCCTTCATTTCATACATCTTTTCACCATCATCTTAGGGCCATAACAGTATCATACTTCCATCATTTTCCTAGAGTGATAACATCTTACCATCGCTTGATTATTGTACATATTCATTTTAGCAAGCTATACCAATCATGGGGGAAAATGTCGACATACTGGGGGCAATCAATTTTCAGGTTCTACCAAAATAGCTAGACAATGACATAAAATCCAATCAAATGAACAAACAATCAAATCACATGAACAACTATCCAATCATTGATCCATATCATAGTTTTTCATAAGTACCATATCATAACACATTTCTGGATGATTTAAAATCTAAATAATGTTTGGAATAGCAGTATTATATTTTAAACAATGGTTGTTTTATTTTTGATATCATTCCTCTAGAAGACACTTGATGATGTACTGAACTAGAGTGGTGAGGAAAGAGAATAATTTTTCTTTGACTATTATCTTGAGGTTAACTATCAATCTAGTGCAAATATGTCACAAGACATGATTTCCAAAGAATATCATTGATGATAGTTCCAAATTTGCATTAGAAAGTGGTTACTCTTTGTGTATTTATGCAAGGAATGCTTAGGCCATCTTAGTTCAATTATATCTCAATGTTTGTGTTCACTTGCTATATCAAAAATCATGGAAGTTGTACTCAGGTCATCATTGGTGCTAATTTCCCCTCTAATGCTTGTACATACTTCCAACATTTTAAAATGCTCTATGATGATTCAAGAAAGCTAACAAAGGGCTCAAAAAATGGTTGGTTTCATTTATTTGCATTTCATTTAGATTATTGTACATATCTACATACTGGATTTACATCAGAGTTTTGAAAGGCTGAACAAAAACATCAATGGTTGTCATGTCTCTTTGGACTATTTGTGGAGGACATTCTGACATTTGTTTCATTATCATATTTCATAGTCATCATCATTTCATTAATCATTATCATTTCATCTAGGTCCTATACATATCATATAGTTTATCATTCATTCTCATATCATTTTGATTTGTTATCATTTATTTATCCATCATTATGCATTATCAAGTCATTTATCATTTTTTTTCATATCATATAATTTCATTGCATACTATTGATCATTCTCATTTTATATCATCTTTGTTTTATTTCATATCATTTAGATCCTTTATCATTTCATAGCATTCATTTATCCATTAGGTATTTCATATCACTTTCATTTTGATATTGTCTATCGTCTTCATATTATTAACATCTTGTCATTTTTATATCCATTTCATTTTCATTCTACATAGTTGCACACCATTTATCATCTTCATTTCCATTTCATTTTCATATTTTATCTTTGTGTCATCATTTCATAATCTATTTCATTTCACTTATCATTTCATCTCATTATTATTTGTCGTTATCATTTCATATCATTTCATCAACATTTCATTACATATCATTTCTAATCTTATCATACATCTCATTATTATTTATCATTATCATTTCATCATCATTTAATCAACATTTCATTACATATCATTTATCATCTTATCATACATCTCATTATTATTAATCATGTTCATTTCATCCCATTATTTATCATTTGCCACATTACATTCATATCATATCTTTAATAATCTATCATTTTCATATCATTTATATATCATGTCATTTTTTGCATAAAATTTAACCCATTTCACATATCATTTCAAATATTTTCCTAATTCATGTACATACTACACATTCATGATACATTTTCATAAACACAACATCCATTTTTCATCACATCATTGTTATTCATCACATTTGAAAAATCCAAAAACAAACATTCCATGCGTACATTACTTTTTCACATCATTTTTCATAAACATATCATACACCCCATTGCATATTTTCATAATCAACATCCTAGGTCATCCACCTGCATGCCATCATTAGTACGCATCACAACTCGCCATCATATCATGAATCATCTATCATATCATGTTAGTCATCAAATCATTAAAATGCATATCAAAATCCATACTACATCATGCATAAATACATGCATATCACATCATCACATAAAAAATGCACATCATCAAAACTCATCGCCGCTGCATATCATCGCTCATCAAAAAATACATACAACTATCCAATGTCCAATGAAACTAAAAAGTATAGAGAGATACATGAGATATGATAAAAAAAAATGTACATGCTCCAAAAATGATATACATGTGTGAAGTACATCAATAATACTACATCAATAAACATCGCATATCAAGGCTGACTAGTAGAGCCCCCTAATGGAGCTAGTCTAGAGGATGGTGGTCTACCACTACCCCTTGTGTCAGGATCTTGTTGAAGCCCTATGACCCCTCTGTTGTGATTCATAGTCCATGATTTGCTCCTAGATCTGTTGTGGGACCGAGGGTAAGGCTCTCTACGGTCGGGAGGGCACAACTCCTCGTATCTAATCTGATAATGCTCAGCTTCCCTAGCAATCTCGAATCCCTCTACAATGGCCTCTCGCAAAGATGCACTCTCAATAGTTCCCATGAGTCTCTGAGAAATGCTCTCTGCTTCTACTGCCCTCCATCTGAAGGAATCTCTCTCTGCTATCAACTAGGCCACCTATGGTTCCGGGGTAGGAGGAAGTGCCTGTGCTTGTGCCTATGCCTATGCCTATACAAGATGTGCCTATAACTGCACTGCCAAACTCTGAGCCTAAGTCAACTGCCTTTACAATTGTACCTACTACCCCTGAAGCCTTTGTACCTAGGCCTACAGAGTATCTATTTGTGTCTGTTGTTCTTAAGAAGAGACCCTGATCACTGTCTGTCATCTAGTATCTGACCTCAGCCTCTACATGATCTAAGCACTGCCCAATATATTTTTCCTTTGCCTCACTGGCCTTTGCTCATCCCCTCTGCCATCTCTTCTATCATCCCCACCACCATCATCTGAGCTCTCCCCATCTCCACTCTCCTCCTCATCTCCACTATCCTCCTCCTCATCCCCTCCACCCACTGCCTGCTCTCCCCTACCACATCCTCCTATCTCCTACCCCCTATTTGATGTGCCATCAAAATGGGCACTGACTCATTTGGACATGTAAAACGAGGGAATGGGTGTGTGTACAAATAAGCAGAGTACTCATCTAACATCCCTGCATCAGTAATATCCAGCTTGTAAGCCCATACCTTAGGCTATAAATTGGCATACTCAGATATATGCGTCACCTGATATGAAATGCATGGACCCCATCTAATATCATCCTTGCACCGCCCATAGTGTGCAACACCTTAGGGCATCCCTCATGTATAACCATACTATCTCTGCACTCATAATGCCAAAAATATCTCTATAATGAATGGGGTCTGACCTATCAGATACCAGGGCATACACACAATGGCATCTCCAGATGATCAGTATCTCATGCATCACAATCTGTGTATGGCCTCCATATCACTGAATCTATATCATCAAGAATTTGTCACCAGTACTCCAACTTTCCTAGCTTGGGCTAGACAAGTGCACTAGAATATGCATATATATATGGTCGGCCTGGTGGCCTAGCTCTAGGACAAAGTGGTCTTGTAATAGCTATATGCTCTCATGCCCAGATTTGGAGCAAGGTAACACCACAAGAAAAACTAGAGGATCCTATGCATACTACCTGATGCAAGGCATGATATAAATGAGCTAACATGTAGCTCCCCTAGGCATATCTCCACTAATGACCTATCATTAGCTCAAGGATCCTCCCCCACCCAACTGATAATCCCTTTGACTGGCAGTCTAAACAAAGAAAGCCTCCAATGAATGCACCTAAAATGGAAGGTAAGGCCGAATATCCCCTCAAATCTACCCATGGCACCCAGTACCTTGCTATCTGAGCATCATCAAACACCTCCTGAGTGCATCTGTACCACCTAGCTCCTTGTGGTCATAAACCACAAGAGCACCTACTACTAGAATCCCCAAAATCATGTATACGTGCTCAGGGGTCATGGTAATCTCACCCGTTGGAAAATGAAAGGTATTATGCTCTGAATGCTACCTCTCTATTAGTGCGGTCAACAATCCCCTATTGACTTGAATCGGTGGCATAGACAATAAAGGTCCCAACCCACATGGGTATGTGTAGGATCATCATTGAAAAAACAGGCCCTTAGTGGTAAAAATTTTAGAAAAATTAGAGTTAGGAAACTTGATGTAAAAATTTGAATAAGTTATCTATATTATTTCAAAAATGTGTAAGAATAGAATCTGTAGAAAATTGAATGTAGTTTCTAAACTAATAGGTTGTTTTTTTTTTAAATCTATTTGGTGAAAATTTGAAATTTCAATGCAGTAGTACTTAAATTTCAAGGAAACAATAAGAAGTAGGTGTCTGTCTAACCACCCTAATCACAATAAAATGATAATATTATTTTATAACATTTTATATATAAGTAGAGGACTCATGCCTTGATGTGATGCATATTTTTTGTAATTTTTTTCCAAGTAAATAATTGATTATGAATTTTTTATTACAACTTTTTAAAAAATATAAAAACTTGTATGTCTAACCACCTTAACCTGGTCAAAACTTCATGAAATTCAATTTTTATTTTTTTAATCCTATAGTATGTGAAGCATAGAATATGATGCATGTTTTGGATTCAAAAAATGTGATATCATTTGAAAGCTATAGATGTTTTTCAATCAGCCTATCAATCAAGACTTTAGTCGTAATTTGAATAGAAAATGAATAATAATTACTTATTAAATTCAAAGTAAAGCATAATTTATATTGGTGGAAAGCTAAGAATCTCCTTTAAAAATCCTTTTCCTTTCATCAATTTTGGGTAAGAAAATAGTCGGCAGCCACCTACCCATCATATTGCCACTTTTTGGCACATCATGATCCTATACATACCCACATCCCCCTATCAACTATACATTTTCTAATGTTAGATCTTGTATCCGATCCCAACCTACCAGGAAGCACTCTTTGATCTAGAGGTTTTTGAAAACCTTCTATTTTTGGTCATCACAAGGACAATCAATTAGACTCATATCAACATGATCTATCTACTTCACATCATACAAATCAATCAGACTCATATCTATCTATTAGCGACCCATATCAAGTGACCCATATCAAGTGACCCATATTAGTGAACCCATATCAAGTGACCCATATCAGTGAACCATATCAAGTGACCCATATCAAGTAACCCATATCAAGTGACCCATGTCAGTGAACCATATCAAGTGCTCTATCTAAGTGACTCATATCATGAAATCAATGCTAAATCTATCTATCTGAATATCAAATCAATCTACTCTATCATCATTTACTATTTGTTTTCTTTTTCAAGAGACAAAATTTATCAACAATCAAATCATCTTCCTATTTGTACTTCAGTCACGAATGCAAATATGTTTTCAAATACATCATTTACTATTTGTTTTCTATTGCAGAAATAAAATTTATCAGAAGTCATATCAAGCATCTACTCTTTGTTTTCTAAAAGCAAAGTTATCAAAAAATCCATCAATCATTCTGCTCTTTATTTTTCATTCAAGGGAAACAAAGCTATCATCTATCTACTCTTTGTTTTCTTATTTTCGGGAAGCAAAGTTATCAATTCATCATCAGATTTTCTATCATTTCTATCCATATCAACATGATGACAAGACAATTTATCTATCTATTGACTAAAGAAGCAATATTATGTATCATCATTTTCATCAAATAATGCATTCTACCTAAATTTCCTGAATGTGCTAATCTGCGGCCTCGATGCACTAAAACCCCAAATGTGTTGAAGTTTCCCACCGATACACTAAAACCCCCTATGCACCATTCTGTGTCCTCAAAGTGCTAATTCATTTCCTCTATGTGCTAATTCCCTGGATGCACTAAATCCCTAAGCTTATGCGCCATTTCATCCACCAGATGCACTGAAACCCTATATGTGTTATTCTATTTCCTATATGGCTAAACTCCCAATTTCCTCCAAGCATCCAATATGTGCTATTCTACACCCTAGATGCACTAAAACTCCTACTCGATGCGCTAAAATGAGATGTTCAACCCTAAATCCACGCTAAAATGCATCAAAATTCAATCAAAATCACAATTTTTCAATACAAAGAGGGTTGAATCGACTCACTGGTGGTCCATTTGTGACTGATCTCTGGTATCGGTGGGCTCACTCGAATCTATGTTGGTGGTATGAAATATCCATCTCGCCAAGTCAATGTTAGAGCACAAAATCACTAAAGTCAAAAAGTGAAAATGACTTTCCCTTTTTACTCCTTTTAGCTTTTAAAGGTCAAACAAGGTGGGTATTTATGGCATTTTATTTTTATTTTTCTCCTCTTCTCAAACTTTGACCTTATTTTTCAAACTGGGGCATCTTTTAATCCATTATCGGGAACTAAATCGCTACATCTCTTTCATCATCAACCCAACATTTTTCTCATCATTAGTGATTTACCTCCTGAGGGGGCATCATCAATATCAACCACATTTCTAAATCAAAAACATATCAGATTCAAATCACAAGGCATATTAGACATGTTTTTTTTTTTTTTTTAAACCAGGGGCAAAATCAAATGCAGCAAAGGTAGGAATATTTTCTTTGAAGCAATGTGTTTCACACATCACTTCAAAGAGGGGAAAAATGTATGCATCTAAAAATGGTCATAGTTAATCAAGCTTGTTAATTAATTAAATATGAATTATTTAATTAATATTCTAAAGTCATCTACATATAAATAAATTTAATTATTTATTTATATCATTCACAATTATAATTCTTCTACCTTAATTAAATAAATAAGTTTATTTAATTATTACCATCTTCCATCTTCCTCTTAATTAAATTAAATAAATTTTATAATTTATTTATATTAATTATCTTATTATTCTAAATTTGAATATTTGAATTGAAATAATGGAATATTCCTCCAAACACTTTCTTCATCTCACAGTTAAATTAAATATTACAAATATTTAATTTAACACCTTTTTCTCATTTCATACATAATTAAATATTTTAAATATTTGATTACCTTCCATTTTCATCTCTCACACATAATTAAATATTAAATATTTAATTATTGAAACTTCTAAATCCATTGTCACATGTAATTAAATAAATTTATTTATGGGATTTATCTTCAACTACAAAACCAACTCATAACTAAAGATGAAAAATGGCAAGTTGCCTCTATTTTTGAGAGAAAGGTTTTGTGGGAAGGAAACATCTTCCATTATTCTCTCAACCTTCCATCTTTTTCTCAACTTCCATAATCTCTCACCATTCATCTTGACAAGCTTGATTTCAACTGTTGATCACATCAGCCAATCTGCATCTTCCGAAAACTCTATAAATACCTCTATGAATCCAAACATTGGTTACACACACATTAGAGACAGACAATTTTCATTTTAGCATTATTATTATCAGCTATAGTATTCATAATTTCATATTTTTACATTCTAGCAATCATGTTTAGTTTAAGCATGTAATCATATCTTAGCATAGTATGCATTCATCTTTAATCTTGTTCTCTAGGAAGACTGTTTGTTGAGCTTAGCACATGATCTGAGAGCAAGATGGAATCGACAAAATCACTAGAGATAGAGGATGATAGGATGACATCAAGGACAAAAGACTAAGTTTTCACTCTTTTTCTTTAATTCTTTGTTTTGATATAATGTCTTATTGGTGTGTTTGATTTGTTTTTAATCTACATTTCATACACTTAATTTCAATCACATAGTGTACAATTTATCTTTGATGCAGCATGATTTTCTTGGTTAGGTTTGTGAGTCCCTTCAAAACCGTTATGTAATGGGTTTTAGGTCCCATCAAAACCTATTTTTCCCCTTAATAAAAAATACACTTATTAGAGTTTTCAAGAACCTTCGAGTGTGTGGAAAATTATTGTGAAAATGTAAAATATTTGTATCAATTATGACACATTCTTATACATATCAATGGTAATGCTGGATGAAACAATCTAAAAATAAGCTTTCACTATACTAATATGCATCACATTAGGGCATCTTGAATAAATCTAAACTCAAAACAATTGCCCATAAGAGCATTCATTATCTATCACAGGGGGGTGATTAGATTAATGGAAAATAAGGCATGAAGATATAAAGTTTTGCTTCTCAAGATAGATAATTGAAGGCATAGCTTGATCCAACAATGACAAAGTCTTTTGAAAGAATCAATCAAGTGTTAAAAAAAGCTCATGATTAAACAGGAAGTAGTGCATAAATGAAAAAAGAGTTTTATTTGAGTAGCAATCTGAAAGGTATGGTTACTCCTGAGTCAAAAGGAAATTTTTATTTACATATGAATGCTTATGTGGGATGGAAAAATAAAAAAAGGAAACAAAATCCCTATGGATTCAATGAAAAAACATTCAAGCATGGCTTATTATGAGATCAAGAGCTGAAGAAGCTAATGATATGAGCCACTGGGATACCAACTTTTGGAGTGAGCACCTTTGTGAGACTAAGAGTGAAATTAATTAGAAAGAGCCAACAATATTTTTCCCATTACTAGAGGTATTGGATGGCCCTTTTTGGCCTTACAAAAATGAGTTTCAATATTGGTTCTATGTTGTCAAAGACTCGGCTTTGGCTGAAGTCGTTTCTTTGCACAAGATAGTTGTTCAATATCATTAGCTCTAGTATTGCATGGAACTTGTGTAGTCAAAAAATTGCATGAGCAAGTGATAGTCATAGGGAATGTGCATTTGGTATTAGGGTAAGGGAAAATGATTAAATGCCTGTGTAAAAGTTCATAAGACCACAGTAGAAGCTTGCAAGCTGGAATTATTGATCAAATTCATAGGATTCAAAGAGATGAGCAAAGTGCTAACACAATGGAGAGAGATTCAGATACCCAAAGAAAAATTCCAAATGAATAGATACATTAGTAGGACCTGTTGATATTGATGGAAGTAATTTTATGGTCTCTCCAATATAGCTAAAACCATAAGAGTATATACTTTATTGAAGAGAAAAATCAATATCGAAGTGAGTATTCTTTTGATCACTCCGAAATCTCGACATGTAGGAAATATACACTATTAAGGAAATTAGCGGGAAGAATTAAGAATGTCTATAGGAGGTGAAAGTAATGCATAAATGTAAATGTCTTTATATTAGGAGAAATATTTCATATTAGAATGAGAAAATTTGGGTCTCCTCGATACCCCAAAAGACAATCAAGCATATGATTCTATATCAAAGGGAAAAATGAACATTGGCATACATAAAGTTGCAGTCCTTTTGATATAATGAATACACCTCCCCATCAGAAATACAAATAAAGATTATAGTGAAAAGTAATTTTACTTTGAGTAAAAATAAACCTCATATTTTCACCAAGGGGGTTATAAGGTGGATAATTATTTTATCCAAAGAACATCACAAAAATCATAAAATTTAAAGCTTAATAAACAAAGATTGTAAATTTTTTTCACCAGGATGAGAAATATTTTCACCAAAGGAGTTTAAGGATTTGGTAATCATTTTTGTAACCCAAATGATATTTTTACCAAATTAGGGTGAAAACGTACATAAGTAAAATATAAAAGAGAAATTTTCCAATAAAGGAATTAAGATTAAAGTATTGTGAAATACTTTATTTTTCATGGGAATGCCAAAAAAAGTTAAAATTAATTATTTTATCTATGAAAGATAGTTAATTAAATAAAGAGTTGCACGAGGTGGATATTTGAAGGGTCACAACCCTTGGAAGTAGAATGCATATATGTAATATGGTAAAATCAAATTAATTAGTAGTTAGAATCATTAGTAGGAATTAGATATTAGATAGTAGATAGAATATACCAAAAAATGAAGACTTCTAATGCATATTGTAAAACCTTTGGAATAAATTTAATGGATAAGAATATTTTAATTTGATGTCTGACATTTTTGGTGTTCAAATTTTTGTTGGTATTGATTAATATATGTTATCTTTGTTGTCTCTAGAGTGATTTTCCTTTGATATTCAAATTAACGTATCAAGGATACTTCTAATTTGTCATGACACATTTACTACCTTTGTGTGATCCATCTTGATTGGTTTCTACCAGTAATTAAAATCCTTTTAATTAAATCATCTTAATTGGTTTCCCTCAAAACAAAGTTAAAATCCTTTCAAATGTCACAGTAACCTAGGAAGATATCATTGGGATTTATAAAAAGAGCTTGATGACTAACAACCTTTCACATTTATACAAAGTATAAACATTTGAAAGCACTAAACATTTTGAGTTAAGCTAGGAGGGAGGACACATATATCAGACACGTCTTGACTCCATTGCCCAAAGTAACACTGGTCATATTCATTATAAAATAATACTTCATAATAACTTTATTCACACATTAAAGTTTCAACATTAGGAGTAGGATTAGCTATTAGTATTATATCTATCTTACATTTACTTGCCATTAAGAGATAGATTACTATGTCAAAAGTCACACAATCCCTTAAATCTTCTCCATTATTTAGGCACACCCCCTTAGGTCTAGCAGAGCATAAAGTGCAAGGAGTTCTAAACCATATTGGTTAACTTCATTCATTGGACAAAACATTGTAAACTTGACCATAGGGCCTAGAATCCTCTTAGGGTTTATAATCTGCAATTTTGGGAACCATCAGATTGACAACTCCACTAGGAAATTCTGAGAAATTTCAATGGAAGATCGTCTTATCATAGAGTTAAGAATTCAAAATTATAACTTTGCTGGTGGAGAAAACTCAGAAGATAAAATTCATTCCTCTTTTGAATTGAGGTGGTGACTCTGTTAAAAACTTGATGAAGAATGCAAAAGACATTTTGGAACAATAGTTGAAGGCTGCTACAAGTCTCTTATTGAAGTATGTATTCTAATCCTTATTTTCCCAATGCAAATTATGGTGCCCATGATGTCCCTACTTCAACAAGAAAATTAAATGAACTAAGGGAAGATGTTGATCGAATGTTGGAAGAAGTGGAAAGAATTGAGTCAACTGGAAAAAGGGAAGAATTGAATCAATAGCTGCTACAATTGAGAGCTAAACATGTTTTGAATACATCACAAAATATACCATTCTCTAATGAGGATGGATATGTGAATGCAAGTAATCCTTTGATACCACAAGCCTCAAATCAAATAAATGCTTGTCCTTCCCCTCTTGTTCAAAGACTAGTAAGCTACCAAGATCATGAATACAATCAATATCTTGAGCATTATCAATATAACTTTCAAACTCCATATAAAAATGTGCAACACAATGTCATCCCTCTTGGAAATGTCGATCAAACTCTATAGCAAGAAGTACATCACTAGTAGTCATGCAATTGAGGGAAAAAAAAGGGGGATACATTGTCATGAAGTATATAAACCACTTGATTTTATAAACATTCAAGGTTACCCACATCTCGTCCCTTTGGATGTAAAATGGATTTTTCCAAAATTTAATGTATGTGAATCAACAGGCACACACCTACAATGATTCATTGATTTAATTGTGAATTGTAAAATCAACGAAGAGGATGATATCATGAAACTCTTTGTGAGAACATTAGAGGATATTTATTTAGAAACTTGGTTTTCCAACTTGCTTATGCATTCTATAGCTCCATGGGATGAACTTGCAAGTAAATTCATGCAATAGTTTGAGGAAAAAGATGATGAGTATGTACATATTCAAGAAAGAATTCAGGATATTTTAGATGCATTTTTTGGCATAAATAGACATGAAGGAGAATCTAGATGTTCTTTGATCAATAGAATAGTAGATACCTATATGTAGATACCTTTTGATTTTCATCCTGATGAATATGTATGCATTGAGTTGTTTATGAGAATATATGGCCTTGATTCAGTTCATTGGCCTGAGTCATTAAATCCAACTACTATTGGGAAGGTGTGGGTATGGATTTTTGATATAGAAGTATTTAGGAAAAAGGATGCTATCAATGTTGAATCTATTGGTGATGAATATGGAGAAATTGATCAAATAATGCAACCAATAGAGGAAACATGTGTAAATGAAGTTTTCAATGATGATGTTTTAGATGTGAGTGAAGATGAAATGATTGAAGACCAATTATCCACCTTAGATCAAAATTGTAATATTGAAGACAGTGTTGAGAACACCATGCCCGAGGAATGCATCAGTAATGAAGTATGTGTTCAAAAACAACCCCACATGGCAGTGAAAAAATAACACATCCATTTGTAATTGAGTACCATGATGACACAATTAGTGAAGAAGAAATTTATGCACACTTGAAAATGGTTTTAAATATTTTTCAAACCCATTCTATGATCAAATAACAAAAGAAGATCAAATGACGTTTTTCCAAGATGTGCCAAAATATGAATTTTATGTGTATTCAAATTCATTTTATAAAGAGGAAGAATAATTTTAAAATAATTAGGATGATATATCAACTTGTGGAGAAAATAACTATGTTGATAGTGCATCTAATATATCGTTCCTTGATGATCCTAGTTTTGTTGTGATGATGAAAAAGGTAAAGAATACATCAGCAATGAGTTAGATGATATGGAGGTGTAGCCATGTATGCATTGTCATAGCATTGAAAAATTAGAAGTTGAAACAAAAAGAGATAGTGTGCCCTTCCACAATGAAGAGGGTAATGATTGTAATTGTACACACCTAAAAATGGTCATCATATTCAGTTAATTAAATACAACCTATTTGACTAATGCTTTAACTACATATAAATATGGTCTTACTTTATTTATATTGTTCACTTTCCTTTTAATTCTCCAAAATCACATTCTTCTAAATAATTAAATAAACAAAATACCCTAAATGTGTTTATTTAATTAACCTTCCTTAATCCTGATTAAGAATTAGAGCACATTTCTACAACTTTTTGTGTTCCACCTCATAAAGGTCACATGAAAATTAATAACCCTAATTATTAATTAGAATTATCCTCACACACTTCCACCAATGAGAAAAAGCACATGGCTTTATTCCCCCATACTTCCAACAAATTTGGAGCACATGGGTCTTTGTTTCACACACTTGGGTCTCCCATCCTTTTGGCATGTTTCCAATTGGTCAAAGGATTATCTCCACACACACGGAATGTTGTATTTGGTCAAGGGGACAACATATTGATTCCTTTCATCTCCACCGTCTATTATTTCTCCTTTGAATCTAGACCGTTGATAGGTACCACCTCACAAAATGCTTGAGAAACCCTATAAATACACCCTCTTGCCTTAGCATTTATCATCCAAATTTGAAGCAAAGTTACTATACAAGTTTTTCTTAGGAGCTTGGAGCTTTCATGGAGTCTTATAATTAGTTTTCATATCATGTGTTACTTTCCATTCTCATTTTAGATTACTTAATTACATCATAGTTGCATTTTATCATCCCCATTACATCATAGTTGCATTTTAGATTAGTTTTCCTTTTTGTTGCATTTGAGCATATGCATAATCATGAATAGTTCATTTCAGTTTCATATCATCTCACACATCTCCACTTTTTCATTTATCATCAACATCATCCTTTGTTTATCATCGTATCCATCATCCTTTCCATCATTTTGTTTCATTTAGAAGAAGACCACTAATCCTTCCCACACACATTAGCACATATAAATCATCTTAGCTTGCATATTAAGCATCAAATCTCCTTTTCTAGGTTGTCATTTTAACAACCATTGAGCCCATAGAAATCTAAGGGCCAAATATTTTAATAATTCCCTAGAAATAGTGGACAATGATACGTATTTAAAAGGTTTGATTGTATTATGAATAGAATAGTTCTACTTGCTTCAAACTTTGAATGTAAATCATCTCATTAAGGTTTGTGTTGATGTTAGATCTCTCCACATTCGACACACACACAAAATGGCACCCACCGTGGGGCCGTTACCTCACTTGTTTCTAACTTTTTGCAAATTTTGTGATCGCAGGTTCAAATTGAAGGCTTGAGTGCCTTTTGCACCTATTTTGAGGCAATTTTGGGTTGTTTCTGGAGTTTTTGTGCCTCTTGTCTCTATTTTTCCACCTCTTGCTTGAGTTTTGGTGCCTCTTGCAAGTTGTTCTGAGACTATTTTCACCTGTTCCAGGACCATTCTAGGCCACTTTTAGAGTTTTGGCACCTCTTGTCTATGTTTTAGCGCCTCTTGCAAGTTGTTTCAAGACTATTTTCACTTGTTCTGGACCATTCTAGATCACTTTTAGAGTTTTGGCACCTCTTGCACCTATTTTGGTGCCTCTTTCTTGAGTTTTGGCACCTCTTGCAAGTTGTTCCAAGACCATTTTCACCTGTTCTAGGACCCTTTTGCACTGTTTCTGGAGTTTTAGTGCCTCTTGTCTCTGTTTTGGCACCTCTTGTAGTTTGTCACCAAATCATAAACTCATATTTTGTGTTGTACATTTGCAAGTTTTCCTAGAATTCGATGTCAAAGACTCAAAACATAAACTACTAACATATTGCAGGGGTTGGACACTATTCACTTGTTTCCTTTTGGGTAAGATAGGAACATAGCTTAATTAAAAGGTGAACAAATATCATGTTTCCTTTTGGTTAAGTTAGGAACATAGCTTAATTAATAGGTTAATAAACACCATGTCTTTTGTATGTGATGGATGGTAGGAATATGCTCTCCCCTTAACTAGGTGATCCAGAAAGCCAGACCCATTCTTGTTTATGTGCGAGTGTAAGTGGAGCATATAGCATGTGTTCTCTCTTTATCCTTGTGAAATAAAGAGTGATCAAACTATGGGTATGCTTGCTTGCTTTTTTTTAACCTAGAGGGCTTGCCTTATGGGAAAAAGTAATCACCCAAGGGAACGACCCAACTGGTAACATGCTAAAGCCAAGCAACTTCCAACTAGGATATAAATGTGGATACTTGCGGGAAGTTCAAGTATCACGTGGGTGGCTTTGACAAGATGGATCGAAAGGGACTCTCAGTGCATGGGTCACTCCCTATGAATGGAATTTCTAAATTAAAACCTTTGTTGTAGATTTTCCAAAATCCTTTATCTATTCTTTGGTGTAGCAATGGTCATTGCCAAGGCATCCACATTCTCGTAGTTTTTAGTAGAGGTGATCAATTTTCCGTGGGAGTTTCATGGAGACTAGAAGCTTGGTTGGCCTAAGAAGAGAGTGCACTACAAGGGGGAGCCTGCGCAACCAAGCTTCTGAATTCATCCACTAAAGATATTGCGGTTGGGGTAAAACCCATGTGGAATCTAAAAGAATATAGTCTTACACAGCCTTAGGAGTGTATATTTTTCTTGATGTGTCTTCAAAATGAAACTCAAACAAAACACCATAAAAAATGTTACATTTTGAAAGTGAAAACCTTGATTTAGAACTACATTCATTGAGGTAGACAAGTTAGTAACTTCGTTCCATCCATCTTGAAAAAATTAGTCCTTGCAGCAGTGTTCAACCTTTCCTTAGGAAAAAGAGAGTCAAAATATGTGGTTTACGTGATGATTTCGCGAAAGTCCAAGATTAGAAAACCAAGGATCAAACCTCTTAGTCCAAAACAACATAAAAAAATGTTTTTCTATGCTCTACGACTTTAGAGAAAGGTTAACCTTCAATTTTTACAATAAAGCTTGTAAGAACAATCTAGAGTTATACATGATGTACTATTGTCAAAATCCAAAAGTTTTCCAACATTTTGAGTACCTTAATTATACATCTTGAATCAAAAATCCAAGTCCAAGATCGTTCCTTAGATACCTTAAAAGTTTAAACGTATCGAAACTGACCTTTACAAGTGGAACTTTTCAAACTAAACCTAGATCTAAACATTTCAAGGTGCCTAAATCATCTATATCTGTCACATTTTTTCTTACCTAGTTTCATCTTTTGGATTTTTCATCCTTTAATCATGAAACTATGTCATGCAATCAAATCAAACTTATTCTTATCAATAGAATTTGTCATTCTATTTGACTTAGTTGTAATCCTTGTCACTATTTCAAACTTAGATAAAAGCTTAGTCTAAATCATTACACTTGTATGCCCATCCAAATGAGATCACAAAAGAGAAGACTCAAGAACAAGGAACTTGGAACACCCAACTTTGAAATAGAAAACATAGGAAGTCTGAGTAGTGAAAATTTCGATATCAAAACTCCCAACATTGAAATTCCCAACATTGAACCTCAAAATAGTGAGATCCCTAGCAACATGGCTGATGTAGAAGAAAACCCTATTCTTGGACTCAACAAAACTCAAGGGGAAGAAATAAATGATGAGGATGTCTGACAAGTGGAACAAGACCCCAACTTCCATAAGTTTTTGGAAAATATTTTTCGAAGGAGATGGGGAAAAATACCTCTTAATGTTGGCCAATCAAGGAATCAAACTTCCCACTGATTTTGATATCAACATCTTAAAAGCACCTCCCCAAAAGCCTAAAAAGGAAACAAAACAAATGGTTTCTTTAACTCACCAAATGAAAAATCTTCAACAAAAAATATAGGATATGCAAGGGGAAACAACCACATAAAGACATTTTTTGCCACACATCTATTCCTATCCATTTGATAGAAATCTAGACATGACACCTTCTCCACCAACAACTACATCATCCAAGTTCAATGTCTTTGAATTTTTGAAAAAGTTAAATGAGAAGCCCAAATCTAAGTCCTCAAACACAAATGATATTGAGCAATCTTACCAAGTAATGCATCTATCTTCATCTCCCACAATTCAAAATAAATCTCAGGATTCTTTCACCCAAGTTAATGATTCCATCCAACCACCTTCTTTTATCATATATTCTATATCCAATGATTCATGACAATCTCTCAGTCCAAATCATGCTAGCATAGACTCGTCTACACCTCGAGATCAAAGAATTATTTCCACTTCATTCGATGATACCAAAATTGCACAAGTTCTTCCAATATTTTACCAAGACCCCATCTCTCAATAATTCTATGATGATCCCCTCCTTTCGCTTTTCATCCACAATCATTCCTTTCTATCTCAAGAGAAAAGTATCCTTCCAAGTCCTCCTTCCACCACATCTAATGAATCCATGCCAACTCAAGATTCTATTGCATCCCAGGAGCATGATAGTTCGTCCATCATATCTAATGATGTCCTATCACCCAATGATCAAGATATTCTTTCTACAAAATCTCATGATTCACTTCCTCATCAAGATCAATATATGCTTCCATCTGAGGATATCCCTTCATTCCATGAGTATTTTCATCCTTCTCAAGATCAAGATATGCCTTTCACACCACTACATGATGATTTCATACCTAATGAAGAGCAAGTTACTCCATCTCCCACACCTTATGATCCTCTTCCAAGTCAAGATCAAAATACCCAATCATCCCCATGGCAAGATCCTATCACACCTATGCAAGCTATCCATGAACCCCACACCTACAAATTGGGATCCTCCACCTTCATCCACTCTGGTTTACTTCCAACACCTATCTTTTCATCCATATCATATCCTCCCCAAAATGGACTTGCATCTTGTTTCGCAAACAACACATATCCCATTGGTAAATGAATGTGTCAAAGTATGAACTACAAAGGCAAAGGATTAGGCCTTCATTAGAAAGGTATCCTAGAACCCCTTTTTTCTCAATAAAACCCATATTACCATGGCCTTGGTTATACCCCTAAGTTTTCTAGTCCATCAAACCTACCATCTATCTTAGGTCCTCATCCTAATCCACCAAACCTTCCATCTATCCTAGGTCCTCATCCTAGTTCATCAAACCTTCCCTCTATCCTAGGTCCATATCCTATTCCTCAAGAACAACAAAGGCACACATCCTTGATGCCCTTTCAAAATTCTAACACCAACAACTCATCCATGATATCTCCATACCATTCATCTCCATCCATCTCTCCTATTGCTCTTGGAAGAAATTTAGGTGCCAAATTTCAAAAGCTTCCATATCAAAATTCACATGTATCAAAGGATCAACATGTCTCCTCAAAGAGGCATGCAAAAATAAAAGAAAATTTGATCCAAAATCAAAGGAAAAATAAAAAAAGCCACAAAGGCCCATCAAATCAAAAAGAAATTTTTCCAAGACCACAAAGGTCTATAAATCAAAGAGAAAAATCTCAAAGGCCACAATGGCCCACAAAGAAAATATCAAAGTCAAAAATCATGTGGATTCCAAAAAGTCTCATAAAAGCAATGAAATCTAAATTGACACTCAAATTTTCTAATCCAAAAGCTTCCTCCAATCTTCCATATAAAATCCTATGACCTTCCAAATCCATTTTTCCTCCATCACTTCATCACCTTTCAAGGTGTTTGCCAATGTTGATCTTGCCATCCTTTCCATATATCCATCAACAAACCTTTCAACCTCCTATCCATTATCCCATCATACCCTAAATTTTCCAACATTAAGGAGTCCAATTTCCCATTACCATGGTTTATTACAGCATGTATTTGAGAGATATTTGGTTGTGAAACTTGATGCTTAAGTACTTCCATCTTCCTATCATGCATATATTATCTTTTACATCTCCCACCTTTGATCTTGACAAGGTTAAGGATCTCCTTGAACATCATGTATCTTATCCTATACACGTTATCCATATCTTTTGTACCATATCCTTCGCCTTATCCATATCCCATCATTCTTTCTAAATACATCCTTTCTTCCTTTCCTTGGTCTTGATGAGGAATAGGGGAAAAATACTAGGGCCTTGTGTATGTATCCTATCTAGTTGATCTTGATCATCCTATTCATTATCATTATCCTTTCTTTCTTCCATTCCATATCTCCCAACTTATCAAAATCCATGTCATCATGTCCCTTTGCAACCTTGAATCTTATCATGCAAATCATATTTGAGCCTAGCTGTAAAACATTATCCAATCCTCATATCTTTTGTCAATCAATCATAAACAATCATCAATATTATCATACTTCGAAGAAATTAGTGATCCTAAGTACTTATCATCACCATGCCTTATGGAATCAATCAACCATTATCATCTTTTGACAAAATATGTGTTGCTTGTGTGACATGTTTTGAAATGAATCTTTCATTTTGATCTATCATTTATCCATGGTTGCACTATCTCTATTGTGGGGCATCTTGTTCCTTCAATCGGTCATATCATATCATTCATCCATCCATCCATCTTGGGCTACACAACTTTTTCTACATCATATCATCCATCACACTTCCATATATGTGTCTGTCACGCTTCCATGTTCGCATCATAGCTTGATCCAGTATTTGTATCATGGTATCCCCTAGTATTACTCAGCTCATTCTAAAAATTAGTTTGTCTTATCGTATCACTCTTGGGGAATTTCCTACATTGGATTGGATTCTTGTACATTCTCAAGGTCAAAAAATCAAAAATCCCAAAAACATTCAAAACATATCAAAATCCCAAAGAAATTCAAAATAGATCAAAATCCAAAAATAGGTCAAAAAGTCAAAAAGTCAAAAACATAGTCTTCATTCAAACTATGTCATCTCTGAGCTTTGAACATAGGAAAGGGTGATCTTTGATTGTACCCCGAGACATTTAGGATATTCTTTTAGGTTTCCTCTATGTTCATATTCTTGTCTTGTAAATATTGGTCGAGTCATCAATTGAACTACGTGGTCTCTACATGTATAACATAGGCAAGGCTAATCTATTGATCAGCCCCTGAGGCCCCTAAGATAGGTCTTTAGGTTAGGTCTTGGTCATCATGGTAGTATCTCGACTTGGACTGGGGGAAAAATCCTACACTCACTAGGGGCAAATAAACTCTGATCTAGAATCAACAGGAAAATAGTCGTCAGACCAATGCTACAAACACAAACTTCAAATGGATGATGTTCTTTCTAAATCAATGGTTTATCACATTAAACACAAAAGTTCAAATTTTTCTACTTTGATTTTTGTTATCATATCTCTTGAGTCCTCGATGATGTATCAAACTAGAGGAGCAAGGAAGGAGTATGATTTTTCTTTGTCTGATGTCTGTGAGTTTATCATTATTACTATGGAATTTGTCGCAAGATGTGTGCTAAAAAGTATCACTAATGAAATTTTGAATTTGCATAGGAAAATGATTAACTCTTGTCTGTTTACACAAGTAATGCTTAGGTCATCACGGTTTAATTATACTTAGATTCTTCTATTAACTTGAAATTTTAAAATATCATGGAAGTAGTACTCAGGTCATCTTGGTCTAAACTATGCCATCGATGCTTGTACTCACTTTCAACATTTTAAAGGCCCAATTATGATAAAGAGCATGACAAATTTCTTAATACGAATGACAACTTTTGCATATGATATTTTCATGGTTAGAGTAGATTGCATCCATGTTAGTTTGCATCTATATTTATGAGGGTTTTCAATGCTGAAATCATTTAAACAATGGTATCATCTCTATTATTAATGGATTGAGTACACTTGACATTAACCAAAAACACATCATTCTCATATAGTTGCATATCTGTTGCATCATCATTTGCATACAGTAGAAAACTTTACAACTCCATTAATCTATTCATGCATCACATCATAATATTTTCATTAGAAAACACAAAACAACATCCATCACATCTCATTTACAATATACAAATCATTTCATTTAGTGGCATTAGGGAAGTTTCACTAAGCTTAAATGAGTGAGTCTCTTCATATTTCCAAAAGAATTGGGAAATATGACAGGTTTTGTAAAGATCAATTTAACAAAGAATCAACTAATGATAACATTCCCACAACTCTTGGAAGGTGGATAGATTCACTCATTTAAGCTTAAGGACCCTAGAACACATCATTTGCATCCATAGCATATCATATCATCATCATATAGAACATCACATAGCATAAATTAAATTCATCCATGATAATCATCATGATCATCATCACATATAAACATCATATAGACACATCAATCATCATCATCACCACATATCATATAACCTAAAAATCACAATGTCAAGTGTACAACGATATCCAAACATCAAGAGGTACATCATAAAAAATGGTAGAAATCATAATGTCTCAACTGAATTAGTGTATACATCAGGTCTCAACACACCATGAAGTTTTAGTACATTAATCAATCCTATACTGGGGCATATCGATCAATCAGAGAAGTCAAACCACATCGCCCAATCAAATCTGAATCTGCTTGCACCAGATGCTGAAATCCTCCTATGATCATAACATATCGCAAGTCCGCAATCTTATCAATCAATCCAACCTCGCCTATCATGAGGTTCATCAATCAATTCAACCTTTCCTAACATGAGGTTCATCAATCAATCAAACCTCGCCTATCATGAGGCTCATCAATCAATGCACCTCACCTATCATGAGGTTCATCAATCAAATAAACCTCGCATATCATGAGGTTACTCAATCAATGCACCTCACCTATCATGAGGTCCATTAATCATCAATCTACCATTGATCCTCACCTATCATGAGGTCAATCATCAATCTATCATTTATCCTCACCTATTATGAGGTCAATCATCAATCTATCATTGATCCTCACCTATCATGAGGTCAATCATCAATCTATCATTAATCCTTTCCTATCATGAGGTCCATCATCAATCCTATCATTGATTCTCGCATATCATGAGGTCAATCATCATCATCCTATCATTGATCCTCACCTATCATGAGGACAATTTTTCTATCAACATCATCAAACATCATCAAATCAAACAAAAGGTTGAATACGATCATCAAACATCAAACACAAGGAGGCAACATAAGGCATCAATTAATCAATTAATCAATCTAGTAGGCTCAATCTTCCTTTTTTGAGAGATAAATCATCTTTGACATCAAACTCTCACTGAATCAATATTGGATCATCATCAAATCATCACAACACCATCACATCATTCCAAAATTTGATTTTCACATCCACACATTCACCGATTTATCTCTATGGTCGCGCCCACAAAAGGATATGAAAATCACAGTAAAACCTATCCTGGGAATTGGACACTCCAACAGGTGACCAATATCTCTTTATGGACGTTCATTTACTTGTCAAACCATAGAATGTATACTTTGAATGGTGCAGCACAATATATGCACTAAGAACTAGTTTTGGTCACAACTTAACAGAAATAAATACTTGGAAAGAATTCCATCTACGCTATAGGAAGGCAATGCAAAGTTCTTTTAACTCAACCATGATTTAACCAAAATAGAAATCATAATAGCTACGACTAAGACTCAAACTATGAACTGGCCTTATGCTATAGGAACAGGCACAAGGATGGATTCCCGATGTTGTAGGAGTAATACAAGACTAAGTTTGTATGAAAACTTTAAAGATGAAATCTAACTGATGATCAACAAAAAAAGCACAGCTAACTAACTAGCTATAGATACTTACTAAGTGGGCCCCCTTAGCAAGCATCTACTGATTACGCAAGTGCTGAACTCAGAACTTCATCAAACTTTATTCATAAACTCAGAATGGTATACATTGCTTTGTTGATATGAAAACTAGCAACAAACTTTGTATCTTGTCATACAGATTCTACTTTTTATTATTATCATACTGACTCTTACATGATATCTGCTATCTCCCTATCACTATGCTTCTATCTAACTTCTAACCATCTTCTTGCTCACTTGCGCAGGAGGAGCACTTATTTAAAATCAGGAGAACAACTAACTAAATAACCCTAACAAAGAAAGACATGGAAGTAAAGTGTATCCCAAAATCAAGGAACAGAATTCATAAATGAATTTATTCATTCAACCCGATCCAAAGAGAATCTAGTGCTCCACTCTTTCCAGATTGACTGTCATTAAAAATCCTTCCAAGTGGTTTCGGTCAAAGAGTCTTCGCCAGAGCTTCCTCGAAGTCATGCAGGAAATAGACTTTATTGCAAGGCCGAGATCGGCTGCGCTTGACTTGATCATACTTTCTTCAATAACCTGTGAAACACAAGGTAACAGATGCGAAAGAAAAGGCGCATGGCACATACACAATATATGTTCATTAATCACATATTTGAATCTATTTCATCATTCAAAAACTACATGCGATATACCAGTCATTTAGGGAGTCAACGGGGTAATAAATGTAGACAAGACAACAAAATAGGCTACAGGAATATGAAAGTGTTTTGCTACAGGATATCCCAATAAAAGGTTTCAAAAGAGTTTAAACAACCATGAATAACAAAAGTAAAGGTATTAAAAGTTCATCATAATATCCAAACTATGAGCACATTTTGAGCTCATCAATATTGGATAAATCATCTTTGACATCAAACTCTCACTGAATCAATATTCGATCATCATCAAATCATCACAACACCATCACATCATTCCAACATTTCATTTTCACATCCACACATTCACCGATTTATCTCTCGAAGGGGTATATATCCATCAATAACTAAAATTCAAAAGTCTGGGGCATTGTCTGGGGAATTGAAATATTGCATCATCTGGGGCATCAAAATATTTTTTTAGCATCGATATCAAAATTTTCTTTCAAGCAACATGTAAACACATCACTTCAAAGAGGGGAAAAATGTATACACCTAAAAACAGTCATCATATATAGTTAATTAAATACAACCTATTTGATTAATGCTTCTATTAGAACTGTAAAATTCTAATGATTTTACATTTTGTTCATACTCATAAGTTTCCAAATAAGTCTTACCATGAGCACATTTTCCCAATATTTGGCCATGTAGTCCCATAAAATCCATCTATGTCTGAATATTCCATTGTGTAATCCCTATCGGCATGAGATAATCAGGGTATCCCTGATCCATATTGCATTTTCTGCTAATGTACATTTGTTGCAGATTATCAACAAGACTTCTTTAATGTCACATTGATTGGATTTCATCTACAGGCACTTATCGGCAGAACACTCTTATTGTTTTGGTGACTAAGGGTTTCCCATCGGCAAGAGAGTCTTCTTCGGCATGGGTCTTGGTGAGATTTTATTGTCTCACTGACCAGTGACATAAGGAGCATGTTGGTGAGAGACTTTTCTTTGGGGTGAAGTCATAGCGAACTCAATGTCTTAGTGATTAGCACACGTGGATTCATTTCGGCCAAGCCAAAAGACTTCGGGGTGAGGTCTTACCAAGTGTATTGTGTCTCACTGACTAAAATGCATAGAATGATGTATTGGCCAGACTAAGTGTATTCCAAATGAGGTCTCAGTGATTACCTCTGCTCTCATCGAAATGCACAAGAGAATCCTATCAAAGGTTATCGGGGTAAGGTTATACAGTCTTGTCGACCAGTTTGTCATGCCGAAGTGTTTTGTCGGTGGGAGAATAATCATGTCCTAGTGAGAAGAATGTATCATGGAGACTTTTGGTAAGATGAAGTATTGTCTGTGGGACATCTCCCCGACTCTGAAGGGTCATGACGAATCAAACATAACAAAGGAGCACATTGCGGTAAGATGAAGTATCATCTGTGGGACGTCTCCTTGACAACATAGGTCATAGCAAAACACAAATGATGTAGGATGGTTTTCGATGAAAAATTTGGCCTTCAACATAACTACATGATGTCACAACAAATGTTTGATGAGTATTAACAAAAGGCTCGATACAGTTGCTTGTTGACATTGGAATGCGAAGCGATGTGTCTCTTCAGATGCAAATGTATAAATGTTCATTCCCAATTGTAAATGGAGACATTATTAGATTAGATTAGATTAGATAGATTATGGAAAAATACAATAGATAGAAAATTTCATACTGTGAGACTATGATGCATAATTTCAAATGGATATATCAATGAAAATCAGTTGATGTTACAACAAATTTTTGGTGTCAATTGTCTATTGAGCTTATTGAAAGTATTACTAAATTTGTCTCTAGGGTTGGTATTTTCTAGTTATTTAAATTGGTATAACAAATTTTTATTCAGTTTATCAGTGCACATTTGTTGTACCTGTGTGGTTAATTAACTAGTTCTTTCAAGGAAAGATTAAATCCTTTTGGTTGATCATAGTAATCAAGGAAATTCATTTGGATTATTAAAGAAGAACTTGGTAGTCACAGTCTTGCATGTTTATACAAGTTATAAACAAAACATATGCCAACAATTTGAATGTTTTCTAGAAAGAGGATGCTCATTTCTATTTCATTTGACTCTACATACCCAATAAGGCACTAGTCTCTACATTTCACATTTAGATTCATTCATTTTCTTTACATCTGTTAACTAAACATATTAGGATTTAGTTTTGGAATATTGCTATACAATCTATACCAAATTTGATTTCATTTGTCCACTCCCATTTTCCATTGTGGGAAAAACATTTCAAGAAGAGATAAGCACATTAAGTCTACTTCATTCGTATAGGTACACCCTCCTAGGTCTAGCAGCACTTGAAGAGTAGAAGTTCTAAAACATCTAACCTTGTTTGTTACCCTAAAACGTACCAAGAGAGTGGCAGCCTCTTGAGGTTTTCCACCTGCATTTTTGAGAGCTAACAAATTGGTGACTCTACTGGGGACAAATAAATTTAGAATCAAGGCCTTAATCATAGATTCAGAAACCTTGTACAGACTCTATTGTAAATAAGAAATATCAAATACTTTCTCACTTTTGAAAAAAGTGAGTGGCGACTCTGACAGAAACATTGCATCTGTTCAAACATGAATGGAAGAAGATCTCAATATAGGGGAGGTCATACGAGAGCTCCTGCTAGCAACAATAGGTGGACACACAAGGATGACAGGGTTGATAAGGGAAAAGGGATAAGTGAGGACATGTGCATAACAAATGAAGACAAAGCATCAAGAGCCCATTGTGAAACATATGATCGCTATGATACATGGAGAGATAACTCAAGTGCAAAACTTTGTACCCCTGAAAAGCAAAGAAATCCATTTTATAATCCTCAAAAACAACCAGAGTTTGATACCAAACTTGAAGCAGAGGGACTCAGATATCAACTGGAATGCAAACAAAGAATGGAGGGTAACCAAAATGAGTTTATTGATCATGAAATTCCTAAAGGAAACTATGAACCTTTAATTCTTGAAGAAGTAAAAGAACAGTTGGAATTATTGAAGGAGATAGAAGAACTAAAAGCTGAATTGTAGAAACCCCAAATTATTGCTCAGATAGCTAGTTGCCCAGGGTATGTACCACCTCATAAGCAAGGTAATCACAGTGTAGGGCCTTCTGAGCCACTAAGGGCTCCTCACCATCAAATAGGGAATCAATACAAATAGCCAAATCATCCACCCCATATTCCCACACAATATACAAATGTTCATCCACCTCATGGTCAGCATTATACGCCACATCATAATACACAATATAATAACCCAATGTATCAGTACCCACCTAACCCTCCTCCTCATCAGTACACAACAATGATCAGACAATTTGATTTAGCAGGGTTTCATTTATACCCTTACCCTATGGATGGCAGCTGGAGAGGTCTGGTGCCTAAGTTTACGGGGAGTAATGCAATTTCTATTGAAGAACATTTAAGGAGTCTCAATGCCTTCATTCAAGATTTGGATGTACCTTATGAATATTTACATATGAGGTTGTTCATGATGTTGCTTACTAAAGAAGCCAAAGATTGGTTCAACAGCCTAACAGTAGCCTCTATTGATTCTCTCCAAATATTTCAGGATCGATTCCTCAAGTAATATGGGAATCAAAGTGCACCTGATGCTCTCTTCATGAATTGATGCGAATTCAAAAAAATCATAATGACTCAATTTATGATCCCAACCGAAGATTCAATAAACTACAGAATAAAATACCTCCTAGATCAAAATTGCCAGACTTTGTGGCATTGAGTGTTTATTTGAATGTGTTCGACCCTAAAACAGGGTATGAACTGAGAAATAGGTTCCCAGGAGACTTGGCTGAAGCCTAGAAGACAACATTAACATTTGAAAACAATAAGAGGGCTGCTGGGATAATTGATAAAAGAGACAACCCTAGGGCTCCCCAACAAACCAATAATTATCAATACAAGTAGGAGAACATGTATAGGAATGAAAGGCCTAGGATACATGACATGCCTTATAACACAAATTGGAAGGATGGAACACCTATAAGAGATAGGCCTAGAAGCAAAGAAACTCTTGATCCATTGAGGAAGAAGGGAACCTATATGGTAAATAACAATTACTTCTGTGAAGTTTGTGATAAGCCACATTCCCCAGATTATTGTGTTGTAGCCCAAAGAATGCAAGAAGAGGAAATGTTGATGGGAAACAATGGAGAAGATCACACAGTGTATTTGAATTCAAATACTTTTCACCATGTTGAGGAGAGGTGCTCATCTTCAGAGGACGAAGGTTATGAGTATGATGTTTCAAATCAGAGGTACAATGTCCATATGGCTGAACAACAAGTCCTTTTTGACTCTGAAGAAGATTATACAGAGCCACATTCTATTGATGTTCCTACTCAATGCGGCATGAGGAAACTCACCGAAGAGGAGATAGAGAGATTAACCATTGTTGTGGTTGAGGAAGCAAAGAGTAAATACTAGTTGAGAAATAGGATGGTGAATGAGAAGGAAGGTGTCCCCAGGGGAATCTTCATGAAGGATCAAAAGGTGACATAAGGAATTGTGAAAAAAGCAAAAAACAAACAGCATGATAAAAACAAACAGAGGCCCATCCAGAGGGAGGAAGTTAAAGAGTTGTGCAAAGAAATGCAAGAGACTGATCAGAAGGAAGAAAAAAAAGGAGAAACATTGGAGTAGAAGAAAATGATTAAGGCAGAAGGCTCCTCTTTTGACTTCACTCAGGCGTTATCTCAGGTAAAAATGTTTGTTCCATTACTTGAGATGATGAAAATTAAGGAATATAGAGACAGTGCTGATCAATTGATAATAAATTTTGAAAATAAAGTGGCTACTAAAGTAGTTAGTAGGCAAGATAAAATAAAAATCCCAGACATCTGCTTGAGTGATGTATTAACAACTCCCTCGCAAGTTGATCCTTTTTTCACTACATTACTCATAAATACAAATTGTTGAGGAATTGCATGGTAGACTCTGGCGCTGCCATAAATATTATGCCAGTAGGAGTTATGAAATAGCTTGGTATGTGGGTGGATACTACTAGAGGGAAGTGCTATGCAATGTATAATAGACCTGTTCCTGTGGTAGGTATTATGAGAGATGTTGAAGTCAAACTGGCTACTTATCCACAGGTGGCTTATAATATAGATATAATAGTAATTGATACCCCTCCTCAGTTTGGGATGCTTTTATCAAGATAGTGGAGAACGGAAGTTGGTGGAAATGTCCAGTTTGATTTGTCTTATGCAACTATTCTAGTGAATGGTCAGGAAGTCAAGTTGTATAGGGAGCCAAGGATGAGCCAGGTTGTTGACTGTGTACCTCATGATCAAATCAATTATTTATGTGATGTGGATCTTGGAAATTTCAAGATAGAATCAGCCTAGCCAGAGTTAGTTAGTACTGATCCAATTGAAAATTATGTCGCGCATGACTACAAGGGTGTGTGGAAGATGTACTTTGGTGGAGCATGGGAGCCTAACTCAGTTTATTTTTTGGAATCATCAAAATAGCGTACCTTGAATATAGTGAATATATTTATTAATACCATGCAGAGGAAAAGGTATGAAGACAATGATGAAATTTTTGATGAAGACAGAGACATTGATCAAAGGATGCAGCCAATAGAAGATGAGACATGTGTAGGTAAAAATAATTCCTATGACAGCATGCATGAGGAATGTTGGAACTGTAAAAATCTGATGATTTTACATGTTGATTTCCCATGCATTTTCCATATTGGTCCTACCGTGTGCATATTTCACCCATATTCTACCATATAGCCCCATAAAATCCATCGGGTCATGCATTTTTCATGTTGAGGTCCATATCAGCATTGGTCCATGACTGTCTCCCCGACCCATGTTTTTATGCTAAGATTTGTATGCTACAGGTCTGTCGGTGAGACTCCTTTGATGTCTCAGCGATCACAGTGGAATTGTCTATCAACGGGAGTATATTTCACTAGGGTGAGGTCTCCCCGAGTGGGTTGGGTCTCACTGACTAATGCATGTGGGGGTTTGTCGACGAGAGCTAAACGGTATCAGCATTGTGTCTCGGTGAGTGACCTTTGGTCTCACTGACATTACACATAAGGTTTCTATCGAATGGCTTTCGGTGAGAGATGTTTTCTTCAAAGTAAGTCATAGCGAACCCTTTTGGTCTCACCGACTAACACATTGAAGGATTTCTTCGGCCAAACAATTTGTATTCGAGGTGAGGTCATAATGAATTCATATTGTCACACCGACCAGTGGCAAGAGGATGCATATTTCCATATGAGTTAATATTTTTAGTGTGATGTCTCGGTGAGTGACCTTCGGTCTCGCCGATGGAATGCAGAGGAGACTTTGTTAGCATGAAAATTGGATTGTCTTAGCAACACACAGGATGGATAAATTATTATGGTAAAACAAAGAGCACTCTATATGAGGTCTCCCCGATATCATGATGTTATAGCAATGCATGTAGAATGAAGAATGATGTCTATGGTAGATAAGTCATGGTGAAACATAGAGAATAGGAGATGACTGGCGATTTAATTGCCTTCAGCATAACTATACGATATCTCTTGGCAATTTTTCCAGTCATAATTAATAAAAATTCAAATACTATGGCCGACATGGAAATTTTTAAATACCATTATAGGCCGACATGAAGTGAGCCCAAATTCTATGCTAGGACAACATGGGATCTCAATATGATATGTTTTTCTGATGTTAGTGTATAAATATGCATTTTGTAATTGTAAAATGATCATCAACTATTAGATATTCGATACACAGCAAGTAGATACAGTAGAATAAAATTCTCAGATCAGAGACTATTGATGCATGTTTTCAAAATGGAGGTATTTATGAAAATCAATTGATGTTGCTGCATTTTTCTGGTGTCAATTGTCTGTTGAATTCAATGAAAAATATTGCTAAGTTTTCTCCATGATTGATGCTTTCTGGTTGTTTAAATTGACATAACAAGTTTATGTTCAGTTTATCAATGCACATTTGTTGTATTTGTGTGATTAATCAATTGGTTCTTTCAAGCAAATATTAAATCCTTTTAGTTGATCACAGTAATTAGAGAGATTCATCTGGAGTATTAAAGTAGAGCTTAGTAGTTACAGTATTGCATGTTTATACAAGTTGTAAGAAAAATGTATGCTAGATAATTTGATTTTTCTCTAGAGAAGTGTTGTTCATCTTGATTTCATTTGACTCTGCATACCCAATAAGGCACTAGTCTCTGCAGTTTCATCATTAATATTCATTTATTCTCTTTATATCTGTTAATTGAGTATTTTAGGATTTAGATTAAGAAAATTGCTACTGTGCTTGAAGTCATTTGTTCACTTGCATCTACCATTGTGGAAAAATCATTGCAAGAAGGATAACTATAATTCAAGTCTACTTCATTCAGATAGGTACACCCACCTAGGTCTGGCAACACCTAAAGAGTAGAAGGTTAAATTATTTTGACCTTGTCTGTTACCCTAAAGCGTATCAAGAGATTGGCAGCCTCTTGAGGCATTCTGCCTACGTTTTTGAGAGCTAACAAATTGGCGACTCTGTTGGGGAATACATTCAGAATCAAGGCCTTAATCATAGAGTCATAAACTTTGTACAAACTCTATTGGGAATAAGAAACATCAAGTATTTTCTCACTTTTGACAAAAGTGAGTGGCGACTCTGACAAAAATTTTGCATTTGTTCAAACATGAATGGAAGAAGATCTCAATACAGGGAAGGTTATGTTGGAGCTCCTATTGGCAGTAGTAAGTGGACACACAAAGATGATAGGGTTGATAAGGGAAAAGGGATAAGTGAGAACATGTGCATGTCTAGAAAAGATAAAGCATCAAGAGCACATTGTGAAACATATGATCGCTATGATACATGGAGAGACAATTCAAGTGCAGAGCCTTGTACTCTAGATGATCAAAGAAATCCTTTCTCTTTTCTTGATCGTCAGAAACAAGTTGAGTTTGAAGCTACATGTGAGGTTGAACGAATCAAGATTCAGCATGAATATGATCAGAAGATGGAGAGTAACAAAAATTTGTTTATTGATCATGAGCTTCCTCAGGAAGTAAAAGCACAGTTTGAATTATAGAGGAAGAGGATAGATGAATTAGAGGCTAAATTGCAGAAAACTCAAGTTACTGATCAGACAGCTGATTGCCCCCCAAAGTATGTACCACCTCATAAGCAAGGAAATCATGGTGTAGAGCCTTCAAATCCACCAGTGTCTCCTCACCATCAAACAGGGAATCACTACAAGCAACCAAATCATCCACTTCATATTCCCATACAACATATAGGTATGCATCCACCTCCTGGTTAGCCTTTTATCCCATAGTATAATGCACAGTACAATAATCCCATGCACCAACATCAGTGTCCACCTATTCCCCCCCTCACCAGTATACAACAATGATCAGACAATTTGATTTAGCAGGGTTTCACTAATATCTTTACCCTATGGATGGCGGTTGGAGGGGTATGGTGCCCAAGTTTACAAGGAGTAATGCAGCTACTGCTGAGGAACATTTAAAGAATTTCAATGTGTTCATCCAAGACATAGGTGTGCCATATGAAGATTTACATATGAGGCTATTTATGATGTCACTTCTTGAAGATGTTAGGGATTGGTTCAACAGCTTGCCTGCATTCTCAATTAATTCTCTTCAAGTATTCCAAGATTGATTCTTAGAACAATATGGGAATGTAAATGCACCAGATGTAGCTCTTCATGAACTAATGCAAATTCAAAAAAATCATAATGATTCAATTTATGATTTCAATCAAAGATTGAACAAGTTGCAGACTAAGGTACCTCCTAGATCAAGGTTTCTAGATTTTGTAGCATTGAGTGTTTATTTAAATGCATTTGATCCTAAAATAGGGTATGAACTGAGAAATAGATTCTTGAGAGATCTAGCTGAAGCTCAAAAGATAGCACTAACAATTGAAAACAATAGGAAGGCTAGAAGACTAATCGGTAAAAGAGATAACCCTAGGCCTCCTCAACAAAGCAATAATTATCAGTACAGATAGGAAAGAACATACAAAAATGAAAGGCCAAGGTTGCATGACATGCCATATAATACATACTAGAAGGATGGAAAACCTATAATAGCTATGCCAAGAAATAAAGAGACTCCTGATCCTTTGAGCAAAAAGGGAACTTACATGGTGAGTAATAATTACTTTTGTGAAGCTTGTGATAAGCCACATTCCTCAAATTATTGTGTTGTAGCTCAAAGGATGCGAGAAGAGGGAATGTTGATGGAAAACAATGGAGAAGATCACAAAGTGTATTTGAATTCAAACACTTTTCACCATGTGGAAGAGAGATACTCATCTTCAGAGGATGAAGGTTATGAGTATGATGTTTTGAATCAGAAATACAATGTTCATATGGCTAAACAACAGGTCTTTTCTGATTCTGAAGAAGATTATACAGAGCCACATTTTGAGGCGCCTACTCAATGCAATATGAGAAGACTCACCAAAGATGAAATAGAGAAACTAACTGTTGCTGTTGTTGAGGAAGCAAGGAGTAAATACTGGTTGAGAAACATAATAGTAAATGAGAAGGATGGTGTTCCTGGGGGAATCTTTATGAAAGATCAGATGGTGACACAAGGAACTGTGAAGAAGCCAAAAAAGAGACAGCCTGATAAAGATGAACAACAACCTATCCAAAAGAAGGAAGTTGAGGAATTACATAAAGAGATGCAAAATCCTGATCAACCTAGTAAAAGAGAGAAGGAAGAAAACAAAGGAGAAACATTGGAGCAGAAGAAGATTGTTAAGGTGGAGGGATCTTCTTTTGACTTCACTCAGGCATTATCCCAAGTAAAAATGTCTGTTCCACTACTTGAAATGATGAAAATTAAGGAGTATAGGGATACTGCTATTAAATTGATAACAAGTGGGAATGAAAAACATATGAATTCAGTCAATAGGTAGGAGAAAGTAAATATCCCAGAGGTCTGCTTGAGTGATATATTAACAACTCCCCCACAAGTTGATCCTTTTTTCACTACATTGCTTATAAATAAAAAACTGCTGAGTAATTGCATGATAGACTCTGGTGCTGCTATAAATATCATGCCAGTAGGAGTAATGAAGCAGTTTGGCATGTGTGTTGATACATGTGAAGGGAAGTGCTATGCAATGGATAACAGACTGGTCCCTGTGGTAGGTATTATGAGAGGTGTTGAAGTCAAACTGGCTACTTATCCACATGTGGCTTATAATATAGATATCACAGTGATTGACACTCCTCAATTTGGGATGCTTCTATCAAGGCAGTGGACAACAACTACTAGTGGAAACATCTAGTTTGATTTATCTTATGCAACTATTCCAGTGAATTCTCAAGTAGTCAGGTTGTATAGGGAGCCAAGAATGAATCAACTTGTTGACTATGTGCCTCAGGATCAGATTAATTGTTTGTGTTATTGATCTTGGAAGTTTCAAGATAGAATCAGCCCAGCCAAAGTTAGTCAGTACTGATCCAATTGAGAAGCATGCTGCACAAAACTACGACGGTGTGTGGAAGATGTACTTTGGTGGAGCTTGGGAGCCTAAATCATTTTGTTGGCCAGAGTCATCAAAATAATGTACCTTTGATCCAATGAATAAATTTATTGATACCATGCAGGGGAAAAGGTATGAAGACAATGGTCTTGTCACAGATGAGCATCAGGAGATCAGTCATACATTGCAGCCAATAGAAGATGAGACATGTGGGTGTGTGCAAGAAGTTGAGTCCACTTTTTGGCCAAAAAGTGGAAGTGTTTTCCCTGATTTTTAGAATTTGACACATTTGACCTTAAAATTTGAAGCACTTAGAGATGGAATCTTCGAAAAAGTCACTAATCATAAAATGTAGTACTCGGAGTCTAGTTTCCAAATATGTAATTTATTTCAATACCCAGATTGTAAAAATTGAGTTTCAATAAGCGTTTATAAAAACCACTATTTAAAAGTCACTTTTTTATACCATACCATGCACGTGTACGACATCCATATTTTGACCTAAATTATCATATTTTTCTAAATCCTTTTGGGAAAAGATTTGTGACTCACTAAAGCTTGCTTTTAATATTTTCTTATAATTTTTTAATGAATATTTTTTTTATTAAATATTTATTAGGCATATTTGTCATTTTGAAAAATCGTCGTGTACGACATGCATAAGATGACCTAAACTTATCATTTTTTGATTCTTTTTTAAACCTGAAAAGAATTGTCCAAGTTTGCTCTCGTGCAATCCGTCAAAATGTTATGTTGATCAAAAGTTATTAAAATACTAAAAAACCCGATAATTCAAGTTTATGGACTAGTTTCATTAGAAATTAATTGAAAAATAGAAAAAATAATCAAATTGTAAAAAATTACATATTTGGAATCTATTGTCTCATCTATAATGGGTTTTAATTTTGTAAAAATTCTGCAAAATAGGTCTTCAAACATATGTCCAAAGTCATTATTTTCTTGTGACATTAACATGACCTTCAAGTTGCAGGTCAAACTAGGTCCAAAGCTTAGGTTCGGGTCCCCAAGCCATTTCCCGAACCAAAAAACAAGCCAAAAAACCCACTCAAAAATTCATAATTTAAAAAACGGGATCCCGTTTCGGGCGTTTCATAAAAAAGCCATTTTTATGGTTCTATGAAATAGGATCCCGTTTTGAAATTCTTCCAAAAATGAAAATTTCCAAAAATGGAAAGTTTTCAAAACGGGATCCCGTTTTGAAAACTTTCCGAAAATGGAAATTTTTCAAAAATTGGAAGTTTCCATTTTCGGAAAATTTTCAAAACGGGATCTCGTTTTAAAAACTTTCTATTTTGGAAATTTTGTTTTTGGTTTTTAAAACGGTCCCGTTTTGAAAAATTTTCAAAAATGGAAATTTCCGAGAACGGGATCCCGTTTTTTAAACCTAGGCTTGGGATCCCGAAGCTAAACGGGATCCTGTTTTTTGCAAGCCGAATTCCTTTTTTTGCCTAAGGCAAAAACTTCCACGTTTTGTGGACTCAACCATGTGCAAGTCAATATGGTTCATATGATAGCCTACATGAGGAAGACGAGGATATTGAATTTCTTTCTTGCATATCAGATTATGACATAGAAAACAATGAATATTTAGAGTGTGAAGATGGATTTGTGGATTTTAATCCACAACAAGATGATTCTTACAGTTCTTGTAATGACCAGGAAGAGGAAGTAGTGGAAAATGTGGATCCATTTGATAGAGAACAAGTAACACTTCTAGCCGCAATTGAGTACTATAAAGATACATTTGATGATGAGGAGGTATTTTTAGATCACCTTGATGATGAGGAAAATATATTTTTAGACAAACAATGTGATGTGTCAAAATATGGAACAAATGACTGTGCTAGTAATCTTTCTTATTTTTCATTCTCTGATGATCCTAGACCTATTTTTGATGATGATAAAAGTGAAGAATATAACTATTGTGATGAAAATGATGAGACTTGTTTACTCCGTAGTGAGCAAATTTCAGATTTACTAACTCTTGAATATTAGAGATATACACATGAAGGTGATCCTAAAGTTTTGTATCTAGCTTACATTTGTTTTGACAGTGAAATTTTTGTGTGATGTTTCTTATGACTCTCAGTGCATTTCTTGAGTTGATGGTGAAACCTCTGAAATTGATCAAAAGTCTGTGACCATTCATGATGAGGTATGTGATTTTGAAATTTCTCACTCATATGGAGAAGACCTTTATTTGCATACCAAGGATGATAAAGGTCCGGATTTGATTGGTTCATATATGCATGATATTGAGGATAAGAGTCGTAATCCAGTATTGTCTCCAAATAGTGATACCAAAGTGATGCAAAGGGTTTCAGACTTGTTTGTCTTAAACAGTGTTGATATGGTTGAAATTTTTGTTTCTCAAGAGAAGCACTATGATGGTAAGTTTTTAGTACAACTGGGAGAGTGTTTCATAATACACAATAGTGAGAAATATAATGAGTATTTTTGCATTGAATATGCATATACTCTTTGTGTTGAAGATAACACAAGTTTGTTCCATGATGACAAAAAATTTGAATTACAGAATCATGAAGGGAGGTTGGGCCAAGTTGAGCAAGATGATTCTCTAAGAACCTTCAATAACAATAACAGAGCAGGTTGCATGATTGTCCTCAGGATGGATCTGATGAACTCAAGGAAAAGCCAGGTATTTGACAAAGGAAAAGTATGGTTTGAGTCTCAGACCATAACAGTTCGAAACTGATGAAGTTGAAACACAGAGGATTGAGGGTTACTAGTGCATGGAAAACTCTTGTTTATCCTCTTTAAAATTCTTTTCCATGCAAATTAATTTAGGGTTTTGGTTCACTTCCATTTTGCATTCACTTTCCTTTCATTTCCATTGCCATTCATTCTATTTATGCTCACTCGTTCATCACTCTATGTCTAGTCTGCTCACCCAAAGATTTGGATTCTTGCAATGATCTCACTATCATTCATCCTCAGACAGAGCCACTATTGGAACTATAAAAATCTGATGATTTTACATGTTGATTTCCCATGCATTTTCCATATTGGTCCTACCATGTGCATATTTCACCCATATTCTGCCATATAGCCCCATAAAATCCATCGGGTCATGCATTTTTCACGTTGAGGTCCATATCGGCATTGGTCCATGATTGTCTCCCCGACCCATGTTGCTTTTATGCTAACATTTGTATTCTACAGGTTTTTCGGTGAGACTCCTTTGATGTCTTAGCGATCATAGTGGAATTGTCTATCGGCAGGAGTATATTTCACCTGGGTGACATCTCTCTGAGTGGGTCGGTTCAGGGTCGGGTCTCACCAACTAATGCATGTGGGGGTTTGTCAGTGAGAGCTAAGCGGTATTAGCATTGTGTCTCAGCGAGTGATCTTCGGTCTCACCGACATTACATATAAGGTTTCTATCAAATGGCTTTCGGTGAGAGATGTTTTCTTCGGAGTACGTCATAGCGAACCCTTTTGGTCTCACCGACTAACACATTGAAGGATTTCTTCGGCCAAACAATTTTTATTTGGGGTGAGGTCATAATGAATTCATATTGTCACACCGACTGGTGGCAAGAGGATGCATATTTCTATATGAGTTAATATTTTTGGTGTGATGTCTCGGCGAGTGACCTTCGGTCTTGCCAATGGAACGTAGAGGAGACTTTGTCAGCATGAAAATTGGATTGTCTCATTGACACACAGGATGGATAAATTCTTTCGATAAAATAGAGAGAACTTTATATGAGGTCTCCCCGATATCATGATGTTACAACGATGCATGCAGAATGAAGAATGATGTCTACGGTAGATAAGTCACAGTGAAACACAAAGAATAGGGGATGACTAGCAATTTAATTTCCTTCAGCATAACTATACGATATCTCTTGGCAACTATTCTAGTCATAATTAATAAAAATTCAAATACTCTGGCTGACATTGAAATTTCTAAATACCATTACAGGCCGACATGAAGTGAGCCTGAATTCTGTGCTAGGCTAACATGGGATCTCAATATGATATGTTTTTCTGATGCTAGTGTATAAATATGCATTTTGTAATTGTAAAATGATCATCAACTATTAGATATTCGATACACAACAAGTAGATACAGTAGAATAAAATTCTCAGATCAAAGACTATGGATGCATGTTTTCAAAATGGAGGTATTTATGAAAATCAGTTGATGTTGCTGCATTTTTTTTGTGTCAATTGTTTGTTGAATTCAATGAAAATTACTGCTAAGTTTTCTCCAAGATTGATGCTTTCTGGTTGTTTAAATTGACATAACAAGTTTATGTTCAGTTTATCAATGCACATTTGTTGTATTTGTGTGATTAATCTATTGGTTCTTTCAAGCAAATATTAAATCCTTTTAGTTGATCACAGTAATCAGAGAGATTCATCTAGATTATTAAAGTAGAGCTTAGTAGTTACAATATTGCATGTTTATACAAGTTGTAAATAGAATGTATGCTAGATAATTTGAGTTTTCTCTAGAGAAGTGTTGCTCATCTTAATTTCATTTGACTCCGCATACCCAATAAGGCACTGGTCTCTATAGTTTCATCATTAAGATTCATTTATTCTCTTTATATCTGTTAATTGAGTATTTTGGGATTTAGATTAAGAAAATTGCTACTGCGCTTGAAGTCATTTGTTCACTTGCATCTGCCATTGTGGACAAATCATTGCAAGAAGGATAACCATAAGTCAAGTCTACTTCATTTAGATAGGTACACCCGCCTAGGTCTGGCAGCACCTAAAGAGTAGAAGGTTAAATTATTTTGACCTTGTCTGTTACCCTAAAGCGTATCAAGAGATTGGCAACCTCTTGAGGCATTCCGCCTACATTTTTGAGAGCTAACAAGGAAGATGGAGATATTGAAATTCTTTCCTGCATAATAGACTATGACAGGGAAAGAAATGCATGTTATGTGGAATCCAGTGAATATTCAGATTCTGATGATGAGACTGAGGATTTTGATTTACATCAAGGTGATTCTTGCAGTTCTTATGGTGATCAAAAAGAAGAAGCAATGGAAAATGTGGGTTCATTTGATAGTTAACAAGTAACACTTCTACCCGTAGTTAAATGCCATGAAGACACATCTGATGAAGAAGAGGTATTTTCAAATCCGCTTTATGGTGAGGAAGAGATATTTTCAGAAAAATGAAGTGATATGTCGAATTATGGAACAAATGAATGTGCTGGTAATGTTTCTAATTTTTCATTCTCTGAGGATCTTGGACCTCTTTTTGATAATGATAAAAGTGAAGAATACAACTGTAGTGACATAAATGAAGAAACATGTTCACTTAGTAGTGAGTAAATTTCATATTTGCTAACTTTTGAATATTAGAGATGTGTACAGAAGGATGATTCTAAAGTTTTGTGTCCAGCTTACATTTGTCTTGATAGTGAAAGTTCTTTGTGTAATGATTCATATGACTCCCAGTGCATTTCTTGAAATGATGGTGAAACCTTTGAGGTTAATCAAAAATATGTGTCCATTCAAGATGAGTTATGTGATTTTGAAATTCCTAACTCATGTGGAGAAGATTTTTATTTGTATACCAAGGATGACAGAAGTCCAGCATTGATTGGATCATATATGCATGATATTGAAGATATGAGTCATAATCCAATGTCATTTCCAAATGGTGATATGGAAGAAGTGTAGAAGGTTTCAGATTTGTTTGTCTCAAACAGTGTTGATATCACAGAATTTTTTGATTCTCAAGAGAAGCACTCTGATGGTGAAATTTTAGTATAGCTGGGAGAATGTTTTATAATTCAGAACAGTGAGAGAGATAATGAGAAATTTTGCATTGAATATGCATATACTTTGTGTGTTGAAGATAATAGAGATTTACCCCATGATGATGAAGAATTTGAACTGTAGAATGGTGAAGGGAATTTGGGCTAGGCTGAGCACTATGATTTTCTAAAATTTTCAATAACAGTGACATGGAAGATTGTATGAATATCTTCAAGAAGAATCTAAGGAACTCAAAGAAAATTTAGGTGTTTGACAGAGGGAAGTATTGGCCTTTCTTTTGGATGGCCTTGAACCATCATTCAAGGTTTGAATTTTGAATAGAAACAGTCCAAAACAGATGAAGTTAAAACAAAGAGGATTAAGGGTTGCCAGTGCATGGACAACTCTTGATGATCCTCTTTAAAATTCTTTTCCATGCACAGTAGTTTAGGGTTTTGTGCGTCTCCATTTTGCATTCATTTCCATTTCCATCATGCTCACTGATTCATCATCTTGTTTCTGGTCTACTCACCCAAAGATTTGGATCCTTGCAATGATCTCACAATCATTCATCCATAGACGGAGCCACTATTAGAACTATAAAATTATGATGATTTTACATTTTGTTCATACTCATAAGTTTCCAAATAACTCCTACCATGAGCACATTTTCCCCATATTTGGCCATGTAGTCCCATAAAATCCATCTATGTCTGAATATTTCATTGTGTAATCCCTATTGGCATGAGATAATCAAGGTATCCCTAATCCATATTGTATTTTTTTATAATGTACATTTTTTGTAGATTATCAGCAAGACTTCTTTAATGTCACATCGATTGGATTTCATCTACAGGAACTTATCAACAGAACACTTTTATTGTTTCGGAAACTAAGGGTTTCCATCGACAAGAGAGTCTTCTTCGACATGGGTCTTGGCGAGATTTTATTGTCTCACTGACTGGCAACAGAAGGAGCATGTCAGTGAGATACTTTTCTTTGAGGTGAAGTCATAGTAAACTCAATATGTCTTACCGATTAGCACACGTGGATTCATTTCAGCCAAGCCAAAAGACTTTGGGGTGAGGTCTTACCAAGTGTATTGTGTCTCACTGACTAAAACACACAAAATGATGTATCGGCCAAACTAAGGGTATTCAGAATGAGGTCTCAGTGAGTACCTCCGGTCTCCCCAACATGCATAGGAGAATCCTATCAAAGGTTATCGGGGTAAGGTTATAGAGTCTTGTCAACCCATTTGTCATTCCAAAGTGTTCATTGGTGGGAGAATGATCATGTCCCAGCGACAAGAATGTATCATGGAGACTTTTGGTAAGATGAAGTATTGTTTGTGGGACATCTCCCCGACTCTGAAGGGTCACGGTGAATCAAACATAACAGAGGAGCACATTTCAGTAAGATGAAGTATCATCTGTGGGACGTCTCCCCAACATCAGAGGTCAAAGTGAAACACAAAGGATGCAAGATGGCTATAGATGAAACATTTGGCCTTCGCCATAACTACAGGATGTCACAGTGAATGTTTGACGAGTATTAACAAAAGGCTTGATACAGTTGCTCACCGACATTGGAATGCGAAGTGATGTGTCTCTTCAGATGCAAATGTATAAATGTTCATTCTCAATTGTAAATGGAGACATTATTAGATTAGATTAGATTAGATAGATTAGGGAAAAATACAGTAGATAGAAAATTTTGTACTATGAGACTATGATGCATAATTTCAAATGGAGATATCAATGAAAATCAGTTGATGTTGCAACAAATTTCTTGTGTCAATTGTCTATTGAGCTTATTGAAATTATTACTAAAGTTGTCTCCAGGGTTGGTATTTTTTGGTTATTTAAATTGGTGTAACAATTTTATATTCAGTTTATCAGTACACATTTGTTGTACTTGAGTGGTTAATTAATTGGTTCTTTCAAGGAGACATTAAATGCTTTTGGTTGATCATAGTAATAAGGGGAATTCATCTAGATTATTAAAGAACTTGGTAGTCATAGTCTTCCATGTTTATACAAGTTATAAACAAAACATATGCCAACAATTTGAATTTTTTCCAAAAAGAGGTTGCTCATTGCTATTTCATTTGACTCCACATACCCAATAAGGCACTAGTCTTTGCATTTCACATTTAGATTCATTCATTTTCTTACATCTGTGAACTGAACATATTAGGATTTAGTTTTGGAATATTGCTATACAATCTATACCAAATTTGATTTCATTTGTCCACTCCCATTTGCCATTGTGGGAAAAACATTTCAAGAAGAGATAAGCATATTAATTCTGCTTCATTCGTATAGGTACACCCGCCTAGGTCTAGTAGCACCTGAAGAGTAGAAGGTCTAAAACATCTTACCTTGTTTGTTACCCTAAAACGTACCAAGAGATTGGCAGCCTCTTGAGGTTTTCTGCCTGTGTTTTTGAGAGCTAATAGCTTCAACTACATATAAATAAGGTCTTAATTTATTTATATTGTTCCCTTTCCTTTTAATTCTCCAAAATCACATTCTTCTAAATAAAAAAATACCCTAAACATGTTTATTTAATTAAACTTCCTTATTCTTGATTAAGTATTAGAGCACATATCTACAACTTTTTGTGTGCCACATCATAAAGGTCACATGAAAACAAATAAGCCTAATTATTAATTAGAATCATCCTCACACACTTCCTCCAATGAGAAAAATCACATGGCTTTATTCCCCCACGCTTCCAACAAATTTGGAGCACATGGGTCTTTGTTTCACACACTTGGATCTCCCATCCTTTTGGCATGTTTCCAATTGGTCAAAGGATTCTCTCCACACATGGCATGTTGTCTTTGGTCAAGGGGACAACATCCTAATTCCTTTCATCTCCACCATCTATTATTTTTCCTTTGAATCTAGACTGTTGATAGGTTCCACCTCACAAAATGCTTGAGAAACCCTATAAATACACCCTCTTGCCTTAACATTTATCATCCACATTCGAAGCAAAGTTACAATGCAAGTTTTTCTTAGGAGCTTGGAGATTTCATGGAGTCTTATAATTAGTTTTCATATAATGTGTTACTTTTCATTCTCATTTTAGATTGCTTGATTACATCATAGTTGCATTTTAGATTAGTTTTCCTTTTTGTTGCATTTGAGCATATGCATAATCATGAATAGTTCATTTTAGTTTCATATCATCTCACTCATCTCCACTTGTTTATTTATCATCAAAATCATCCTTCGTTTATCATCGTATCCATCATCCTTTCCATCATTTTGTTTCATTTAGAAGCATACCAATAATCCTTCCCACACACATTTG
Source organism: Sequoia sempervirens (assembly GCA_007258455.2). Taxonomy (NCBI): domain Eukaryota; kingdom Viridiplantae; phylum Streptophyta; class Pinopsida; order Cupressales; family Cupressaceae; genus Sequoia; species Sequoia sempervirens. Next base: position 374,158,429 of record VDFB02058242.1, on the reverse strand, counting down.
CACATAGAAATCATCTTAGCTTGCATATTAAGCATCAAATCTCATTTTCTAGGTTGTCATTTTAACAACCATTGTTCCCATAGAAATATGAGGGCCAAATGGTTTCATAAATCCCTAGAAATATAGGAAAATGATACGTATTTAAAAGGTTTTATTGTATTATGAATAGAGTAGTTCTACTTGCTTCAAAATTTAAATGTAAATCATCTCATTAAGGTTTGTGTTGATGTTAGATCTCTCCACATTTGACACACACACAATAATCAATCCATAGAGGATGGGTATACAAGTAAGAATAGTTGTGTAGAGAAGGGGGATTCACTACTCATGAGTTCTCTTCATTCAGAGAGCCTCACAGGGTGAACTACCCTAAACTACCTCAAGGAACAATGACAAGATTTCTAGAATCCGAAAGAGTAGGTCACAAAGATTTTTTGGATAAAATGACATGCTCTTAGCTAAAGGATATCAACGTGAGATATAGATGATAGCAGGACGTGATAGCGTCACACAGGCTTGTTGGCATCTCATATGGAACAAAAAGCGAGAATATCACAAAAAATTAAAAAGTGACTACTTCTATTCTAATTGCTAAGAAATCTTAGAATGTGATAAAGTAACAAAATCTAACAGAACTGAAATAGAGTGAAACAAAAATGATAAAGACAAGGAGAAGAAAGGAAAGAAGATACTCACAATTATGCAAGTGATGAAGCCTCCAGCATATGAATGTCTTTAAAAGCTCATTTTGGTGTTCCCACCTCCACAGACAGCCATAAGATAGAGAGAAAGAAATGGACAAAGTGTGTGGTGAAAGAAAAACCTACTTCAAGATTGGAACCCACACCAAAAATTATGGGTTATAAAAGCAATCCCCACTCGAGGAGGAGAACCTGTATCACAAAAGAGGTGATAAAAGCAATCCCCACTCAAGGAGGAGAACTTGTATCACAAAGTAAAAATGTAATAGAAGGGAGATATGGAACCCCAGGATGCTCAAAAGCATGGGATAGGGCAGATAGAGCTGTAAGGGACAAGAGTGTTGCAAAAGGAGTTGTGAAAGCTTTGGAGAATGTTGTTATAGAAAGTAATGGATTTTTGCAAGTAAGAGCAAGATGGTTGAGTGCTTGAGAGAGAAGCGAAGAAGGAGATGAAACTAGAAGAAAATCAAGAGTGGAGCTAGAAGAAGTTCGAGAGAAAAATGAATTGAAAGGATAACCTTTAATGAGGGGAAAGAAGCTTCTCTAGCCATTACAAGGCATACTAGGCCATTACCATTGACAAAAGGAGGTGACAAGTGGCAAGCATGCTCAAAGACAATTGTTTGAGTGTTGAAAATGTCACAAGATGCTAGCACAGTGCGCAAAAGTTTGTGTGGTGCACTAGTGTCTGGACATGTCACACTACAGTATGACGAGAATGGGAAAAGTACAAGGTTCGATGCAAAGATGATATGCAAGGGTAGTTTCTGAAAAGGGGTGTTGGAGCTTCCTAAGAACAAAAAAAGGCTGATGTAGGGGCTAAAATGAGCCTACACAAGATGCTAAGGGAATGGACACTAAAGCAAACACAAGAATGTAAGTGAAATTGCAAGCGATGTAATTTTATGACTATACAATTTGTTATGATAGCCTAGATGTTAACCCAAATAAAAACATAGAAGGCTCTATATTAGATTATGACTATGATTTTAACAGTTCAATCTCATATGATATTAGTAGTATATGTTGTGATGAATCCATTGAATATCCAAATATTAATGATAAAAATGACAACCCTATGGATTATGATTTACAACAAAGGGATGATTGCAGTTCTTATGGAGATCAAGAGGAAGAAGTAGTGGAAGATATGGAAGAGGAAGTATGTTCACTCAACAGTGAGAAAAATTCAAATTTATTGACCATAGAATATTAGAGATGTACACACAAAAATGATGTTGAAATCTCATCCCCAACATACATTTTCTTTGACAATGAAGATACTTTGTGTGACAATGATGATGAAATTCATGATGAGTGTGAAAGAGTTTGTTCAAGGTTATATTTCGATAAAATAAAGACATTTGGTGGTGATGAATTTCATTGCAGCAGTGCTCCAGAAATACATAGTTCTATTGGATCTTGGGTATTGATGATTCAAATGTGTTAAATTTGAAAATCAATGATTCGAGTGATAGAGTTTGAAAATCGCAGCTATGTAGGCAAGCTACACATGATGTTAAAAATGGTATTGATAGTACCAACATTGAAGATTGTAGATGTCAAATGCAACATGATTTTCTCTATTTTCTAGTTCAAGTGGAGAGCCATCACTTGGTGAAAGATAAATCAGATGAAATAAAATATCATGTAGAACATGGGTCTGGATTTTTTGGTGATTGTGACATCATTTTTTCATAGGATAAAATTTTCCAAATTGTACTTGATTCTCAAATGCGTAATAACATTGGCAGGGTTGAGTATGGTAAATTGATAAAAGGTATCAACAAATTCTGTCAAGCAGATTGCAATAAAAATTTCATAGTGGCTTCAGTATAGTGTGATGAGAACCAAGTGTATGATAGAGGAAAGAGGATTTTATTTTTTTGTGGCCTTGTGCCATCAGCTGTGATGTGGTTTTTCAAACCATATCAGTTCGGGGCAGAAGAGGGGTGTCTCCATTACCCAATGAGTAAGACAGTTTGCTCCTTAGATATCATAATTCTTGCTATGCCCACAAGGGGAATATATCTCCAAATGGAGCCACTTTTAGGACTTAAAATTTCCTACATTTTTTTGGAAAAATTTAAGGTTCCCATGATGAGAAAATTGATTGCAATGCTCAAAAATATAGTTGTGAAATCTACTCCAATAGCCTACTTTGTAAAATCACAACTTGAAACCTATTCAACTTCATACTAAACCTTGAAACAATGTTCATATACCATATGTTAGTGCATATGTTCAATTTAAGCTTCCTATGGTATGATTTGATGTAGTCTTCAAGTGCCAAGTTGAAGGGTTCTGGGAGAATTTTGTTGTCTGCACTCTATGAAATCTGCTAGAAATGTTGAATTTGGAGGACAATATCTATCATCTGGATGACTTTCTTGATTAAATGATTGGAATTTCAGATTATCCCCATTTTATTGTGATCCCATGTACATTTTTATAACCCTATCATTTCGTTTGGTATTTTTTCAAAGCCAAAAGAAAATGTGATTCACACAGTTTTGACATTTGCATTCCTAAAAGGTTTCAAAGAGGTCAAATTTGACCTTTAATATTTTGTGAATAGAGTGCATTGATGAAGAACCCTTCTACATACATGTCCATGGGACCTAAATAAACTAATTCCCCAAGTTATAGCTTCACAGGAAGAGATCTGATAACTTTTCAAAGTGGCAAGTTGATGGCTTCTAGGTGGTTTTTGACAAGTGTGGTTTCAGAAAGGACTGGATGAGCCACTTTGAGCATTGATATTTTTCAATCCTAATTACTTCATGTAAATCCATTTGGAAACCATGTTCCTATTCCATTTCTCTACACCTCAGTGCATTCTCATAGTTCTAGGAGAATGTTTGACCAATTTTTCAAGGTGATTTTAGAGGCTACTTGACTTATTTTGGCCATAGTACAAAATGTTAGAAATCAAAGCTTGATGAGTATCCACTTCATTTTGGGATGAATTTTAAATTTTTATGGTTTTTTTTCATTCTCCTTGATCCTCTTCTCTTATACGAGTGGCATTCATCAATATCAGTTCTCAAGGTCTCAATTGCTAGTATGGACATGGAGGAAAATTCCATGTGCAAGCATCTTATAGTGTTAGTAACAACCTTTCTTTATTGTGCAAATTAGAGGAGGAGAGGAATTAGTAGGAGCAGGCCTCAATAAAGGCTTAGAGATATTTATTGAAGAATGATATGATAAAATAAATGGAGTCATTTGGTGATATGCTTGGATGCATAAGAAAATAAGAACATACCTCAGGGTGATATTCATTATCAAACTGTTCGAAACTAGTGTCTCAAACATCACTTAGATTTTTTGATGATTCCCAAGAGGACAATAAGGTATGATCTATCAAAATATTCATACATTAGTTGTGAGGATAGGGTATTTTGGGCATAACCTTTTGCACAAATAGTGAACCCTTCAAGAAGGAAATGCAAAGATTCACAAATTTAATAGTAAGTATGATAGAGAAATGAATCAAAAATACAAAAGATGGAGGATCAATTGAGGCCGATAAATGATCTATCAAAAATGTTGAAATATTTTAGCTCCACCTAGATTTTCTAACCTTTGAGCATGGGAAACTAAGCATGCTATAAGTAAGGAATGGGTTGATGCAGGTGTCTCAATTATCAAAGAAGGTAATATTAGAGAGAAACTAAAAATTTATACCTCTTTGGATGTAGATGTGGAACATGAATCTTACCTAAGAACTCTGAAGGTAACGATTTGCGAAATAAGTTCTTAAGGAATTCAAAAGACTCGAAGCCAACAATCTAGATGAAGATTACATACAATCATATTATGCTCAGTTTAGCAATACTACTTATACTGAGGATCACACAAGTCATATTGTTGGACAAAAGGAAAAACAAGGGTACTACGATGATAGGGAATAAAGAAAATATATAAATGGATGATAAAGTTGCAAATGTTATTATAAGTATGTATGGACAATGAATTTTTCAGCCAAACCCTTTGAGAACCAATTAAGGAGGTGGGAAAATGGCATGAGACACTCATGGCATTGGGACTTAGCTGATGAATAACATTCAATGCATTACTAAGTTCATATGGTAAATTTTTCTTATGTGATAAAAAAATCACTATGATAAAGGAAATACAAGAACTTCATTTCCCGTAATACAATTATTAGAATTGTCAAGAACCTTCGACTATGGTGAAGTATTGTGAAAAATGTGAAATATTTGTATCAATTGTGACACTTTCTTGTAGATATCAATGGTGGTGCTTGATGAAACAATCTAAGAATAGGATTTTTCTATACTAATGTGCATCACATCAGGGGATCTTGAGCAAATCTAAATGCAAAAAGAATCACCAGTAGGAGCATTTTCAGTCTATCACAAGGGGCGATTAGATTAATGAAAAATAAGGCATGAAAGTTTAAAGTTTTGCTACTTAATTTAGATAATTGAAGGAATAACTTGATTGAAAAATGATAGTCTTTTAAAAGAATCAATTAGGTGTTAAAGAAAGCTCATGATGATATGGGAAGCAGTGCAAAAAAGAAAAAAAGGGTTTTATTTGAGAGTAACAATCTAAAAGCTATGGTTACTCTGGGTCAAAAGGAATTTTTTATTTACATATGAATGATTGTGTGGGACAAAAAAAAATACAAAAGGAAAACAAAATCCTTATAGATTCAATGAAAAACCCTTCAATGATGGCTTATCATGAGACCAGGAGTTGAAGAAGCTAATGATATGAGCCACTAGGATACCAACTTTTGGAGTGAGAAGCTTCATGAGACTAAGCATGAAATTAATGAGAAAGAGCCACAAACATTTTTGTCATTACCAGAGGTATTGGATGGCCCTTTTTGGCCTTACAAAAATGCTTTTCAATATTTTTTCTATGCTATCAAAAGGCTAAATTTTGGCCGAAGTTGTTTCCTTGAACAAGGTAGTTGTTTAATATCAGTACCTCCAGCATCGCATGGAACTTATGCAGTGAAACGATCACATGAGCAAGTAATACTCATAGGGAATGTGCATTTGGCATCAAGGCAAGGGAAAATGAATAAACACCTATTTAAAAGTGCCTGAGACCACAATAGAAGCTTGCAAGTTGGAATCATTGATCAAATTCATAGGCTACAAAGAGATGTCCAAAGGGCTAACACAATAGAGAGAGATTTAGACACCCAAAAAAAAATTCCAAACAAATAGATACATTGGGAGGACCTATTGATATTGGTGGAATGTTGGAAATATTAATTGTTCCTAAGCCTCTTCCCATTGCCAGCAACTTGTCAGGAGTATTTGTTGCCAGTGTAGCTAGAATTTTGTTTCGGGGATTGCTTTCCCAACTTGCTCCTAATGTGCAACTCGGTCTACAAAAGAATTAATTGTGGTAGGTCATTTTGAATTTGAGAGGGAATGTTTTTGTTTAATAGACAAAAAGAATTAAAGTCAGTTAGTTCTATTAGTTAGGGAAGAAGAAGTTATTGTGCAACAACAGTCTATGAAAAGGAATGTTTTTGTGTGAGTTCTATGTGTGATTCAAACAAGCTCCTAAACATCAACAACTGTATTTTTTTTCTATGCATGTTTGTGGTGAGCACCTGAAAGCTTCTGACCACTCAGTGTTTGCAAGGAGCAGCAAATAGCTCCAGTCAAATAGAAAGAAAGAGAAATATAAGAAGCTCCTAATAGCTTTTGAGTTTGTGGGCGCAACTCCAGATTGCTTCAAGTTTAATTTGTAATCAATATTTTATAGTTTCCATTTTGAAAGCATATTTGTAATGGTTATTTTCTAATTTAATACAAGAAGAAAATATTGCATTCCTAGTTCTATGTCTCCATTAAATCTATTTTTGTTATTCCACATTTTGGGTATTTCTAGTTTGACTGGAAAATAGAGCAGTAGCTCTACGTTGTTTTGTGCATTCAAATATTTCTACATGGTATCAAATTCATAGGCCCCATTTCTTCATAGGTTATGGCATTTTTTTCTTCTAGGTTTCAATTTTTTGTGTTGGAAACATGGCTGGAGATGAGGGAAAGAGTTGGCAGCAACCACTATCCTTTAATGGACATAACTATGATGTTTGGGAAAAGAAGATGAAGACCATAGTGGTTGAAAATTATTTGTGGGAGTTTGTGATTAGTGGATTCAATGATGTAACTGATCCTGCAACATATGTAGTTCCCACAAACAACCAGAAGACCTAGTTGAAGGAATTGAGGAGGAAAGATGAAAAAGCATTGAGTCTTATTGAAGTAGCCTTGAAAAAGACCATTTTTCCAAAAATAGCAGCAGCTAACTATGCAAAGGAAGCTTGGGAAATCCTCTAGACCAGCTACAAAGGGATTGATAAGGTCATATTGGTGAAGTTCTAGATGCTTCAAAGAGAGTTTGAGACTCTTGAAATGAAGGGCAGTGAGTCCATCTCAGAGTTTCACACAAAACTCTCAAGTTTAATAAACTAGTTGAGGGTGAACACAAAATTCATGGACAACCAAAGGATTGTGGAGAAAATCCTCAGGAGCTTACCCACAAGTTTTGATGTAGTTGTGATTGCCATTGAAGAGGCAAAGGACCTCTCAATGTTGTCCCTTGATGAGATGATGGGTTTTTTGTAAACCTATGAGTAACACCTAAATACGTCTGCTACTTCTTCCTAAGAGAAATATTTTAAAGCTTAGTCAAATGCAAGAGGAAGGGGGAGAAGAAACAATGGTGGAAGGAGCTCAATAGGTAGATTTTGTGGCGACTCCGAACAAGGACATGTTGGAGGAGAAAGCTCAAGATGAGCAAGCAGCCAAGAGGGATCAAGTAGCTCTCATACCAGCTCTCGACAAGGCAAGAAGAACAACAATTCAAATAAGAAGAATGATAAAAGCAATGTTGAATGCTACTATTGTCATAAATTTGGTCATTATGTAAGTGAGTGTTGGAAAAAAACACAAAAATCAGTAAAAAAAATGTAAATGTGGCTGATGCAAATGTGGTTGAAGGAAATTAGTCCACAACCTTCATCATGTGCAACATTGGTGAAGAAGGCAGCCCTGAAGTCTTGTATTTGGACAACAGTTGCAACAACCACATGAGTGGTAATGAAAGTTTGTTATTTTCATTGATAAGAATGTAAAGTCAGAGATAAGAATGGGGAACAATGGATTAGTTCCAGTTGTGGGCAAAGGATCTATCATGATCTGCACCAAGCAAGGTGAAAAGAAGGATATTCATAATGTATTTCTTGCTTCTAGGTTATAAAATAATCTCATGAGTTTTGGAAAGCTGATCCAAAATGGATATAAAGTGCTGATGGAGAAGGGTCAATGCATTATTTATGACAAGACTAAGAGGATGAAAGTGTTTGCAGCAGTTCAAATGAAAAATAATTGGATGTCTCCTTTGAAGATTGAGACATGATTTTCATCTTAGTCTTTAGTTGCACCTCTCATGAATGAAAAATGTACAGTAGTAAAACAAGTAGCCCTTAGGAGAACCATTCAAGACCCCTCCAAAATATGGCATCTCAGGTATGGAAACTTAGGATATACTAGTTTGAATATTTTTTCAAAGAAGGGTATGGTTGGAGGTTTACCAACCATAGTAGAGCCTAGTGGTAGGTGTGAGGCTTTCATTTTGGGCAAGCAACATATGTAGCTCTTTCAATTGGGAAACTCTACAAGAGAAAGAGCACTATTGGAGCTAGTCCACACAGATTTGGTAGGCCCTATGTAAACCATATCTATTGGTTAAAGCCAATATTTTATTACCTTCATTGATGATTACAACTGTAAGACGTGGGTCTATTTTTTGCAACATAAGTTTGAAGAATTTGATAAGTTTTCATTGTTTAAGGCCCATGCTAAAAAGGAGAGTGGAAATTTCATCAAGGTCCTAAGGTCAAATAGAGGGGGAGAGTATACCTCCAATTAGTTTGTGAATTTTTGCAAGAAAAATGGCATCAAGAAGGAGCTAATAGATAGTTATACTTCATAGAAAAATGGAGTGGCTAAGAAAGAAAAGGACCATTGTGGAGATGGAAAGGAGAAAGCTAAAAGAAAAGGGACTCCCAACTAAATATTGGGGAGAGGTTGTAGCAACAAATGTAAATATGATAAATAGAAGTCCAACAAAGGCGGTCTGTGACAAAATCCCACAAGAGGCATGGACAAAATGTAAGTGGATAGTTGATCATTTAAGAGTGTTTAGGTGTGTGGCATATGCTCATGTTCCCAAAGAAAAGAGGAAAAAGTTGGATGACAAGGTTGAGAAGTGTATTTTCACGTGCTACAATGAGGTGTCCAAATCCTAAATGCTATATAATTCAGTCACCAAGAAAATAATCATCAATAGAGATGTACAGTTCCTAGAGGATGAGGCATGGGATGGCTTGATAGTTTTTGATAGCTCAAAACTTCTCTTGAAATATCCTGAAGAAGAAGAAAAAGAACATGGAGTACAACAAGGTGAGCCTACAGTCGCTCCTAATAGCTCTAGACCAGCTTTGGACAACTCCCAACAACTCCTAATGTAGGTAGATAGTCACAAATAGCTAGAGAATTTTTCATAGAGAGCTCTTGTCATGAGCAGAAAAAAAAGGCAATCAACCATAGATAGCTAGAGGATTGGCTCCCGAGAGCTCCCAACAGCTCCGGACAGGGTCTATTTAGTAAAGTAGTAGTAGTGAAATTTCAGACCCCACTCTCAGCTCCCTAATACCAAGAAAGACCAAGAGTCTTGTTGGCACTTTCAAATTTTGCAAATTTGAAGTGCCCATATTGAAAATTTTGCCTCTGCACACTCAGAAATGTACTTAAAAAATCTCCCTAAGTGACCTAATTTAGAGGGTTATAATTTGGTGCTTGTTAATTTTCACATAAAACTCTTGTGTGAGTCCACTCATGTCACATATGTGAGCATGCATGTCAATTTTCAGCTTCCCACGATGAGTTTTGTCAGAGTTCTGAAAAGTGAAGTTGGAGGGTTTTGACACTTTTCTGTTGTTTTTGAACTCTCAGTTCTACGAAGTGGCCTCCTGTTCAAGCTTATATTTTGTAGTTGGATTATTTTCATGACAAAATGATTTTCATTATCTATTATCCATACATAAATGTGCTCTCCTCTCTAGTTGCAAAGCCTAAGGATCTAATTTTATTTTTTTCAGGCTAAAAGAAAATGCAATTTATTTAGTTTCGCACTTGCATTTTCAAAAACCTTTAGGGAGGTCAACTTTGACCTTCAATATCTTTTGAAGTTTGACGATTGAACAAAATATCTCTTCCACACATGCTCACTACACCGAGATGGTCTAATGTATCTAGTGGAAACCTCTCAGAAGTTGATTTGATATTTTTTCAATGAGGTGATCTGATGAGTTTTAATTGGTCATGAATAGGCTATTATTGTAGAAAGTTCAACTTAGCAAATTCGGTAGTGAATAATTTTCATCTCAGGATCTCTTTTTCCAAACTATCTTTTGCACTCCATTCTCGGTTCAAATTTCTACAAGCTTACAAGTTTTCATTGCTCCAAGAGGTCATTTGACTAGTTTCCTAGGGTGATTCTAGAGCCCACTTGGACAGTTTGGCTCACTATTCAAAAATGTTAGAAAGCAGGTTTTGTTGATAACCCATTGTAAATTTTCACTCCAGAAGCATTCAGAAGGTTGTTTCCATTCAATTGGGAAAAACTAATTTGAAAATGAATTTTTTTTTAGTCAGACCCACATGGGTTCCGACATTCTTTACATAGATATGAGCTTGTAAGAGCATTTTTAACATCGTTGTGGGAATATCAAGAGTCAAGATGGTACGATTTCATGTTGAAATATAGTCTCTCAAGGTCAGAAGTATGAACTCATGGGTAGCCATATCATAAAGAGGATACTCTAAATGGAGTAAGAGCTTTGGAAGGAAGGATTTATTCAAGCAAAGGATGAGAAGAGTTCTGTTGGATATATCATTACTATATGCCATGGTAAATGAACATGCAAGTATGGAAGCATAGACATGGCACAAAATATTTAATTTAGTGCCTCGATGAAATGTCAAATTCACTAGTCTTCATCAAAAGGGAAATTCTTAACAAAGAGTTGAAGGGAATTTGGAGACATTGCAATCATTGCAATGATTCAACTTATGGGGATAACATTTAATCTTTATTATGCCCTCTATTGATGGAACAAATGTCACTTATGATTCACCTACATCATCTATAGATTGATTGAACTCCAAAATAGTATGTGTGTAAAACAACAAACTCACAATATGAAGAGGCTTGAGTTGCATTGTAGGGTGTAGAACCATAACAAGGAATGGCAACAGGGCCATCAAATTGAGAGTGGTGTTTCACTCGAGTTGCCATGGGACAAAGTCACAAAATCAATTAATTTTTCCTAGATTGTTTGAATAGCTACATGATGAAAAGGAAAATCTTTTGTACAAGCCAATGTTATTTAATTTTCTTTATTATGTGTAAGAAAGTTAAATTTATATAGGGAATCTAGTAAAGAATAAAAGACAAAGGAACTCTATTAAGAGTTCTCTTCGAATTGGAACTATGTTTGATATCTTGGTGCCTTATAAGAGGGATTCAATATATGAAGGTTGTGTAAAGAGTGCAAAGGTTTATCAAATGTTGTAGTTGCAATGTCCCTGTGAATGTACTTCATGTGAAATGGGAGCAACAATACATCAAAAATGGTGTATGCATCAAATGAACTATTGAACAAGTCTTAGAAACCAATAAGAAAATGTGTTTGATGGCTGCAAGATTGAATTCTACAATTTTTGATGGCACCCAAAGGAATCAGTGGAGAAGACAACATGTGAAAGTGCATTTGGAAGGAGCTGCCATGATCAGGGGATGACATATACAAAAGGAATTTCTTGAAAGGGTTCAAACCCTATAAATGTGAAATGTTGGCTGCAGTATAAAGATATGTACACAAAATGTGGAAGCATTGACAAGGCATGTGATTTTTATGAGAAAAAAAACCCCCAGTGAATTCCACACCCAACAACACATTAAAAGTAGATTTATTAGAAACACCTTAGAAACTTTTAAACAAATGCAATTGGCAGCTATGTTTCCATTCCTTTTTCCCATGCCAAACAAGGTTTTATATCTATTGGGATCAAACTCACCAAATGGCTTGTGGCAAGAAATACATAATGCATCATCATGTCTCATGAAGGCATTAAAATGTATAAAGTTGTTATCCTGAAGCAAAAAACAATGGAGGTAGCATGGTGGGTGCCATGAGTAAATGGAAGGAGTTCATCAATGACTGAGATGAAGCAACCGAATGGAGGAGTTAGGGTTTTCTTTTTCCCTATCGCCCGCCACTAGTCTTTGCTTCCTTTCTTGAGTTGAACCAGTGATGCATTATGGGTTAGCGATGGTGTTTATCGCCAATCACAAGTTTGTCTCTCCATTTTCTCACTCAACAAGCGATGTGTGAGAGCTGAGCAATGGTTGGGGTAAAAGGGTGGTGGGCTCACATAAATTTGAAAATGCCAAGGGTGGAAATATAGAAGCCTGAGGATAAAACATTCAAAAGGTCTTTTTTCTCATTTAAAATGCAAGTATTGTAAAATGTGATGGTAAATTAAGGGTGCATAGGTAATATCTATTTTACCCAAGAATATTTTTTAAGATCTTTGTCATTTTAAAAGAATGTGGGGTATGGGAAATTCTTCAAAAGGATAAAACATAATGGATATGGGTAATTATTTTAATCACCTAAATGACAATTTTAAAAGAAGGGAGTATTTTAATGTGAAGTGAATTTAATATTCACTTAATGCTCAAATATTAGATGTTGGGAAAATATTTCAACTAGGAGAGTGCCCATGAAATTCTTTATTAAAAGGATTTCACATAAAACAAGAATTTTGTTGGAGTGTAAAGCAAGTGATTTCACTCAGTTAGTGAATTTTCTTCACTAAAATGTAAATGGGTGAAATTGAATTTTTCCAAGAAGATTCTATATAGATAGATATTTTTAAAAAAGTGCTTGAAATATTATGGCATAGGCCAAAGTCAATAAAATATTCACTATACAAGAAAAAGTGCTTTCTATTGGATAGGAAGTAAAAATTTAAGATGCAGCTACAACAAAGGAGAAATAAAATGTTTTCATGGGAAAACAGATTTTCACTGCAGGGGTAAACTGACTGTGAGATTGTCATAATGAACTAATCTTTTTTGTTGCAAATTGGAAAAGGATAAATGGAGGAAAACTTTATTGTTTCAAAGGGAAGAGAGAAGAGAGATTCTTTTCAGTTTGTTGTTGATCAATGGTGGATGAAGATTCCATATGGAATCTTCGGATCAATTTTGGAGCTTCCTCTATTTCCTTTTATTCTCTTCTCTCATTTTGTGGGGTTTCCATTTTTCTGAAAGCTCTACAAAGCAGACAAAAGAACTGGGTAGTTTGTAATCCTAGGGTGAATTATAATTGTCATTCAATTAATCTGAGGTGTTAGTGTTCTGAACTGAGTCTCACTGATATATTTTATCAGATAATTATCTCCATTGCTAAGATGAAATGCTCTTTTGAATTCAATAATCAAAGATTATTTGAGTCTTTTCATGCACATTTTCTGCATTTGAGTTGCAATAGTTGTTGTCTTCTATTCTTTGAATGATGTAATTTCTTTAATGAATGAAAACTACATTTATCATTTCCTATTGTTTAAGGAATAGTGTAATTGCTTCAAAAAATGTGATAGGAGTGTTGTGTTTCCAGGTGGATTTTATGAATGGTTACCAGATAAAGCTTTAGTTGTCTTGTTGTCATAATGTGATAACAATTGCAAAGATCTTCAGAACATGCTCAATAGTGTAGGATGAAGTGTTGGTTGTATGACTCCATATCCTTCTTCTTGGCACTGGTCAATTATTATGCTTCTATTATTTTCAGTTTGGTCCCAATTCTTTAAATAAAAACCATTTCAATTTTTTTTCTAAGTTATGTGTGCCATGTTCTCCATGCTGGTTCATAAAATTCACTCAATGTCTTATCCAATGTTGTGTGATATTTTATGTTTCTTAGCATAATTTGATGAGATCATTATCTATTAAGCAATATCCTATTAATTATGTGTCTAAATCCTTAGGTGTTGCTAAAGGGTCACCCACTAGTCCTACAGAGCCTAAAGTGTAGGGGAAATGTGTGTTAATTCCATTTCCTATCAGTTGGCCAAATCCATTTTTGAATCTAAACATAAGAATTTGGCTAGTCTTTAGGATTCAAGTGATCTGCTGATTTGGAGAACCAACAAGTCTAAGGGAGATCTACCAGAATGAAAGGTATGATGAATAATTTTATGAGAGTGTGAATTTTGTATTATTTTTTCATAGTAATCCAATTTATTTTGAGGATTCTATGAAAGAGAAGAAATGGTGTGAGGCCATGGATGAGGACATAGATGCAATAGAGAATAATAAAACATGAGAGTTAACTGATTTTCCTCCCAAGAAGCAAGTAATTGGGGTAAAATGGTTCTATAAGACCAAAAGTGATGCCTATGGAAGAATAGAGAGGCATAAGCAAAGATTAGTTGTCAAGGGATACAAACAATAGTTTGGGAGAGACTATGATGAGACATATGCCCCAAATTGCAAGGATGGAGACCATGCGGGTAGTCATAGAAATTGCAGCCCAACATAAATGGAAGGTGTTTTAAATGGCCGTGAAGTTCGCCTTCCTAAATGAAGTGTTGAAAGAAGAATTTTATGTGGAGCAACCACTTGGATATGAAGTTATGGGTCAAGAACACAAGGTGTGTAAGTTGAAGAAAGCTCTTTATGGGCTAAAACAAGCTCCATAGGCATGGTACAATAGGATTGACTCATATTTGATGTACAGTGGCTTTAGCAAAACCGATGGTGAGCCCACTCTTTACATCAAGGCAACAAATAGTAAGATTTTGATTGCTTTCTTGTATGTAGATGATCTAGTTTTTGTTGGGGATGATGATTTCCTCATTGCTGATTTTAAAGAAGCCATGAAAATAGAGTTTGAAATGAAAAATTTAGGTCTCTTGAGATATTTTCTAGGCATAGAAGTAAAAAAAATGCATGATGGTATATTTATCTCTCAAGAAAATTATGCAAATGAAATCTTGAGGAGATTTAGGATGTTTGAAAGAAATCCTTCCCCAGCTCCAATAGCCATAGGTCTAAAGTTGAGCAAGGAAGATTACAACAACAATGTGGATCTGACCATGTTTAAAAGTTTGGTTGGAAGTGTAGACACCTAAAAATGACCTAGGCCTACAAGCTTCATTTTTACCACTTTCGTCCTAGCATAATTATGACATTTAATTATGTCCCTAGTCCACATTCGACTATTAATTAAATAATTTATAATTATTTAATTAATTCATGTCCATTTATTCTTCATGATTATTAAATAAATAAATTTTATTTATTTATTAAATATGTCATTAAGTCTCTAAGTCTTTCCTTAATTAAATAAATTTCTTAATTTATTTAATCACCCTTCTTCGGTCATTTCTTCCTGATTATTAAATAAATAAGTTTTATTCATTTATTTAATATGTCACTAATTGTCATAATTAAATGAATTGATTAATTTATTTAATTATTGATCTCATCTGCTAAATTAAATGATTATGTTTAATTATTAAATTGTCAAAATTAATATTCCTCTCATTTTAAATAAATGAAATTATTTAAAATGTCATCGCAATCTTAACTGACAGTCCATTTTAGTAAATAATCTGAAAAAGATTATTTATTTGTCTCATAAAATTCATATTTTGAGTTGATTGGTTGCTTTCTTCCAAAAATCAAATAAAGCAAGCAGGTTCTTGATTTTATCAAAATTGCTTTTCAGTCCATCTTTTATGAATCTCACAATGTAGGCTATCTTTATCTTCTCAATTTTGAAAATCTTTATTTTCAAAATTAATTATCTCCTCTTTTCTCCACCACTGATTTGATTTTCTTCTATAACATCTTGACCACTCACTTAAGGATTTTACCCTAACCCTGATTAGGGATTTATCAAATGAAATCTCGTCCTCTAATTTTAGGTTTCTGTCAAGAGTCAATCTCGTCCATCCATTTAAAATTGTGTTTTCTATAAAAGACAATTTTGTTCATAATTTTGGGACCACTTCGTTATTATAGGCATTATAGTCATTTAGCATTGATAGTTACTATTTTCATTTATCATATTGTCATAGGCATAGGCATAGTCAATTTTACTTAAATCCTTCAAAACTTGCATAGGACAATGGCATAGTCAAATTGCTCACACACTCGATCTGAGGGCATCAATCATACACTGCAAATTAGAAGGTGCTATGGAGGTGATTCATGGAAGCTTCACAAATCTGGTATAATCATTTTGTTATTTATTGCTTTCATTGTGCTTCATATCTCTTTGGGTTTATTTCATATGCTTTCAATTGATTATCTGATATCTAACCTGAATTTTACCCTTAGTTACATTGGTGAACTCGACGTGAACTCCCATCTAATCTCATAACCCTGGATGCCCAGTCCTACACCCTGATCTCGGTAGTACACTCAGAAGGTCTGCTTGCCATGCTAAGGATCGTAGATGATCTGTTCCCCTTGGATCGGCACTTGCAGGATCCGATAGACGTCCTCTAGAGTAATGGTAGCCTCACCTGTCGGAAGGTGGAAGGAGCAAGTCTCTGAATGCCAATGCTCACACAGCGCAGTCAGTAATCCCCTATTCGCCCGAATGGCAGGCATGTAGGCAACGTAGAACAACCCTAGTCGCATCAATCGGTGCTGCTCCCACGAGCTCAACTGGTTGGCAAACCGAAATGTGGTCGGTCTGCTCTCTCACATGTAGATAGGGGCAAGCTGCCTCTGCAAAAAGGTGAACAATATATCAGTTCTTGCTAGACAACTATTAGCATCATCAAAAGCATTAAGTGTTTCACAAGTATCACATTTGGTCTCAGTAAAAGGGAAAAATCAAATGTGTCATGTTTTGGTAGTTGCGTCGCAAATATTCAAATGCATCTCTAAGAACATCAAATGCATCACAACAGGACAGTTGTGTCATTTGGTTGCCCAAATGCGTTGCATCATGGAAATTACTTCATGAATTCTAGCAATTACGATGCAAAAAGGTGAATGCATCACTCAAAAGTGCAATTGCGGCACAAAATGACAATTGCAGCATTTCGACCGTCATATGCAACTCGGTTTGACAAATGCGTCGCAGTTTTTATCAAATGCATTGCAACGCCTAGTCCACCCTATGATTAATTGGTTATTCACGTCGTGACGCATCATATGCATCAAATGCGTAGACGATTGCGGCTTACGTGAACACAGTTGCATCGTGGCACAGTTGTTGTTTTCCCTAAAAACCTAAAATTGACACGCAAAATGAAAAAATCACAAAGTGGGACAAGGGTACATACCACTGGCTCTGAGCCCTTTGGCTGTCTGAATGTCCGTACGATCTCGCTGTGATGCTCTGACATTGGAATCACCATCCTCGTTGCGCTCCTTTTTTCTCTGAACTCTCAAAATTCGCAAGGTAAATAGTGAAAATGAATTGACTTTTACCCCTTTGTCAACCTATTTATAAGGTCAAAATGCCATTTTCTCAGGTGAGTTACTGCTCGAGGCTCATTTGATCACGTTTGACTACCCCGTAGACCGTCTTAAACATGTTAGAATCTGAAACTGACTGCGCCATTGTTTTTCTAGTCACTAAATTAACTTATCGGGACCCTTTCCAAATTTTTCTGCCGCCAACTCAAAATTTGAAAAATTTCCCGAGGGGGCATTGATAACCATTACATTCACTGGGGCATGGCTTTGACTTATTTTCTTTGTCACAATGCGACAAGCCACATTATGACAAAGAGGGGCAAATGTAGACACCTAAAAATGACCTAGGCCTACAAGCTTCATTTTTACCACTTTCATCCTAGCATAATTATGACATTTAATTATGTCCTTGGTCCACATTCAACTATTAATTAAATAATTCATAATTATTTAATTAATTCATGTCCATTTATTCTTCATGATTATTAAATAAATAAATTTATTTATTTATTAAATATGTCATTAAGTGTCTAAGTCTTCCCTTAATTAAATAAATTTCTTAATTTATTTAATCACCCTTCTTCAGTCATTTCTTCCTGATTATTAAATAAATAAGTTTGATTCATTTATTTAATATGTCACTAATTGTCATAATTAAATGAATTGATTAATTTATTTAATTATTGATCTCATCTGCTAAATTAAATGATTATCTTTAATTATTTAATTGTCAAAATTAATATTCCTCTCATTTTAAATAAATGAAATTATTTAAAATGTCATCACAATCTTAATTGACAGTCCATTTTGGTAAATAATCTGAAAAAGATTATTTATTTGTCTCATAAAATTCATATTTTGAGTTGATTGGTAGCTTTCTTCCAAAAATCAAATAAAGCAAGCAGGTTCTTGATTTTATCAAAATTGCTTTTCAGTCCATCTTTTATGAATCTCACAAAGTAGGCTATCTTTATCTTCTCAATTTTGAAAATCTTTATTTTCAAAATTAATTATCTCCTCTTTTCTCCACCACTGATTTGATTTTCTTCTATAACATCTTGACCACTCACTTAAGGATTTTATCCTAACCCTGATTAGGGATTTATCAAATTAAATCTTGTCCTCTGATTTTAGGTTTCTGTCAAGAGTCGATTTCGTCCGTCCATTTAAAATTTTGTTTTCTATAAAAGACAATTTTGTTCATAATTTTGGGACCACTTCATTATTATAGGCATTATAGTCATTTAGCATTGATAGTTATTATTTTCATTTATCATATTGTCATAGAAATAGGCATAGTCAATTTTACTTAAATCCTTCAAAACTTGCATAGGACAATGGCATAGTCAAATTGCTCACACACTCGATCTGAGGGCATCAATCATACACTACAAATTAGAAGGTGCTATGGAGGTGATTCATGGAAGCTTCGTGAATATGGTATAATCGTTTTATTATTAATTGCTTTCATTGTGCTTCATATCTCTTTGGGTTTATTTCATATGCTTTCAATTGATTATCTGATATCTAACTTGAATTTTACCCTTAGTTATAGGAAGTTTGATGTATTTGACTGTAACTAGGCCTGATATAATGCATGGAGTGAGTCTTATTTCCAGTTTTTTGGAAACTCCAAGGGACGCCCATTGGAAAGTGGGTAAAAGATTCTTGAGGCATGTGAATGACACCAAAGGATATGACATTTTGTACATGGCAGCAAATGAGTTTGGACTAGTTGGATACACAGATAGTGATTGGGCAAGAAGTTTGGATGATAGGAAGAGCACATCTCATTTGGGTTTAGGAGCTATCTCGTGGGATTCCAAGAAGCAACCCATAGTTTCCCTATCAATAGCTAAGGCTGAGTATATAGCAACAAATGTAGCAACATGTCAAGCTATTTGGTTGAGAAGAATCTTCAAAGATTTGAGAGAAGAACAAAAGGATGGAACAACAATATTTTGTGATAATGTTTCATCAATAGCTTTGGCGAAAACTCCTGTGTTTCATGGAAGAAGAAAGCACATTGAAATCAAGTATCATTTTATTAGAGAGTTAGTTGAAAATGGTGAAATCAAAATGGCATTTTGTAGGTTTGAGTAGCAACTACAAGACATATTGACCAAGCCATTGAGCAAGGACAACTTTAAGCACCTAAGGAATAGTTTGGGAATTGTTGATTTGGGTCAGGATCAATCTTGTTTCATCATCTAAGGACAAAGGGGGAGTGTTTGAAATATTAATTTCTCTTGAGCATCTTCCTATTGCCACCTACTTTTCAAGAACATTTGTTGCTAGTGCAGCTGGAAGTTTATTTTGGGGATTGCTTTCCCAACTTGCTCCTAACGTGCAGCTCAGTTTGCAGAAGAATTAACTGTGGTAGGTCATTTTGAATTTGAGAGGGAATGTTTTTTTTTTTAATAGACAAAAAGAATTGAAGTCAATTAGTTTTGTTAGTTAGGGAAGAATTAGTTCATGTGTAGCAACAGTCTGTGAAGAGGAATGTTTTTGTGTGAGTTCTCTATGTGATTTAGAGAAGCTCCTGAACAACAACAGTTGTATTTTTGTTATGTGCACGTTTGTGGTGAGCACCTAAAAGCTCTTGATCGCTCAGTGTTTTCCAGGAGCAGTAAATAGCTCTAGTAAATTAGAAAGAAAGAGAGCTCTAAGAAGCTCCTGATAGCTTTTGAGTTTGTGAGCGTAGCTCTAGATTGCTGTAAGTTTAATTTGTAATCAGTAGTTTATAGTTTCTAGTTTGAAATCATATTTGTAATGGTTATTTTTTTATATAATACAAGAATAAAATATTGCATGCCTAGTTCTATGTGTCTCCATTGAATCTATTTTTGTTATTCCCCATTTTGGGTATTTCCAGTTTGACTAGAAAACAAAGCAACAACTCTATGTTGTTTTGTGCATTTAGAAATTTCTACATGGAATTCAATTTATGGTCTCTTTGATATAGCTAAAAATAGAAGGTTGTATACTTTATCGAAGAGAAAAATCAATATCAAAGTGATTATTCTTTTAGTCACTCCAAAATCCTGACATGCAAGAAATGCACACTATTAAGGAAATTATCAAGAAGAATGAAGAATTTCTACAAGAGTTAAAAGGAATATATAAATGTAAACATCATTATATCGAGAGAAATATTTCATATCGAAATGAGAAAATTTGGGTCTCCTTGATACCCCAAAAGATAAGCAAGCATACGATTCTATATCAAAGGGAAAAATGAACATCAACATAAATAAAGTTGCAGTCCTTCTGATACAATGAATACAACTCCCCATCAGAAATACAAATAAAGATTATAGTTAAAAGTAATATTAATTTGAGGAAATATAAACTTCATATTTTCATTGAGGGGGTTATAAGTTGGATAATTATTTTACCTAAGGAACATCACAAAAAGCATAAAAGGTAAAACTTACTAAATAAAGATTGTAAAATTTTTTCACCAGGATGAGAAATATTTTCACTAAAGGTGTTAAGGGGTGGGTAATCATTTTTACCCAAATGATATTTTTACCAAATGAGAGTGAAAATGCACATAGGTAAAATATAAATGAGAAATTTTCCAATAAAGGAATTAAGATTAAAGTATTGTGAAATAATTTATTTTTCACAGGAATGTCAAAACAATTTAAAATTAATTATTTTACCTATGAAAGATAATTAATTAAATAAATAGTTGCATAGGGTGGATATCTGAAGGGTCACAACCCTTGGAAGTATAATGTATATATGTAAGATGATAAAATAAAATCAATTAGTAGTTAGAATCGCCAGTAGGAATTAAATACTAGATAGTAGATAGAATATACCAAGAAATAAAATTTTTTGATGCATATTGTAAAATGTTTTGAAGCAATTTAATGGAGAAGAATATTGTAATCTAGCGTCTGAAATTTTTGGTGTTCAACTATTTGTTAGTATTGGTTCATATATGTTATCTTTGTTGTCTCTAAAGTGGTTTTCCTTTGTTATTCAAATTAATGTATCACAAATACTTCTAATTTGTCAAGACACATTTGCTACCTCTATGTGATCCATCTTGATTGGTTTATGCAAGAGAGAATTAAAAATCCTTTTAAGTGATTTCTTTTAATTGGTTTTTACGAGGAATTAAAATCTTTTTCATTAAATCATCTTAACTGGTTTCCCTCAAAATAGAATTAAAATCCTTTCAAATGTCATAGTAACCTAGGAAGATATCATTAGGATTTGTAATAAGAGCTTGATGATTGACAACCTTTCACATTTATACAAAGTATAAACAAATGAAAGTGCCAAATAGTTCAGGTTAAGCTAGGAGGGAGGAAATATATATCATAAACATCTTGACTCCATTGCCCAAATTAGCATTAGTCATATTCATTATAAAATAATACTTCATAATAACTTAATTCACACATTCAAGTTTCAACATTAGGAGTAGGATTAGCTATTAGTCTCATATCTATCTTATATTTACATGGCATTAAGGGATAGATTATCATAGTCAAAAGTCACACAATCCATTAAATATTCTCCATTATTAAGGTACACTTGCCTAGGTCTAGTAGATCCTAAAGTTCACAAAGTTCTAAACCATATTAGTTAACTCTATTTGTTGGCCAAAACATTGCAAACCTGACCATAGAGCCTGACATTCTCTTAGGGTTTGTAATCTGAAATTTTGGGAACCAACACAATCAATGCACATTTAACGTGTATAGAGTTAATATCAATCATGATGAAAATAAGAGGATTTTTCTATTATACCTTGTGGGAAAAATTTTTGTTAGGGAGAAAAGTAATATCATTTGTGTTAGTTTGAATACCCTCAATTAAAGAAGCTATTCCAATAGGTTTTACAAAGGAAGAAACAAGGAATTTTCACAAATATTTTTGAAGTAACTCATGATAAGAAGGTAAAGTTTAGATTATTACACAGGGAAAAATAATAGCTTTTGTAGTTGAAAGTTGTTCTAGACATAAGGTTATATTCTTTAGTATTCTTAGCAGGGAGATGAGGTTTTTTAAGGAAGAATGAGATTGGGTGGAGAGAGAGAAATATACATATAGTTGGTTTGTTTATTTTTCTAAGTATTACATGTATGCTCTATTGCATGAAATTTCATAAGAGAAGGAGCCATAGGGATAACTTCTAGGGTGTTGCAAGTATGTGCAATTAGTGTTGTCATTAATGTCAACAAGCCTTTGTTGTCATTGATATCTATTTTTGGGTGAGATTTTTGCAAGCGTATGATTAGTTGACATTATCCATGCTTTGATTAGTTGCATTATGTTGTCATTAGTAAAAATATTGGTGTCAACCTCTAGTGTTGCTTTGATAATCTAGTGTTGCTTTGATAAGCTTTTGTCTATGGTTATGTGGTTGAGTTACTCTGTTGAAGTTGGCTTGGTGGTAATGAGGAAATATTGAAGATGATGAGGATGTGTCTCTAGTGCTTGGTTTTGAAGAGCTTTTGAGAAAATTTGATAAAAAGAGGAAACAGTGTGTTGTAGTGGTGTTTTGGGTTACAAAGGTATCTTATTGTGTTGCTCCACATTTCTTCTAGGTTGAAGATCTACTTCTACATTTTGGATATGTTTATCAAAGGTGTTCAAAGGTGTTATATTCAATTTTTTGTTTGTTGGATCATTATATTGAAGAATTTGTATTCATCAAATTTTGAACTATGCATTGTAGAGGTCTCTAGGAGAAATATCTTTGCTTCATATTTCTTCACAGAGTGGTTTCAGGTCTTGTAGATTTGAGGGTGTGTTGATTGTGTTGTTATCTTTATTTTGTCAAGGTGGCTCAAGGTTTGGTGCTTCAAAAGTTAGTTTCTCAAGTAATGGTGTATGCCAGAGTTGTTTGAGTGTACTAGATGTGTACATTCTTCAAGTGGAAGTTGTTGCAAAGGATTGTGTTGGATTTCAGAGTGTTTGAGGAATATTATAGATTAATGTGAAGCATGGTCTATGGTTCACAAGTCGTCCTTGGACTTAAGGAAGTGTGTACTTAAGAATTTTAATGGTGTTTTCATGGGTAATGACTGGGCTTGTGTTTACACTACTTGTAGTGAATCATTATTATTTATAGAAGCATTTTGAAGCATGGTGTTGTTGATTTGGGTCCTAGCTTAGGTAAGATGTGGCTTGATTTCACTTTTATCTACCACAAAAGTGTTTTGTCACTGACCTAATTTTAATTTGCATGGTTGATGTGCATAGTCAAACTTGGAGAAGGGTTTCAAGGTTGAAAATGGTATAAATATGAGTTGAGTTGTTGAGGGATGATAAGATAGATACAAGAGATGTGAATGATGTGAAGTATAGAGTTATAGAGTGCAAAATTGAGAAGTGTAGTGCAATATTTCATGTGTTAGATTACTAGGTGCAGTGAGTTGAATGTGTCTACAATTCTTTAGTCAAGTTGCAAGGGTGCTTGTGACATTTTGGTAGATTCTATGTTGCATTTAGATTCTTTGTGTAACATTTCTTTTCTATCTTATTTTGGAGTGATTCCACAATACTGGTTTATAATTTTTGGCCAAACTAGACACTGAACTGAATTTTTCTAACTAAATATTCACTTTCAGGCACCTATAGCGGCTAGACTGTGAGGAATTTGAAGATATTGTAAACTAGTGATTTGTGAATTATTTTTTTAGATTCTAAATATACTTTCTTCAGAAATTTTGGAATCACATTACACTTCTTTTTCCATCTCCTTCGAAATCTATTATTTTTTTAGTAAACTCCATTTTAAGTAGTGACGCTCACCGTATAACACATAATTTTTTTTCCATGAAGGATAAATTATATTTTTTTCAAATTTAGATTTGTAACTATGATATATAGTGCTTCCAATTGGTTTCATAGTGTTTTATTGATTATTTTTTCCTTAATCAAGTTTTGAAGTCAAACCAATTACAATTTAGAAATAGGTGGACTTTATAACACAACTTTTTTTGTATGTATCAAAATTCAATTTTATTTTTGTTGTTGGATCAAGGACTTCAATATCTAGTGCAATCATATTTTTTGATTTTTTTTTTGACAATCTTCTATTTTTCCACATGTGCAGAACAAAGAGCTTGATTTTTGGTGAAAAACCTACATTCACAAGAAATAAAAAATAAATATAATAATTAAATTAAATTTATTTAAAATCATACTTTTTGGGAAGCATATAATAAGGACTACATACTTACAAAAATAAATTTTAAATGAATTCAATTGATCCCCCAAAAGGTAAATCAAAAGTTGTTTTTTATCAACATTTTGATAAGTGTAAAGGAGACTTTGTTATAGGTATGGTTTAAAATTAGCAGGCTTCTATCCAAGGGGGTTTGATCTAAGGTAGTTTGATCAAAACCTCTTCAATTGGAATGCTTTAAATGGAAATTTTTAAGGCTTAAATCATTATATTTTCTGAAAATATGTGATTTCAGTAAAAATTAGAATCTCCCAGAAATTGTAAACTAGCTTTGTGGGATCACCCTTTGTATTTTGGCAGTGAGCCTTTCTTTCTTTGGGTAGTGAGCCCTATTGTATTTTGTGTTGATATTATTTATATTGTGAGCTAATCTGCACCATGGTTTTCCCTTCTTTGGTTTTCCAAGTAAATTTGGTGTTCTCTTATGTATCATGTTAAGTTGGTTTAGTTTCTATTATTTGCTTTTCATTCTAATTCAACATAATAGATTTAGGGTTTAATTAATGAATTTGGATATAAATGTGTATGATGGTTTTGAATTTTTAAGGTACAATTGGTTCAACTCCCCCATCTCAGTTGTCTTGTGCTTTCAACAATTGGTATCAGAGCAAGGTTCCTTGGAAGGAAGCTTAACCGCTTAAGGTAGATCTAGGATGGAACACAAGAAGGAGATCCCTATGTTTGATGGAATAGACTATGCATTCTAGAAAACAAGAATGAAAGGACTGTTAAGTTATCTAGGATTTCATGTCTAGAAATTAGTTCAAAATGGATACACTATGCCTACAAATGGTCCAAGCACTGAAGCTGAAATCAAGGCCTATGAGAGAAATAGAAAATCAAGGCATTAAAAATTATGAATTACTGAAAGTTATGAATTTGAATTTTTTTGAAGAAATATGGAAAAAGTTGGAAAGCATTTATGAAGGAGATGATAAGGTTAAAAAAGCTAAGATGTAAAATTTTAAGATCACATTTGAGAACTTGAGAATGTTTGAAGATGAAAACATTACAAGCTACATGTAGAGGGTAGACTCCATCAGAGGTCTTGGTGGAAAATTCAAAGAATCAAAAGTGATAAAGAAAATTCTCAGAACCCTACCTAAAGCTTATAGTAGTAAAGTTTATGCTATTAAGGAATTTGAAAATCTAGATCAGTATTCTAGAGATCAATTGTATGGTTCTCTAACTACATTTGAAATGAGAGAATTTGGTACAAATAATGATGTAAAAGTTAAGACTACTTTTAAGGATGGAAAATCAAAGAAAATTGAAGAATCAGATTAGGAGGATCTTGATGATGTGGAAGCTAACTTTGTGAGAAGGATGACAAAGGTTACTAGTAAGTATAGAGGTAAGTTTCCTTTCAAATGTTTCAATTATAGAAAGATAGGTCACTATCCTTCAAGATGTCCAAATAGAGTTGTGAATGACAAAAAAAAGAGAATAGAGGTAAGATGATTAAGAAAATCTATTATGCTAGAGAAGGTGTGAGTATTTTTTATGATGAACTTAATTATGGAGATGATGGTGATGGTGAATTTTCGTTCATGGTTTTAAAAGATGAATTTTTTTCTACTAACTCTAAAATATTTGTGAAGGAATGCCCTCTACGGAGAAATGATAAGATTGAAGGTACTTTGATATCTTCTTTTCATGCTAGATAGGATAAGAACTATTGGATCATTGATATTGGATGCTTAAATCACATGACTAGATACAAGAGTAAGTTTGTTAGACTTGAAAAGTATGATGGAGGACTTCTTAGATTTGGTGATGGTTCAAGTACTAAGATATGTGGAATTGGTTCAATAAATTTTGATGGAAAGCATAATATTGATGATGTTTACTATGTTAATGGTTTAAAGCATAACCTCTTGAGTGTTGGAAAAATGTGAAGAAAAAGATAAAATCTTATGTTTTAGGATAATGGATGTTAGATTAGAAAAGGGTCCAAAACTATGATTTTTGTTAGAAGAAGGAAAAATGGAAATGTTTATCATCTCAACGCTACTAATGGTCATTGCTTAATGACTTAGAATAATGAAACTTGGATATGGCATAGGAGAATGTGTCACATTAATTTTGATAATCTAGTAAGAATTAGTTCAATTCAAATAGTGAGAGATCTAACAAAGATCAAAAAGCCTATCAATGTTATCTGTAAGGATTGTCATATTTGAAAGAAAGCAAAAAGTTTCAAAGGAAAATAAAAACCTTCCACTAGATTGTTGGAGTTGGTACATACAAATATTTGTGGTGGTACAAGAGTAAGAATTCTTCAAGGTGACAGGTATTTCATGCTTTTGATTGATTATTATTCTAGAATGACATGGGTTACTTTTCTTAAAGAAAAATTTAAAGCCCTAGATAGGTTCAAAGCATATAAAGTTATGGTTGAGAATGAAATGGACATGAAAATCAACTGTTTGAGGTCTGAAAGAGCTGGGGAGTTCACCTCTAATGAATTTAGCATGTTTTGTGAGAATCATGGCATAAAGAGGAACTTGTTCACCCCTAGGAATCCTCAACAAAATGGAGTGTTTGATAGGAAAAATAGGATTGTTCAAGAAGCTGCAAGGACTACGATGAAAGAAGCTAACCTACTAGAAGTCTACTGAAGAGAAGCAAATCATATTTTTGTTTATATACTTAAAAAAACTTAGGAAAAAGGAAACAACACAAAGACTCCCTTGAGCTATGGTATGGAAGGATCCCTATTGTGAAGTATTTTAGAGTATTTGGAAGCAAATTTTATATCATAAGACATGAAGAAAACTATGGAAAATTTGATGCAAGTTCTGGTGAAGGAATCTTCCTTCGATGTTCTACTGAAAGAAAATCCTACCAATGTTACATAAAAATACTAAGAAATATTGTTGAGAGTGCAAGTTTAAAGGTTGATAAATATTTTTAGAACTCAACGGTGATAGATGGATATGAATCAGAGGAGCCTGATTACAAAGAAAAAGAAAAGGCTAGGGAAAAAGAAGTGTTGCAAGTGTGAAGGTGTTGTCTTTGATGTCAAAAGGATGTCTACTAACTATTTTTTTCATTGATGTCAACTATGTTGTTGCATGAGGAGAATGTCAAGGATATTGAGAAAATTGAGAAGAAAAGGAAAATAGGTTGTTGTAGGTTGTGCATGTGTAGTTGAGATATTGAGGAACTTTTGTGAGTACAAGGAGCTATCATTTTTTGTAGTGTCTGGAGATGAGTTGGAATGAAGTAATAAGTTGAGATGATGTCTCTAGTACTTGATTTCCAAGTTCTTTTGAGAAAATTTGATAAACAGGGAAAATAGTGTTGTGCAAGTGTTTAGAATGTGCTCTAGATTGTGCTCCATGTTTCTTCTATATTGATGCTATTCCTATGCAGATTTAGTATGTTGTTTGAGGTTGTTAGATGTTGCTATATTCAAAAATTTTGGTTTTGGATCATTGGTGAGAGGAAATTTTGTTTACCAGTATGAGAATTGGCTTTACAGTGTTGTACAGAGGTGTTGAGGAGAAATGTACTTGCTCCATATTTCTCCACAATTTATTTTCAATACTTGTGGTTTTGAAGGAGAGTTGATGGTTTTGTTCTCTTTTTTTTGTCAAGAGGATTCATTGTTAGGTGTATCAGATGTTTTGGAAGCATGTACTTAATGTTTAATTTTTTTTTCATGGGTAATGGTCAACCTAGTGTCTACACTACATTCAGAAATGTTCAAGTATTAATGGATGCATAGTGTGGTGTGTGAGACTTAATTTTAGGTCATGGTTAGGTATTTTTTTGGTCCCCTTTCATTCCTATCCACCACAAGAATGTTTGGGTGCCAACCTTGGAGAAGATGTTTAAGATTGAAGTTGATGTAAATAAGAGTGGATTTGTTGTGAGTTGGGTGTGCATGAATAGAAAAGAGTGATAGATGCGAGATCAATGCAAGTGAGGTGTGTGATGAAAATTTGAGTAGAGCAGTGTGAAATTCAAAGTATTGGATTCCTAAATGCAGTGAACTGAAGGTGTCCAAAATATTTCAAATAAGATTGGGAAAGTTTTGGAGCATTGTGGTGAATTCCTTATTGTATTGAAAAAGTGTTATCTTTGTAACATTTCTCTTCTATCTTCTTGTATTTCTTTCTATGGAAGTGATGCATGGTTGTGAGCCTTTTTTGACAATGTGTCCTATTCTAGTAGTGATCCCTTTTTTACTAGTTTTGCATTTACTTATATTGTGAACTAATCCTCACCATGGTTTTTCCCTCATTGGGTTTTCCAAGTAAATATAGTGTTCTCTTATGTATGGTGTTGTTATTTCATTTTCTTATATTTGTATTTCATGATTAATCATTATTAAAGAATAAGGGTTTAATGAATGAATGTACATATGATTACTATTCAAGGTTTTGATGTTTTGACTAGATACAAATGATTCACCCCCCCTCAATTGTCCTAGTCATTTAATAATTGGTATTAGATCAAGTTTCCTTTGAGAAGAGCTTATTTTCTTGAGGTAGATCTAGGATGGCGAACAAGGTTACTTTGGAATGCACTAGATTCGATGGCATAGATTACACATTTTGGAAGACAAAGATGGAAGGATATCTATCAGATCAGGGATTTAAGGTTGAAAAAGCTTATTATACTACATATAGAGTTCCACATCTAAATGGTCCAAGTACAAGTACAAAAAATCAAGGTGCATGAGATCAAGGCTATGGAAAAATTTATTATTGTAAATAGTTTTTCAAATACTGAATTGGTAAAAGTTATGAGTTTGAAGATTGCTAAAGAGGTTTGGGATAAGTTGGAAAGAATTTACAAAGGAGATGAAAAATTCAAACAACCAAAGTTACATAATTTGAAGGCACAATTTGAGACCCTGCATATGTCGGAAGATGAAACAATCAAAATCTACATGTAGAGAGTTGATCAACTGGTGAGTGCAATGAGAGGTCTTGGTGCCAAAGTTAAAGAATCTAAAGTGGTAAAGAAAGTTTTGAGATCTCCTTTTGATTCTTATAGTGGAAAGGTTTATGCTATTGGGGAAATTACAAATCTTGATACTTACTCTAGAGATCAGATGATTGGTACACTAACTTCTTTTGAAATGAGGAAAAAAGGTTTAAAAATGGTATTGCTGTAGAGACTGCTTTAAAAGCTAAAGTATCAAAAAAGGTTGAAGATTTAGATAAGGAAGATCTTGATGATGTGGAATCTAACATTGTAAGAATAATGAAGAAGGGCACTGGTAAGTACAAAGGTAAACTACCTTTCAAATTTTTTAACCATGGTGAAATAGGTCATTATGCTTCTAAATGTCCAAGGAGAGCTATAAACAATAAGAAAAAGGAGAATAAAGGAAAGATGAGTAAGAAATATTATTATGTTAGAGAAGATGCTAGTATTTCTGATGATGAATATGATTATGGAGACATTGATGACAATGAATGCTTTTTCATGGCTATTAAAGAAGGATCTAGTTCTACTAAATCTGAAAGTTGTGTGAAGGAATGTATTTTGAAGAAGGATAAGATTGAAGGTACTTTAGTATCTACTTTTCATGTTAAAGAGGATAAGAATTACAAGTTTTTCAATAGTGGTTTCTCTAATCACATGATCAAAGACAAGAGTAAGTTTGTTAAAATTAAAAAATATGATGGAGGACTACTTAAATTTGGAGATGATTCAGGAGCTAAGATTTGTGAAATAGGTTCAATCAGTTTTGATGGAAAGCATAACATTAATATAATGTTTACTATGTTAAGGGTTTAAGGAATAAACTTTTGAGTGTTGGAAAAATGTATAGTGTTGAGATTGATGGATGCACAACCCCTGAAGCTTCAATAAAGGACTTTAGCCATGAAAGATAATCAACCACAAAGAGAAGTGTTGCAACAATGGAATGCTGATTAAAGATTCTATTGATATGATCAAATGATATTGATATGATACAAATGAACAAGATGCCTGATTATATAGGCAAGAGGTAAACCCTAATATGCATGAGATGTTGCCAAGTGCTATAATCTAACAACATGTGACAACATGTGAACCCTATGGTGATGATCATTAAATGATGAGATAAGTTCTAAAGGAATCTTATCCCACAAACTAGGAAAGGGAATATTATCCCATTTATTAAATGATTGCAACCTAGGACTAAATGATTAAATGCAAGACCTAAGTTAACTTATGCTAGTGTAATAATTAATTAATTAATTACACCACCCCCCCATAAGTGCAACTTAGGGAGGAAAATGCAATGATTATGCAAGATGGTGATGGGTCCCGGCTACGAGGCCATGTTAGGTACCCATGTACATGAAGATGCAGAACAATCTCCCACAACCGGAGAAAAGGGGAAAACCCAATGGGAACAAAACCCCTCTCCAAAAAGGAGATGAAAAAGAAAGAATGTGAGAATGGGAAGGATGGAGGACTCCCAAATACCCCCCAAGTACACCATCCATCACATGGATACAATAGAGAGACTATATAGCCCCCCCAAAAGATAAGATCACCTGCAAGAAAGGTAAGTGTCTGAAGACAAAACAAGATTCAATGTCGACAAACAACTTGTCTCCCTTTCAGAAGAAACAAAACCAACTGCAAGTGCAAAGAGGCTTCCCATTCTGGATAGGAATTGAAGGAAGGAAGGATGAAAATGGATGATGATGTCTCAAAACTCTTCTCAAGTGTCTCCTTTCTTGATGATGAAAAGGCCACAATCAATGAAGAGAGTGACAAACCAGGTTGATGCAGAAACTGATGTTGAACAATATCCAAAGATGAAGATAGGATGAATAGGATGGATGTGATGGAGACTTGATAGCCCCCCCTGAATGAAGTGTCCTCAAAACCACTGAAGGAAGTCTGAAGAAAATCTAATGGTGGATGCTGAAGAAACCTCAAATCTTGAATGGAATGATAGGGAAGAAGTCTCGAATGTGAAATCTCTAAAGAGAACCCAAATGCCTCCAAGATAGTCTCTAGATTCCCAATCAAGGTCGAGACAAAGGAATGAGGAGACTCAAAATAACTCTCCAAAGACAAATCTGAATAGAGGAGTGATACCCCCTCAAGAATTGTCTCCAAACCTGTAGAAGTAGCCAAGGCAGTGATACCTAAAACAAAGCCATCCTATGATGTCAAGTTTGGAAAGTGAAATGTGTCCTGATGGACGATGATAGTAGAAGCCTCAATCAATGATTCTGGACAAGGAATCATTGAATGTGAATGGATACCAACTGTCTCTGATGAAGAAGAAGCACTGAAAGGTGCCTTATCAACCTCTTCAGAAAGATCAAGGTAATCAACTTCCTACACAACAATAGCATCATGGGGTACTAGATCTGAAGAATGACATTTTGAAGCATGATCATCGGGAATGGTGGAGTATTTGAATCTCCATATAGTTCCCAAAGCTTAGTCCAAAGAATGTGAGGACAATCACAATGATCAATAGATTTCAAAACATCGCAATCAACTTGCATCTCAAGAATCTCCAAAATAGTGTACCTACTGCAATTCCAAGCAAGTTCATGAATACCTTCACTCAGATGAGGAACTATACCAAATAGATGTGGCAACAAATCAAGTGAATGAAGATGGTGGCAGATCCCATCTCACCATTGTTGATAGTTACCCTTGTGCAACATAACCACAGAAGAATAATATGCAAGCCCCATAAAGAAAATTTATCCACAAAAACAAAGACAAATGACCTTCAATAGAAAATAAAGAGTTCCAAATGGATATGCAACTGAGAATATGCCTCCAAGATTAAGAGATTTTTCTTCAAGCTTCAGGATGTCTCAGGAATCAAAAAATCAATAAAAGATACCTAGATCTGAAACCAAAGAAGATGACTGGACTGATGAAAAAATGCACTGAAATATCTCTCGAATGTCACTGGAATCTCTGAAATCTGACAATCTGATGTGAAGATATGCACTTCTGAGTCCAAAATGGAGGGTTCACTTCAGTTGAATTTAGAAATGTATAGCAGAAAAATCCTACAAAATAGATGGCACCAATGGATAGTGCTCTGAATTCTCTT
Source organism: Sequoia sempervirens (assembly GCA_007258455.2). Taxonomy (NCBI): domain Eukaryota; kingdom Viridiplantae; phylum Streptophyta; class Pinopsida; order Cupressales; family Cupressaceae; genus Sequoia; species Sequoia sempervirens. The sequence goes on along the minus strand of VDFB02058242.1, from coordinate 374,125,890 downwards.
TCCGTCAATATCTCGTTTGTAAATTTTTGATATCATGGCGCGAAGATATGGCCCTCAGAAAAAAACTATAATTTGATATGTACTAGCTAACAAGGTGCAAAAATCAAGCACTCGAGGCTAAAAAAAATAAGCCCCCAGTTGTTGATGTGACTGCGGGGCTAGGGTGCTGGAAAAAAAAAAATCCTCTACCCGGATGGTGGCGTCGGAGCGGTGGTCGGGCGATGAGAACCGGTGGCATGGCCGATGATGGATGGTAGTTCTGCTCGAGATAGAGGGACCCTCGGTCATGGATAGGACTGGGGCGGGGGCTAGGATATCAGTGGGAGCCCTGCAGACGGTTAGTAGCCGAAGCAGTCATCGCTAGTCAGTGGCTGGAGAACAAACGGTCACCGGTGGTGGAGGACCCGATGACTACAGTGGATGACGGTAGAGAGACAAGGACCGACGATGATGTGACAGGGGCCGACAAGTCTGTGGAGCCTGATGGCAAACGGAGATGGCCAGAGCAAATGCCGGGAAAGCGGAGGATGGCCACCGGGGAGTTGAACGGCCGACAATGGCTAGTCTGGTGACCAGTGATGCAGAGGATGACGTAGGATCCAGTTGGTGGGGCAGACTGTCGGCGAAAGCTGACAGAAAATTTAAATATTGCAATATAATTTGCAATTTAAATTTAAATAAAAATTGTTGATATAAATATGAATGCCGACAAGCAGGATAAATAATCCCAAAACTATAGCTGCAGAAAAAAATATTAATGCCGACCCATAAATTTAATTGCCAGTCGACTTCTATAGAATTGATTTTTGCAAAAACTATAGAAAAAAAAATGCCCAAAAAATAGCCAAATATTTTTTGATTTTTCTAAAAAAAAATTCCTTGATGGAGGAGAGAGAGGGAAGATTTTTTTCTGCAAAACTGTACGGATAGTAAAAAATTGCAAACCCTAGATTATACCTTAAAGGCTCCTGGTTGAATCTACTCCGATTTTGGAAAATGAATAGGCTATCTATGGGTTTTGAGGCCTTCTGGACGCAATGGAGAGGTCGGAGAGAGCCTGATCTACACCAAAAACCAGCTTGGCTCCTGGGTAGAGCCAACTAGCCTGCAACATAAAACCCTAAGCCTGCTTGAATCTTGCACTCCAAACTTCCTGGATCTAGGGTTGATGTTTCAATGGACTTGCTCTGATACCATGTTGAGATTAATGGATGCACATCCCCTGAAGCTTCAATAAAGGACTTTAGCCATGAAAGATAATCAACCACAAAGAGAAGTGTTGCAACAATGGAATGTTGATTAAAGATTCTATTGAAATGATAAAATGATATTGATATGATACAAATGAACAAGATTCCTGATTATATAGGCAAGAGGTAAACCCTAATATGCATGAGATGTTGCCAAGTGTTATAATATAACATGTGACAACATGTGAACCCTATGGTGATGATCATTAAATGATGAGATAAGTTCTAGAAGGAATCTTATCCCACAAACTAGGAAAGGGAATATTATCCCATTTATTAAATGATTGCAACCTAGGACTAAATGATTAAATGCAAGACCTAAGTTAACTTATGCTAGTGTAATAATTAATTAATTAATTACACCAACATATAGCAAGGGATATAATCTCATGTTTAAGAATGAAACATGTGAGATTAGTAAAGGGTTCAAAACTTTTTTTTTTTTTGGTAAGAGAAGATATGGAAACATTTATCAACTTAAGGGTTTTGATGGTCATTGCTTTATGTCATAGATTAGTGATAGATGGTTATGGCACCTGTAGTGTAGGAAAAGGCATTCCCTTTCATTTTCACACTTTTTTGGGTCTACCTTGCTTTTTTTATCCTTATTTATGTCTTAATTGGTCTTATTTTGCATCCACAAGCCTAATAAATTACATCTTTTTATGGCTAATCCTGACAAACATCAAAGGGTAAATGATAATTTAATGATTTTATTTGTGTGTCCCTAATTTTTGGATCAGGTATAAGACACCACCTAGGGCATCTTTACCCTCCATAGGTCTTGGGACCCTAATTTTGAAAGCACCTAAAATGGTCCCTTTTTGGAGTTTGTGCCCCGAGTTTCAAGCCTTGGGACTAAGATGCCACCTAGGGAATCTTAGTCCCCCTCAAGTTATTTTTGAGATTTAATTTCAAATCTTGGTGGGATTTAGCGTCCTTTAATTAATGATTTCATATATCAATTGTTTGTGGTGAAATTTTGAGATATCAAGCATGGATAAGTATAAATACAAGGTTCCTTCACTTTTTTTCATAATAAGCAAGTTGAATGAGCATTCCTAATAGCAAGTTTGAGCATTCAAGATAATTCAAGAGAAATTCATCAAGCATTCAGAGTCATCATCAAGATTCAAGCATCATGTCAAATATCTTCTTTCACCATGTGTGTTTTTGAGCTAACATTTGTGATGTAGGGTTTTGATTCAAGCAAGCAATTCAATTCAATATATATCAAGTATTTCTTTGAGTCAAGATCTATATTCAAGCTAGCCACTTCACACAAGTTTATAGATTTCATAACAAGGGTTTGGTGATTTGCTACATTTCATGTTGTTCATTCATAATTTCCCTTCATTATTCTATTTCATTCCAAGGTTTAATTACCAATAAGGGGTTAGACCAAGGAAAACCCCCATTTACTAACAATCAACAATTTTTTCCTCTCTTGTGTGTTTGTGATTGCAGTTTTAGGTTGAAGACCTAAAGATAATTTGAAGTGCAAAGTTACAAAGTTGCAAAATTGCATTGCAAAGTTGTCATCTTCATGGAAACTCACCTATAGGCCAGATTTAGAAGTTTCAAGACCTGAGATCTGAGAAGGAGGAAGTGAAAACATTGGACCTTGGATCACATTTGGAGATTTCAGAAATTTAGAATGGAACTAAGTTGCCACCTAGGGTGTCTTAGTCCTCCCATTAGAATTTTGCATAGATTCTTTTGGATTCTATTCCAACATCCAAAAATTTTGCATTTCCCTAAAAATTAGTAGCGGGACTAAGACAATAATAATGGTGTTTTAGTCCTCCCTAGCACATTTTGACAACATTTTTGCATTTCTCATCACATTTCCAGACCTCCCAGGTACATGCATCATAACTTTTTGTTGCTTAATTTCATCACTTGCATCCATCATTTAGCTTTCATTACTAGTTTTTGTGAGTTGAATGTTAAGTTGTCCTTTACAAGCTTTTTCTTGGTGGTGAACCCCTCAAAGCTTAAAGAACACCCTCCTAGGTCTTCCTTGTTGAGAATTGACTCACCTTTGAGGTTGATAGTCAATCCAATTTGGCTTCCTAGGGCATCTTTCAATGTTAATTGGGGAAAAGTGGTGTTCTATGATCAAGGCCATAAAGTACTCATTCTACCATTAATCATTTTGGTGAACCCAAAATTTTGAGCATTCCTTTTCTAATTTGGAGTTCATTAAGGTCCTAGATCTAGGTTGCATTCATTCTTTCATTAGTGAAAATGCATTTAGGGTTTCTTACATTTTCATTAGTGAAAGTGCATCTAGGGTTTCTTACATTTTCATTAGTGAATGTGCATATAGGTTGTATTTTATCTTTCTTGCATCATTTTATCTCATTAAAAAAGTAAAAAGTGCATTTTCAGTCATCCTAATTGCAATTAGAAACATTGTTATTGCATCCAACATTGAAAAATTTGCATTCAACTTTGCATTCAATTGCTTGTCATTAGTCACTTTTTCTTGCATTCATTGGCATAGTTTGTTAGTGTAATTAATTAATTAATTATTACACTAGCATAAGTTAACTTAGGTCATGCATCATTTAGTCCTAGGTTAGATTTTAACAAATCATTTAATAAATAGGGTAATATTCCCTTCCATGTTTATAGGGATAAGATTCCTTCTAGAAGATGAGTTGTCCTTCTAGAACTTATCTCAACATTTAATAATTTCCTAGATAGGGTTCACATGTTGTCACATGTTGTTAGATCATGACACATGGAAACATCATTTTTCATCTTACATCTCTCTCATGCCTATATATTCAAGGCATTTTGTACATTTGTAATAATCCAATCTCATAATGTAGATCAATATAGAATCTCCATTGTGCATGCCTAGTTGCAACACTTTCTATGTGGTTGATTATCTTTCCTAGAAAAGGTCCTCCATTAATGATTGTAGCTTCAAGGACCTTGTGCATCCATAATCTCAGCATACTTTTCTTTTTTCTAAACATCAAGTCCCTAGGTAGGAAACCTGGAAACATTTTCATCAATCCAAATTTATCTATTTTTTGAAAAAAACATTTACTGGGACTAAAAATCCCTTACTGGAATCTTAGTCCCCCTGTAGGTTTCTTCTTTAGAATTCTATCTAGGTTGATTGCATTCTATTCCAATTTTTGGAACTTCAAAATTTCATTAGTAGGACCAAGACACCCTTGCTAGTGTCTTAATCCCTATTGAGTTTGAAGTTGTAGTTTTCAGGGTTTAAATTTGCTTTTATATGCTTCCTAAGCCTCCTAGTAACGTATATACTATAAGTTTGGAAAGTTTTGGGAACATCTATTTTATGCATCTAGGTCAAAAACATCAATTTAGGGCACTCATTTTTGAAATCATTTCAATCACAAGAATCATTAGATCTGAAAATCCTCACATTTCTTAAACTTTGCATAATATAGATAAAAGTACATTTCTTTTTTGCATATACAATGTTTACATTCATAAAACTTTGCATGAGTTTGATAAAATTTCTTTTCATTTTTGGATATACATTGTTTGCAATCTTAAAGTTTTGCATATATTTGATAAAAGTGTTTTGCATCTTGTGATATAAATTGTTTATGTTATTAAAGCATTTCCTGAGATGGTTAAAAATTATTTTCATTTTTTATCAAACAATTTTAGTACATTACCTTTTTAGCCACACTAAGAAAAAGTTCATATCGCCTCCCTATGAGAGTTTTTTACTAAAAGAGATCATGGAAAACCTAATGATCATATTCATTCTTCTCCTAATATCTCTCCTATTGGAAAAGAAGATATTTTGGTGCTAGAAGAACAAATCAATGAGAGTTTTGAGAATACTAGTTGTTTCTCTCCTTCTACCTCTCTTATTAGGCAAGAAATTGATGAACAAGAAGAAATAACCATAGGTAATCATGACAACCACATAACACAACAAGAGACCATTGAAAATTCAACTAGTCTACATTCATCTCCCAACATCTTCACCTCTTGTGATAATGTTCTAGAGGATGAAAGTGTAAGTGAAGATATGTTGGTGTTGGATGATCAAAACTTTAAGATCTATGACAACCCTCTTTATAATACTTCTCATACCTATCCTATAATTTGGAATAAATTAGGGAAGAAAGGAATGAAATTATGGATAATGATGATTATTACATTTTTTCTTCTCCTAGTATCTCTCCTAGTTGTGAGGAAGAATCCTTGGTGTTAGAAAATGAAACCAATGGAATTCATGAGGAAAAAATTCTTGAAAAATATAATGACATAATTGATAAGCAAGACAATTCAACCATTGAAGTCATTTTGGAAGAACCAATCCTTGAATGTCAAGAACATTTGGATTGTAGTTATTGTAAAAAATATCCTACTAAGGAGGATATCACGGTGGAATAAAATGAGAACATGGACAACAATAATTCCTTAGATGAAGATGATGAAGTGACATTAGACTCCCCCTTCACTAAGAGATCATGAAAATAAGGATAGGTCTTCTAAGGTTATGAACATTAGATATCCCTTGACATACTCTCCTGAGCCTAAACTTATCATTTATTCACCCTTGCAAAAACCACAAACTCAAAATAAACCTATCCTCATCCTTGAACCACCTAAGAAAAATGTGTTGCAACAATCAAGTTATCATACCATTGCTCATACATATAACACTAGGAATAATCCGTAACCAAGAAAAACACCTTCAACATCCCTCACATCGCCTAATCCCATCCTACCTAATCCTATCCTACCAGGTCCTCCTCGTGGAAAGGAGTATGATCTTGTTGAAAAACTAAAGAATACACCTGCTAAGATATCATTATGGGACCTTATTCAAGCCTCCCCTCACTACCATAACATGATTCAAAATTCCTTACAACAATTTCCTATACCTTCTAATGCACAACCGAATGACATAGAAACCATGATTCAAGGAATAAATGTTGACATTGTTTTCCACCAGAGTGAGCTCCCTCCTTTGGAAGTGCAAAAACAATATGATGCTTTCCTAATCATAGCTCAATACAATAGCACAAGGATAAAGTGAACCATTGTTGACAATGGTTCAACCTTAAATGTGTGTAGTCTAAACCTTTTAGATAAGCTTGGTTTTGATAAATCAAAAATACAACCCACCTCTTTATCTATTAGTGACTTTGATAACATGGGAAAATGACCCCTTGGGGTGATCACATTACCTATTAAGGTTGAAAAAGTTACATTACAAACTCTAATCCATGTTATGCCTGATGATTTTTCATACATTATTCTTTTAGGTAGACCATGGATTGATGAGATGCATGTTGTGACTCTACCCTTCATCGTATCATGAAATATGTTTACAACAACAAAGTTTATACAATAAAAACCGATCCTAAACCAAAAAATTGTTTGAAGATTGAGAAAAACAAGTAAAATCATTTAAAAAAATTGGCACCAACTACACAAGTGGAATATGTACAAGAAAAAACAAAAAGATTCCCTAAACCCCTCAAAATGATATTTCTAGATGGTTTGGGATTGTTGAGTTTCGAACCTACATTCATGGGAGAATATAAGATCATAAGCAAAGACTCTGAAAAGGGAAAATAAAAGGTAGTAATGTCAACACAAAATTTGGAAGACCCTTTGAAAGCATCCACCTCAACCACTTTAGAAGAAAAGACAACATACACAACAAACTTTGATGAAAATGACTATCAAGAACCTCTGAATCCTAAAGAAATGAAAAATATTTATGGAAAATGTTACAAACTTATAAAACAACTTGGATACAATGGAAAATGATGTGGTGGTAGAGAACAAGGTATTTGTGTCCCTATAGAGCCTAACACACAAGAAACAACCCGTGGTATTGGTTATTGTCCTTTGATAGAAATCAAACCATCAAACAAGACTTTGCTCAATATTAACACTCTAACAAAATATTCTAATATGACTTTAATAGTAGTGCATCTTAAGATGATAGAAACTAGTGGTCTTGATTGTTATCCGTTGCAAGAAACAAGAAAAACAAAGAAATCTTCGCTTAATGTCAATGTCATCTCACAAAACACTAATGATTTTAATTTGTTAGATTTTACACCCTCTTGTAAAGGAGAGTACAAAATATCACAATCTAAAGAGTCTTGTGTAGGTATGACACCTTGTACTAAGAAAGAGATATCTTTGTCGCAAAACAATGAAACATTCTCTACTTTTGATCAAGAAAGTATCTTGTTGAGACTCCTCCAAGATCATTGGATATCTCTCCCTCGAAGAACATGAAATAAATTTTACTACAAGAATTAATTTTTTGCATATCATAGAGTTCATGATCATTCTATTAATAAATGTAAGGCTTTGAGTAATAAAATCCGACATCTTAAGGAGTTTGGTGATCTTCCTTATGTAGGGGAACCTAATTCCTCTAATTGATACTAATTTTTACATGAGCATGTTTCTCATCAATTATTTTGGCTCATCCTTTTCCTACACTAAGTGGGGGTAAGGGGTTAGGTATCCTTGTCCTCATATGTCACTTATTTTCCCCTTTGGCTAGTTGACCAACTTTCATGTACAGCTTGGGATGTGGATGACATGCCTTAAGTTGACTCGCATGTGACATACTTATTCATGACATAGCTTATTAGAAACATATGACTTGGCATAAGGATTTTTTAATAAGCTCTCATGTCTTCTTCTACTTTAAAGCAATTGATCACAACAATGGTGTTAGCAATCACTTTAAAGTGGGGGAATATATTGACACTCATGTTCCATTGTGTGATTTTCTTTCTTCCTACGATATGTTATTTCCTTGATGGTGTCATTGGATTTGATTTCCTCTCAGAGTGTGATATTTATTTGAATTTTCCTACCTTGGAGACATTAGACACAATTTTCCCTAAGAAGAGACCTTTCATGAACTAAGAAAAATTCCTTCAAACATCCCTCTTTCTTGTTGTGTTGCATTTTTATACCTTAATAAATTCATGGAGGTATGGCTTTCATATGGTTCCTTGGGGCTTACCTAGTGGAAAAATAGCTTCACTAGCCCTTGTGAGTGTGCATTTTCTCTTTGTCCTTATCATAGTCATGGGGGTAGGTATGACTTTGATATGGATCCTTGGGGCTCACTTAGTGGACAACTAGCTTTACTAGCCCTTGTGAGCATGCACTTTTTTTGCATAGTGGATAGTGTGTTCCACTTGTAAACCTTTTTCGGACAAACAACCTACACCTAGTCTACAGTGTGTTGGATGGCTAGTCGAAGCTTGATCTGTAGCATTTTTTTTTTTTCATTTTTCTATCTTTGATGGTGTATGTTGGTGATTTGATTATGGCTTCATATATCATCTGCAAGTGTGTTACTTTGTGCCTATGTTGGTCTATCATAGGATCTTAATCCTAGGGGCTTGATCACCCCTCTTGGTTATTTTCATCCTATCTTACTAGCATCTGTACATTTGAACACCTCTTGATTGCATGGTTGGCTACTTTAGTGTGAGTTTGAAGCAAGTTCATCCTCTCACTAAAGTGGGTGATAAATTTAGTGTAGGAAAATGCATACCCTTGCATTTTCACACTTGTTTGAGCCCACCTTGCTTTGTTTATCCTTATTTATGTCTTAATTGGTCCTATTTTGCATCCACAAACCTAATAAATTAGATCTTTTTATGGCTAATCCCAACAAACATCAAAGGGTAAATGATAATTTAATGATTTTGTTTGTGTGTACCTAATTTTTGGATCAAGACTAAGATGCCACCTAGGGAATATTTTTCCTCCATAGGTCTTGGGACCCTAATTTTGAAAGCACCTAAAAAGGTCCCATTTTGGAGTCTGTGCCCTGAGTTTCAATCCTTTGGACTAAGATGACACCTAAAGCATCTTAGTCCCCCTCAAGTTATTTTAGGGATTGAATTTCAAATATTGATGGGATTTCGACACCTTTAATTAATGATTTCATGTGTCAGCTTGTTGTGGTGTAATTTTAGGTTATTAAGCATGGATAAGTATAAATACAAGGTTCCTTCACTCATTTTCATAATAAGCAAGTTGAATGAGCATTCCTAATAGAAAGTTTTAGAATTCAAGAGAATTCAAGAGAAATTCATCAAGAATTTGGATCCATCATCAAGATTCAAGCATCATGCCAAAGATATTCTTGCATCATGTTGTGTGTTTTTGAGCTAACATTTGTGATGTAGTGTTTTAATTCAAGCAAGCAATTGAAGTCAATATATATCAAGTATTCCTTTGAGTCAAGATCTACATTCACGCTAGTCACTTCACACAAGTTTGCAGATTTCATAACAAGGGTTTAGTGAGTTGTAACATTGCATGTTGTTCATTCATCATTTCTCTTCATTATTCTATTTCATTTCAAGGTTTAATTGCCAAAAAGGGGTTTGACCAAGGAAAACCCCCATTTACTAACAATCAAAAAGTTTTTCCTCTCTTGTGTTTTTTTTATTATAGATTTAGGTTGAAGACTTCAAGATCATTTGAAGTGAAAAGTTTCAAAGTTGCAAAATTTCATTGCAAAGTTGTCATCTTCATGGAAACTCACCTATAGGCCAGATCATGAAGTTTTAGGACCTGGGATCTGAGAAGAAGGAAGTGCGTACATTGAGCCTCAAGATCACATTCAAAGATTTTAGAAATTTAGAATGGGACTAAGTCACCACCTAGGGAATCTTAGTCCTCCCAATGGAATTTTGTAGAGATTCTTTCAGATTTTGTTTTGACATCTCAAAATTCTACATTTCCCTCAAAAATCAATAGTGGGACTAAGACAATAGTAAGGGAATCTTAGTCCTCCCTATCACATTTTGACAAAAATTTTGCATTTTTGGAATCCTCATCTCTCCCAGGTACATACATCATAACTTTTGATTGCTTAATTCTATTATTTGCATCCATCATTTAGCTTGCATTACTAGGTTTTGTTAGATGAATGTTAAGTTGTCTTTTCCAATCTTTTGCTTGGTGGCACTGAACCCCTCAAAGCTTAAAAAACTGTATCCTAGGTCTTCCTTGTTGATAATTGACTCACCTTTGAGGTTGATAGCAAATCCAATTTGGGTCCATAGTGTATATTTGAATTTTAATTAGGGAAAAGTGGTGTTCTATGATGGGGGCCATAAAGCAGCCATTCTCCTATTAATCAACACCTAAGGATGTTTCATATGAATTTTGATAATTTGGTGAGAATTAATTCAGTTCATACAGTGAGAGACCTACCTAGAATCACAATTCCTATCAATGTTGTCTATAAAGATTGTCAGTTTGGAAAGCAAGCAATAGTTTCAAAGGAAAGGAACAATCTACTACTAAACTACTGAAATTAGTACAAATATATATTTGTGGTCCTACAATGGTGAGAAGTCTACAAGGATAAAATTATGATGCACTAGATAAATTCAAGGCATATAAAGCTATGGTTGAAAATGAAGTGGATCTGAAAATCAAATGTTTAAGGTCTAATAGAGGTGGTGAATTCACCCCTAATGATTTTAACATGTTTTGTGAAGTTCATGGAATAAAGAGGCACTTTTTTACCCCTAGAAATCCTTAGTAGAATGTAGTTGTTGAAAGGAAAAGCTAGACAATTCAAGAAGCTACTAGGACTACAATGAAAGAGGAAAACCTATCGCAAGTATACTAGAGATAAGCTATTCATACTATTGTTTACATACATAATAGATTTCAAGATAAAGCTAATAGCACAAAGAATCCCTATGAGTTATGGTTTGGAAGGATTCCTACTATGAAATTATTTAGAGTATTTGGAAGTAAATTTTATATCAAAAGAGAAGAAGAAAACTTAGGGGTATGTGCAGGATCATCGTGCAAAAAATAGGCCCTTAAGTGGCAAAAAATTCAGAAAAATCAGTGTTAGGCAACTTGACGTAAATATTTGAATAGGTTATCTATATTATTTAAAAAATATGTAAGAATAGAATTTGTAGAAAATTGAATGTAGTTTCTAAAATACTAGGTTTATTTAAAAATAAATAAAATCTATTTGGTGAAAATTTGAAATTTCAATGCAGTGGTACTTAAATTTCGGGAAAAAAATAAGTAGTGTCTGTTTGACCACCCTAACCATAATAAAATGATAATATTTTTTTGTAAGATTTTATATATAAGTAGAGGACTCATGTCCGGATGTGATGCATATTTTTTTGTAATTTTTTTCCAAGTAAATAATTAATTATGAATTTTTTATTACAACTTTTAGAAAATATAAAAACTCGTCCTTATGACCACCTTAACTTGGTCAAAACTTCATGAAATTTAATTTTTCTTTTTTTAATCCTATAGTATGTGAAGCATAGAATATGATTCATGTTTCAGATTCAAAAAATATGATACCGTTTGAAAGCTATAGATGTTTTTCAATCAGCCTATTGATCAGGACTTTAGTCATAATTCTAATAGAAAATGAATAATAATTATTTATTAAATTAAAATTAAATCATAATTTATATTTTTGGAAAGATGAGAATCTCCTCTAAAAACCCTTTTTGTTTCATTAATTTTGGGTGAAAAAAAAGTCGTCAGCCACATACCCCCATAATATTGCCACTTTTTGGCGCACCATGATCCTGCACATACCCTTAGAAAAGTTTGATACAAGGTTTGATGAAGGTATCTTCCTTAGATATTCTACTAAAAGGAAAGCTTATAGATGTTACAACAAAAGGCTGAGAAACATAGTTGAAAGTGTGAATGTTAAGGTTGATGAAAACTTTTAGAACTCAATTGCAGTAGATGGGTATGTGTCAGATGAACCTGATTGCAGAGAAGTAGAAGAAGAAAAAGTTGATGAAGGAGTGAAGAATAAAGAGGAAGAATCTGTAGAGAAGATCCCTAAGACCCCAAATTATGTGCAAAATAATCAATCTAAAGAACAAATCATTGGAGACAAAATAAAAGGTGTATTGACAAGAAGCAAAGTTGTTGAAGTTGAATTAAATTTTTGTTTACTTTCTAAAGTTGAACCTAAAATAGCGAGTGAAGCATGCAAGGATGAACATTGGATAAGAGTGATGAAAGAGGAACTTATGCAAATTGAGAAAAATAAGACTTGGGAATTGGTTCCTAGACCTGCAAACAAGAACATAATTGGAACTAAGTGGGTGTCCAAAAAAAAAATGAATGAGAATGGAAAAGTGGTAAGGAATAAGGCAAGACATTTCTAGAAGGGTTACTCACAAGTGGAAGGAATAAAATTTGAGGAGACATTAGCTCTTATGGCTAGGATGGAAGCTCTCAAAATGTTTTTTGCATTTGCAACATACAAAAACTTTAAATTTTATCAGATGGATGTGAAGTTTTCTTTTCTGAATGGTGAATTGGAAGAAGAAGTTTATGTGGAACAACTGAAAGGATTTTAGTTATTAGATCAACCAGATATGGTATGTAAATTAAAGAATGTACTATATGGATTGAAGCAAGCTCTCAAAGCTTGGTATGAAATATTGGATAGATATTTGATACAATAAGGATTCAGTAAGGGAACTACATATAGTAATCTTTACTTCAAATTAAGGAAGACAAGATATTTGTAGTGGTTGTGTATGTGGATGATAATATCTTTGGTGGAAATGCAGCTACATGTAAGAAATTTTCTGAAGAGATGTAAAAAGATTTTGAAATGTCAATAATTGAGGAGATGAATTTCTTCCTTTGGCTACAAATCTATCAAATAGATAAAGGGATTTTCATTTCACAATCTAAGTATGTCAAAGAGATTTTGAAGAAGTTTGGAATGGATGACTCCAAAATAGTATGCACTCCTATGGTGATTAGGTTTTGAAAAGATGGGAAAAGGGGGGATGATTGTTGCATATGGTTTAGGACATAGAACAACCCATTTTCCTTCTCCTTGGTTTCACTCAAGCATAACCCTAGAGATCTCAGTGAATAGGAGAAAGATATATTTCTATAAGGTTTTCCTAGGGGATGAATGTAAACTAATAAGGGTTTGACCACCAAGTAAGAACTTGGAGAAGACTATGAAATGCAAGATGAAATGAAAAAACCTAGTATGATGCAAACTTGATTTAAATGACCTAGAAATACAGATAAAACAAAATAGAAAGATGCAAGTTGGAATGTGTGCACTTGAAAACTTGAAGATGACTAGAAGGAGTCCTGAAATGTTGGAAATGTTGAATTTTTTACCTAGTGGGACTCATTCACCAGTCAGGGTGAATCAATCCCACTTTTGGATTTTACACAAGAGTAGGTTTGGGGAAAAGGGTATATGAATCTTCAAAGATCTCTATTAAACACCTATAATGGGAATCATTCACCACTTGTGGTAAATCAGCCCACTTCCACTCTTTTGGGGGTTTAAAACCTAAACTTGTTCCTCTCAATATGCTCTATCCTTCCTGATTTATTTTTAGGTCTGAAACCTAGATTTGTAACCTGTAGGTGATCTCCAAGTATCATCAATGCTTGATGACAATTTTGACAATTTTTGATCTCTTTGACAACTTTTCTCCAATATTGATCCTTAGGAAATTTGCAACCTATATCTACAAATCACACTCAAAGGAGAGGGGAAAATGTTCGGAGTTTAGTAGAAATGGGTTTTCCTTGGTCAAACCCCATTTTGGAAATTAATCCTTGAAATGAAATCAAATAGGAATGGAGAATGAACAATGAACAAGTAACAATTTTGCAACTCACCAAACCCTTGTAATAAAGTGATACAAATATGCTTGAGATGGTTGCAATGGATGTAGACCTTGACTCTCACTTGAATGATGTTGATCTTGAATGAAACACTTGCTTGAATCATAAAACCCTACATCAGAATTGTTAGCACAGTAAAAAACATGATGCATGAAATCTTTGACATGATGCTTGATGCTTGAATGCTACTCTAAAATACTTGATAATCTACTCTTAAAGACTCTTGAATGCTCTTATCAACACAAAATTGCTATAAGGATGAGAACTTGAATGCTTGGGGATAAGATGAGTGAAATAAACCTTGTATTTATACTTAATTATGTAAGAATTCTCCAAATTACAACACTACAAGTTGACATCAAATCTAGGAGCATAAAATACCCCCAAGAATTTGAATTAATTTTAATTTTGATCTAAATGGGACTCATTCACCCAAGGTGGTGAATAAGTCCCTTCAGGCATAATGTATGGGACAAAAATTCAAAAACTCTTAGGAAGGTGTGAAATCAGGTTCAAGACCCAAAAATCTAGGTGGGACTCATTCACCCAAGATGTCAAATGAGTCCCAAAACACTAAATCTAGGCCACACAAACCTAAAACACCTAAATTTTGATTGGGGGATGATTAATGTCGAGATTATCCTTGAAAACATGCATTAATTAAGGGTTGTGGATGTAATTTAATGCCAATTAAAGCATAATAAAGCCTAATTATTAATGAAAATGTTGGAAAAGTGTGAAAGTGTGTTACAACACTTTATTTAAGGTAGGAAAGAGGTTTATTAATTGGAATTAATCAATAAAACCTTAGAAAAGTGTGAAAGTGTGTCACAACAATTCACAATGCTTAAGCAAGGAACAATTTATATCCATTAGTTCGCAAGGGCCTAAGACTTAAAGTGAATGTGTCAAACATATTACAACACTAAATCAAGCCACCATTAGGCCTAGTTCACAAGGAGGGCCAAAACAAGCAAGGAAAAGCATAAGGTATACTTTTTCAATTGCCACATTTAGCCCCCACTTTAGTGAGAGGATGAACTTGGTTCAAACTCACACTAAAGTAGAAAAAAACACATCAATAGGATGCAAAGACAATGATCAAGAGGGGTGATCATCCCCCCAGGACCAAGATCCCATGGCAAACCAGCATAGGCACAAAAGAACACACATGAAAATGATATAAGTGCATCATAAAGGAACAAGCATGCACCATCAAAGAATTAAATAAAATAAAACAAAGTGAAATTGAAAAATGGGAGGATATAGCTTTAACTATTTGTCCAACACAATGTGGATCCGATCTAGGCTATTTTTCCAAAAAATACATACTCAGTCCGAGGAATCAAAACTTCAAGTTGTTTGCTAGGTCAAAAATCCAAAGAGGTGAGCCACAAACACACTTGGCTGATATGCACTCACACTCACACATGAGTGGCTAAGGGAAATTCATGCCTTGGTTGGGCTTCCTGTCAAACCATACCAAAGTTTTACCTCTTGATAACTTTAATAAGGTGCCACAGAAAAATGATTTTTAAGCCTCGTGAGACAAGAATAACTTCACATGCTTGGAGCTCATGAAAAAACTAGATGGCTCCATAAGAATGAAAGTTATGTTATGCAAGGTGGCCATGCAAATGTAAAAATAAGGAATTTTCAAATGAGTCTTTCTTAATTCATGCAAGGTCTTTAGCTTAGGGGACATTGTGCCTAATTTCTCCAAGAGAGGATGAATCAAAGAATAAAATATTCACAACTTAGAGGATGCAGTGTGTTGCATCAATCCACTAAGAGGAATGTAATATGCTAAGATAGATCATGCTCTTGAGCGACATCACACCCAATGCCACCACAAAATGAAAAACGCATCATATGAAGTAAAAGGACTGCACTATGAACCATGAAAAGGAAAAATGCAAAAGAATAATGCCAATGTATGCCCCCACTTTAAGGAAATTTCTAAACACCATGTTGTGATCAATTACTTTAAAGTAGCAAATGATAAATGTAAACAATAAAAAAAACATGAGAGATAACTTGGAAATCCATATGCCAAGTCATATGTTTCCAAGTAAAGCAACATCATGCAAGAGAAAAGAGAGGGGTTTCCTGATGGGATAAAAATAACCTCATCAATATAATGGACTGAATACTTAACCATATACCTTTCAGCTTACCTTATGCTACCAATTAATTGTCTTTAGGATAAGTAATTGCTTTCTTTTTATGAATAAGCGTGCAACCTTTATTTCTTGAAATTAGTTGAAATAAGCTAATTATTGCTGACTTAATGGTTTAGTTTTTGAGAATTCCATAGGTCAACTCCGACAATCAGTTACCATCCCATTCAAAGAGGTTTAATGCAAAATTCAACACCATTGAAGACAAGTGAATGGGCACCGAAACTTTAGAAGCATACATGATGGACCAAGTTTTTATAGTTTCTATTATTTTTTAGTTCTAAAGAATTTATGGCTTGTGTCGAGCCAGTTTAATATTCCATGTCATGGGATTTAAAGTCTATTAGATGTTGACAATTAGTTGAAGACTTTATCAATGGAAAAGTAGGATTTTCTTAGCTGCTCTCATATAAATTTGTAACTATTGAAAATGATAAGATACAAAAGAATATCATTACATTATCATCATGTTTTCTAAGTTACACCCTTCATATCAATAAAATGAGTTTTTCCCGCCACTGTTGGAGTTACTGAATATTTTCAATGGAGTTCTTTGAATGAAGTAATTTTGAGTTACTAGTGTGTGTGATCTAAGCTAGGCATAGGAGAACCTGAGATCCAACCACTTAAGGGGTTGTAGATTAGATAGATAAGTATTTTTCTTTTAGTTCAATACTTTCATTTAGTAGATAACAATTGGAATTAAAGTTTACTTTCATGTGTGGAATTTTGTTAAGACTAATCTTGCAGGTTTTAAATGAGTCTATAGTCTTTGAGTTCAGTGTCTAAAATTCTAGAGCAACTTCTTTCTGTTGTTTCAGATTGTTAAATCATTTTCTACTAGTTGTTTATATTTTTATCTGTTGATTAGATCAATGTTTCCTAGTTTCTTTAAAAGATTTACTTCTTTATAAATTTATACATTTCTTAGTTTGATCATTTCCATGCTTTCTAGTTTCATTGTTTTGCTTTTTAAATTCATCGTTTTTGCTTTCTAGTTTAGTTATTTCAAGCTTTCTAAATAGATGATTTCCTGCTTTCTAAGTATAGTGGCTTCTTAGTTTAGAGTTTCATTTTAGTTGTCTAGTTTTTAGGAAACCTAAGAGAAATAGTCAAAATATATTCTTGTAAGGAAATAAATGGTGCGGAAGCAACTTTCCTAATGTTAAAACCATAGGGAAGTAAGTAGACAATACTTTTAATTTTCAAAATTACAATCCAACTAAGACACACATGAAAGATTTATAGAAACAAAAATAATACTCAAAGACAAATTAACACCCGATTTACGTGGGAAACCCTTTCGGGAAAAAACCCACCACACCAAGTCGAATCTCTTTGTATTTCAGTAATCAACAAATTACATACAATGTAGAGACACAACTCTCTAGTATCAATTTTACAGTTTCTTCATTCACTATTCTTCTAGTTACATAAATGCTCTCTCTGATTCTCAATTTTTTTTCAACTCAGAATGTTATCATTTAAATATTACCACATTCTAATTTTTGTCCTCTATTCATCCTTATCCGCCATTACCCATCGTAGAAAGTTTCTATACCATTGCAGATTTTTCCTTCCATACAGTTAAGCTCCAGTGTCATAGCTGTTGCAAAAAACTAACTGCCAACCATTTGAATTTCACTTCATCTGATTGGTCCACGAGATGCCACATAGGAAATTCAAATGGTCAAAGAAACATTCAACTGAGTTCGCATGTCGGTGAGACACTAGAAGTGTCTCACCAATGCTCAATGGCTTCATGTCAATATCGGTGTAAGTCCCAACAGTCGGCAAGAGATATAGCGAATGCCACAAGTCATACTGACATCCATCACATTTCTATCAGAAAGATATTTCTCATTGGCAGGACTCATACTGATGCTCACAAGTCACAACGACTTCAACTTTTCCATCGGCAAGACTTTACCACTCGCCAAGAGGTTACATCGAGTCTCCTTAAGTTTCACCAAAGCACCCGGCAGTTGACAATACATTCATCTTTCTCCAAGACTTCACACTAAGCACAACATGTCATACCGAGTTGGAAAGACATTTGTTATCTCCAAGACCTCTTATCGAGCAAACATGTCATACCGAGTCAGAAAGACATTTGACCTTCACCAAGACCTTACATCGAGCAACCATGTCTTACCGAGGCCTATCGACAAGACTTTCCAAGTTTCCAAGACTTCACACCGAAGTATTTTGTCACCGCAAAAGTAACCACATATATCCTTGTTAGTGAGACCTTCATCGATCACTAGGACATCATACTGAAACAAAAGGTTACACCGATGGCCCCAGTCGCTATGAGTCTCCCCGACATCCACTTAGCACCTGATAGCAACTCGGCGAGACATTTCATACTGGCAAGACACATACCGACAACCAAGTCTCCCTGATAACTGTGAGTGAATAACAATCGGCGAGAGAAACAACAGTTGGCGAGAGATCTTGTTGAGTCTCCATGTCATAGCGATAGGTCTATTCGGCAAGACCGAAACCAAGTCACAACGACTAGGGCATTTCAACAAGATTCAGAACAGCTAGTCAGTCAGACATCAAAAATGTCACAACTTTTCCCTTTAGGAGTTATATGCCAGTAAGGATTGAGGCATCTATTCCAACACTTCTATTGCATATATCCTTCAAGCACTAGTCGATTGATATATTAATTTGATTATCAACTAAAGTGTTAGGACCTAATGACAACCTATCACTTTTTTGCACTATTTTCGGGGACCTTATTTTTCTAGTGTTAGTAGGAGATACCTTGAATACCTATTTTAGGAACAAAAATAGTCCTTTGGATTCTTTTTCTATATGATCAAGAAATAAGGCCCCCATGAAAAATTCATACCAAAAATCTCCCCAAAAGATGTACCAACCACAAGTAGGGAGGAAGAAAACTCAAACTAGAAACTTACTAAGGACTTGACTAGGCAGGGTCAACTTGAGACCTTCCCACATACCCCAGAAAGAGAACACATAGTTGTAGAGGAGTGTATTCCTTTGCAAACTCTAGAACCTTGCCCAACTGAGTGAATTTTTGAAGAGAATCACATTCCCTTCAACATCATGGGTGAATAGAAATGTCACAAACAAAAATAACCCTCCACCACCACACACATTCACATATCCTATTTTTGTTGATGCAGATGATGATATGACAATGAAAAATATCTCACCAACCTTCTTGCCAACATTTCAAGGTTTGTCTACTGAGGACCCTGACTAGTTTTTATTTGAGTTTAAAGTCTTATGTTAGACATATGACTATAAGAGTGATAATCAAAAACTAAATCTCCCCCCCCCACTCTAAAAGACTTATCCATGCATTGGTTTATGGGATTAGCCTCTCAATCAATAACCTCCTGGGATGAAATGGAGTCTGCCTTTTTGGAGAAATACCAAAGTTACTGTAGGATCAACGATAGGAAGGAATAAATATTCAAAATAAGGAAAAATGAAGATGAAAGTTTAGAGGATTACCTAGATAGGTTTATCTTATTATCTAAATGATGTGGTGGAGAAGTCATAAGTCTTGATATTTTGAAGACCCTATTCCTTAAAGGTCTCGATGACGTAGCTCAAAGGAGCTTGGATTTAAAGGGAAACGGAGATGTGTCCCAACTGGGGCTTGACGACATTACTGAATTGTGTCAAAATTTCTCTCATACCCAAGGAAGTATCTAGAAGTCCACCCTCTTTAAAGGTTCCAATGAAATAGGAAAACTACATGAAGAGCTAGCCAACTTCAAGACTGACATTCTTGTTTAGCTAAATACCATGCTAGATGGCATACATGATAAAATGTGAAATCCTAAGACTTTGTCCATTTACTACCCCAGGTGACAAAAAAAATTTTTTCTAAGGGAATTCCCTTTGGACAAAGTTGACAAAATTGACGTTTGTCAAGTTTGTGAAAAAAATAACCCCACTGATTAGTGTGAGGTTTTGAATGCCATCAAGAATTCTATGAAAAGAACACCCTTGGTTGAGGAAGAAGTCAACGTTGTAAATCAAAGAACTAGAAGGAATTTTTCCTATGGCTAGAATTCAAACCCTAACTAGAGACCTCAACCCAACTAGAAAAATAATCAATGGGAAACACCCTAGCCTCAAGCACCACCTCTCATACCACCTAACTAGAGAACTTATCCTTGTGGACCACCTAAATGGAAAAATCAATCTTGGGGGGATCCTCAATGGCCTAACCAGCCTCAACAACAATGGTACCCTCAAAATTCTATTCCTCGATGGAATCAACCTCAATATAAGTTATACTAGTCCCAGAAGGATGCCTACTCAACAACAAAATCATTTACCACCTCCCCAGAGTACTCAACAAAAAAAAAAAAGTTAACCAACCACCACTTCCATCACAACCCATTTTGAACCCAAAAAATAATCACCTAAATACTCTAGTGTATTCCAACGAATAGGATAATGTCACTAGACTTAACATAATACACTGTGGAAACTTGCAATTGAGGTTTGGAAAAACACTTTCACAGCTAAATATTGAAGAAATTCTAGATGAACCTATTAAGAAGACTGTTGAGACAACTACAACAATGCCCACATCTGTAGAACAAGCCCTAGAAGCTACTCAAAATAATCCCAACCCGCCATCTTCAACTAGATCTTTCGAACTACCTTAGGAGGAGGGGGGTCAGTCTCTAACTGAAATTTTGAAGGATTTTGCACCTAAGGAAAAAATAAAAGCACCTTTTTCATAGAATCTAAAACCAATCACCATGAAAGATACTCTAAAAATGACCACATCTACCAAACCTGCATTAATACAAGAAATTAAACACTTGCAGATTGAAGTCCCTTAGATAAAAGCGATTAAGGAGATTCCTGAGTTGAACTAGCTAATCAAATAGTTGTGTATCAAATCTCTAGGGAGAAAACCAAAATAAATAAATACTGTTAACATAAATGGTTATCTAGTTGACTTGTTAGCTGGAATGACCACTGCTCTAAAAAATGATGATCCAGGTAGTCCATTTTTAAATGTAACAGTTAATGAGGTAGCAATACCTAATGCTTTGGTGGACCTTGGAGTATTCATTGATGTAAAGACTATTGACATGATTGAAAAGTTGGGACTTACTAATTTATGTCCCACAACTACAATTTTGCATATGAAAAATCAATCCATAGCTATTCCCAAGGGCATCATTGAAAATGTTCTTGTTAATATGGATAGATGGGAATATCTAGTAGATTTTCAAATAATTGAGTGCCTTACAACTAAAGAAAGTTATCCAATAATTCTTGGATGACCATGGATGGCTACTGTTGCAGCCAAAATTGACTATAGAGATGGAGGAATGACCATTTCACATGGACCTAATAGAAAACATTTATTTTTGTACCCTCCTGCCAAGCCTGACGAACACAATAAAGTATGGGTTGATGAACTAGAAAGTTCCAATGGATAGGGAAATTTGGCTTCATTGGCCATGGTAGTCATCAAACAACATGGCGAAGAATTGGAGGATGAACTGGAAAACAACATGGAAAGTCTTACTATGGATTTGAGTGGTGAGGAGATGACATACATAGATCCTAGGACACCCAATCAACATAGATAACACAAAATTTGATAATGCCAGTTTCATGGGATTGCCTTGTCCTTTGAAAAACTAAGTTCCAAAAACACACCATTTATTTGCAGACATTACAAGGCTTCATAAAACCATACCTCATAGTTGTCCTCTTAACACCTTGATAAGGCCCATGTATACTATCATATCCAACCATCTAGGAGTTAAAACCATTATTTTGCTACCAAAAAAACTTTGAACATTAACAGTTGGTTGACTGAGCTGGAAGAACACAAATTATTCAAAACCTTAGTGAATAGATCTAAAGCTTTCACTTGGGACTATACAGATATGAGAGGAGTACACCTAATCATGTGTACTCATCATATCTATACTAAGGATGTTCAACCTATTCACCAACCACAATAGAGACTCAATCTTGCTTTGAAAGATATCGTTAAAAATGAAATTGAGAAACTCCTACAAGTAGGGTTTATTTATTCAATTTTTTACTATAAAAAAATGGGTGTCACCTTTGGTTGTGGTTTTGAAGAAAAATGGAAATTGGAGAGTTTCTATAGACTATAGGGAACTTAACAAAGCAACACACGGAGATTATTTCCCTCTACCATTTGTAGACTAGGTGTTGGATAACTTGGATTTGAGGAAATATTTTTCACTTTTGGATGGATTTAGTCATTACAACTAGATACATGTAGCAATAGAAGACTAGGATAAGATGAAATTTACCTCCCCTAAGGATACATTTGTATATTGGGTTCATCCTTTTGGTCTATGTAATGCTCTTACAACATTCTTGAGAGCTATCCCGGCTATATTTTTTGAGTTGGTGAACAAGTGTGTGGAATTTTATATGGATGACTTCATTGTATATGGTTCAACCTTTGATGAGGTTCTTAAAAATTTAGACAAGGTGTTGAAGTGATGTGAGGATCACTGTTTGTCTCTGAGCCACAAGAAATGTATGATAATGGTAGAACAAGGAATAGTGTTGGGACACAATATTTCAGCTAAAGG
>VDFB02058242.1:374032268-374103062 GCA_007258455.2 Sequoia sempervirens | reverse complement strand
TATATACATCTTACATAGACATTTCCATAGATTGGACTTCATTGTGATACCATCCTTCATCTTGCATAACCTTAGGTGTACTTTTGCATAATCAACTTGGACATTACATCCCATCATCCTCACATTTAGTTTCCCTTTTACAAGTCTTACATGGTTGAAACTAGGTTGCAAAGGAAGAGAAAAGACATGGCTTTCCCACAAGACAACAAATTTTTTAACCCATTCACAAATTCCTCACAAGGGGCACCTAGACAATAAAAATACTTATTGGAGAATTTTTTCACTAGAGACCAAAAAGTAAACATTGTTGTAGAAGAACTAGAGGCTATGGCCCAAGATCCTAAGTTTTCCTCTTTTGTGGATGAATTATTGGCACATGACCCTCAATGTTACCTAGCTAAATTATTAACAAAAGGTGCCACATTACCCCCTAGTTTTGATGTTAATACATTACAAGGATCATCCACATCCATCAACCAAACTCTAGGAAACAACACAACTGTCTCTAGTGGCTCTATCCTGCAAGTTAGTATATCTATGCCATTAGGAGGAACTACAAAAGATGCAACAATGATTCACATCTCCTTATTTAGCACACAAGGCAATACACTTGGAAGTACACAAGGCATGACATAAGGAATGACCTTTGGCACAACACAACCTATGAAATTTACCATAGGTGCATCATCCTCAAGTCCATTTGACACAAGCAAGAAGCCTAACATTACCATCAACACAGCAAATTCTATACCAAACATAGGGGATTCTCAACACATCATCACATCACAATCAAGACATATTCCTCAAGGACATATCCAAAGTTCCATTATGCAAAACACACAAATTGGCAACCAAGGACCTTTTCCCCAATATGGTAACCAAAATTCACTTGGTCAAACTTTTACAAGCTCATGGAATATACCATACAATTCACTTCAGAACACTCAAATCCTGACACTGAAGCAAAAAATACCAAATCAATATACATCATACACATACATGTCCCAAACATAAAACACAAACCCATCACAACTCATATACCTAATCAAAACCCATCCCACAACAATGGACTCCAAAATACCAGCATGAGCTTGAAAATTACACAAGATCCATCATTGACGCAAGTGGATGTATTACAAACTCAAATGTTGGCCTTGCAACAATAATTGTAAAGTATGAAAATGTTGACCAAAAAAGACTTACACTACCCAGGAATTATGTCCTTTTCCTTCCAATAGAAGTTTATACATGTCACCCTTCCCACATGGCTATGTCATACCAAACTTATGAGCAATCTGCTTGAACACATAAGAGAATTTTGCACGAAATGTGCAAACATTACATACAATCCCACATACCTAATGAGACCTTTCCCAATAAGTCTTACAAGCATAGCACTTGAGTGGTTCTCACGATTACTGACTGACATAAAAACATGGGGTGAACTAGCAAACAATTTTGTGGAATATTTCACATTTAACATTGATAATGAAATTACCATTTCCACCTTATGCTACACCACACAAGAAGAGGGTGAGAATTTTGTAACCTTCTTCTAATTATGGAGAAGTATGGCTAGTTAATTTCCTATTGAGATACTTGAGAAATAGTAGGTTGTCATGTTCATTGAAAACATAAACCCAAAATTAAGACAAGATTTGTAGGTGCGATGTTGCACTTCCATTGTTAATTTTGTGGAAAAAGGCATCATCCTTGAAAAGGATTTAATTGATAAAAGAGAAATCAAGGTGCCCAACAAAAATTCCAACACTCAAAAAAATTCAAATGACAAAAACAAATATTGGGCCTGAAACAAGAACGTGACTAATGATGGAGTTGTTGATGCTAAGACTGTTCAGATAGGTCTTATTATTACATTGTGAGGGCCTAGCACATCAAACAATGCACCAAGAACTGTTGATCAAACTACCAATGCTATCCAAAATACACAACAAATGAGAACCCAAAGGAAGTTCCAAAAACATCAATACACTCCTTTAGGGGATCCAATTGAGTCGGTTCTCAAACAAATCTTGCAACATAATGTCATAAAACTTCCAAACCCAAAACAATATGACCCTGGGAAGTTTAGACCATCTTGGTTGGATGATAATGCCTTTTGTGACTACCACCAAGGTAAGGGACATTCCACTTCACAATGTAGAAAACTAAAGAAAATCATACAAGAGTTTGTGGAAAATGACACCATTAAAATCAATGGACACCAACAAAAATCATCAAATAGTGACCATAAAGTGTTTTCCAATCCTCTACATGAATGTGGAAAAGAAAAGGCCTCCAGTTTGAGGAATAAGAACAATAATAATTCAACCAATTATGCTAATTTTAAATATGACTATAACCATACCACTATCATAAATCACATTCAATCTATCGATAAATATGTCAACACCATCACCATTCAGAAACCTCTCAAATGTGCTATCAACACTCGCCAAACTAAGGTAACCATTCAAGGTCCTATGCCAAAGTAGTAACAACAACCTTCACAACCTCAATACAATTTGCTTGACCAATTGGGAAAGACCCCAGTGTAGACTTCTATCTTATAATTTTTATGTATATTACCTGCTCACCAAGCCATTCTTGATAATGCTTTTAAAAACACAATCATTCCTATCAACCTTGACGTCAATCATTTATAGGAAATGGTAGGCTATTTGACAAACTCCCATCGTGCCACTTTTTCTAAAAAAATAATATTCAACTAAGAAGACAAACCATAATGACCCTTTACACCTTGAAGTCGTTATCCATACAACCAAAGTCAGATGAGTCTTGGTAGACGATGGAGCAAAGTTGGACATTTTTACCCATAAATTGGTTAAGATGTTGGGTTTTTGATGCAGATAAACCAAAAATTAGCACAAATTGACACAAGTGAAACAATGATCCATAACCAACAATGACAAAAATGCAAAAAACTTGATTCATTTGACAACTTTCATAAACTAATTCATCTCAAACAATGATTAAGTGCATTCTAGATCACATTGGAAACATTGCCATGGAAGCCTACAGTTTAATGCAAGGAACTATCATTAATAACTCTCAAAAAACAAATAATGAATCCAATCACTTTAGTGAGATTTAAGATAACATAACTACAGACTTTTCCTAATTTTTTTATGAAGATCCAATGCTAGAAAAGAAAGTTATTACATTTTTCCTATAACTGCAAACCCTAGGTAGGGTTTAGACCTTCCCTCACAAAAATGGTCATAACTTATTCAAATATTAAAGAAATTTTATGATACTTGAAGAAAATGAAATTATATTCACATGGAAACAAAATCCAATTAGTTTTAGTTCAAAATATGGACTGTACAATTAGTACTATCACATTTTTTAGACTGCAATTTCTACAAAATTTTGTTAAAATAGGGTAGTCTCACCAAAATGATCATAACTCCCACACAACACAATAAAATTCGATGAGAAAAAAATAATTGTTAAGTAGAAACAAATATATTTCCATCCATATATTATACTCCTTGATATGAGGCCATACCAGGCCGTACAATGCATAACTTCAGCCTGAAAACAATGTAAGAATCAAAAACTGCACACAAAATTGAGGTTTTCATTCACCAAACTTTAAAAAAAAAGTATCCAAACCACCAATTCTATTTTTTGAGGTTTTCAATATACATTTCCAAACAAAACCCACTATTTGAAACCACCTTTTGATTAGTTTGTTGAAAAAACACCTTAATGACACTTTTTGACAAGTTGTTTGACAACTTTTTTGAGCAACTTTTACAATTTTTACAATATTTGCCTAAATTTCACCAAATGACAAAAAATGGTCCTAAACCACTTAATATTATCTCAAATTACCTTATTTACATCAATAAATCCAAATAAAAGTCAAAAACCAAAGTATTGCAATATAGCTTAAAATTGCATCAATAGTGCTCATGCACCATACTCCCAATGGGAAGAAAAACTCAAGTCCACTTGAATGCAGATTTTCTCTCTTTTTGGTCTTCCAATTCTTTATAAACTTATCCTTCATCTCTACAAATTTCCCTAGATCCTTTTTCTTCTTCTTGTACCTTATCTTACCGAGCAACTTCTCAACTTCAAGGTACCAAAATTTGAGTTCTTGTTCATATGCCTCAGTACCACCGTCTGTCTTCATCTTCATCATTCAAACACAATATGTTACCATATACATCATCCATAAAATTAGAAATTGCAACCATTACCTCATATTTTTGACCATATTTTGCATAACAATTAGCATTCACTTGTTTTTCTTCATACCCTTTTCCATATTCATTTTCATCTACTGCACCTGTAAACACACTCACAAATATTGTTAGAAATAACATTTTGAGTCTCAAGGGACCCATTGTCTTCACACTTTTCCTCTTCCTCAGATGGCTTAGGATCTTCCATCACCATCAAAGACTCTCCAAGTTCTGGTTGTACTATCCTCTCTTGCCTTTTTCTCTTCAGAATAATCTTCTTGATAGGCCATTTAACCTTCTTCCTTATTGGTAAATGCCAACCATTTCCTTTCTCAAGTAATTGTTGCATCTCAAGATTCACTCTTTTGTTCATTTCTTCCAATTCTTTCCTCAAATCTTCTATCTCTTTCTCAATATCAATTTGTTTCACCTTCCCATTCTTTTTCTTTCTCTCACTCTTCTCTTTTTTATTGATTGGTGCCTCCTTACTTTGGAAGTCTCCACAAACAAATCTTCTCAACCTATCCATTTTTCTATCTCAAGAAAGTCTCTTTCACCTTTCTTCTCCTTTTCTTTGTGATACCTCACCTATGTTTGCTCTCCTTTTCCTCACTACCTAGTCTTTTGGCATTCAGATTCTTCCTTCAACCTACAAAAAGACAATACACAAACTCCCAATTTGATGTAGAGAAACCAAAAATTAGCACAAATTGACACAATTGAAACATTTATCCATCACCAACAATGAAAAAAATTCAACAAAATTGATTCACTTGACAACTTTCATAAACCGATTCATCTCAAACAATGATTAAGTGCATTCTAGATCACATTGTAAACATTGCCGTGGCAATCTATAGTTTAATGCAATGAACTGCCATTAATAACTCTAACAAAACAAATAATGAAGCCAATCACTTCAGTGAGATTGAAGATAACATAATTATAGAATTTTCCTCCAATTTTTTTGAAGATCCAATGGTGGAAAAGAAAGTTATTTCATTTTTTCTAAAACTACAAACCCTAGGTAGGGTTCAAACCTGTCGTCACAAAAATGGTCATAACTTATTCAAATCTCAATGAAATTTGATTATAATTGAATAAAATGAATTTTTATTCACATGGAAACAAAATCTAATTGGTTTAAAATAAAAAATGGACTATACAATCTATACCATCATGTTTTCTAGACTGCAATTTCTCCACAATATTGTTAGAATGTGACAGTCTCACCAAAATAATCATAACTCCCACATAAATAAATGAAATTCAATGAGACAAAAATAATTGTAAACTAGAAAAAAAATTCTTTCCATCCATATATTATCCTCCTTGATATGAGGCCATACCAGGTCGTACAATGCATAACTTCAACCTAAAAACAATGTAAGAATCAAAAAATGCATGCAAAATTGAGGTTTTCATTCACCAAACTTCAGAAACAATGTATCCAAAACCCCAATTCGAGTTTTATAGGGTGTACTTAAATGTTTCTAACAAAAAAGAACTATTTTAAACCACCTTTTGATTAGTTTGTTTAAAAAACACCTTAATGACACTTTTTGACAAGTTACTTGACAACTTTTTTGAGCAACTTTTACAATTTTAACAATATTTGCCTAAATTTCACCAAATGACCAAAAATGGTCCTAAACCACTTAAGATGGTCTCAAATGACATTATTTACATCAATAAAGGAAAAAAAATTCCAAAACCCAAAGTTTCACAATATAGCTTAAAATTGCATCAAGGGTGCTCCTACACCATACTCCCAAAGGGAAGAAAAACTTAGTCTACTTGAGTGCAAATTTTCTCTCTTTCTGGTCTTCCAATTTTCGAAAACTTATCCTTCATCTCTATAAATTTCCTTGGATCATTTTTTTTCTTCTTGTACCATCTCTTATTGAGCATCTTCTCAATTTCAAAGTACCAAAATTCAAGTTCTCGTTCATATGCCTCAGTACCACCATCTATGTCTTCATCTTCATCATTCAAACAAAATATGTTAGCATATACATCATCCATAAAATCAAGTGCAAACATTACCTAATATTTTTCACCATTGTGCATAACAATCAACATTCACTTCTTCTTTTTCTTCATACCCTTTTCCATCTTCATTTTCATCTAGTGCACTTGTAAACACACACTCACAAATATTGTTAGAAATAACATTTTGAGTCTCAAGGGACACATTGTCTTCACACTTTTCCTCTTCCTAAAATGGACTAGGCTCTTCCATCATCATAAAATACTCTCCAAAATATAT
The DNA here is from genome assembly GCA_007258455.2 of Sequoia sempervirens. Classification (NCBI taxonomy): domain Eukaryota; kingdom Viridiplantae; phylum Streptophyta; class Pinopsida; order Cupressales; family Cupressaceae; genus Sequoia; species Sequoia sempervirens. The sequence continues at coordinate 374,096,576 of VDFB02058242.1, read as the reverse complement.
TTGTACTATCCTCTCTTGCCTTCTTCTCTTCAGAATAATCTTCTTGATAGGCCATTTAACCTTCTTCCTTATTGGTAAATTCCAACCATTTTCTTTCAAGAGTAATTGTTGCATCTCAAGATTCATTATTTTATTCATTTCTTTCATTATTTTGTTCATTTATTCCAATTCTTCCCTCAAATCTTCTATCTCTTGCTCAATATCAATTTGCTTCACCTTCCCATCCTTTTTCTTTATGTCACTTTTCTCTTTTTTCTTGTTTGATGCCTCCTTACTCTGCAAGTCTCCAGAAACAAATATTGTCAACATGTCCATTTTTCTTTCTCAAACAAGTTTGTTTCACCTTTCTTCTCCTTTTCTTTGTGATACCTCACCTAGGTTTCGTCTCCTTTTCCTCACTACCTAGTCTTTTGGCATCCAAGTTCTTCCTTCGACCTGCAAAAATACAATACACAAACTCCCAAAACTTCCTTGCCCAGATCTTTGGGATTTGATACCAATTTGATGCAGAGCAACCAACAATTAGAAAAAATTGACACAAGTGAAAAATTGAACCATCACCAAAAATGACAAAAATGCAACAAACTTGATTCACTTGACAACTTTCATAAACTTATTCATCTCAAACAATGATTAAATGCATTCTAGATCACATTGGAAACATTGCCATGACAATCTATAGTTTAATGCAACGAACTGTCATTAATAACTCTCAAAAAACAAATAATGAAGAAAATAACTTCAGAGAGATTGAAGATAACATAATTAAAGACTTTTCCTCCAATTTTTATGCAGATCCAATGGTGGAAAAGAAAGTTATTGCATTTTTTCTAAAACTGTAAACCCTAGGTAGGGTTTAGACCTGCCCTCACAAAAATGGTCATAACTTATTCAAATCTTAATGAAATTTGATGAGACTTGAATAAAATGAAAGTATATTCACATGGAAACAAAATAAACTTGGCTTCAGATCAAAATATAGTCTGTACAATCCATACCATTAAATTTTTCAGACTGCAATTTCTGCACAATATTGTTAGAATAGGGTAGTCTCACCAAAATGATCATAACTCCCACACAACTCAATGAAATTCAATGAGAAAAAAAAAATTGTAAACTAGAAAAAAATATAGTTCTATCCATATATTATACTCCCTGATATGAGGCCATACCAAGCTGTACAATGCACAACTTCAGCCTAAAAACAACGTAAGAATCAGAAAATGCACACAAAATTGAGATTTTCATTCACAAAACTTTACAAACCATGTATATCTAAACCCCCAATTCAAGTTTTGGAGAGTTTCCTTATACATTTAAAACCAAAACCAACCATTTTCAACCAACTTTTTATTATTTTGTTGACAAAACAACTTAATGACACTTTTTGACAAGTTGCTTGACAACTTTTTTGAGCAACTTTTACAATTTTTACAATATTTGCCTAAATTTCACCAAATGACCAAAATGGTACTAAACCACTTAATATGGTCTCCAATGAACCTATTTACATCAATAAATCCAAAACAAATCCAAAAACCAAAGTTTCACAATATAGCTTAAAATTGCATCAAGGGTGCTCATGCACTAGTTTTTTGGAAGCATGTGTACATAGCACTAAGAGCATTGTAATCAAGGCATATGATGACAAAGAATGATCATCTAAAGGAGTCATAACATTGCCTATCGGATTTGGTCTTGCAGTCATGAATACCACTTTTCAAGTATTGGAACTCGACCTCCCATACAATCTTCTCCTAGGCCAACCATGGATTCATGCCATGAAAGTCATGCCCTTCACATACCACCAATGCTTTAAATTCCCACACAAAGACATTGAGATCATGATTTTTGGTGATCCCGACTCCTTTCAATACTATATTAATTTGAGAGGGACCACTCAATTCCAAGTGCCTATCAATAATGAGGTTTCATCTTCCACTTCATCACATTACATGTTGATCCATCTTCATTGACTAAAGCATCCATTTCATCTACCATACCATCAAACCCTAAGTTCCAAGTCTAGGATATGGGATCTGGAGAATATTGTATGGATAAGTTGCAGAAAAAAAAAGACATGTTAATGTTTAGGCTTCCAATAATGATGTCTAGATAGCTTCAGAAGGAATGCAAAAAGATCATCGTGTGTGGATGAAAACCTCTTGGGATCTTGATGATACATCTAATTTTACCCTATTTTTTTCCACTCAAGCTTTTCATATCCATGGTAACCCCATGTTCAACCAAGATATATATGATATTCCACTCTTTGATCTTGACTTTGTTGAGGATATCCATACATCATCCTTCCATACCACCTATCTTGGGTTAGGATATGTCCCCCTTATTTTTGCCTCTACTAAGCCATATTGCCAAGTCATTAAGGATGTGCAAGCCTCCATTGACTTGAATGGTACTAAAAAGGATAGTCCCAAAGATAACATTGTTGACATTGTCACTCCCATTTATCCACTAAGCATTCTAGTCACTCCATCCACTTCATTCATTCCACTCACATCCATCCACATCATAGACATGGATAAACAAGTCATATCTATAGAAAAGGAAAAAGGAAAAGGTCAAAAATCAAGAATTAAAATGCCTTTAAAAGGAGATCAAGAATCAAAACACATGATGAAAAGAAGAGAAAATCAAGAAAAGCCCTCTAGCCAACATAAAAAGCTATTACATCAATCAAAAATAAAAGTCAAGAATGATCAAGAATGTCAAGACGTGTCCTCTAGCCACCATAAAAAGATACTAGATGGATCAAAAGTAAAAATCAAATATAAATATTAGAAAGCATTGGTCTCCAAGAATGGTACTCTGTCAAAAATTGTTGGGGGCATCTATCAACGTAGAAAGTCAAATAAAGAGCGTGTTGATCCAAGGTCTTCATCTCCATGACTTTCACTCATTCCATACATTCCATTCAATTCACCCATATTCGCTTATCATTCCACCTCTAGTGGTGATGTTTTTTAATGTGTTTTTGATGATGACCCCTTCATGTACTTTAGCTCATTGGTCACCCAAACTCCTTTTCATCTAAAGCCTGGTGGCCCACATAGTGTGCACATTAGGGATCATACCATAGCCTCTTGCATTCACCACTTTTATCATCTGTCATATTTATATTTTGCATCCAAATCAGGTCCTTTTGTCTAGCACCATCATCCAAACAGGATCAATGCATCATCACGACTTATTGATTCTACACATAGCTTCTAATGTCTCATTTTAATTAGAAAAATACAAAAAATAAGAAAAGAAAAAAAAAATCATTACCTTGATGAAAAGCTAAAAAACAGGTGTTCTAGTAACATGAAAAAAAAAATAATAATAAATAGAAATAATTCATCTAATAGTGAAAACCACTTCAATGGAACTTTGGATAAGTACCATGGTGAAAACCTAGAAAACGAGTGTCATGTGTAGTTGACTTTGCTTCGTCATCTACCATCATTCCAATTTGACTTTTCTCCATCTTTTCCCTTGTCCCCTACCACCAATAATAATGACTAGTTATTTGTTCCATAACTTGGTATGATTGACATGATGTGTGCTTTTTCTCCTTCCATAATGCTCATCCCATTCCATTCCACTTCTAATAAATTGGCTTTATAATTGACTAAGGGAAAATAATTGACCTATGCCATTAGATCTATCAAAGGTTACTTTCACTCAAAAAGACAAAATAAAATCCCTAAAAGACAATAAGAATCATAAAACCCAAAAAAAAACATGTCAAAAACACAAAAACTTCCAAATAACTTGTAAAAATCCCAAAAAGAGAGTCAAGGTCAGTTATTTTAGTCTAATTCTAGTCGAACTACATTGCCTCTACAACTAAACATAGGCAATGCCATATGTCGATGTGACCCTGAGGCATTAGGTCAATCCTTTTAGGTTTGTTGAATAAAATCATGACTCAGTCCTTTGATGTCGAACTGCGAGGTCTTTGTGCATTGTCATGTAGGCAAGGGCATCTATTGATGTGCCCCCAAGGCCACTTAGGTTAATCCTTTAGGGTTTATAGTGTTATTCATAATAAATCAGACATTATCAACTTGGACACAAACAGTCATTAAAAAATCAAAAAATTCATGCATCAACAAGACAAACAGGCCAACAAATTCATTCAATCAAACCACACAAATTTTAAAAACAACCAAATAGTCAAACCATCAACCAGTTAGCTTATGTCTTATACATGATGTGTCCTTTCTAAAACCAAACATTGTCATTTAGTCAAACATCGTCATTTATCTTATATAGGTGGTCACGTGATTGAAACCAAACTTGATTTCTTATACAACATGTGTCTTTTGAAACCAAGCTTGTCAAACAATCAACCCATCAATCACCTAGTCAATTAACTATCAAACAATTAAATTTTGGCAAACACTCTAAATAGTTGTTGACCTTGTGGTTTGTTTTGTCTTATCTTTTTTTGATTTATCTTTGAGTCAAGTTACTAGGTTCCTCATGGGTCTCCCATGAAGGATTTAGAGGAGAAATGATGTCTCATGACTCTTTTCTTTGATTGTTGTTTCTGGATTGTCTTGGTAAAAAGACTAGGGAATCTTGGCCTTAGTATGAGCCAGGACATTCCTTGTTTGTGACTATTTGATTTGCAAGTGGATTACCTTGCACACCTTGTTCTATGTCATACCATGGTGTTTGTTGTTCATTTTTTTATTTTAATGCCCAATGATGATTAATGCAACACCTTTTATGTTTTGGAAAAATATTATAGATTATTTTTTCATACTCACATCCATGTATTCTAAGCTAATATTTCTTTCATCCACATTGTGACAGAGTCCTTTGACACACAAAAACACATATCATGCATGTATAATCATGTTAGAACATCATTTACACATTAGCATCCATGCATAGTGCATCATATACATGTTGCATCAATAAAATATAAATACATCCATGACATACATGCATTTAGGCATACATATAACTATCCATTTGCATTCATAATCATGAATGTTACATATAAGCATCCATTCCATCCCATAATCTTAATCCATATAATAATTCATAATCATTAGTCAAGACCATTTATCATATTACATATATCTTTATGTTTTTATCACATAAATATAAAATGACATCATATCTCATTGTTTATAAGCATCACATGGAATAAATAACATCACAAACATAAATGCATACATCCATAATAAAGAAATCATATATAAGGCATCATTACATAGAACCATTGCATCATCGTATAGACTACATGAACATCATAAAAGCATCCATCACATAACAAATGCATAATAACACACTACACATCATATAATCACCACCAAAAATCATATATATATATATATATAGCTCAAAAAATGTGTCACAATAAAGGATCATAATGTATCTCCCAAATAAGAGTTCACAGCCTCGATGGACAAAATACAGGTGTCAAAATACATGTCAAAATGGTATCTACCCTGAGCTTCCACACTTTCCAGAGGGTGATGGTTTGTCATAGGGCCCCGATACTCCACCACCACTCTCTCCCCTACTCTGAGATCGACTATGTGACCATATACTATAGGACTTGTTGGATCTCAAAAATACAGGTTACAAATCCTAAGAGGATGTCAGGCTCTATAATCAGACTTGTAACATTTTTGAACCAATGAATGGAGTAACCTATGTGGTTGATGACTCCCTACACTTCAGACTCTACTAGACCTAGGTGGGTAGACCTTGATTGTTCAAGCAGACTTAGAGTTGTATGATTTAATTGAATTTATAAGTATATCCATAGTGGCATAAGGTGGGATAGATGAATGCTTACTAACTACTACTAAAATTTGAAATATGAATGTATGGATAATATTTCATGAAATTCTAAAATGGAATTGGTATGACTAGTGCCTACTTTAGTTGGGTAAATGGAGTCAAGATGAAAATGATATGTGACTTACTTACTGGCTACAATTCTAATTGTTTGACACTTATGTTTGTTTATACCTTGTATAAACGTGCAATGATGTGACTGACAAACTCTTCTTATTAATCCAGTTGATCCTATCATGTTACTGTGATTTATTAAAAGGATTTTAATCCTTCCTTGAAGGAACCAATAAAAAGAACCACACAATGAAAACAAATATGTATTCACAAATGAAGTATATCCTCAATTTGAATAACAAGATAACATCAAGTTGGAGATAGTATGACAGTTTTATCAATTACCTAACTCTTCTTAATGATCCAAATGTTACCTCCAAGTTATTGTAATCAATCAAAAGGATTGTAATTCTTTAATAGAAACCAATTAATTTGATTACACAAAAATAGCAAGTGTGCATTGATGAAACTGAAATATCAACTTGGATACACAGGTTCAAATAAGAGAGAAATAACAATGTGGAGATAGCCAAATAATTATTCAACTCGACAAACAATAGACACCATATTTTAGCCACTAGATTAAAAATTCTTCTCCATTTGCATTATTTCAAAGGATTTTACAATACACAACATAACATTTTGTTTCAACAACTAATTAACCTATCCACCTACCAAATGAGTTCCTAACCTACTGCTTTTTTTTTTTGATAATTTTATTTCATCTTACATATATACATTGTATTTTTAGGGCTATGACCCTTCGTATATGTTCACTGCATCTCTTTAGTATTCTTCTTCTTCAACATAAATATTTAATTAATTTCCTTAGGAAAATTAAATATTTTAATCTTCATTATCTCCATTAAATTAATTTTAGTGGTTATTAAATATTTCCTTTGCTGGCAATCTTCACTTTTCACCAATAAATCCTTTAGGTAAAAGTAATTACCCATTTTGCTCATTTGATCACTTCAGTGAAATTGTGTCACTTCCGGATGAAACATTTTATAATAATATTTGGCCCTTGTTGTGGTTATTTCTCTAAATTTCCACTTTTTATGTCACCCTCATATGCATTTCTACTTGAAAATAAAATGTCCCTTTTATAATTGAAAATAATCTTTTGGGTAAAAATAATCACCCACTTAGTGAACTCCGCACATAAAAGTATTTTATCTCTTTGTGAAGATACCTTTTTCTATATTTTACATCCTTGGTAAAAATATATTTCCGCCAAAATAACTTTTATACTTTTGCAATGATTTATATTTTTACTTAAAGAAACTCTTCTTTGACAAATTTATCGTTTATATTTTATCAAATAATTGTTCAAACTTGGTCTCCTTCCTGAAAGTGTTTTATCTTGTGTATATTCACATCAATATCAAAATGAATTTTTCATTAATCTCCTTTTTCCTTTTCATTCATTTAGCTCTATCGGCGGAAATGGTCATCCCAAAATAAATGTTTCTTGCACATAAATCTCTTAGCAATGTATTTTTCCAATCCTTCGAGATTTTGAAATAATAGTTTGCTCCTGCAGACATTCATCTCTCTGTTCAATAATATATTTATGTTCCTTAGATAAAGAGTCACTTTATAACCCATCTGTGAGAATGAAAAGTTTATATTTCCTTATAGTGATATTATTTTTTGATGTAATCACACCCTTAGTAATATTTATTTACATTTTTTTCTGGGGAAATGCATTTCACTGTGTGGAGATTGTATCAGGAATACTTTCACTGAAATCCTCATCGGTGAAACCCACCTAATCAGAGAGACTTGAGGAAACCACTCCGATTATACATGTTTCCCCGATGAGTTTATTCCGCAGCACACTGATATTAGGGTTTTTTGACGGCTTTGTTTGTAAGAAAAACCTCTTCATTCTTGTTCAAATCAGATCAAATCTTTGATCAATCAAACAATGATGTTATTTTCTGCTTTAATTCCACTCTATTAGCAATACATTCCTCTTCTCAGACAATTATTATGACTAATTTTGAGGGAACAAGGCCGTTGAGCAAGCTAATTAGAGTGTATTAAAAAAATGGTTGACCGAACATCATTCGGTTCTAAAACTGAGTATTATCTTCTATGTCAACTGTGAATGACTTATAATCTACAATTCCTTTATTAAAACTTAGTTCATTGCTAGAGAATTCTCTACGCATTACTTCTTGTCGATGCCCTTTGATAATATGGAATCATGTAGCCATTTGTTCATATCATGCCACCTCTAGTCCTTCTATGCTTGTGGGAACAACGTACACCATTGTCAATTGCCAATATTTATTTTATGATTACCTTTGTAAGCTCACAAATGGATTTATCTCAAAAAACCTACTCACTCATGAGTAAGAATGGTGGTAAAGCTTGGAAAGAGATGCACACTCTTATAACAGATGACCAAGTCAAATCTCCCTGTTGCTGTCACCCCAAGGTTAAGCAATTAATAACCTTGATGCATACACTATTTATACTAGAAGCTTCATATCGGCTCAATAATTCAGGCCCAAAAATTGGTGGTTAGTGAAAATAGGGAGACTCATATGAGTTTTAAGGGTACCGATCTGGTCATTCTATAGACTCATATGCGATAAGGGCAATTCATAGGCATGAGTTGATAAAGTTCATTTTTTATATCCAAGACTTTCCTTCTTTAAAAACCTTAAATTTTCCATTCATCAAATCTTTACCCTTCAGAGCCATCGGCCATCCATAAGCTTGTATAGTAGTTGGTTCATTGAATCCCGTCCTCTCAATATCTTTGAGAACATAATCTAGAAAGCTTGCTTCCTGAAAATAGATAAGAGGCTTGGAAATTTCGTGGCCTTCATCGATTATATCAAGTCTTTCGTGATAGGAACTTACTTCCTAATCTATTAGTGCTTTCCCATATTAGCTTCTTGTTATCACCAAGACATTTAAGAACATCTGAAAGGATACCCTCGTTGCTCTTCTCAACTACAGGACCCATTGCTAATGCAACATTCCTTATGGTAAAAGTGGTTATCACCAAATTCTTATTCAAATCAACCAAATTGGCCCTCAATGCTCTAAATAATTCAGCATACCAGCTTATTCAAATCAACCAAATTGGCCCTCAATGCTCTAAATAATTCAGCATACCAGCTTCAACATGACTAAAATTTCTAAGACCAAAATCAAAGGCCCCCACCCTCTCTGGGAAAACACCATGATTTGGAGTGTTTGTCACCAGAACCCAATTACTCCAAGCCAACTCAATTTTTTTTTCATATGAACCCTCCATAGCACCAGTGATGACTAAATGAATGGATGGATCCTCCATAACACCTGGAAAACTCTGGCGAGAGACATGCAAAGCTGTTGTAGATTGACTTGTTTCGAGTTCCATTACTGCAGACTATTTACCTGCATATTTGTTGAAGGAGGATGATTTACAAATAGATGTTTGCTATAAAAAAACATGAAAAATTGGAGTTTCAATATCTTCATTCCCTATAAATTCTCCCATTGCAACTTTCACACTAGGTGATCCTTCTTTGTGAGAAAAAAATTTTATTCTTGGTTGTTGTCACTCATTGTTTCTTTCACTAAAACACTTCTGCAATTATCTAAGCCCATACTGCAGCTCCTCAATTTATTTTTTTGGATAAGGTATACAACATCAGGATGTCAACATCTCTAGTAGCATTGAGCTTGAATATACTTGTATAATATTCCCGACTGCTTTGATTTTAAGTGGGTGTAATTTATCCTAATGTAGATGTATTTCTGAGTATTGAAATCAAATTTTTCATCATGGGAACCTAAAATTTTGTAAGAATTTGTATGAAATTTTAGGCTCCAACAAGATCGACCACTACTCAGCGCCACTGATGCACTAGGTGCCTTGCGCTCAACTGGGATTGCATCCTCATATAGATATCTATATTATTGCTCTCGCCTCCCTGCTCTGATGAGTGTCTGTGTTATGTTGATGACAAATCCTATGCATGTGGTCATGAAATCAATAACCCTCTACTCTACATCTTGAGACCAGATCACTTCCATATCCCTCTTCAACCATAGAGTATCCCACTCTATGTGGAGTCCATCTCTCTCAATCTGTACAATCTAGAGCTCAGCCTCTAGAGCCTATACCCTCACCTACAAACCCTATATCTCTTGATCCCTATCCTCATCCCCACCCCTGACGGGGTATATCCTCATACCCCTCATCTCAATGAATAATCCTCTCTTGAAGGATGCACTCTACCTCATCCATCTCATCCTCCCATCTACTAGTATGTCTAGTTGCTCACCATTGGCCTCTAGTTTCTCTCCTTCTATCTCTATATCTTGTCACCCCTCATCTTGTCTCCTCTCCTCCTATCTTCCCTCCTTTGGTCCCTCCTCTCCCTCCTCCTGAACAGGCGAAAGTGACCTACGCTATCTCCTCAACCTCTGCCTATGTCTCATGCCTCCACCTCCCCCATCTCCAATGCCATCACTCCTACCACCTCCTTGTCCTCTATCTCCTCTCCCTCTCCATCCTCCTCTTTGACCTCATGGGCCTCACCCTCGCCATACTACAAGTGTTGGCTGCTCAGGATATGTTAGTGGTTGTGGCCTATGTGCCTGCCATCAAGTGTTGTACTCGGTTGTGGTCTCTCCATCTACTATTCCACCCCTCCATGCCCATGGAAATTCCTATAAACCATCTATTCCCTACTCTTTTGTCATCACTAGAATTACTTGGCCCCATAATGCCACCTCTCTTGGTGATTGAGCAAACTCTGTAGTATGTTGTGGTATATCATGTTGCTCACCAAACTACTGAAGCACCATGTCTAGTAAATACATGTCACTGATATGTTGGGATTGGACAGTCCATCCAATTAGGTATATAGGCTTCCAACACCACTGCAAATGTTGATCCTCGTTGGGCCACTATGCACAATCCCTCCATGGTCTTCAAATGAAGCTAGTCAAAATATCCAAAACATGCTACCAATATCCCACATCCTCGACATGGGTATGTGTAACTATGCCTTAGTACATATATACATATGGTAAATTGGCCCACAACTAGCAACCAACTAGTGGATGGAACACTACAATGTGCTCCCAATCCTAGACCATCAGAAGTGTAACACCACAATTCATAGATGGGTATGTGCAAGATCATCATGGAAAAAACACGCCCTTAAGTGGCGAAAAATTCAGAAAAATCAAAGTTAGGCAACTTGACATAAAAATTTGAATAAGTTATCTATATTATTTCAAAAATATGTTAAAATAGAATTTGTAGCAAATTGAATGTTGTTTCTAAACTACTAGGCTTATTAAAAAAAAAAAAATCTATTTGGTGAAAATTTGAAATTTCAATGCAATAGTACTTAAATTTCAGGGAAAAAATAAGAACTGTCTGTCTGACCACCCTAACCACAATAAAATGATAATATTTTTTTATAAGATTTTAGATATAAGTAGAGGACTCATGTCCCGATGTGATGCATATTTTTTTGTAATTTTTTCCAAGTAAATAATTAATTGTGAATTTTTTATTACTTTTAAAAAATATAAAAACTCGTATGTATGACCACCTTAACTTGGTCAAAACTTCATGAAATTCAATTTTGTTTTTAATCCTATAGTATGTGAAACATAGAATGTGACAATGTTTCAGGTTCAAAAAATGTGATACTGTTTGAAAGCTATAGATTTTTTTCAATCATCCTATCAATCAAGGCTTTAGTTGTAATTCAAAAAGAAAATGAATAATAATTATTTATTAAATTCAAAGTGAAGCATAATTTATATTGGTCGAAAGTTGAAAATATCCTTTAAAAACCCTTTTCGTTTCATCAATTTTGGGTAAAAAAGTTATCAGCCACATACCCTACACATGCCCATCATATTGCCACTTTTTGGCCCATCATGATCATGCACATACCCAGACTATCCACTTTGGTAAGCTATATCACGTAACTTAAAATACACCATTTCCAATAAAGAGGCCCCCCATACATATAGGGTATCCTTGGCCATCATCCCCACCAAACATCTGCCCCCACCCAACTAGAAAACCATGTCCTCAATGATCTGGTATAACAACCCCAACAATCAGTGTACACAATACACATTCAAACTGCTCATACCGATCTACCAAATTCTCACACCTGATCTCATATCTGCCCACTCCCAGGTACTTGACATCCTCATAAACATAATATGTTGTCAATGCCCGGTATCCTCTACCTAGTTCATATCTGACCCACTCACCTCCAATCAGTAGTCTCAACATCCTGTACATATTCTCTACTATGATCATGGCCTCTCCGATCAATAGGTGAAATGAACATGTCTTTGAATGTCATCTCTCAGCCAGTGTAGTCAAAACCCGCTATTCACCCTAATGATGGGCATAAATGTCACATGATACAAGACAAGATGCCAAAACCTATGCTTTTCAATGCCAGTCAACTAGTCTCATAATCGGTATGTATCTAGTGGCCATGACTCTCATGTGTAGATCGGATCAAGTCTAGCCTATGCCCAAAATGACAAAAAAAAATGTTAGTTAAGAAGATTAGCTAATCCTATTTGGTACATGTCATAACGAGAATTTAATTTTACACTAGTGAAAAATCTTCACCAGTCAGTTGCATCGCACAATTTATCAATTGCAGCACTCCCTCGCACTTGTGTCACATTCTTTCATAGATGTTTCGTAGGGATTGGATTGTGTGCAACCCCCAATCATATGTGTCCTAAAACTATAGTTGTGGTAAACCCTATTCAATTGCACATAACTACAATCAATTGTGTTGTACCTTCGCAATTGTGTTTTTGCAAACCATAGATGCATGATTCTTATCAGTTGTGGTGCATAATTTCAAAACCTAATCTACCCTAAGTGTGTTCTAGACAATTGTGTTGAATCATAGGAAATTGTGTCGATCACAATAACACTTGCGGCTAACATAGAATGATCCAATTGACTATTAATTTTTCCTAATGCCTAAAATTATGTGAAATAAAAAATGGACAAAGTGGATTTCTAGATGCTCACTAGCTCTCTTGTGCCCTCCAGTCATCTAAAGGTCTACATGGGGTACGCTTGATTTCGGTGTGCAGAATAGGTGACATCTGGGCTCATAGCTCCTCAATCTCCAATCTCCAAATGCGTAAATGAGTCCTCCCCCCCCCCCAATTTCCTATTTATACCTCCTAAATATTAGGGTTTTAATAGGGTTTGTGCTGGCTACACTTGGTCAAAGTCTTAAAACTTCATTATGTCCACCCCAAAGGTCCTAAAACTCATTTCTTTCACCATCATAACATTCTTGCCTATTAGTTTGACTTTTTAGAACAATTTTCAAAATTTTAAATTTATTTTGGAAAATTTGCAAAAAAAATTTGAGGAGGCATAGGTCTACCCTATTGCCACTGGGGCATGTTTTGACATAATTTCTTTGACACAATGTAATAAATTGCATTGTATCAAAGAGCAGAAAAATGTAGAAACTAAATATTATCCTAGCCTCCGACTCTTAGATTCTTGATCATTTCCCATTTCATCTTTTATTTTCTAAAGTCACATGTCTTCTATTAATTAAATAATTTTAATTACTTAATTAATTTGTTTCTAATCTTTATTCTTCCTTGATTAATTAAATAAATTTAATTTATTTAATTACATCACTAATTAAGTCCTTTTCTTTATAAAATTAAATAAATTCCTATTTATTTAATTTTTATACCACTTTCCACTATAATTAAAAAAATATTTTAATTATTTAATTATTCATTAGCCTCTTCTATCATAAATTAAATATATTTTATTTATTTAATTTGGTCCACTCTCTTGAATTTTGAATTAAATCATTATTTAATTCAAAAGGTCCTCTTTGTCACATTCTTCTATAGTTAAATAATTATTTAATTATTCATTGGCCACTTAGATTAAATAATTTGTATTTCTCCTTTCACCTCTTTATCCATGCCAATCGTATCTTCCACATCTAGTCCTTATCTATCCATGTCTCAATTAACCTCCACCCTTGATTAAATTATTTATAATTTAATCTTGACCATCAATCCATATAATTTTTCCCTAACCCTAGTTCATACTACATCTTTTATTCTAGGCAATTGATTTATTGTCATTCAATCCTAGCCCTTCATTCAAGATTGACTTCCCTATAAATGACCTTTTCATTGTCATTTGTCATCTATCCACAAGCCATCTAGAGTTTACATGATCTTAGGAAATCTTATGCTATCTTGCTATCTTGCTATCTTGCTATCAAGTCATCAAGTCAAGTGCATCCATAATCATTAAGAATCTTCAATATCTTGCTTAGTCATTGTCATAGGTCATTATTTGCGTACTAAAAAATATGAGGGAAATTATTATATTCAAGCAAAATGGAGAAGTGCAATGAAGGTGAATCAATGGTGGTATGAAGACTTTTGGTAATATTATTCCATGTGTTTTATGTCTTTATGCTCATTTTTTCTGCATTATTTATTAGGGTTTGATTTATATACTTTATTGCCTAACCTTAATAATTTTAACCCTAATTATAGAAAACTCACAATGATCATGCCTAGTACTCAAGAGGCATTTTGCTAAAGTGTTGTCGGTTGATCTTGTGGGTGCATTCCATGACACTCATATTGGGGTTTTAGCTACTAAGGATATTAGAACATATATTCATGGGAAAATTGAAGAGGTATTACCTGGTAGGTTATTTGTTCCATGGAGAAATGAATTGGAAGAAGAAGATGATGCCCTAAAACTTGAGTAAAAATCCCAAAGTGATAAGAGATTGGATATCTAATGAAAGTTTCCAAATTTTAAAATCAAGAGAAGTACATCAAAATAGTACTGAGTAGAATTCATATCCAATCCATAAGAATTGATGGCCCTCACTCAATAACAAATGAAGTAATTAAGGATGTAACCATTTTGTGGTCCATCAAACTAGTTCTTGATCATAAGTTAGTTGATACAAAGGATATAATGGAGAAAACAAGTGCCACTCTTGAATAAAAGGAAATTATAGTGAACTCTATTACAAACCTAGTGGTTAGATTTGGAGCTATGCTTATTGGTCAAAAAATTTACCAGTGAAACATTGCAAGCTTTGTCCCTCCTATTGCAGTTCATATGAATCTTGATATATTTGAGAACAATGTTGACTACGACCTTTATGAGTTTCTTCGATAACAATTAATGGAGAACCTAATATACATTAAGAAAAATAAGTGTTCATTCTAGTATGGAACTCTTGTAATTTTTCTATTACTCTACTTCATGGAAGAAGTACAGGTTGTTGGAGAATTAAATTGGACAGATGTTGAACCAATTGCACACCAAATTGAAAAGTACATGAGAAATATTGGAAGTATGAATGCTCAGGAAGATGCCCTTGCAACATTCTTCAGATTATTTTAGAGTAGGATGAATAAGAGAATGAGGATTCCCAAAGAAGTTGTGAGAATATATTCAAAAGATATTAACTTTCTTGTCTCCATAGAATTTTTCTTTATTGAAATAGTAAACCTAGAACCATTTGGATCTCAAAATTGGATTATGAAGTATCAGAGACTAAAATAGTTAGCTATGTAGAAGCTCTTCTGGGTAGTCCTGAAGTTACTAGAAGAATAGAGGTGAGTGTAGAGGCTTCTAGTAGCTCTAAGAGAGCTGGTAAAAAGTGAAAATTCACAGATAGTCCTCTAGTTGTTGGTAGAATCAAACAAGAAATTGTTGATATATTGAAATAATTCATATTGCTCAACATGAGCATGAGACCAACGTCAAGTCTATAGATGTACAAAGTTTGGATGAATCCATAAGATCGAGCTACAAAAGGTAATCCCTAGTGCAAGTGTTGATGTTTCATTATCTACTTTGGAAAATCCCTTAAATAATATGTCTCTAGATTAAAAAGTCAATTGAAGCTAAAACTAAGACTTGGATTGAAAGAAAGAATCTGGTGAGCATCTCAAGAAAATGTACAAAAGCACATCAAAAGGTTACAAAATTCTTGACAAAAGTAAAAAGCTATGTGGAAGAAGTAATGAAAATACTATCATACTACATGAAATGGCCCAACATCACTCAAAGCATAAAGGATGACATTAGTACAATTGAGACTTGGATAAACATGGCTGCATACTCTTATGATCCAGTACAAGACAAGGATAATCAAACTTGGATCTCTATAATGGAGCTTCATAAAAAATTCTTCACCCTACACATTCAAAGAGATGAAATGACTAGGTAGCTTAAAAATTTAAGTGACTTAGTTAAGGAAAATTATATACTGGTCTCGAGTGCTCTTGGCAGTACTAATAATCTCTCAAAGATAAACCTTGATCCCAATACTCTAGAAGAAGAAGTGTCTCTACTGGAAATTAAACTTCTATATAGGACTCTTACTATAGAAAAGAAATAATGGGAAGAAGGAAAGTCTGATGACAAGACACTTTTCAAAAGCTTCAAGTTTCGACATCCTTAGGGTAACTATTTATCATGATTTAAAAAGTTTTTCAAATTTTGATATATACATATATACATATAGAAGGCAAACAAATTTTGGGTTGACCTCCTAAGGGGGACTATACAAAGTTGTTAAAGGGGGAGAGAGAAGTGAAAAGGGGAGTGATGGTAATGAAGAGGTGAGATCTCCTATTATTACTATGCATGTTGCCATCAATGACAAAGGGGAAGATTGTTGGAAGTTTTAGAAAGGTTGGCAACATGAGCATGAATTGCATAATACTGCTTGATCCAGTGTTGCAACTGATGTCAACATTGTTATGATCAGCCCAATATTATTTGAAAGTGCTACTGAAGATATGTTTACATAATAACTTGGTTTAGTAAATATGGTTGTACATGAAATTAGCTAAATGCTTATATTGACTATTTTGTGGTTTAGTACGTCAGTTTTTGGGTTTGCACTCCCCCGCACTAAGTGATCTCACTCTGCATTTTTAACCATGGTTTGAAGTCTATCATATTTAGGTAAAATCAAGATTTGGTGATGTTTTATGAAATATGTTGGAAGTTATGTATGACAAAGCTTACTTTGTGTACTATAGTTATCTCTCTATATAACATGTTTGTGTGGGAGATTATGTATTTCTTTAAGAAGAATTTTTTTGCACTGCAATCCTAAATTCATACTTACTGATGTTAGAAAAGTTTGAAATCAAAGAAAGATCAATTATTGAAGTCACATGTATGGAGAAGTGTATGTATGATTGAAAGTTTTGTGATTAGGTTCAATTCCTGGCCGACATAATACATGATATGTGTTGTGAAGATTAAATATACATTGCAAATGTTTGTAGGATCTATTTTAGGTCCATGTGAACCTAAATTAAGTGTAACACATTTGGTCTAAGTGTGAAGGAGTTTTTTAATCTAGTGTGAAGCTGATGAAGCTATTTTTGAATTATTTTTGGTTACATCTAATTAGGTTGACCTAATTGATGTATGTGGATGTAATTGGGTATATATATGCAAGAAAATTTTGAGTTGTAGGATGGATGAGAATAAATAAGTGAAAAATCAAGTGTGAGAGGTCTCATATTGTGTGAACATGTGAATTCAGAGGTGTGAGGTTAGAATAAGAGTTGAATAGTTGAGTGAATGCTAAGTAGAGAAGTACATTGTTTTTAGAGCTTCAAAGGAACTAAAATTCAACACAAGGAAGGTGTACTTTGTTTTAGTTCATATTTCAGCTATGTAGCCATCTTTATTTTGTATCTATCTCTGATTATGAGCATTATAAGGATAGTGCATCCTAACAATGAACCTTTGTAATATACTATATTTGGATATAATATATTGTGAGCTAATCCTCACAATGGTTTTTCCATTTTTGGGTTATCCATGTAAAAATATTTGTGTTCATGTGTTATGTGAGCTTGTGGATGTTTCATACTTTTATTCTTTATTTCTATTAATATGCTTTGGTGATTGGATAAGTTGTGTTCAAAAGTTTAATAGAATACTAATTAAGCACCCCTCTTAGTATTCTATGTGTTCAACAATAAGACCTCATCTAGGGAAGGTTAAAGAGGAGGTAAGATCTAACACATGGATGGATCTAGTTGCTTTACCTACCAGCCTGAAACCATTAATCGTTATCCCACAGACTTATGTAGGATAGCAGGATGATGACACATGGACATTTCCAAAGATTGCAAGGCATGGTGAAGCCCATTTGATAGCAAGGAAAGAGTTCCACCTGGAAAAATTGTATAGGCCTGATGGCAAATTCAATATTATTGAAAGAGTTTTTCCCTTGGTGACCTTGTGCTATGTAGTTTGGTGCTTGGGTTTGTGACATGGTTTGAGCACCTCATGTGGATCTTGGGTCCTATATAATTTTGGTTATTTTATCGAGCATTAACAATTTGATCTTTTAGTGCAATGACAACTACCTATGCAACAAATATGAGTCAAGTTTTCAAACTTGTGTGACTACATCTGAGCCATTCATCAATCCAACTCAATGAAAGATCAATGGTTGACGTTCAAAGTTACTTATGGGTTAGATTGAGCTTTTCTAGTTTATGCAAGAAAGTAGTAATGGCAGACATGATGTTGTAAAATCAATTGAATGAATTTTTCAACATAAAATTAGGAATTCAAGCATAATGTGAAATCACCAAAGCATTTTTAAAGCATCCAAAGTTTGTTGCAATATGTTTCAAGCTCTTGTGGTCCACAATTACAGTTTATAAGTGTGTGAAAGATAGTAAATGATAATTATCCACTTTGTCCTCTTTTTTTTCAAATTTCATGTAGTTGCTTGTTTTGTGACTTGAATTATCAATTAGGAAATATTTCAAGGTTTGACATTCATCAACCTAATTTCAATTGTTTTAAAATTTATTTTCTTCTTTGATTAAACCTTAATCCCTAGTTGGAACCAGCTAAACCCTAGGTTGTGTCAAATTTCAATATAATGATACCCCCAAAAGCCCAATCTTTTGGTTCTTCATCTAAAACCCCAAAATGAGGCTTGCACGAAGACATATTGGAATAACTATTTTCTTCCACCAATGATAAATGTATATGTTAGACTATGTTTCAAGGCCTCAAAACAAAAGATGGCATTGTCAACTGATAATGTTCCATTAACAATGCCACACTACTAGTGTCTGGATGGAATCTCTTCACATATTTGTTAGGTAAGAGGAATTATAAGGTTCCTATTTGCAATCCATGAAGTTTAGGTATGGAAAAATTGGTTGTTCCCAATGTATACCCTAACATTGACATCCTAAAAGCTATAACAACTAACTATGACCCTAATGTTTAGGTTATAAGGACACATTCAAGTGTGAAGATGGTTGACATCACCTGAGTATGGTTTGTTGATGTTTTCAAATTGAATCCTACAACCAAGGAGCCAATTGATCAGAAGGAATTTAAGGAAGAATATGAAAAGATAAAAGTAACCTTTAGGGTTACACAGTTAACTAATTTTATGGGAACGAGAGAGAATAGAATCAAGATAAAGCTCAATCCATTAGATAAGGAGCCCTTCCCAATTGACAAGTTTGAGTTCTATTTTCAAAGTTCTTTCTATGCCCTATGTCAGATTTTAGGGTTTGAACCTCCCACATGGATGCCAGTAGCTTTCATGTACATGGCAACAAAAATTTAGCATCCAATGGTCAACAAATTGTATGACTTTGAAAATTACTTATCAAATGAAATTCACAAGGGATTGGAA
Source organism: Sequoia sempervirens (assembly GCA_007258455.2). Taxonomy (NCBI): domain Eukaryota; kingdom Viridiplantae; phylum Streptophyta; class Pinopsida; order Cupressales; family Cupressaceae; genus Sequoia; species Sequoia sempervirens. The sequence continues at coordinate 374,076,954 of VDFB02058242.1, read as the reverse complement.
GCCCTCAAGGCTGGTGAGATTGGTGTTATATTTTTGTGGTACTCATTGTTCATACATATGTTTTTGTATAAGGGAGATGAGTATTTTGGATAGGACATGAAATTAGAAAGAAATGATGGAAAGGGTGAGGACCTCCCTATCCAAGCATTGACTCATCTTTTGGATATGGATGATCAGAATTCCAACTTTGTTGTTTTCTCAAATTTATTTGGCTCAAAGTTGAAGGGGTATTTGGTGATTCATCAACCTAGGATCCCTAATGATTTACATGATATTTTGAGACCTAAGAAGAGGAGGCCTGAGCTAGGTATTAAAAAAAACTAGGGAGATTATTCCCTATCCTGATTGCATTATCCTTTGAATTTATGGCACCAATGTCAAACCTCATGTTTTCCCAAGGGATGTTCCATTGAGAACTGGTTTCCTTGAGGTCATGTGTCAATAGGGGAATGTTGAAGATAACCACCTAGTTGGGATGAAGAAGGGACCTTTCTTCCCTACTTATAGTGTTTTCTCTAATTTTGTTATGGTTAAATATGGATGGAAGAAGATTATTCCAAAAATAATACTTCTTGGAATGAAGTGTTGTAGACATAGGAAACATGATCTGGAGGGCTTCATGGTGTGGTTGAAAGACAAGATCAAGGGAGGAAAATTTTGGCATCACTTTTACTTCCCTAAAGATGTGATGAGAAATATATTTGATCTACAATTTCAAGAAGAAAGGAAAATGAAATGGTTAGCCTTTGTTAAACTGGATAAGGCAAAGAAAGATAGAGATCCCATTTTTGGGGGAAAATTCTTTGATATTGATAATGTTATTGTGAATATGGAGACAATATTGTAGAACTTTAACAGGGTGGTGGGAAAGCCCAAAGAAGAAAGAGAGGTACAAGATAAAGGAAAGGCACCCATGGTTGAGGAAAGGCCATCATACTAGCCACCTCCAAACCAATTTATATTCTCAAGGAGAAAAATTACTATAAGAAAGGAGTAGATTGTTCCTACTCCTAACCATTTTGAAGAATCCAAAGTTTCTTCTCCTATACATCACATGCCACCCCCTCCACCTATGATACCACCATCCCCATAAGTCATTGAGCTTGAATCATCTCCAAGGGAGTCAACACCAAAAAGAAGAAAGGTAGAACCATCAAGGAGTGTTGCATCACCTAGAATTATTTATTATACCCTTGATTCAGATGAGGAGATTATTGTTGCTACTGAGGAAATTATGGAGGGTATGCCTTGAACCCCAAGGGAGGTGAATCTACCAATGCAAAGGATGAGATTGACCAAATATTGTATCACTGGAGTTAACAAAGCTAATGATGTTAGAGAGAAGGCATCAAATGACTTCATGGATGATGACACTTTTGTTAATTCTAGTTCTTTTTATGAATTTATTTCAAGAGAAAAAAGAGAGGAGTATGATGAAAGTGTGAAAATTGGGATGATCAAAACCCCAAAGCCTCCAAGAAAGTTCATTGAAGGTAGAGTTCTTACATAAATGAAGGAAAAGTAAAAAGAGATAACACCCATAGAGGGTAGGAAACTTGTCAGAGAAAGTGGAGTGCTCCTCTTACCTAAGCGGGCTATGAAATTTTCCATAGCCTTTGACATTGTGAGGAGACATGATATTACTATTTTTGCAAATAAGGAGGAAGTGACATGTACTTTGCAAGGGTTAAAATTCAGTCCACAATTGGACACATTGGCCATTTGGGTATTAGCCCCAAACAAAGGTAAACCTAAAGTTGAAAAGCCACCAACTAATATAAGAGGAGGGATAATTATAAAGAGAGTATTTGATAGTCCAGTAGTAGAGGCAGCCACATTGGCTGTAAATGTAGCCCATTTTTCTAAAGCTATTGTTGAATCCTTGTAGGAGGAATGTGATGCAAAGCATAATGAATATAATGATTGTGTGATTGTGTATAACAAGGATAGGAAAAAAAAATTAGAGTTACAGTTAGAAGTTGAAATGTTGAAAGAGTAGTTACAAGCACAGTAGCCCATAGCTCTAGCATAGGTCAATGTTCCTCCTTCTCCTCCATCTCCTCCAACTCAATCACCACCTACACCTTGCATGGAGATTGTTGCGTATGATGAGAACAAAAAATTATCTAATCTTTCCCCAAGTGCATCTGCTCCCCTTGGACTCAACAACCAAGGTAGAGGAGTGGTAGAAGATAATTGATCCAATGGCTCAATGTTTATGAGGAATTGCTCCAACATGTTGATAAAACACAAATTGTGAATATGTCAAGGAAATGTTGAAGTTTGGAATGGAGGATTATAAATCAATATGTACTCCCATGGTTACTGGTTGTATGTTTAGAAAAATTGATAATCTCCTAAGAAATATCAAAGAAAGTATAGATCAATGATTGGTGGATTGCTATATCTTACTACTACTAGACTAGATATCATGCATGAAGTTTGTCTTGTTGCAATATTTCAAGAAGATCCCAAAGAATCAAATGTTGTTGTTAAAATATTAATATACTTGAAGGGTACTCTAGATTTTGGTCTATGGTATCCTATGGATACTAATTTCTCTTTGAGTGCTTATACAGATGCAAATTGGGTAGGTTGTGTAAATGAAAGAAGTACAAGTGGAGGTGATTTCTTTCTTGGAAGTATGTTGGTTTCTTAGTTGAATAACAATTAGGATTCAATTTAATTATGTACTATAGAGGTGGAATATATTTTATGACCATCATGTTGTACATAGGTGTTATGGATCAAGCAGGCATTGAAGGATAGCAGAGTGTCATATGATGAACCTATTTCTATCTTATGTGATAATACAAGTGCTATCAATATTTCAAAAAATCAGTAATGTATTCAATGACAAAGCATATCTTTATCTAGTATCACTTTCTAAGAGAGAAAGTTGTAGAGAATGAGGTGAGGCTAGATTATATGCCTATTAAGGATCAACTTACAGATATTTTCACAAAGGCTCTTACAAAAGATATATTTGATTATATATCAAATAGAAGTTAGGGTTTATTACCCCTCTCAATTAAATGCATAAAGGTGTGCATCTATCGAAGAGAGTATTTCAAGAAACGTTCTTGGTCTTGGATTGATGAAGGCTACCTCTCAAGGGGAGTAGGTAGTGGTTTGCTTTAGTTGGTATAATTAAGGGGAGCATATCTTATAACCCTAAGAAGGACTGAGTAGAGAGAGATAGTAGTAGATAGAAAGTAGTGTGTTGGTGTGACCTAAAGTGAAGCTTTCAGGTGATGTCAAAAGGAGAGATTGTTTCCCTTTACCATTGATGTCAAATGGGGAGAGAGATTGAAGGCCTCAAAAATTTCTCAAGAAAGGGGGAGAAAAATTAAGGAAATCGAAAGAGAGAGTAAAGTTTGAGAATGTGGTAGAAGTGTAAGGGATGTCCTAGTTAGGGGGAGAACTATCTAAGTGTTGGAGTTACAGATTTTCTTTTGTTGTTGATGGTTTTTCAAAGTTGGTGTTTCCATAAATGAAAAAGGGGGAGATTGTTGGAGATTTTTGGTGTTGTCATTAGTGTTGCGATTGATGTCAACCTCCAATATGGTTAGGGATATTGTTGCACTATGTTGTCATTAGTATTATGATTTGATGTCAACCTCTAGTGTGGTCATGTTGAGAAATGTTTGTGCTATTGAGAAAGGGTTGTAGATGTTGTATATATGTTGAGTAGATGTTTTTAGTGTTGATAATACATTTGGTTCACTTGGTTCCCAAGTTCTTTTGAGAAAATTTAAATAAAAGAGTATGTAGTGTGATAGAGATGTGTTCAATATTGTGCTCCACATTTATTCATGGTTGAAGATATGATTGTATGGTTTGGATGTATTTACTAGAGGTGTTCAGAGGTGCTATATCCAAAGCTTCAGGTTCTAGATCATGTGGTAGAGGAAGATGCATTTGATAGTGTCTTTTCCTATGTAGAAGGTTAATTGGGAGATGGAATTGTTGCACATTTATCTGTGTTCTGGTTTCCTTTCTTGTGGACTTTGGAATGTGCAAATATTATCTATTTCTACCTCTCCCTGGAGTATGTAGTGTTCATATACTCCACAAGCTTGGATTCATAAGGGATGTTTTGTGGCAGTATGATTGATTGCACAAAATGAATGTGTTCTTCAGTTTTAGGTGGTTGTGTCAGTGCTATTGGATATTTTGATGAAGTTGAATATTCCTATATGTTTTTAAATGTTTCTATGTGGTTTAGGTAGGTTTTCTAGACCTAGAAAGGCATGTATGTGATTGCTTATTGGTGATAGTGTAGGTTTGGTTGACTTGGCATGCTAGTGCTAATTATTGAGGTTGTTTTTTTTTGTGGAAGCAAGGACAAGCATGTCAATGTAGATTTGGGTCCTATTTAGCCCTTAGTGTGGTCTGCATTCACTTATTTCCACCACATAAGTGTTTGTTGTTGACCTATTTATTGGTTACACATTTGAGGTGTATACATTTCATTGAGTCCAACATGAAGAAATTTTTTTTAGGTTGTGGAGGATATATAAGAAAAGGTTAAATATTAAAGAAGTGTGTGATGTGTGGTATGGTGTGAAATGATGTGAATTTGATCAAGTGTGTTGATCTAAGTGTGAGCTTAATGCTTGAGGCTACCACATGCAGTGAGTAGAAGGTTTCTACATTTTTAGTGTGCCTCAAGTTGGAGGTAGTGAACCGAATGTTTTAGATGGTGTAGAGTTGTAGTAGTGTATTTTTCCTATTGCTCTAAGTTAATGAATCTCTCTATAATAGTCTTCTTGTATTCTTCTTTCTTTCAGATAGTGATTCCTTTGGGTAGTGAGCCCTTGGTAGTGAGTCATTCTTCTCTTTTGGGTATTGATCCCTTCTAGAAGTGAGCCTATCATGTTTGATGTTTCTATTCATATACATGTGAGTTGATCCTCACCATGGTTTTTCCTTGATTAGGGTTTTCTTTTTAAATCTAGTGTTCTCTTGTGTATGGTGTTGAATGTGTTTATGTTCCATATTTTGTTGATGATTAATAAGGTTTTTATGGTTAATTAGGGACTAAGGTTTTAATGCACAACTAATTCACCCCCCTCTTAGTAGTCCTATGTTTCTAACACTATCCTCAACTTTTTCCTCGCTTGAAGCTACATTTATGCATTCTCTTTCCTTTTTTTTTTCCCTACTTTCTTGGTAGTTTATCCTTTCTAATTTTGAGCCTCCTTGGTAGGTGTTAGTATTTTCTTCATGGGGAAGGGTCTCTTCAACCATTAAAGAGAACAAGTTATCACCTCTCATGCTAGGATCTTGATATCATCATTTTTCAACACTAAGAAATCTATATAGAAAATGGGTTGATTATAAACATTTTGACCCTAATAGGAAGGGTCAAGAACCTTTCCATCATCCTTTTTCTCCTTATAAACCTGAGCTTCTATAAAATTTGTCATCAAATGCATGGTCAACCAATAGTAATCCTCCATTCTAACCTCAAACTCTTCCTTGCAATTGTCCTAGTGATCCTCAAACTTTGGCTCATGGATGAAATAGGAACCCATCACATTGTTGATCTTGCCAAAAGGATCAAACCTACTCCTAGCATCATTATATAGTGCAAGATTATATATGGCCATTCCCACATCTATGCCTTTTGAATTTTGCATGTTAGTATAGGAGTATACCCCTTATTTTAAAATGGAAATTGTATCCAGGTTTATGCTTCTTGAAAATGAGATGATGTACTTCAATTATTTTCTTGAACTTCTAGCATACTCATTTTATCTAAAGGGTACTTGGGGAGTTTATAAGGCATCTAATGAAAGTATGCCACTCTAATATAGGAAAATTTCTTATACTGGTATACCATTTTACAATGCTCTTTATGCTCTCCATAGTCTCATTTAAAATTCTCTTGGAGAAATCTCCCTCCACTCCTCTAATAATTGAATAGATGAAATAATCATTAACAACATAGAAATTATGATAACTTTCCTCTAGTTCTAGTTGGGGATAGTGATGAAAGATTATAACTTCCCCAAGCTCAAAAGAAAAAACTCTATTAAGTCTCGAGAAGGAAGATTATGAAGATAGTAGATAAACCAAGTAGGATGTCATGTAAAACTTGGAGGTTGTGAGGAGATTGCTTAATTTATCATGAATGGTATCCCTTATGTGATTAGCCTAATCAATTTTCTTCTTGTTAGCGGTATTTATGGTTTTTTAAAACTTTATTGTCGATGCGTAGAAGTCTCGAGCATGCTAATATCCAAATACCCTACTTAATAACATAGTCAGATCTTTGACATATTCCTTAAATCCACATATATGCTAAACCTTGGCTATTTTGGAAGCTATCTTTCTGGGATGGACTAGTAGACTGTTGTTTATATAATTTAGGTTCTCTATTACATGGTCATCAAAATGCTTGATGACCGTCTTCATTTCCACAACCTCATATTCAAGATGGGAAGGGATCCTGAAAATCTTCTTGATCATTTTTGAAGTTACATCTAAAACCACTTCTCTTGATGTTCCCAATGCCTTTCTAGTTTTATGGTTGTAGTAATGGGAACAAGTGAGAACTAACTCTAAATATTTAATTGTTACTCAAAAGGTAGCCTCTTCTACCAATCTTGAATTTGCTAGAGCTCTAGCCATTAGAGTCCTAGTTTCATCATCACTGATTTTGCAATTGAACTCATCCATGTTTATGTTGGTGTAATTATTATTTAATTACACTAGAATAAGTTTACTTAGGCATAATATTTAATTAATTCCTAGGTTTAATTTACTAGGCATTAGCCAATAATGGGGTCATCTCCCTTTCCATGTATTTAGGAGATAAGATTCCTTCTAGAATATCATCTAGAAATTATCTCAATCAATTCTGCATTCCCCAGGTAGTTAGTTAGGGTTTACATGTTGGCACATGTTGTTTGACCAAGACACATAGCAACATCATAATGCATTCTAAATTTCACTCTTTCCTATATATTCAGGGCACTTGTACATTGCAATATCATCTCATAATTGAATCTCAATTTGCATGCCTAAGTTGCAACACTTTCTTTGTGGGTGAATTTCTTCATGGAAAAGGTCCTCTTAAAGGCTACAACTTCATAGGGACATTATGCTTCCATAATTTCTATATGGTATTAGAATTTTAATTGAAGGTTCATCTTAGGATCAAGGAAGTTGGGCTAGGGAGATTTATTGCAGGCTTGAAGGTTTTCTTTCTAGGCTAGTTGGCTCCACCTAGGGACCAAGCTAATTTTTGAAGTTGATTGAGTCCAATATGAGGTCACCATTGTCTTCAGAAAGCCTCAAAACCCTAGGATTTCCTATTCATTCATCAAAATTAGAGAAATAAATTCAGAGCCATCAGAGGTTTTTTTGGGGGGTTTGCTAATTGTACCATTTGTCAAGTATGATCTACAATAGAATAAAATCAATTTCCATGTAGCTTTCCCTTGTGGATTTCTTTTTTTTATATTAGCAAGCATTTTATTTCAGAAATCAAGGATTTTTATATAGTTTTGGCATGAAAAATAAAATATTTTGGGTGCCTACAATTAAAATATTCATTGGCATAAAGGGTTTGATTTATAAATTCAGCGACATATACTTTAATCTCCCACCAACATTTTTATTTGGGTTTGTTTTTCTACATATATATAATTGACATTTAAAAAAAATAAAATTGAATTTCCCTATTGGAAATATTCATTTTTTTTGTTTTTTGGCTTCTTCATTTAGTTCAACTATAGAAAATTTATTGTTGATGCCTTGATTGTTTGCAGAGGGAGTACTATCCTATCAGCTTGGTTAGTGTCGTCCATTCTTTTTTGATCCCACCTTTATGCTGCCAGTCCTTCCCTTCATGGGCATTGGAAATCTCCAAGTGTCTGACCACTGATCACTATTCAAGCCCCTATTCGTCGAAGGCTTGGTCTCATCCATGACCAAGGAGACCACTAAAATCAAGTGGAGCCACCCTTCATTCCTAGTCGCACCACCTCTCAGCCGCTCAAATTTCACTCCCTAGTGGGGTATATTTTTTCCACTCTATAGCCCATGGTCATATCTATGATCTAGGGCCAAATTTTTTTAAGCTCCTAGTGTTAATTTTTTGCACCTGATTAGCCTACTAGGCCCCAAAATGGCAGTGATCTTTTGAGGGCCATATCTATTGACCATGATCTTGAAACGTAGAAAACAAGATATCATTGGAAAGGTGTTGCAGTGTATTTTCTAGTGGTTTGCACTATTTTTTATAATTATACTACTACAAAAAGTTATATTCAATTGAAGTGAAAACCCTAATTTGGAGTCAAAGGAAATATCTTTGTTAGAACTATAAAAATCTAATGTTTTTACATGTTGATTTTACTCATAAAATTCCTGATTGGTCTTGCCGTGTGCATATTTCACCTATATTTCCCATATGGTCCCATTGTTTCCATCAAGTCTTGCATAATCCACATCTGGGTTCATATCGGCATGATGAAACCAGGGTCTCCCAATCCATTGTGCGTTTTATACTGGTAAATGTCTATGTTTCCTATCGGCAAGACATTTCTATTGTCACAGCAATCACGATCCATCTCCAGGCACCTATCGGCATGATATTCACATTGTTTCGGTGACAGAAAAGGATCATATTGGCATAAGTTATACCGTCAGTATGATTTCTTAGCGAACTCATTATGTCTCACCAACCGGCTTGAATGAGGATATATCGGCATGAGTTGCGGCATCGATATAATATCATGGCGAACTCTTGTGGTCTCACCCAACAACATGTGAGGGATTCATTTTGGCCATACTTGTTGTGTTCGGTGTGATTTCATAGTGAAGTCTTTTTGTCTTACCAACCAACAACATAAAGGTATTCATCTCGGTAAGAGTAAGCGATATCGGCGTGAGGTCTCGGTGAGTGACCTCCAGTCTCACTGATGGAATATAAAGGGGACCTTTTCAGCATAGGATCTGACTTGTCTTAGCAACACACAAAATGGTGGGTGACTTTCAGTATAACAAAGTATTATCTATGTGATGTCTCCCCGAGAGCGATAAGTTACGATGACAAGCTTGATCACGGGAGCTCTCGGCATAACAAAGTCTTGTCTACAAGAGGTCTTCCTAACATCACAGGTTCAGATGAAGCATAGTGAACACGGGGTGACTGACAACAATTTAACTTCCTTCGGCATAACTATCTGGGTGTCTCAGCGAACAATTAATAAAAACTTAGTCACTGTGGCCAACATATGAATTTCTAAAATACAGCTGTTGGCTGACGTGAAATTTTCCCAAATACTACGATAGGCTGACATGAATTTGAAGTGATATGTTTCTGAATGCTGGTGTATAAATATGTACTCCCGATTGTAATAAGAAGAGATTTTAGATTAGATACAATAGGTAGAGATGGATACAGTAGAATAAATTTCTCAGATCAGAGGCTACGATGCATGTTTTTAAATGGTGATTTCAATAAAATTAGTTAGTGTGGCAAGTTATTTCTAGTGTCAATTGTATGTTGAGTTTATTGAAAAGTATTACTAAGCTGTCTCCATGGTTGATTCTTTCTGGCTGTTTAAATTGATATAACAAGTTTATTTTCAGTTTATCAATACACATTTTTTGTATCTATGTGGTTAATTAACTGGTTCTCTCAAGAAGAGATTAAATCTTTTTTGTTGATCACAGTAATTAGGGAGATTCATCTGGATTATTAAAGTAGAGCTTAGTAGTCATAATCTTGCATGTTTATACAAGTTATAAAAAATATATATGCCAGCAATTTGAGTTTCTACCAGAATAAGTTTCCCACTTCTGTTTCATTCGACTCCGCATACCCAATAAGGCACTAGTCTCTGCATTTCATCATTTGATTCATTCAGTTTCTTTACATCTATTAATTGAGCATTTTAGGATTTAGATTTAGAAGATTTATTTTGGTATTGCTATCAAGTTTGGTTTCATTTTTTCACTTCCATCTGCCATTGTGAACAAATCACTACAAGAAGAGAAGATCAAAATTCAAGTATGCCCAATTCATCTAGGTACACCCACCTAGGTCTAGCAGCACCTAAAGAGTAGAAGGTTTAAGTCATTTAACCTTGTCTGTTACCCTAAAACATATCAAGAGATTGGCAGCCTCTTGAGGTACCTTTACTTGCATTTTTGAGAGCTAACAATCTTCCCATCAGATTATTGAAAATTAGTCAATCTAGTGGCATCATCAAGGTATTACAATTTACTTTTCATTAGTCCTTTTCTTTCATTCAGTTTCAACTCCAAGTGATTTACATTTTTTTATTTCCATTTTTATCATTTTCATTATTATGTGGATATCCTGAATATTGGAGGAAGGTTTCTTGCATTGAGGGACATAATTCCAGTTGCAATCTATTATATCAGAGGCTTCACAACAATTTCCTTTAGATTTTTGATCTTGTACTTGGTTTCTTGCTCTAATGGCTAACACAAGTTTTGAAATCTTGACACCCCACAATTATCATATGTGGAAAGTGAGCATACAATGACTCCTCTGGTCAAAGGGTTTATGGTCAACTCTGAATGAACAACAACCCCACTTGAATCAAGAATATGAGAAGTTTCAACATGGGATCAAGTGTGATGAAGCTATGGGATTGATTTCTCTCCATGTTTCCAACTCCTTGTTCTTCCACATTGAGGGGTGTTCAACTCCAAAAGAGGTATGGGATAAGTTAAAAGAATTTTTTGGTTCAGTAAGTGATGTTCATACATTTCAATTAGATTTAGAACTAGCATCTCTCTCAATTGAAATTTTTCCTTCCATTAAATATTATTTAATCAAATTCAAATCTTTGAGGACACAACTGTTAGGATGTGGGAAGGAAAAAACATATAAGGAATGTATTTTTCATGATCTTGTATAAATTGAAAGCTCATATTCCTATTTTTCTACATAAATTTATTCTACTATGGATGGACTAGGGAGTAGTTTTTTTATGTCCTCTTTTGAGACTTTTTGTGAAAGGTTGAAAAGGGAACAACCCAAGGTCAACAATGTTGATTCTTCCTCAAAGTCTCATTCTCTATTAGCAACTCCATATAAAGGTAGAAGAAAGAATAAAGGGAAATCAAAGATAGGATCTAGTGAAGAATCACATCAAAAGGAAGACAAGACTAAGAAGAAGAGGCCCAAATGCACTTTTTGCAATGGACTTGGACATCATGAGGAGGTATGCTTCAAGAAGGAGATCCATGAATTGAGAAAAATTCTTCAAGATCATAATATCAATCTTCTTTCTTCTTCCACCAAATCATGCCACTCTTCTTCACATGAGGATTCATCTACACATATAACAGGTATTGCCACAATTGGCATTCAGGGCAAAGAACATGCTTTAATCACTACCCTTGTTGATAGATGGGAGGACTGGTTCATTAACTGAGGAGCTTCTCGACATGTCACTAGTTCTCGTGATCATATCCTTTGGGAGATAATGAGACCACCAGAGTTTGATAGGATGTTCACTACCAATGCTAACATTGTTCATGTAGCTAGTATTTGTGATGTCACTTTGGATGGGGGGCATGTACATGATGTAGCTTATATTATGAAAATGGCCCATAATCTACTTTTTTTTTATCAGCTTCCTCAAGAGGGTCTTCACATTGAATTTACATCAAAATTAGCACTCATTTGGGATGAGTTTGATACATGAATTGCCTATGGTGTGGCTGGTCATCAGTCATAGGTGTACAAACTCTCTCAATTTTGGGATAATGCAAATCAATAGGTTCCTAATTCTCTAGACTCTAGGGTAGTGTTGGAGCCTAAAATCTAATTAAAATTTTGGAAAAATTTAAGGCTCTCATAATGATAGTTGATTTAAGCACTCAAATGTTCAGTTGAAAAATTTGCTCAAATGGCCCACTTTGAAAAATCACAAAATGAAGCTAGTGCAATTTCACAAAAATTCACCTTGCAAGCATGTTTATCTGACATATGTGAATGTGCATGCCATATTTAAGCTTTGTACAATCAATTTTGACAAGATTCCAAAATACCAAGTTGAAGGGTTTTGTGAAGGTTTGTTGTTTACACAGTGTTAAAACTGCCAAAAGGGTCAACTTTGGAGGACAATATTAAGCAACTGAAAGAGTGTCATGAAAAAATGATTGGTGTCTCAGATTCTTCCCACCTTAATGTGATTTCATGTCAATTTTGAAGGTCCCAACATCTCATTTGGTATTTTTTCAAAATCAAAACCAAATGGATTTTACCTAGTTTAAAGACTGCATTTCTAGGACAACTACAAAAAGGTCAACTTTGATGCTTGATATTTGGTGAAGAGAATAAAATGATGGAAAATCCTCTTGCACACATGTTCATTTGACCTAAATGAACTAGTATCTAGGATGACAGCTTCTCAAAATCAAATTTGGTATCTTTTCCAAAAGGGAAAGGGGTGGGTTTTAGTTGAGTTTAACAAGTTCAGTTTTTCAAAAAATGCTAAATGAGCAACTTTGAACAATCTTAATGGCTTCATACAAATCCACTTGGCAACCCCATTCCCATGTAATTAATCTAAATTCCAGTACATTTTCATGGCTTTAGGAGAATGATTGATCAATTCCCCAAGGATATTCCAAAGGTTACTTGATTCATTTTGGTCACAATTTAAAATGTTAGAAGCATATTTTCTTTACTGTTCAAAACTAGAGGATCTTATCAAGGAAGAAGAGAAAAACTTCCAAGAGATTTTGTGGACAATTATCACTTCTACTCTTTATTTATGTTGGTTATTTGAGACATTCAAAACTAGCCCACTTCATGTGGCAATGCACAAGTTACTCCTGCTATACTTAAAATTGTTGCTCAAGTCAAAGGATCCCCATTTCCCCCAACAAGAAAAGCATCCTAGTCATATAGCATGAAGCCTTAGCTATAATGATTTCTTTAACCAAGGTGATCCAAAACAATCAAAGAAGCCTAGAGAGGATTCCTCATTGAGGAAGATTATGAATGATATTAACTTGAAAATATATAGCAAAAAATAAACAAGGACCACATATGTGTAATTACAATATTTGTCTCAATAATCTAGGTGTTCCCTCAGACTTCTAGGTGTAAAGGCCATGGATACAAGTCACGAACCATGTTTATTTAAATGATTAGGGGTTGATTGGAGTCCTGCCACCAAGAGGAGACCATCTTACCATGTACAAATTTTCAAAAGTGCTAGAAAGATTACTAGAAAAATCTGATGGGAAGCTAGAAGTCATAATCTAAAACAAAGTTGGCATAGTTGCACTCATACAAGCAGCACTATGGAACATAAACATATAGTGGAAGGGAAACTCTAGGCACCTCTTGAGTTGGGCCTATACTTTGGAATGTTGAGGATCCCCTCTATAGATTGGGGTTTTAGTATGTGGTTCCTCATTCATTGCGAATATTAGTTCCCCTCAATATATATCAGATCAAGGCATTCTTGACATTTCATCCTTAGCAAGAGCTTTGAACAAGAGGTCTCACTTTGTTCTCACAAAGAATGGCATAAACCTGTAGTTTGGAAGTTCGATGGCACATCAAGAAGTATCTTCTATAGGTATGGAATGGGACTTCAAATTTGAGAGAAGTCATGCATGGATGTATTAGTGTAGTGGGAATTCCAAAATATGTAATAATTACTTTAAATGGCATCTAGGAGAGGCCCAGATTGCATACAATAATTATTTGCATTTGGAGATGAATGCATCAAAATCATTTCCCTTTGGATGAGCGGTCTTTATCAAATAGCTTAGAACCACATGAAACTCCTATCAAGAATATGAAACATGTAGAGAGGCAGAGAAAATGTATCATTATTGCTTGAGGAAATTTTATTTTGGCACTGATATTCCTAGGTGATGGCCCACTCCAAGATGAAAATGCCTCTAGAAAGCATGATTAAAATGAACCCAACCTGTCTACAAGAATACCTAAGAAGCATGTTCTTGAAGGTGAATGCGATGAAAAAGATGGAGAAGTCGAGGGCATGAGTGACAATGACTGTGCAAAAGAAGAAGACCCTTCACTTCTTCTTGAAAATAAGTGAAAGAGAAACCACTGAATTAGAGGGTCATGTTGAAAGAGCTACAAAGTACTCTAAATTAAATGATGCAAAAAATCTTGAGATATTAGTAAATATGTTGTAGATGTCATTGAATTTTTAATGTTGATATAGGACAAGTAAAAATGGACTAATCAGTTGGATCTTAGCATAGACTCTGGGAAATTTTTTGGTTGATCTAGATAGTGATGGCTCATGGCATTTCAATAGGCTTGTCTAGAATAGAGATTAACCCTAAGTGTTTCTTGCATTCCTACAAATTCATTAAACAAAAACTCCTACATTAGAGAGACCAATCGTATCACTGGGAGTCACTTCAAACTTCAAAGTCTCACCGATAGCTCAACATCGCTTAGTTCATCGGTGAGAGACATGGATATTGATAGAAATTGCTCAAAGTCTCCTCGATGCTTTGAGTTACCCCAATACATGAATACATATGGTCAAAGTGCAAACAAAAGATTGAATAAAGTGTGATTACAGTGAAAAAGAATATTACTTTGAGAAGATATAAACTTCACATTTTTACCAAGGGGATTATAAGGTGGATGATTATTTTACCCATGAAAAGCATAAAGGGTAAAAGTTATAAAATATTTTCACGTGGAGGTGGAATATTTTTCACCTAAGGAGCTACGAGAGTGGGTAATTATTGTAATGTGAAATACATATTTATCGAGTGAAAATACAAGTGTTAGGATAACAAATCAAAATTAAAATTCACAAAGAGGAAAAAGAAAATGGAGCATAAAGACTATGAAGTGGGTAATTATTTTACCTAGAGGACATCTCAGGTAAAATATAAAGTGAGAAATTGTTGGCAAAGGAATTAAAGTTAAAGTATTGCGAAATGATTTTCATGGGAAACGAAGATTATGAAGATTAAATTATTTTAATTTGCTGAGGGAAATTAAGTAAAATAAAGTGAAGCACTGCAATGGAAGACCAAATAAAGGGTCATAACCCCAGAAGATAAAATGTATATATGCCAGATGAAATCAAATGAAGAAATATTAGCATAAGAATTAGTAGTTAGGTAGTAGGTAGGAAATCATCAGTAGTTGGATAGGTTGATCAGTTGCCTCAACAAAACATTATACTGTGTATTGAAAAATATTTTGAAATCATATTATGGAGAAGAATGCATAAATTGGTGGTCCAATGTTGGTGTCAATTATTTGTTGTTAATATCCAATTATTTGGTTGTCTCCAGATTGGTGCTTTCATATTATTTAAATTGGAGTGTCAGAACTCAATTTATCAAAACACATTTGTTGTTCTTGTGTGGTTTCATAAATTGGTTTTTCTTAGAGAATTAAATATACTTTTAATAGATCACAATAATTAGGAGTATCACTTGGATTAATAAAGCAGAGCCCTATAATCGATAAAATTATCATATTGTCTCCAACTTGATTCTATCTTTCTATTCAAATCTACATTTGTTGCTTTTGTGTGATTGAGTTAACTGATTCCTTCAAAAAGATTAAAATTCCCTATTATTTAATCACAGTAATATGGTAAGAATCATTTAGATCAATAAACAAGATTTTGATAGTTACATTCTTGCATGTTTATATAAGGTATAAACAATCACAAGTGCCAAGCAATTCGAATTGTAGCCAGCAAGCAAGTCACATATAATTTTCCTCTTGACTCCATTAGCCCAACAGGAGTAGGCACTGGTCATCCCCATTCCATTTTAGAATTTTGAAAAATATTATCCATACATTCACATTTCAAAACTTAGTAGGAGTAGTTAGTAAGCCTTCATCTATTCCACTTTATGTCATTGTGGATAGATCCATAAATTCAACTAAGTCATCCAACTCTAAATCTTCTTCAGCTATCAATGTCCACCCACCTAGGTTTAGCAGAGCTTGAAGTGTAGGGAGTCATCAACCATATAGGTTAACTCTATTTTTTAGTTCAAAAATGTTGCAAGTTTGATCATAGAGCCTGGCATCCTCTTAGGATTTGTAACTTGCATTTTTGAGACCTAACAAGTAGGAATCAATTATCTTCCTCCTCTCCAAGGTTGTGGTGGCTCAATTAAGTTGGCTCTTCTTATGGCACCATCTTCATCGTCTCCTTCCTCTCAATATTTGGTTGAGTAGAGAAAGATGTATTCTCATCTTCAAATTTGTGGCATCCAGATGGGTTCATAATAAGTCTTTCCAACTTGGCTCAGCATTTCTCCATAGGTCTTGAATATGTTCTTGAGGGGACCACTCTCCTTCATGGGGGGGATATGTAATCTCCAATTTTTTTCATATTTTTTCTTTTTTGATGGTTGTACTTCTTGGGGGGGTACTAATGTTGAGACCTCCAAACATCACTCTTCCATCACTTTTTTGCATTTCATCTCCTTTTTGGAGAGGGGTTTTCTTCCCACTCGTTTTTCCCCTTTTCTCTGTTTGTGCAAGATTAGTTACATTTCTTTCTCATTTGTAAATGGGTACCTAAAATGGCCATCATGTATTCAGTACCCATCATGATTTCATAATCATTGCATTTTTCATTTCCTCCCTAAGTTGCACCTATGGGGGGGTGTTGGTCTAATTATTATTTAATTACACTAGCATACTTGTTTACTTAGGAAAAGTATTTAATTAACTCCTAGGTTGGATTTACTAGGCATTAGTTAATAATGGGGTCATCCCCCTTTCCATGTATTTAGGAGATAATATTCCTTCTAGAATATTATCTAGAACATATCTCAATTAGTTCTTCATTCCTTAGGTAGTTAGTTAGGGTTTACATGTTGCCTGATCAAGGCACATGGCAACATCATAATGCATTATACATTTCACTCTTGCCTATATATTTATGGAATTTGTACATTGTAATATCATCTCCTAATAGAATCTCAATTTGTATGCCTAAGTTGCAACACTTTCTTTGTGGGTGAATTTCTTCTTCGCAAAAGTCCTTTGGAAGGGTTCAGCTTCATAGGGACATTATGCATCCATAATTTCTATAGTTTACATGGCCCAAGTCAATATCCCCAATGTATGCATAAGGGGTGAGCATATTCAATGATGGATGAAGCCCTTGAACTGGTACTTCATCTCTTCTAGATCCTTCGATGACATTTCTCATGTATGCACAAATATTAAATATCAACATCTACATATTTTAGGATGCAACCCTAAAAAGCAAGATATGTTAATCATCCCATATTTCTCATTAAAAAAACACAACCTACTTTAGAGAAGTTATATAAGCTTTCATGGATCAACCCTCATGTTTACAACTTACCATATACTAGAAATGCTTACACTTGTATTGTTCAATTATCTCAACTTTGACCCATCGGGGATCAAATGTCGAACCTAACCCTTTTCTCTTTCTTATTTGACCTTGCATCGCTCATTCAATCCAAGTTATTGTTTTAGCTGTTTGGGGATCAAATTTTGGATATCCAAATTTTTCTTATTAACACATACTTCCTTATATAAAATTTCCAATTAGTGATGTCTAAAGCATGCTTTAGTGGTCGGGAGTCAATTTTTCATGCTACTTTCTACCTTGATAAGTTAATTGATATAAGATATGCTTGACACCCGATAGATGAAAGGGATTCCTTCAAAAAAACTTTTCACTAAGTGAATTAATGAGGATCAAGGATTGTTGATACTACTTATACTTTCACCTCTATAAGGTAGATGATAAGAGGTATCCCTAAAGGTTAAAAAATAAAAATGTTTTAAGTATCTCTCTAAGTGTTTACATTAATTATTAGGGATATAAGATCGGTGATAACCTTTATGCTTTCACCTAGATAAGAAAATTGGTAAATGGTACTCCCGAAGGCCAACACCAAAAAAGTGTTTTTCAAAGATTTTACTAAGTCTTAAGTTTTATATTTTGGAAGTTAGGGTTTGGTCTTATTTACTCCTTTCAAACACCCAAAAAATGAATTAATATTTTGGTAAAGGGGTTGGAGATTATAGGTTGTGGTTACCTATTACCATGTGGTGAATTCTTTGTTTAATTAGTAAGGGAAATGTCCAACTCCCAATAATGACAGGTACATTTTTTTGAAAATGCTAAGGTAGGGTAAAAAGGAAAACCTTGGAGGCCCAAGGCTTGAGGCTTGATTGATGACATCATAAATTCCCTCAATCAACGCACTAACAAATATGTTGATCTAACTAGGAAAAAACCAGAAAATAAAAATCACAAGGAAAAAATGGCAACACAAACATGCCCAAAGCCAGATAGATGAAAAAAAAATACCCAAAGGAAAAGAACCACACTTAAACCAAGAAAGGAATGATTTCAAATCACAATGGGAGTGAGAAATCAAAACTAACCTAGAATTTAAGTGTGAGGAAATGAAAAATAATAGTGAGCACAACCACATGAATGCACAACAACACCATGCCACATGAACAAACACAAGAACCATGGACACACAACCATGCAACCAAATGAAATAGCCTAGAAATAAATCACACAAAAATGATAATGGAAGATTCAATTAGTAGTGAAAATGCTTATGAATACTTCTAGAGCTCTCAAATCATGAATAGTGAAGGAGTAATTGCAAAATGAACTTAAATACACATAATAAACCCTCAATAATCCAACATTAATGGTGCATTAAAACTTTGTATCAACGTATTAACTCTCCATGTTAGTGCATTCAATTTGAAACAATCAACATGATGTGCATGAGAAACAAGGTGCCACCATCGGGCCTCATGTATCACGTATGTGAAAACACAAAACCACAATCCATGAAGTCTGATGGAGGATCCAAAATGAAGAAATAACCAACACAAAAAATAAGGTTGAGGATTGGGATCGACAAGGAATGGATACACAACATAATGAGCCTAATATCTGAAACTCCAAAAAAGGAAGAAAGAAGATAGAGGAAAGAAAGGAAGTGGAGTTTAGGAAAAAGTATCCCTTTTCACACTTAAATTGGGAATTAATATTAAAGTGAACTTATTTTTTCCTTAATTTATTGTTGTAATATGTATTTTCCATATTCACATTGAGTTTAGGGCCCTATTAATTAAAATGCCCTTAATTGTGCCTTATTTTAGTTTTGTAGAGTGTACCTCTTTACACTTTCACACTTATCTAGGGCTTTATTAATTAATTGAGGTTAATTTTCCTTAATTGGCTCCTTTAATTCAAATCCAAGCCTAATTAATTGTAATTTTTTGAAGAGGAAACCCGACATTCATTAATGCCATAACATAACACTTATCATTGAGTAATGTGTGTCCTAGGTAAATGACCTAGGACCCATTCTTCCGAGGGTGAATAAGTCCTCACTTAAGCCTAGGACCTAAATTTAAATTATTTTTTTGGTGGTATTTTAATGATTTCAAATCTATATGTTGGCTTTTTTTATTTGAATTTCAGGAAATTAATGTTACATACCTATAAATATAAGGTCATTTCACTAAGTTTCATCTAATCAATCTATGTTCTCAAGAGTTCAATTGCAAGAGCTAAAGTAATATTATCAAGAGCATTTCAAGGAATTCAAGAGTATATTTAGTGAAGAATTATTGTAGCAATCAAGATCCAATTTTCATATCAAGGTTTTCTTGCATCATGCATGTTATTTGAGCTAATATGTTGATGTAGTGTTCAAGATCCATTCAAGTATTCAAGTCATTGTTTCAAATAAAGTTTCAAGATCAAGATCCACATCCATTGAATCCATTTCATGCTAGTTGTAGATATACATTACAAGGTTCATTCAAGGGTTTGACGAGTTGTGACATTGCTATTTTCATTCATCATTCCTTCATGTTTCATTGTTTCATTACAATGTTTAATTACTAAAACGAGGTTTGAACAAGGAAAACTCCCATTCACTAAAAAAAAAACATTTTCCCTCTTGATTTGTGTTTGTAGATTTATGTGGAAGATATCTTGAAGATCTCTTGGAGAGAAAAATTGAACTTGTCAAATTTGAAAAAGTTGTCAAGGAAGTTTTCATATCACGGAAACTCAATTACAAAATATTTTTTCAGCACTCTAAACTTGAAACCTAGGAAAAACATGAGATTCATATTTGTTGCATAGGCTCCTAGTAGTTGGAATCAAACCCTAAAATGAGAACCCATTCACCTCTAGGCAAATGATTCCCAATCTAGCTTCAATAGAGCACTTTTGGTGACTAGTACATATCTTCTTACCTCTCTCGGATTTGAAATTTTATTTCTAATTCCATCATTATTGAGCTTATTTTTCAAGATCCAAGCTATAGATTCCATTTTGGAGTTGGTTTGTTATTTTTAATCTTTCTCTCCAAAGCGTTGTTTAATCAGGACACCTATCCTTATAAAAAAGGAAATCAATAGATTCACATTTTGACTTGACTCACCTCAAGGTTGATAGTCCTTTCATGGTGTGGATCTCATTTCCTAATGAATTGAGGAAGAATAGGTCCCTAATTAGTTAATGAACCCCATTTTGGTGAACTTTCCTATTTCTCTTCTTTTGAGGAAGAAAAAGAAGGAAAAAAGAAAGAAAGAAAAAAGGAAAACAAAGTCATGCAAGATGAAAAGGGGGGGTCCCCATTTTATCGAATGAAAAATGGGTTTGTGAGTGTGAAGACACAATAGGTCTCATGGGTATTGAAGCTTTTCAAGTATAATTTGGCCCACAAAATTTAACCCTATCCATTAGATTATAAATCTACAATGACCCAAATACAATTTCATGCTCCTTAGGAATATGAGCTTTATGGGTAGATTTTAACCCATAGAATACAATCACAACCATTAGATTATAAGTCAAACCAATGGTGATGATTAAAACTTAGTGAGTATGACCCTAATGGAGCCAACAATTATATAATATCATTGGTGAACTAATTTCATTTTATATTAGAATGTATAAAATTTAGGTGAATTTGATATAATTAGGTATCAAATATTGTGGAAAATTTTTTATTTTAAATTTTTAATAAAATAAATGCTTCAGTAATTTTACTAGGACTGAAATAAAATTTTATAAAAATTTTGAGATCCAAGTAACCTTAGAGCTTGTACTATTAGCCAAATGGTGAATATTTCCATTAAAAATAATGTTTTCCAATAGATGTTAGCACCAATGGTTGTATCAATCAATCTTATGATATGATGATTGTTATCATCCCGAATGGATTTGTTTCAAGGTGTATCTAGCTTATGGATGATTCCATAAAGATGATGAGAACTATTCAACAACCTATAATGTGTTAGGATTCCTTTTTTCCAAGACTCATAATTGTCCTTAGTTAGAATCATTATGGAATTATGAGTTTCATAACCCATGGTTATTATAATGATAAACTTTTCAAATGATAAAATCAATGATCAATACATATTAAGTAATTTAAATGAAGTGATATGATTCAAAAATAACCTTATCAAGTGTGAGCATGTCCAAGTAATCATCTAGAATGAAAATATAGAAAAGAAATAAATAGAATGTACTTGGGGTTGAGTTTGAAAATAGTGCATAGATGAATTGATAGAGATCTTCAATACCTTTCAAATGACACAATTATTACAAAAAATGAATATATGGGAAAACAATATGACCTTTGGAGTGAAAATAGAGATTTGAATTCAATAAAAAATTGAATGCACCTACAAAAAATATTAGAAAAATGACCTCCACCATTTCAAATTTCTTTAAACCATCTTCTTTTTATATCTTGGTCAAGTAAAACTTGGACAATTTGGTAGAAATTTAAATGTTGATTTAAAAAATTACCTAATTAGGTCTTGAGTTGCAAAAATTGGACCCCTAGGTTCTTAGCACATGAACCTCCATATGAACTTCAATTATTCTTAAGGTAACTTTTAAAAATTCACTACTATTTCTTGAGTGGTGGGCTAGTGTGTAGAGACGTAATGTCGAGCAAGGGAGCAACAATGGTAACCATGCAACTTGCTATTGTTTAAGCTCTAATAGGTAGGACAAAATTGACTTCTATATCGCTGCTGGGACCAAGGGCTATTTTTTAAATAATTAAAAATTATTTCAAATACCTAAAATTTAAATATTTCATACCTAATTTGATAGGCACTTACATAGGAAATGATTTAGGACTATATTCTTTGTAGAATGATTTCACAAAATATTTCAAAATTTTCCTACATAGGAATGATAAACTATTGAATCCTACAAATGTATGACCACATATAGATCTAGATAAGTATATATCGATTCTGTACAACTATTTAATTATTTTTTCCAAATATTCCCTCAAACCCTAAATAATACCTAAAATTTTTGTGTCTCTAAATATATAGTGTCATATATGAAAATAAAGGTTTTTGGGTCTTTTAGACTCAATAGTGAGATTATTTGTGTCACAAATTTCTCCTAGAAAGAGATCCTACCTTATTATATCTAGATTTGAGAAGGGGCTTGCAATTATGAATCTTTGATACCATGTTAGAGTCACCAATGGAATCAAGCTCCCAAACTTAAATGCAAAACTAAAAGATCATGTCTTCCACAAGAGAGAAATAAGAGCAAAATATTCCTTATTATGGGCACAATGGATTGGTTCAAGATATATACATGAAAATGTACATATTATACCTTTCTTATATATGAAAGTTTGAGAGATAAGGAAAGATAAGATCACATGAGACATAAATTATATTTATCAAAATATTCCTCTCCCTAAGTAAAATTAGCATGTGAATATGTGCGAAAAGGTCCTAACTAGGAAAAAGTTAGATAATGTGCCTTGTTCACACTACAAAGGTGGATACTACATAGGAAAAACACTATTCACACCAACATTAATGAGACAAGAAATAGAAGGGGGTGATTTGAAAATATATGACTACTATAATAAACAAAGTGTATTTCTTAGATGAGTAATAAAATGATTAAGGAGTGTAGGATGAATAAGGTAGAGGAAATAATTAAAAATAGAGAATAGCATTAACAAAAGAAAGAAAAGAGAATCAATGGGGAACTTTGAAGAAATGATGGGATATCATTATTTATGAGAAACATTAAGGTCATATTATAAGGGCTATTAGGTGAAGAGATTTCTAGCCAACATTAAGATATTTGACAATAAACAAAAGTAGAAGGTAGAAAAAGAGTGAGACCCTTTGAATTGATGGATAAGTAGGAAACTATGGGAAAAAAATAAGGAGGGTCAACAAATTATATATTGAAGACATTAATTAATGAGATGGATAGTAGGAAGATAAAGATAATTTCAAAAGAAGAAGATAATATAAAGAAGGTTATAGCTTCTAAGTAGAAAAGGATGGTGTAGAATAATATGGTTCATAACATATTAAAGAAAAATAAGAAATCCCAAAGAACATGACCCACAAAATCAAGAAACACAATGAGAGGATGACCCCTTGACTAAAGTTCATCTCATACGTACTACAAGCATAGAATAAGATAAATAAGAGGATAATGATAAATGGAATTGAGAGGGTAGTTTATAAAGATAAGAAAAAAGGGAGGAAGATAAATTAAAATGACAAGTAATAGTTGGTATCAAAGCCACATATGAGAGAGACTAGAAAATAATTATGATAAAAATTAAATTATTTGTATGGTGTAATAGTCAGAACTCTCCCATGTACTCTAAAATCAAATATGTTGAAAAGTATTCAGAGAAGATGAAGAAGATAGTTTCCTATGAGGAGATCAAGATGGTAGCTCTAGAAATAATTTTAAAAATAATGACACAAGATGGTGGAATATGCATAAGAAAATCATCCTCATATGGATACATATAGAGATTATAATTAAATATATATATTTGTGAAGATGGAATATCTCATATGTAGGTGCCCATTTATAAAGTAACTTATAATCCAAGGATTAACATATAGAATATTGTGAATATGTATTTCCTAAAAAGGGATTAATGAGCAAACTAGTATAGGTCAACTTTTGCTATTGGACCTTATAATCACTACCCCAATGTTAGTATATAAATACCAAGAAAAAAATGAAGAAAAAAAGGACTAGGAGTCTTAGATAAAAATATTTTTTGTAGATTCATTAAATTTTATGATCAAGGTGAGAGGATACACTAAGTTTGAAAATGGATTGAATTTCCTATATGATTTTGGAATGAAAAGGTATGAAGGTGATTTCTAAGGAATAATGTAACAATGGTATCACATGAGGTTATAAATGATTAGGAAGCCATCTAATTAATGGAACAAGGAATTGTAGCAATATTTCTCAGAGCTATATATCCTCTACACATAAAAAAATATCTAAAAGGAATAAAAGTGAAGCGCAAGACCATAAAAGTGGGAAAGAAAGATAAATAAATTGTTATGATCGCTAAAGATAAAAAATCATTGAAGGATACTTATGATCATATTGACTAAGGTTTAATAAGGAAATGAAAGTAAAAGAGAATATGCCTAAAGGGATGAGATCAAACTAACTAAGGTTTATTGAAGAAATATATGTTGATGGTCAAAATGGCACATCAACAGTTAAATAGAATACTGCTATTTTGTTTCTCCTAAAAGAGAAAGATAACACATGGATATCTTAGCTCCCAAGGTCTTTGTAGTTGGTTCTCAACTGTACTAATGTCCCTGAGTGGTCAATGTAACAATAATGTTCAAGGGGCCTGCTGGTGTGAGCTTCTGGATTGTTTTTAAGATCAAGCATGAATTTAAACCTACTCTAACTGGGGTTTTCAAAGAAACATAAAAAGATAGATCAGGGCTTTGGAATAGAAAAGAATGATAATTCACCTATCTTAACCAAATTTGTTACATTTCAAGGATTTCCTAAACTAAAACTACAGAACGAAATTAAATTGTGATTGACACACAATTTCATTCGTTTACAGTGTTGATTTCAATAACAGATTGCAAGTTATCATTTAAACAAAACATTAAAGTAAGACCTCAATCCTTGAAAAATTCTCAAATCAAATGATTAACTCAAGAAAAACACCATTCTAAAACACAATCTAAAGTAGATTTTAACCTAGCTGCTTCTTCTGCTAGTGAAACAAATAAGCAACACTTACAAAGCTGACATAGTCACCAGTGTACAGGAAATCTATGACTCCGAATGGTTTCCATCTATATTAAGAAAACTTGAAAGATACATCATTGGTTTCTAATGAATCTAACTGCTAACCAAGAAGACAAAAGAGGCTCCTATTACAAAGAATTGGGATGTAGCCCTGTCTCCTCTACTACTGCTAACTTCTAACTAACTAATTTCTAACTTCCAACTCCTCTTGCTTTAGAAAATTCCTACTCTATTGCTGCTCTTAACTTCTAACCTTTTTTTAGTTCTAACCTTAACTGTCTAACCTTACAAAGAGGCCAAAATGCCATATATATAGAATGTACAAAAAAAGGAACATGTTGGCTACTGTTTTAGGGTTTTTACAAAATATCTCTTGACTGCAGGAGGGTCAGCCCTTAAATCTTTCGAAGGAGAGTCAATACCACATTCAATGAGAAGCCCTGCTGTTCATGTCAGTGATGGCTTGACCTCAGGGGAAGCCTTTAGATCTTTTTTGTAGCAGTAGCATTTACTCTCCTGTCTTCGTGCCCATCTTTGAACTCTATTGGGGCCTTTGAATGTTCCAAAGTATCACCATTAATACTTATCTACTTCTGCTGGTGGTCACTATAGATGTCCCTATGAGTCATAGTTTCTTCCTTCCTTCGGCTTCCTTCATGTTCTAGACCTTCACCATTTCTGAGCTGAGCCATCGCTTTGATCTCAAAAGGAGACCATCCCACTTGCATTCTATAGATTTCATTCGCAGGGATAGTCAATTGGTCAAATTGTTATTGGTTCGCCCCCTGAGCTTCCTCTGATTGGTTAGACATACGCCACGCCAGATTCTCGGGCATTCAAAAGTGGTCCATATTGAATCACATGTTGGTGAGACACTAATCGTGTCTCCCCGATGCGATTTCATCCTTTAGCAGTTATCGGCATGGCATGGGTGAATCGGTGAGGCGTTTCAGCAAGCTATAGAAGTCATATCGAGCTCACCAAGACCATCGGCAAGACAGTTGCTAGTCGGCAAGACCACATGGTGAAGTCCTTCTTCCCTCGGCGAACACACCCAGGTCGAGGAGACCTCCTCATATTGAGGGGATATGACCCTGAGTTCATGCCCTGCCGCCGAGACTCCTATGTTTTGCTGAGACCTTTCATCGAAGCCCCTTTGTCTCGGTGAGACCATCGCACTCGGGGAGACATCTTCTCAAGTCCATCCTTGCTTCCCCAAACTTGAGTCCTTCTGCTTTGGTGTGACTTTCTTTCTTTGCCAAGACCTTATGGCGAAGGCATGATCCTTAATCAAGCTCCATTTCTTTCAGTGGGGTCCCCTTTCTATTGGCAGGATATCACATGGTCGGGGAGACCTCTTGCCAAGAATAAACCTTTCCTGGCAAGCTCCCCTGGTAAAATTTTCCTATCACTGAGACATTATTGGTTCAGGAAGACACCTTACCGAACCCATTCCATTCATTCAGAGTCTCCCAGAGTTCTTTCTATTTACCCGAGCTCAATATGTTTCAGTGAGACATCTCCTAATCGCCGAGACCTCATGGCGATGAAATCTTATTTTTTCGATGTCGTTTCATTCCGTTGAGGCTCTAATGGATCAACAAGACTTACACTGATATTACTTCATGTCAGCAAGACCTTTCCTCGTCACCGAGACTTCACGACAAGCACATCTTTCTTTGGGCTCCTCCTACCTTTTCGACGAGACATACGCTAATCGGCCAGACCTCTTGCCAAAGGAAAAACTATCGTCGAACTCAAACCTCTGATGGGGCCTTCTTCTGTGTGACTCCCCTCTTTCAGCCAGTCATTATGCCGAAATCAGAACCTTTTGCTGATCTTTTATTTCAGAGAGACCTCTCTATAGTCATACCAACATGCATTCTTTTGTGCCTTGTCAGTGAGACCAAATGCATTCTCCGAGAAATCTCTCCACCGTGAAAGTTTCTCACTGAAAGGCATATCTTCATCGGTGGTCGCTGAGACATGAAGCTTTTAGTAAGAACACATGCCAAAAATATAACTCGTGCCAAAAGTGGTAGCTCGGTCCGCAGTAGTCAGTGAGACTCAAAGAAGTCACCAAGATTTCACTCCGAAGTCAAAATCTCCCACCGATATGCATACCCTTCTATTGCCGATCGGTGAGACATAAAGATCTCGCTGAGACCTTTCTCCGAAGGAGACCTTCACGCCGATGGGAAACTCTTGGTCGCAGGGACAATGATTGATGTCTTTCTGATAGATGCCTGTAGGTGAATTCCACTCATCGTGACATCTCTGGGATCTTGTCGATAGGCAACATAGATGCCCATTAACCAAATGCAATGGTAGTTGGCAAGACATCAACAAGTTCTTCCCAACTGTCTTATTAGAGGAAAATTGTGACGAACTGGACTGAGGAAAGGATTCCAACTGAGCTCCCTTGGAAAATATCATTATGTGTGCGATTTAATCCTGCAAAAGAAAGGCATGCATTAGCACTCAGGGGAAAACAAAACACATTATAATAAAATACACCATTTTTTATAATCACTTCCCTCAATACTTAGCAAGAAGAAAACCAACTCAAGTTGAAACAGGACCAAAATTTAACAGAACCAGAAGACAAACCTAGGCAGAAAACAAAAGAGCTCCCCAGAGGAAAGCAAGTAACCAAAAAAAATAAAAAAAAATAAAAGAAGGGGGGGCCCATTTTGTTCCATAATAAAATGGGGTGGTTATGCAAGGCATAAAAATATATTTGCAGTTGATGATTGTACCCCATAGCTTCCAAAAATCACATATAAGAAATTATCCTATCACAAAAAGAGATCAAGCAAGATGAATTTACACTACAACTTGAGAATTCTATTGATGCAATAACCTAAATGAATATATTAAAATGAAGGTGGATCCTTATGAAAAATAAAAAGAAAACCCTAAATGAAGATTTGATTAGACTATGACAAGTGTCATAATCTTATGTAATGAGACAACATGACCTATAATTATCCCAATATAATAATAAAAATATAATTCCTAAGTTTAGCTCAATTAATTAAAGTAAAAGGGACCTAATAATTAACTAATGATTAATTAATTGTTAGGTGATTACCTATTTACTCGAACACCCACCCTTAAGATCAACTTAGGGAGAAGCTAAAAACCTAATGAAGAATGAAATGATGGATGCAAATGTGTCCTAGCTACAAGGCCTAATGAGGTACCCAAGGGCAAATAACATAAATATCTCACAATTGTAGAAAAGGTGAAAACCTCATAGGAAAATTATTCTCTCCAAAAGAGAGAAAAAATAAATGAAAGCATACATGGGATACAAATGTAGGACTCAACATGTATCCCCAACTGTTGCCTTAGTCACATAATTACAATCAATATCCCCCCATAGGAGAGAAAAGAAGATACAATGAATATCCCCCATAAGGAAGTAGGTCCTCTACCAAAAGTGAATTCTCAAAGAATAATGATGAAGATGATCCAAAGTCGATAAAAATTGTTCCTCTCCTTAGGAAGAAACACATCCAATTGTGAATGTAGTAGAAACTCCCTCAAGAGAAGAGGTCTCAATATGAATGTCTAAAAGAATTTCTCAAGGTTCCACATTTCTAAATCAAAAGAAGATAAATCAGATGAAGAAAATCCAAACTATGACTTGATACTTGTAGAACAACCTCCAAAGGAAATGATAAAGTGATGACAGGTGGGATATAGCTATCATCAAAGAGGAAGTGAATATCCTGAAGCATGTCCTCAATTTTTGCAATGTGTGACTCAAAAAATAATGTTGCAATATCTTGCAAGTATTCATCACTCAAAGATGAAAATGAAAGACTAGAAACACCCTGGTGAAGTGAGTTGATCTCAAAAGGTGCAAGAGGTGGAGTTGAAATCTCAACACAAGTCTCATGAACCAAGGTGGATTATGGGAGTACAAATAGGTTCAAGTAACCAAATTGATCCTTAGATATTTGATCCACTCTATATGTATGAGAGTGTAAAGTAGTCAATGGTACAACAAGATCATCTAGATAAAAATAAGAGAAGGCATAGAATTAAGAGGCATGATCAAATGTCCCAACTACAATAATATCTACTATGTAAGTCTCTTATAAGCATAAATCGGGTGTGAACTCTATTGTCTTATTTTTGGACCATTATGTGCAATCCAATAGATGGAAATAATATTGGAGGATAGTGAAGGAACACAAAGTACACCATGAAATGTACCATGATTAATTTATATAGATCATTTCCCTCTAATACTCATGTAAGTGCTAGTCCCCTTTAGAATGTGTGGTGATGTGGAAGGCTCAAATGAAAAGAACATACTTGGAGATGAATTCATGTGATGTGAAGCTCTTTAATCAAGAAGTCATTGACTAGACTAAGGACTAGTGGATGTAAAGTTTGCATGAAATTTCATATTGTCTACTCCATATTGCACCCCAATTGTGAAAGTGTTGAAATGGAAGAAGAGGATGTATCATAAGACATATATGAGGACAACTAAATATGATTATTCTATAGAATGTGTTTCACCTCATTGATCTACTTTGCATAATAGTGATTCTCATCATGTCCTAACTATTTGTCATATGCAAATTTTGGTTTATCCTTCTTAGATGATTCCCCCTTAGAAGAGGAAGAAGAGAACTCAAAGGTATCATGTGAATGTGATTCCTTTTCTTCCTCATTTTTCTTGGAATCCTTGTGTTTTTATTTCTTTCCTTTGTCATTTGAAGCCTTTTTTCTTTTCCTTGTGTTGCAATAAGAGCTTGTGATTTGGAAGACTTCAGTGAACCAATCTAGATCAACTTCCCATTCTCCCTAGTGAGTGATGTAGCAAAAAATCAAGTGAAGGCATAGTGAATTTAGTACCAAGTGCATCTCTAGTGGTATAAATGATTGAAACAAAAAATAAATAATCAAGACCAAGCTTGGAAAGGATGGAGAGAATCAACCATGAGTCTTAGTTGTCAATACCACACTATTTCAGTTGCAATCTAAGAGACTTCAGTTTGGTGAATAAGTCTTCTATGATATTAAAATAAATAGAATTCAAATTGATAATATTATTCTCCAACCAAAATACCCTCAAGCTATCCCACTTCCCAAAAAAGGACTCCAATTGAGTCCATATTTGATTGGGTATAGAGAAGATTCAACATGATCCAAAAGCCTTGTCATGCTTGTTAAACCATTTTCTCTTTTCTACAACTTCTATAGGTTCAACTTCTATACCCACAGTCTTTTTGTATAACCCTTATTTCTTCAAGTGTATCTCCTTAGATGTATCTCCATTTTCTTTTTCCACCCATAGTAGTTGTATGGAGTGATTGGAATGATATGGGTTGGATCCATGAGTTTTGATTTATAAAATATGAAAATTTGAAGACAAGTAGCATTATAGACCCTCACAATGCAAGAAAATTCCCCTTTGTTTAGAAAAAAATGATCTTGTTTACATGTATTTCAAAAAAGAATAAAAAATGAAAACCTAATATTTAATTAAAATAACAAGTACTTGCTAAAATTTCTAGAAAATAGGTTGAACATCCATGTAGAGGACTAGATCGAGTTTTTTTGATGCTATAAGAATCATGAAAATCTAAGATCTAAGTCAAAAGTTATGACCATCTAAATGAAACAAATTCATCTAACTTTAGAGGCCTATAAAATTTACCAAGAGCAAAATTTAGAAAGATTAGTCACACTGGTGAATTGAGCTTGGAACCAACTTTTAGATGGTATATGAATTGTCAAAATGAAGATTAGATTCACACGTTGTACATGATTTCATAAAACTTTTCTAATATGGCTTAGAAGCCAAACAAGGGGATGAAAAAAAATTAGTTTCTAAACCTATATAGGGTTGGTTACTCAGTGCTAGGTCAGGGCCACTAGCCCTTTGATGCCAATAAGACCTCATCCAACACCTAGGGTGGCACATCACTACTAGGAGTAGAGTGGTGGCCGAGTCCAAGTAGCGGATGGGGAGCATGAGCAATGTAGAGGTGTTATGTGGTATCAATCGAGTGGGGCATTAGTGGTGATGGAGTGGTTGTTAGCTTTCAAAGAATAAGAATATTCTTCATGAATATTCCAATCAAGAAAAGTGCATCAAAACATTGAAAAGTGATGTTGCCACCATAAAGTTTACATCGTCACTGAAGCATTTAATAACCCATTACAATTGTTGTATGATCACCAACTTTCTATGTAGTCTTACCAATATTTTATATTAACAAATTCAATCCATTCATTGTCTATTTTCTTTTCTAACAAATATTTTTATATGTAAACTTTGAATATATAATTTAAAATCATTAATACTCTAATCCAAAATACACAACAAAATTGGAATTGCCACTATAATTTAATGGGAAGAATACCATAACAATCATGATCTCAAATGAAATGAAATGAAAAATTTTAATGACGTCCATGAGGCCAAAGAAGCCTATGGGACCCAAGAGTAGCACAAGAGCCTCCCACAAAAAGGCCCTAAACAAATTGCAAACTCCGATCAAGATCAGCCCTTCTGCAGTGAATTTTGATGATGAAATTTGCAGTTTTGTCTAACCTTGATTCTTCAAACAGTGTATTTAAATTATTGACCTGCACAGTGTCCCCATAACTTGCCTGGATGTCTTTATACACTGAGCACTCTATGGTGAAATGCCATTCCGTCTCCACCACACCCATGTTACAAAATTGGCATTTTCTATTTTCCCACTCCTCTTTAGGAACCACCCACCTGCCCATTTCACACCTTTATATCCTTAGAATTCACCTTTATACCTATTCATCCTCTCTACAACCAAACAAAGAAAGAGGGAAGAAAATAGAAAAAAAATAAGGTGCCTACTAATCCATTTATCCTCCCCTGCCCTCTAAAGGCCCTACTCCCAACCCCACTCCAAAGGGGCCCCCATCCATTGCACAGCCGAAAGCAAAGGTCTACTTCAAGTCTGCGTCATCACGACTATGAGGTAATACTCACAGTTAACCAAACCCCTGAAACACGCTGTGAGATGAGATAGTGTTACTAGCAAACCCCTGAGAGACGCAATCAATTTTGACTGTTTCGTTATGGTCTTCATCTCTCCGAAATTTATGACAATGTTATTATCAAGCCTATGAAAGACGCAATCAATTTTGACTGTTCTGATATGTTCATCTATCTCTCATAAATTTACGATAATGTTATTACCTATTCATCCTTATAATTCACCTTTATACCTATTCATCCCCTCTACAACCAAACGAAGAAAGAGGGAAGAAAACAGAAAAAGAATAAGGTGCCTACTAATCCATTTATCCTCCCCAGCCCTCTAAAGGCCCCGCTTCCAACCCACTCCAAAGGGGCCCCCATCCATTGCACAGCCGAAAGCAAAGGTCTACTTCAAGTCTGCTTCATGACGACTAAGAGGTAATACTCACAGTTAACCAAACCCCTGAAACACGGTGTGAGATGAGTCGATAATGTTACTATCAAACCCCTGAGAGACGCAATCAATTTTGACTGTTCCGTTATGGTCTTCATCTCTCCGAAATTTACGACAATGTTATTATCAAGCCTATGAGAGACGCAATCAATTTTGACTGTTCCGATATGTTCTTCTATCTCTCAGAAATTTACGATAATTTTATTACCTATTCATCCTTAGAATTCACCTTTATACCTATTCATCCTCTCTACAACCAAACGAAGAAAGAGGGAAGAAAACAGAAAAAGAATTAAGGTGCCTACTAATCAATTTATCCTCCCGTGCCCTCTAAAGGCCCCGCTCCCACCCCACTCCAAAGGGGCCCCCATCCATTGCACAGCCGAAAGCAAAGGTCTACTTCAAGTCTGCGTCATCACGACTATGAGGTAATACTCACAGTTAACCAAACCCCTGAAACACGCTGTGAGATGAGATAGTGTTACTAGCAAACCCCTGAGAGACGCAATCAA
This sequence comes from Sequoia sempervirens, assembly GCA_007258455.2. Lineage (NCBI taxonomy): Eukaryota > Viridiplantae > Streptophyta > Pinopsida > Cupressales > Cupressaceae > Sequoia > Sequoia sempervirens. The sequence goes on along the minus strand of VDFB02058242.1, from coordinate 374,043,876 downwards.
TTTTGACTGTTTCGTTATGGTCTTCATCTCTCCGAAATTTATGACAATGTTATTATCAAGCCTATGAAAGACGCAATCAATTTTGACTGTTCTGATATGTTCATCTATCTCTCATAAATTTACGATAATGTTATTACCTATTCATCCTTATAATTCACCTTTATACCTATTCATCCCCTCTACAACCAAACGAAGAAAGAGGGAAGAAAACAGAAAAAGAATAAGGTGCCTACTAATCCATTTATCCTCCCCGGCCCTCTAAAGGCCCCGCTTCCAACCCACTCCAAAGGGGCCCCCATCCATTGCACAGCCGAAAGCAAAGGTCTACTTCAAGTCTGCTTCATGACGACTATGAGGTAATACTCGCAGTTAACCAAACCCCTGAAACACGGTGTGAGATGAGTCGATAATGTTACTATCAAACCCCTGAGAGACGCAATCAATTTTGACTGTTCCGTTATGGTCTTCATCTCTCCGAAATTTACGACAATGTTATTATCAAGCCTATGAGAGACGCAATCAATTTTGACTGTTCCGATATGTTCTTCTATCTCTCAGAAATTTACGATAATTTTATTACCTATTCATCCTTAGAATTCACCTTTATACCTATTCATCCTCTCTACAACCAAACGAAGAAAGAGGGAAGAAAACAGAAAAAGAATAAGGTGCCTACTAATCCATTTATCCTCCCCGGCCCTCTAAAGGCCCCGCTTCCAACCCACTCCAAAGGGGCCCCCATCCATTGCACAGCCGAAAGCAAAGGTCTACTTCAAGTCTGCTTCATGACGACTATGAGGTAATACTCGCAGTTAACCAAACCCCTGAAACACGGTGTGAGATGAGTCGATAATGTTACTATCAAACCCCTGAGAGACGCAATCAATTTTGACTGTTCCGTTATGGTCTTCATCTCTCCGAAATTTACGACAACGTTTTTATCAAGCCTATGAGAGACGCAATCAATTTTGACTGTTCCGATATGTTCTTCTATCTCTCAGAAATTTACGATAATGTTATTACCTATTCATCCTTAGAATTCACCTTTATACCTATTCATCCTCTCTACAGCCAAACGAAGAAAGAGGGAAGGAAACAGAAAAAGAATAAGGTGTCTATTAATCCATTTATCCTCCCCTGCCCTCTAAAGGCCCCGCTCCCACCCCACTCCAAAGGGGCCCGCATCCATTGCACAGCCGAAAGCAAAGGTCTACTTCAAGTCTGCTTCATGACGACTAAGAGGTAATACTCACAGTTAACCAAACCCCTGAAACACGCTGTGAGATGAGATAATGTTACTATCAAACCCCTGAGAGACGCAATCAATTTTGACTGTTTCGTTATGGTCTTCATCTCTCCGAAATTTACGACAATGTTATTATCAAGCCTATGAGAGACGCAATCAATTTTGACTGTTCCGATATGTTCTTCTATCTCTCAGAAATTTACGATAATGTTATTACCTATTCATCCTTAGAATTCACCTTTATACCTATTCATCCTCTCTACAACCAAACGAAGAAAGAGGGAAGAAAACAGAAAAAGAATTAAGGTGCCTACTAATCAATTTATCCTCCCGTGCCCTCTAAAGGCCCCGCTCCCACCCAACTCCAAAGGGGCCCCCATCCATTGCACAGCCGAAAGCAAAGGTCTACTTCAAGTCTGCTTCATGACGACTATGAGGTAATACTCACAGTTAACCAAACCCCTGAAACACGCTGTGAGATGAGATAATGTTACTATCAAACCCCTGAGAGACGCAATCAATTTTGACTGTTCCGTTATGGTCTTCATCTCTCCGAAATTTACGACAATGTTATTATCAAGCCTATGAGAGACGCAATCAATTTTGACTGTTCGGATATGTTCTTCTAGCTCTCAGAAATTTACGATAATGTTATTACGCAATAAATTTTGACTCTTCTGAAGGTCTTTTATCTCTCAGAAATTTACGACAATGTTATTATCAAGCCCCTGAGAAACGGAATCAATTTTGACTGTTCCGTCATGGTCTTCATCTCTCAGAAATTTACGACGGGCCAAGTTTTTGACAGCCTGATTTAAAAAAAATGGTTTTTGACAGCCTGCATGCACTAGCCGACCTCACGGACAGGATCACATGTATGACTTAGGCTAAGAGGGCAAAGGATGTAGACTAGGCCGTTTAAAACACGCTGGATGCTTAATCCTTTTTGGAGGTCTCTGATTTTTTCAAGACCGCTTCCTTGTGACTATGACTCACGACTTCGTGTTACTCATAGTCTACCAATACCTGAAACGCGCAATCAATTTTGACTCTTCCGCCTGATATTATGTCGAAAGACTCCATCATGGTCCACGTTTAGAAATTTATGGTGGAAGTCACTTTTGAAACTACCCTATCCTACTTACTTCATTGCAACACTAAATGAGGATGGAGACGCTTGCCGTGTCCAGTGCAAATTCTTATTAGAAGACCAGACCACTAAATGAGAATGGAGATGCAAATTCTTCTGTATAGATTGGAAACAATGGAGACGTATGCGTGTCATGTGCAAATTTTGTCTCGACGGTCAAATTATTCTTTCCATTCACTGTTTGCAATAGTCATTCCACACACGTCGGCTAAATTTGATGGCCCTACGACCGTATATATCGAAGAGGAGATTTTGAGGGAGACCCTAATTTTTTAATTTTGAATTATGTGAAAATTACGATCGATAAGTAGTTACAAAGTTGCAAATAATATAAGCATATTTAACATAAAATCAATATAAAAGTTCAAAATATATATTGAAACAAATGTTAAAAGGATTATAGTTATATGAAAATTTGTCTGAGCAAAAGAAAACATTATTGTTTTTATCTGCTGTTTGTAATAGGTTAGAAAAAACAGAGAACAATATTTGACAATAATGAAAGAGATGACTATCTGCTTTAATAGTGAAAGTCTTACATCCATAAAGAAATTTTACAAATTGGTGGCGAGTACTTGGAATAGGCCCCATGCCATCAGTCTATGGTTTACCTAAAAGATCATAAGAAATGTTCCCTACCATAAAATGGACAAATGTGACATGAGATGATGGGATGGGTAAAGAAATAGTATTTAAATGATCTCATATAATATTATTGAAATCTTTAATAGAAAATATAGTAGAATTGATAATAGAAGTATTAATATGGATGCATTTTAGAAAGATTACAAACATAAAGATTGGAGCCTTTATCTATTTGTTAGGACTTAAAATTTCTTACAATTTTTGAAAAAATTTAAAGTTCCCATGATGAGAAAATTGATTGCAGCGTTCAGAAATACAGTTGTGAAATCTATTCCACTAGCCTACTTTGAAAATTTACAACTTGAAAACCTATTCAATTTCATGTCAAATCACATTGCAAGCATGTTCATCTACCATATGTTAGTGTGTATGTCAGCTTCCTATGGTTTGATTTGATGAAGTTTTGAAGTGCCAAGTTGAAGGATTCTGGGAGAATTTTGATGTTTGCACACAATGAAATCTATGAAAAAGGTCAACTTTGGAGGACAATATCTATTAGCTAGGTGAATTTCTTGATGAACTGATTGGAATTTCAAATTCTCCTCATATTAATGTGCTCCCATGTCCATTTTCAAAACCCGAGCATCTCGTTTGGTATTTTTTCAAAGTAAAAAGCAAATGGGTTTTACACAATTTTAACATTTGCATTCCCAAAAGGTTTCAGAGAGGTCAAATTTGACTTTTAATACTTCATGAATAAAGTGAATTGATGAAGAACCCTTCTACATACATGTTCATGGGACCTAAATAAACTAATTCCCCAAGTTATAGCTTCCCAAGAAGATATCTGATAATTTCTCAAAGTGGCAAGTTGATGGCTTCCAGGTGGTTTTTGATCAATGTAGTTTCAGAAAGAACTGGATGAGCCACTTTGAGCATTGATATTTTGCAATCTTGACTACTTCATGCAAATCTGTTTGGCAACCATATTCCCATGTCATTTCTCTACATGTCATTGCATTCTCATGGTTCTAGAAGAATGTTTGACCAACTTTCCATCGTGATTTTGGAGGCCACTTGACTTATTTTGGTTACAGTGCAAAATTTCATAAACCAAATCTTGATGAGTATCCACTTTATTTTGGAATGCATTTTAAATTTTGATGGTTGTTTTGTATTTTCCTCGCTCCTCTGCTCTTATACGAGTGGCATTCATCAATATTAGTGTTGGTTTTTTTTTTGTGAACCAAACTTAATCTTATCCCTCATCTATGAATTTTCCAGAACTCAATTATTAACAAGGGTAAGGATTGGCCAACACACAAGTGAGGCTCTAAAAGGTCTCACTTCTTCACTTTAGGCTCTGTGAAACCTAGGAGGGTAATCCCCTTTATGCTTATAAGATATTTACTTAATCAAAAACATTTCCATACACAAATGTATTCCTTAGAAAATGCAAAGAAGCTAAAGTTATCAAAGGCTTGGCAAACCTTTTAACAAGTTACTACCTATTGCAAGGAATACAATACTACTTCAATAACTTCTTTTTTTTCTTATGAATTCATTCTTATTTCAAGTATCTAGCTAGGTTCACCAATAGCTCAATTAGTTAAAAGATGAACTAACGAAAGGAGTACTACCTTGTCCAATGGAATAATGGAATTAATCAATAATACAACTACAATCTAACTCAGTAATTAGAGGACTATTGGCATGCTACTTTGTGGCATCCAACTCACTATGTTTAAAATATTACTACTTACCGAACCCCATATCCTTTTCCCACAAACCCATGACCTTATTTTAGCATTTAATTAGCTCATTAAATTAAAGCACAAATAAACCCATTCATTTAGTGCAAGTTATAGAAGATAGATGAAATTATTATTAACAATCTCATTCATAGTTTGCAAGGAAAATAGATAGGAGAACACATATTTTAAAACTAGTATATAATTTTCTTTCATTACTAATATTACTTTGTAAAGCCATTTTAAGATCAAAATACATTATGAATCATACCCTAAACTTGCTTCTGATATATTCATCAACTTATCTATTTACATTATATTGCTCTATGATCTTAGCTTTTTCCTAGAACCTTCTAAGACTCAAGATTTTTCCAAATTGCGTAATCAACCATGAAATCCCCTTTATAAATAGGGGAGCAAAAAGCATCCAGTTGAATTATGATTACATTTCAAACTTCATTTCAAAACCTAATTTCAACTAATTTTGAGAAACTCCCCAGGAAGTTACATGTAATCATTTTGGAGCAGGGGATATTGAAAGATAAAATTCAACCACAAGGTACCATTAGTTGTTGCCGCAACATCCACGTAGAGCAAAATATTCCTTATCAAACCAATTGGAGGACTTCCACATTAGCATGGAAGAGTAAAAGACCAACACCACAAACACGTTGAAAAAGGAAATTTCTGATGCAGAAACTGTGGTGTCATCAAAAACAAAAACAAGGAGGAGATGTTACTTTAAGTCATCAATATTAGAGGATGCTCAAAAAATCCTTGTTTGTGACACAATTGGAGGAACCATCACCACATCATCGTCAAAGTCATTATACAACACCAGGGAGAGAAGGTAATGGCAGTATCCCAAGTCATTGTCACCTTCACCATCTAAAGGGCTATTAGAGAGCACAATGAGAGAATTATGTTTTCCTAGGCAGGCCTTATGACACTCATTCCATTTCTTGGCCTTCTTCACAGGCTTAGTCTACTCCTTTCCCTTAAACTTGACCAATTATTTTGAAATGGTCCTATTTCTTAAGTTGTAGGTACTCTGGACAATGGTTTTCTTCTTTTTACCACAGGCCTTCCCTTTACCCTTTGGAACCAAAGAAGTAGGGACTTCTTGCTCAGAAATATCCTCATGACACTCAAACACACTAAGTCATCCAAACCTCTTAGTTGGCTAAATTGACACACCAAATTTCCCCATTTGCAGGAAATGGGGTGAAAGCTAGCAAACTCAAGATGAAAACAACAAAACCTCTGCAGTTGAAAGCTCAACACTCACACATTCCTTTTATGACCCACACTTCATAATTTTAGAGAAATGAAAATTGTGAGATCAAAGGACAAGTGTTTTGCATTAAATAGACCATTTGGAGCATGCTACAATTAATAATTGAAGAGATCATCATGCGAGTGATTTGATAACTTAGCAGCTTAGTTTAAAATCTAAATCATCGATCTTTGAGGATTTAAAACTTCATCAATGGCAACCTTAGGAATCATTTCTATCTTTTACAATGTGTTCCTAGAAAACAGTGATGCCACCTTAGAAATTTGCCATGTCTACCCTTAATCCTCATTAGTCACATGTGATCTAACAATAATCATGCATCGCCAACTCAATCCATGCTCCAAGTCATTAATATTGGTGAAGTACACAAAGCCAAAATTTGGAGAGAATGATCCTTCATACATTCCACCACTCATCGTAGGCTTTCCCCATCTTTCCAAGGTTCAATCAGCGATGATAGTATTGACGTGATGAACTTTAGCTCATTGATTTGTTCTACTTTAAAACCATATCAATGGTTCTCCATTCGCCTCGCTACTTTCTTCCTTTCCTTATACGATGTCCTCAAGTTCTGCCACATTTCCTTTTCATTTAGTTGTTGTCACCTATCGTTGACACATTTCATCCTTCACTAGTTCTTTCAGCGATGCAAGCATCCATGCGATGAAATCTTAGCCCTTGAAAATATGGTCCATCTTGGATCATGCTCATTTTCCCATCACACATAACTGATTTAACTTCAAACGTTGGATCTCATCAGTGATGAGAGATAAAGTGATGAAGTAAGATTAAAACATGTGCACCTACATGAAAATCAATGATATGAAAGACATCGCTCATAGGATTAATTCAAATTAGAGAAAGAAAGATGAACAGATGACTCCATCTCTCATTGCTATTTTGAAACTTAAGTTTTTGAGAGGATCCGCAATGAGCAATAGGAGAAAAATCCAAAGGTTTCAAGGCTATCACTTATCACTAATTCTCCTCATAAAGTTTGCAAGCAATTAGCAATGATAGATCCCAACAATTTTCTGTGTATCGCTAATACAAAACTTGACGTTCAAAACCAATTTGTGATATGTGAAACACAAGAGATACCTCATACCGCTCATCGTTATTTGAAAATTACAATCACAACCATCTACGATGAACGATGAAGAGAAGAACAAAAGTCCAGAAGTCATTGCTAATCACTAATTCAATACTCAAGGTTCAAGAGTCTTTAGCGATAAACAATAGATCAATGATATAAAGAGAGGCATGATCATTGCCCATCATTGATTCATGTCAAGAGCTCCAAATGCTATCCGCGATGAGTGAAACCAAAGAAATATTGCTCATTGCTTGTCACCAATCTAAACATACCTTTCAAAAACTATCTGCGATGAGTGACAAAGAGAGATGGTCAAAGGAACTTAAGACAAAAAATTTAAGAACATGCCCATAAGTTGTTCTAATGAAGGGGACCATCCTAGGACAACATAGGAAAAGGTCTTCACAATATTTTCAGTCACAAAATGCAAAGGATGTAAAGGCCAAAAAGGCTTTTAATTCAACATTATAAAAAGGAAGAAACTCCAACCTAGGCATGAGGGACCAGTTACTCCATGATCATCAATGACATAAAATGTTTTAATATGACCAACAACGGGCAATAGAAGGTCAATGAAAAATTAGAATGCTACAAGGGTTTAGACTTTAGGGTTTCCTGGGTGAAATTGACAAGAAAATAACAACACTACAAAAACCAAAAATCCAAAGATGAGAGGCATGTTTAAAAATGTAGGATTCTCCAAAATGGAACCAAATTTTTTGAGGGTTCCATCAATTAATTCTCAAGGTCTCAGTTGCTATTATGGAAATGGAGGAAAAATCCATGGGCAAGCATCTTGTAGTGTTATGAATAACCTTTCTTTACTGTGAAAATTAGAGGAGAGGAATCAGTAGGAGTAAACCTCAAAAAAGGCTTAGAGACATTTATTGAGGAATGAGATGATAAAATACATGGATTCATTTGGTGATATCCTTAGATGCATAAGAAAATAAGAACATACCTCTAGGTGATATTCATTATCTAACTATTATAATCTACCTACAAAGATCTTAGAAACTCCCTATAATATGGGACATGGGTGTACATATAAGAAAACACACTATTTATATAGTTGAATAAGTACACAAGTGGGCATAACTTTAACAAGATTGCACCAGTATATTCACATGCAGCCCTGATCCTACTACTTAGGTTGTCAATTTAGTAAAATTACAAGGAGAAGATCACCCTTTAATATGAAATGCCATGCTCTCCAATTGTACAAGTGTTAATAGCATGTCATCTGACACTAAAGGAGAGGTGTTTCTTGCTTAGAGAGATTTCATTCATGGAGTTGATCCAGACATCATTATTAGACACAACATGTGCAAGTTTGATTTACCTTATCTCATTTAACGGGCAGAAATGTTGAACATTGTAGAATTCCTTATCTTGGGTCATATTCAAAAAAGTCTTGTTTGGGAACTAAGGGCATAGTATTTTCATTGAGGCAACATGGTATTCAAGAAACACACTTTCTTGAGATGACTTGTGCTACTAGTGTTCTTTTAGCATTTCTTCTTTTTTAAGGTACAAAGCATCAACGTCTTGTATTAAATATTAATGAAATCAAAGAAAAGTAATCTTTGAATCCAACTATCAAAAGATGAGGGTCTAGTTAGGAAACTAGTGTCTCAAACATTACTTAGTTTTTCTGATGATTCCCAAGAGGACAATAAAGTATGATCTATCAAAATATTCATACACTAATTGTGAGGATAGGGTATTCTAGGCATAACCTTTCGCACAAATAGTGAACCTTTCAAGAAGGAAATGCAAAGATTCACATATTTAATAGTAAGTATGATAAGAGAAATGAATCAAAAATACAAAAGGTGGAGGATCAATTCAGGTCAATAAATGATCTATCACAAATGTTGAGGGTTTTTAGCTCCACCCAGATTTGCTAACCTCTAAGCATGAGAAACTAAGCATACTATAAGTAAGGAATAGGCCGATGCAAGTGTCTCAGATTTCAAAGAAGACAATATCAGAGAGAAACTAAAAATTTATACCTCTTTTGATGAAGATGCAACACATGTATCTTACCCAAGAACAATCTAAAGGTATTGATATGAGCAATAAATTCTCAAGCCATTCATAGGACTCAAAGAAAAACAATGTAGATGAAGATTAAATACAATCATATTATGCTTAGTTTACCAAGCATACTATAAGTAAGGAATAGGCCGATGCAAGTGTCTCTAATATCAAAGAAGACAATATCAGAGAGAAACTAAAAATTTATACCTCTTTTGATGAAGATGCGACACATGAATCTTACCCAAGAACAATCTAAAGGTATTGATATGAGCAATAAATTCTCAAGCCATTCATAGGACTCAAAGCAAAACAATGTAGATGAAGATTACATACAATCATATTATGCTTAGTTTACCAAGACTACTTATACTGAGGATCACGCCGGGCATATTTTTGGACATAAGGAAAAACAAGAGCAGTACAATGATAGGGAATAAAGCAAAGATATAAATGGATGATAAAGTTGAAAATGCTATTATAAGTATGTATGGACAATGAATTCTAATCCCAAACCCTTTGAGAATTGATTCAGGAGGTGGAAAAATGGTGTGAGACACTCATGGCATTGGGACTTAGCTGATAAATAACATTTAATGGATTACTAAGTTCATATGGTAAATTTTGATTATATGATAAAACAACAACTGTGATAAATAAAATATAGGGACTTCATTTCCCATAATATAATTATTAGAGTTTTGGAGGTGGTTCGAGTTTAAGTTCTACTATTGGCATATCTGTGGAGGTGGATGGGTCTAATGAAGACAAGAATGTGGATGGAGATGTGCTGGTTTTCTTGCTGGAGGTGTCGATGCCTTCTTTTCCAATCACTGTTGTTGAGGACATGGGTGCAGTGTTGGCCTGCTGCAAGAATTTCTCTTGCAGTTCCATTTTCTACTCAGGTCTTCCTCTATTGGTACTCCTCCTTTTGGGCTTTATTTTTATTTTTCTTTGGCTCTAGGCTTCCTGGTGGCTTCCTTGGTGCTAGGTGTGGTTTGTGGGTGGATTATGACGGGGCTATCTGTGGTAGGAGTTTGCATTATTGCAGCCCTTGACTGGCATGTTGAGTCAAACAGAGTTCTTCATGGTTTTTCACTCCTTTCTTTCTCTTCATTTGCTAGTATCCCTCGCCTTGCTCTTCTCTTTGGGTTCCCTTGTGGCTTGTAGCCTTTGATTTATTTTGTGGGCTCTCTTGTTTCGAGGCTTATTTCTTCTTGTAGGGTTGGTATTGTTGGGGCTTCTGTGGAGGCTTCCATTTTGAACATTTTTTGGCTAGACGTTGGGTCCTCTGTTGGTGCTAGCTTTGCGCACTTTCAGTTGTCTAGGTTGCTTCTAATGATTTTATTGAAAACCCAATTTTTTTTGTTCTTCTTTTGGCTTGGGAAGAACCTTTCATGGCTCGTTAAAGGGAATTTTCTCTATTTGGTGTTGTGCCCCTATTCGGTTATACCATTTTTTGTTGGTTTTACAGGGGTTGAAGTTTTATGGCTTGTGTTGACCCTTTGTGGGGTTTCTTCTGTCTGGGGTTTCTTTTGTCGCTCCTCTTTTCTCGAAGGATGTTGTGTTTAAGCTTTTCCCATGGTTTCCCTTCCAGAGTATGATGATGTTGAGATCTATTAGGGAAAATCTTTTTTTTTGGTTATGGATGATGCCTTTGGAGTTGGTTATTTTGATGGCTTTGGAGTGTGTGCTCTCTATGTTGTTGGATGACTTGATCTTTAAGTCTAGTTTCTTGATTCCATCTCTTCTGATGCCTAAGGTTCCTATGAGTGCTTGTCCTACTAGAGCTGTTTCTTTTAGTTATACTCTATAGATGGTTTCTTCTCTAGAGGTGAAGTTTGCTCTTGTTGAGGTAGAGCACACTCCTATTGAGGTGGATTTGTTTGCTATAGGTCCAGTGAAAATTCCTCTTTTCCTTTTCTCGTTCTTGTTGAGGTGGAGCCAGTATGAGTAGGATTTCGGTTGCTTTGGAACTCTCGCATCTTCCTCTCCTATAGAGGGGTCCCCTATCCTATGGAGGTGGAGTGTGGGATGGTTTTTTAGAATGAATGGAGCTACAAGAATGCTACTACTTTTCAGTCATTTGTGTTTTTGGGTTTAAGGTCCCAACCAAAACCTGATGATGACTCTCTTTTGGATTCAAGGTCCCTGAAAATCTTGGTTGAGGGTTTAAGGTCCCTTCAAAATATTTTAGTTTAAGGTCTCAAGTAAAACTTGTTTGTATTTGGTTAAGGGCTTTTGGCCTCTGCTTTTCCTTTATGCAACATGTGTTGTCCTACTATATTCTTAGTGTTGTTGTTGATTGGTTGTTGATGGTATATGTATACATATAAAAATGGTCATAGTTAATCAAGCTTGTTAATTAATTAAATATGAATTATTTAATTAATATTCTAAAGTCATCTACATATAAATAAATTTAATTATTTATTTATATTGT
>VDFB02058242.1:373583422-374032168 GCA_007258455.2 Sequoia sempervirens | reverse complement strand
GGTCCACGTTTAGAAATTTATGGTGGAAGTCACTTTTGAAACTACCCTATCCTACTTACTTCATTGCAACACTAAATGAGGATGGAGACGCTTGCCGTGTCCAGTGCAAATTCTTATTAGAAGACCAGACCACTAAATGAGAATGGAGATGCAAATTCTTCTGTATAGATTGGAAACAATGGAGACGTATGCGTGTCATGTGCAAATTTTGTCTCGACGGTCAAATTATTCTTTCCATTCACTGTTTGCAATAGTCATTCCACACACGTCGGCTAAATTTGATGGCCCTACGACCGTATATATCGAAGAGGAGATTTTGAGGGAGACCCTAATTTTTTAATTTTGAATTATGTGAAAATTACGATCGATAAGTAGTTACAAAGTTGCAAATAATATAAGCATATTTAACATAAAATCAATATAAAAGTTCAAAATATATATTGAAACAAATGTTAAAAGGATTATAGTTATATGAAAATTTGTCTGAGCAAAAGAAAACATTATTGTTTTTATCTGCTGTTTGTAATAGGTTAGAAAAAACAGAGAACAATATTTGACAATAATGAAAGAGATGACTATCTGCTTTAATAGTGAAAGTCTTACATCCATAAAGAAATTTTACAAATTGGTGGCGAGTACTTGGAATAGGCCCCATGCCATCAGTCTATGGTTTACCTAAAAGATCATAAGAAATGTTCCCTACCATAAAATGGACAAATGTGACATGAGATGATGGGATGGGTAAAGAAATAGTATTTAAATGATCTCATATAATATTATTGAAATCTTTAATAGAAAATATAGTAGAATTGATAATAGAAGTATTAATATGGATGCATTTTAGAAAGATTACAAACATAAAGATTGGAGCCTTTATCTATTTGTTAGGACTTAAAATTTCTTACAATTTTTGAAAAAATTTAAAGTTCCCATGATGAGAAAATTGATTGCAGCGTTCAGAAATACAGTTGTGAAATCTATTCCACTAGCCTACTTTGAAAATTTACAACTTGAAAACCTATTCAATTTCATGTCAAATCACATTGCAAGCATGTTCATCTACCATATGTTAGTGTGTATGTCAGCTTCCTATGGTTTGATTTGATGAAGTTTTGAAGTGCCAAGTTGAAGGATTCTGGGAGAATTTTGATGTTTGCACACAATGAAATCTATGAAAAAGGTCAACTTTGGAGGACAATATCTATTAGCTAGGTGAATTTCTTGATGAACTGATTGGAATTTCAAATTCTCCTCATATTAATGTGCTCCCATGTCCATTTTCAAAACCCGAGCATCTCGTTTGGTATTTTTTCAAAGTAAAAAGCAAATGGGTTTTACACAATTTTAACATTTGCATTCCCAAAAGGTTTCAGAGAGGTCAAATTTGACTTTTAATACTTCATGAATAAAGTGAATTGATGAAGAACCCTTCTACATACATGTTCATGGGACCTAAATAAACTAATTCCCCAAGTTATAGCTTCCCAAGAAGATATCTGATAATTTCTCAAAGTGGCAAGTTGATGGCTTCCAGGTGGTTTTTGATCAATGTAGTTTCAGAAAGAACTGGATGAGCCACTTTGAGCATTGATATTTTGCAATCTTGACTACTTCATGCAAATCTGTTTGGCAACCATATTCCCATGTCATTTCTCTACATGTCATTGCATTCTCATGGTTCTAGAAGAATGTTTGACCAACTTTCCATCGTGATTTTGGAGGCCACTTGACTTATTTTGGTTACAGTGCAAAATTTCATAAACCAAATCTTGATGAGTATCCACTTTATTTTGGAATGCATTTTAAATTTTGATGGTTGTTTTGTATTTTCCTCGCTCCTCTGCTCTTATACGAGTGGCATTCATCAATATTAGTGTTGGTTTTTTTTTTGTGAACCAAACTTAATCTTATCCCTCATCTATGAATTTTCCAGAACTCAATTATTAACAAGGGTAAGGATTGGCCAACACACAAGTGAGGCTCTAAAAGGTCTCACTTCTTCACTTTAGGCTCTGTGAAACCTAGGAGGGTAATCCCCTTTATGCTTATAAGATATTTACTTAATCAAAAACATTTCCATACACAAATGTATTCCTTAGAAAATGCAAAGAAGCTAAAGTTATCAAAGGCTTGGCAAACCTTTTAACAAGTTACTACCTATTGCAAGGAATACAATACTACTTCAATAACTTCTTTTTTTTCTTATGAATTCATTCTTATTTCAAGTATCTAGCTAGGTTCACCAATAGCTCAATTAGTTAAAAGATGAACTAACGAAAGGAGTACTACCTTGTCCAATGGAATAATGGAATTAATCAATAATACAACTACAATCTAACTCAGTAATTAGAGGACTATTGGCATGCTACTTTGTGGCATCCAACTCACTATGTTTAAAATATTACTACTTACCGAACCCCATATCCTTTTCCCACAAACCCATGACCTTATTTTAGCATTTAATTAGCTCATTAAATTAAAGCACAAATAAACCCATTCATTTAGTGCAAGTTATAGAAGATAGATGAAATTATTATTAACAATCTCATTCATAGTTTGCAAGGAAAATAGATAGGAGAACACATATTTTAAAACTAGTATATAATTTTCTTTCATTACTAATATTACTTTGTAAAGCCATTTTAAGATCAAAATACATTATGAATCATACCCTAAACTTGCTTCTGATATATTCATCAACTTATCTATTTACATTATATTGCTCTATGATCTTAGCTTTTTCCTAGAACCTTCTAAGACTCAAGATTTTTCCAAATTGCGTAATCAACCATGAAATCCCCTTTATAAATAGGGGAGCAAAAAGCATCCAGTTGAATTATGATTACATTTCAAACTTCATTTCAAAACCTAATTTCAACTAATTTTGAGAAACTCCCCAGGAAGTTACATGTAATCATTTTGGAGCAGGGGATATTGAAAGATAAAATTCAACCACAAGGTACCATTAGTTGTTGCCGCAACATCCACGTAGAGCAAAATATTCCTTATCAAACCAATTGGAGGACTTCCACATTAGCATGGAAGAGTAAAAGACCAACACCACAAACACGTTGAAAAAGGAAATTTCTGATGCAGAAACTGTGGTGTCATCAAAAACAAAAACAAGGAGGAGATGTTACTTTAAGTCATCAATATTAGAGGATGCTCAAAAAATCCTTGTTTGTGACACAATTGGAGGAACCATCACCACATCATCGTCAAAGTCATTATACAACACCAGGGAGAGAAGGTAATGGCAGTATCCCAAGTCATTGTCACCTTCACCATCTAAAGGGCTATTAGAGAGCACAATGAGAGAATTATGTTTTCCTAGGCAGGCCTTATGACACTCATTCCATTTCTTGGCCTTCTTCACAGGCTTAGTCTACTCCTTTCCCTTAAACTTGACCAATTATTTTGAAATGGTCCTATTTCTTAAGTTGTAGGTACTCTGGACAATGGTTTTCTTCTTTTTACCACAGGCCTTCCCTTTACCCTTTGGAACCAAAGAAGTAGGGACTTCTTGCTCAGAAATATCCTCATGACACTCAAACACACTAAGTCATCCAAACCTCTTAGTTGGCTAAATTGACACACCAAATTTCCCCATTTGCAGGAAATGGGGTGAAAGCTAGCAAACTCAAGATGAAAACAACAAAACCTCTGCAGTTGAAAGCTCAACACTCACACATTCCTTTTATGACCCACACTTCATAATTTTAGAGAAATGAAAATTGTGAGATCAAAGGACAAGTGTTTTGCATTAAATAGACCATTTGGAGCATGCTACAATTAATAATTGAAGAGATCATCATGCGAGTGATTTGATAACTTAGCAGCTTAGTTTAAAATCTAAATCATCGATCTTTGAGGATTTAAAACTTCATCAATGGCAACCTTAGGAATCATTTCTATCTTTTACAATGTGTTCCTAGAAAACAGTGATGCCACCTTAGAAATTTGCCATGTCTACCCTTAATCCTCATTAGTCACATGTGATCTAACAATAATCATGCATCGCCAACTCAATCCATGCTCCAAGTCATTAATATTGGTGAAGTACACAAAGCCAAAATTTGGAGAGAATGATCCTTCATACATTCCACCACTCATCGTAGGCTTTCCCCATCTTTCCAAGGTTCAATCAGCGATGATAGTATTGACGTGATGAACTTTAGCTCATTGATTTGTTCTACTTTAAAACCATATCAATGGTTCTCCATTCGCCTCGCTACTTTCTTCCTTTCCTTATACGATGTCCTCAAGTTCTGCCACATTTCCTTTTCATTTAGTTGTTGTCACCTATCGTTGACACATTTCATCCTTCACTAGTTCTTTCAGCGATGCAAGCATCCATGCGATGAAATCTTAGCCCTTGAAAATATGGTCCATCTTGGATCATGCTCATTTTCCCATCACACATAACTGATTTAACTTCAAACGTTGGATCTCATCAGTGATGAGAGATAAAGTGATGAAGTAAGATTAAAACATGTGCACCTACATGAAAATCAATGATATGAAAGACATCGCTCATAGGATTAATTCAAATTAGAGAAAGAAAGATGAACAGATGACTCCATCTCTCATTGCTATTTTGAAACTTAAGTTTTTGAGAGGATCCGCAATGAGCAATAGGAGAAAAATCCAAAGGTTTCAAGGCTATCACTTATCACTAATTCTCCTCATAAAGTTTGCAAGCAATTAGCAATGATAGATCCCAACAATTTTCTGTGTATCGCTAATACAAAACTTGACGTTCAAAACCAATTTGTGATATGTGAAACACAAGAGATACCTCATACCGCTCATCGTTATTTGAAAATTACAATCACAACCATCTACGATGAACGATGAAGAGAAGAACAAAAGTCCAGAAGTCATTGCTAATCACTAATTCAATACTCAAGGTTCAAGAGTCTTTAGCGATAAACAATAGATCAATGATATAAAGAGAGGCATGATCATTGCCCATCATTGATTCATGTCAAGAGCTCCAAATGCTATCCGCGATGAGTGAAACCAAAGAAATATTGCTCATTGCTTGTCACCAATCTAAACATACCTTTCAAAAACTATCTGCGATGAGTGACAAAGAGAGATGGTCAAAGGAACTTAAGACAAAAAATTTAAGAACATGCCCATAAGTTGTTCTAATGAAGGGGACCATCCTAGGACAACATAGGAAAAGGTCTTCACAATATTTTCAGTCACAAAATGCAAAGGATGTAAAGGCCAAAAAGGCTTTTAATTCAACATTATAAAAAGGAAGAAACTCCAACCTAGGCATGAGGGACCAGTTACTCCATGATCATCAATGACATAAAATGTTTTAATATGACCAACAACGGGCAATAGAAGGTCAATGAAAAATTAGAATGCTACAAGGGTTTAGACTTTAGGGTTTCCTGGGTGAAATTGACAAGAAAATAACAACACTACAAAAACCAAAAATCCAAAGATGAGAGGCATGTTTAAAAATGTAGGATTCTCCAAAATGGAACCAAATTTTTTGAGGGTTCCATCAATTAATTCTCAAGGTCTCAGTTGCTATTATGGAAATGGAGGAAAAATCCATGGGCAAGCATCTTGTAGTGTTATGAATAACCTTTCTTTACTGTGAAAATTAGAGGAGAGGAATCAGTAGGAGTAAACCTCAAAAAAGGCTTAGAGACATTTATTGAGGAATGAGATGATAAAATACATGGATTCATTTGGTGATATCCTTAGATGCATAAGAAAATAAGAACATACCTCTAGGTGATATTCATTATCTAACTATTATAATCTACCTACAAAGATCTTAGAAACTCCCTATAATATGGGACATGGGTGTACATATAAGAAAACACACTATTTATATAGTTGAATAAGTACACAAGTGGGCATAACTTTAACAAGATTGCACCAGTATATTCACATGCAGCCCTGATCCTACTACTTAGGTTGTCAATTTAGTAAAATTACAAGGAGAAGATCACCCTTTAATATGAAATGCCATGCTCTCCAATTGTACAAGTGTTAATAGCATGTCATCTGACACTAAAGGAGAGGTGTTTCTTGCTTAGAGAGATTTCATTCATGGAGTTGATCCAGACATCATTATTAGACACAACATGTGCAAGTTTGATTTACCTTATCTCATTTAACGGGCAGAAATGTTGAACATTGTAGAATTCCTTATCTTGGGTCATATTCAAAAAAGTCTTGTTTGGGAACTAAGGGCATAGTATTTTCATTGAGGCAACATGGTATTCAAGAAACACACTTTCTTGAGATGACTTGTGCTACTAGTGTTCTTTTAGCATTTCTTCTTTTTTAAGGTACAAAGCATCAACGTCTTGTATTAAATATTAATGAAATCAAAGAAAAGTAATCTTTGAATCCAACTATCAAAAGATGAGGGTCTAGTTAGGAAACTAGTGTCTCAAACATTACTTAGTTTTTCTGATGATTCCCAAGAGGACAATAAAGTATGATCTATCAAAATATTCATACACTAATTGTGAGGATAGGGTATTCTAGGCATAACCTTTCGCACAAATAGTGAACCTTTCAAGAAGGAAATGCAAAGATTCACATATTTAATAGTAAGTATGATAAGAGAAATGAATCAAAAATACAAAAGGTGGAGGATCAATTCAGGTCAATAAATGATCTATCACAAATGTTGAGGGTTTTTAGCTCCACCCAGATTTGCTAACCTCTAAGCATGAGAAACTAAGCATACTATAAGTAAGGAATAGGCCGATGCAAGTGTCTCAGATTTCAAAGAAGACAATATCAGAGAGAAACTAAAAATTTATACCTCTTTTGATGAAGATGCAACACATGTATCTTACCCAAGAACAATCTAAAGGTATTGATATGAGCGATAAATTCTCAAGCCATTCATAGGACTCAAAGAAAAACAATGTAGATGAAGATTAAATACAATCATATTATGCTTAGTTTACCAAGCATACTATAAGTAAGGAATAGGCCGATGCAAGTGTCTCTAATATCAAAGAAGACAATATCAGAGAGAAACTAAAAATTTATACCTCTTTTGATGAAGATGCGACACATGAATCTTACCCAAGAACAATCTAAAGGTATTGATATGAGCAATAAATTCTCAAGCCATTCATAGGACTCAAAGCAAAACAATGTAGATGAAGATTACATACAATCATATTATGCTTAGTTTACCAAGACTACTTATACTGAGGATCACGCCGGGCATATTTTTGGACATAAGGAAAAACAAGAGCAGTACAATGATAGGGAATAAAGCAAAGATATAAATGGATGATAAAGTTGAAAATGCTATTATAAGTATGTATGGACAATGAATTCTAATCCCAAACCCTTTGAGAATTGATTCAGGAGGTGGAAAAATGGTGTGAGACACTCATGGCATTGGGACTTAGCTGATAAATAACATTTAATGGATTACTAAGTTCATATGGTAAATTTTGATTATATGATAAAACAACAACTGTGATAAATAAAATATAGGGACTTCATTTCCCATAATATAATTATTAGAGTTTTGGAGGTGGTTCGAGTTTAAGTTCTACTATTGGCATATCTGTGGAGGTGGATGGGTCTAATGAAGACAAGAATGTGGATGGAGATGTGCTGGTTTTCTTGCTGGAGGTGTCGATGCCTTCTTTTCCAATCACTGTTGTTGAGGACATGGGTGCAGTGTTGGCCTGCTGCAAGAATTTCTCTTGCAGTTCCATTTTCTACTCAGGTCTTCCTCTATTGGTACTCCTCCTTTTGGGCTTTATTTTTATTTTTCTTTGGCTCTAGGCTTCCTGGTGGCTTCCTTGGTGCTAGGTGTGGTTTGTGGGTGGATTATGACGGGGCTATCTGTGGTAGGAGTTTGCATTATTGCAGCCCTTGACTGGCATGTTGAGTCAAACAGAGTTCTTCATGGTTTTTCACTCCTTTCTTTCTCTTCATTTGCTAGTATCCCTCGCCTTGCTCTTCTCTTTGGGTTCCCTTGTGGCTTGTAGCCTTTGATTTATTTTGTGGGCTCTCTTGTTTCGAGGCTTATTTCTTCTTGTAGGGTTGGTATTGTTGGGGCTTCTGTGGAGGCTTCCATTTTGAACATTTTTTGGCTAGACGTTGGGTCCTCTGTTGGTGCTAGCTTTGCGCACTTTCAGTTGTCTAGGTTGCTTCTAATGATTTTATTGAAAACCCAATTTTTTTTGTTCTTCTTTTGGCTTGGGAAGAACCTTTCATGGCTCGTTAAAGGGAATTTTCTCTATTTGGTGTTGTGCCCCTATTCGGTTATACCATTTTTTGTTGGTTTTACAGGGGTTGAAGTTTTATGGCTTGTGTTGACCCTTTGTGGGGTTTCTTCTGTCTGGGGTTTCTTTTGTCGCTCCTCTTTTCTCGAAGGATGTTGTGTTTAAGCTTTTCCCATGGTTTCCCTTCCAGAGTATGATGATGTTGAGATCTATTAGGGAAAATCTTTTTTTTTGGTTATGGATGATGCCTTTGGAGTTGGTTATTTTGATGGCTTTGGAGTGTGTGCTCTCTATGTTGTTGGATGACTTGATCTTTAAGTCTAGTTTCTTGATTCCATCTCTTCTGATGCCTAAGGTTCCTATGAGTGCTTGTCCTACTAGAGCTGTTTCTTTTAGTTATACTCTATAGATGGTTTCTTCTCTAGAGGTGAAGTTTGCTCTTGTTGAGGTAGAGCACACTCCTATTGAGGTGGATTTGTTTGCTATAGGTCCAGTGAAAATTCCTCTTTTCCTTTTCTCGTTCTTGTTGAGGTGGAGCCAGTATGAGTAGGATTTCGGTTGCTTTGGAACTCTCGCATCTTCCTCTCCTATAGAGGGGTCCCCTATCCTATGGAGGTGGAGTGTGGGATGGTTTTTTAGAATGAATGGAGCTACAAGAATGCTACTACTTTTCAGTCATTTGTGTTTTTGGGTTTAAGGTCCCAACCAAAACCTGATGATGACTCTCTTTTGGATTCAAGGTCCCTGAAAATCTTGGTTGAGGGTTTAAGGTCCCTTCAAAATATTTTAGTTTAAGGTCTCAAGTAAAACTTGTTTGTATTTGGTTAAGGGCTTTTGGCCTCTGCTTTTCCTTTATGCAACATGTGTTGTCCTACTATATTCTTAGTGTTGTTGTTGATTGGTTGTTGATGGTATATGTATACATATAAAAATGGTCATAGTTAATCAAGCTTGTTAATTAATTAAATATGAATTATTTAATTAATATTCTAAAGTCATCTACATATAAATAAATTTAATTATTTATTTATATTGTTCACTTTTATAATTCTTCTACCTTACTTAAATAAATAAGTTTATTTAATTATTACCATCTTCCATCTTCCTCTTAATTA
This sequence comes from Sequoia sempervirens, assembly GCA_007258455.2. Lineage (NCBI taxonomy): Eukaryota > Viridiplantae > Streptophyta > Pinopsida > Cupressales > Cupressaceae > Sequoia > Sequoia sempervirens. Next base: position 374,022,813 of record VDFB02058242.1, on the reverse strand, counting down.
AATTAAATAAATTTTATAATTTATTTATATTAATTATCATATTATTCTAAATTTGAATATATGAATTCAAATAATGGAATATTCCTCCAAACACTTTCTTCATCTCACAGTTAAACTAAATATTACAAATATTTAATTTAACACCTTTTTCTCATTTCATGCATAATTAAATATTTTAAATATTTAAGTACCTTCCATTTTCATCTCTCACACATAATTAAATATTAAATATTTAATTATGGAAACTTCTAAATCCATTGTCACATGTAATTATTTAATTATGGGATTTATCTTCAACTACAAAACCAACTCATAACTAAAGATGACAAATGGCAAGTTGCCTCTATTTTTGAGTCAAAGGTTTTGTGGGAAGGAAACATCTTCCATTATTATCTCAACCTTCCATATTTTTTCTCAACTTCTAGAATCTCTCACCGTTCATCTTGACGAGCTTGATTTCAACCGTTGATCACATCAACCAATCAGAATCTTTTGAAAACTCTATAAATACCTCTATGAATCCAAGCATTGGTTACACACGCACATACACATGCATTCAAGATAGGCAATTTGCATTTTAGCATTATTATTATTAGCTATAGTATTCATAATTTCATAGTTTTACATTCTCGCAATCATGTTTAGTTTAAGCATGTTAATCATATCTTAGAATAGTATGCATTCATCTTTAATCTCATTCTCTAGGAAGACTGTTTGCTGAGCCTAGCAAATGATCCGAGAGCAAGCTAGAGTCGACAAAAACACTGGAGATAGAGGACGATAGGACAACATCAAGGACAGAAGAATGAGTTTGCACTCCTTTTATTTGATTTTCTGTTTTGATATAATGTTTTATTGGTGTGTGTGTTTTTTTTTTAATCTACATTTGATAGCTTAATTTAAATCACACATTTTCTAGTGCTCACTGTGTGGCCTTTTCCCCGGTTTTGACATCTACTTACATGTTTTTTAATAGGATCTCGCATTCTAGAGTTTGGATTTCCAGAAAATTTTGCATTTTAGCGCATCTGTGGGTAATTTTAGCACATCCAGGACTTCTTTCAGTGCTTCTGCAGGTCTTTTGGTGCATTCGGGAACTGTTTCAATGCATCCAAAAATTTCTTTAGCGCATCTAGGGAACAAAATAGTGCATCCATTTAGCTCACTTCATTTAAAACTATCTAATTTTTTTTTTTGTATTCTTAGATTAGCACATTTAAAGTTTTCCACAACACTTATGAGGTTTGTTTTAGGGCATTGACTATTTGTTTTAGCACATACGTGTGATCTTTTAGTGCATGCAAGTGTAACTAAACAAAGTTCTAAGTCTGACACCTTCCATAGACATAGTTTTTTTTCTAGTTAAAAAGAAGCAACCCTAGGGTAGACACATCAATGTAAAATGAACCAATCCTAGGATAGACATGGAATTTAAAAAGAAGCAATCCTAGGGTAGTCACCACACATCAATGTTTTGGTTAAAATGAATCCAATGTTTGTTGTGAAGCAACATCTTCACATAGATTAAATCATTATCATTTGGGCTCTAAAAAGAACACTGTCTTCTTTGTTTGTGGCAATAGGTCTATGCTCTCCCCTTAACTGGGTGATCAGAATACCAGACTTGCCTTTTCAATTCCTACAATTTTAATTTTTTATTACATCCTTTAGAGGGCCTGCTCTTGTGGAAAAAAAGTACTCACCCAAGAGGAACAACCAAAGTGGGTTCAAACCAAAGCCAAGTTATTCCACCCCACTATAAAATTTAAAGAAAATCTGGGGAAACTCACTTTTTCTGGTAGTGTGCAAGATAACCATCCTCAAAGCCTTTGTTATAAAGGTTGGGAGGCCTCCTAAGGGAGTCTATTATTGTCGCACCGAATGGAAACCCTTACAGAGAACATAGTGTAGTAGCCAACCTTGTTAGTTTCTGAACATCCTAATAATCACAGTGCAAGGGGAGGGAAGAATCTGCCCCAAAGACACTCACCATATAACTACCAAGGACCGTTTGCTCAGGGGATCCAGTATCCACTTCCGTCACTCTAAGTACATTCTTGGAAAGGACAAAAACATGGGCACCCCTTCAGGGGTGACATAGTTGTGTGAGTCAACACAGTTCTAAGATGTGGGTTGTGGTTATTGTTATGCCATGCATAACCACCCCATTTTATTCTGGAACAAAATGGGTCCCCCTTTCTCTTTCTGGTTTCTTTTGCTTTTGGTTACTTGATTTCCTCTTTGGGGGTGCTTCTATTTTATGACTAGGTTTTTCTGTTGTTCTACTTGATTTAAATCTTGGTTTTGTCTCAACTTGAATTGGTTTCCTTCTTGCTAAGTATTCAATGAAATAATCACAAGTAACAGAATAGTTTATTTTAATATGTCTCATATGCTTCGAGACTGATGCAGGCCTTTCCTTTTGTAGGATTAAATCACATGTACAAGATGATATTTATCAAGGGAACTCATTTGGAAAGCATTCTTCAGTCCAGTTGGTCACATTTTTCATCTAAGAAGAAAGTCAGCAAGACCTTGCTAATGTCTTGCCGACTACCAGTGCATTCTGTCGATAGGCATATGTGTTTCATATCGGCAAGACCTTGAAGATGTTATGACGATTGAAATTCATATGCAGTTGCCCATCGGCAACACATCAGTCATTGTCCCGGCAACTGGGAGTCTCCTATCAGCATAAGGATTTGACCTTGCCATAGGGTCTCGGCGAGATCCTTATGTTTCACCGACCAACGCCGAGGGGTATACCTTTTCGGTGAGAAGCTTTTGCTATGCGGAGATGTCTTGGCGAATGCATAGGGTCTCACTGACAAAGCACAAGGGGAGATTTTTCCATAAGTCTTTACGACAAGGGCATCCCCTCCAGGAAAAGGAAGATGCACGCTAAGAGGTCTGGCCGAAGTTTGAAGGTCATACCGAAGCAAAAGCAGCCCAAGGAGAACAAGAGGAAATTAGGGAGACTCCAAATGAATGAGGAACATTCGCTATGACTTCTTTCCGACCCAGCGAAGTCTTGCCGATAAGAATAAGCTTGGGGAGAATGAAAGGGGGCTTTGCCATGAGATCACAGTGATAAAAGCGACATCAGCATAGTGATTTGGGATCGCTATGAGGTCTCAGCGACTGAGCGATGTCTTCTCGAAACAATAGGGGATCGCCAAAAGGTAACGCTCTCAGTGAGAAGTCTTGCCAACATGAGGAAGTCACACCGAAAAGGCCAAGCTCGGGGAAACTAAAGGAACTCAAGGAGACCCTGAGAAAATGGAATAGGTTCGATATGATATCTTGTTGACCCAATGATGTCTCCCCGACATAAAGAAATGGGCTCGCCGACAAAACGAGGACTTCACCATGTGGTCTTGTCGATACGTTGAGGTCTTGTTGATAGCGGTGGGTTCACAAATGAAAAAGAGATATCGGTATAACCAAGGGGAGCTCGCCATGACCTTGTGCCGATTAAAAAGTCTTCCCAAAAGGAAAGTGAACTCTGAGCCAGAGGGAGGGATATCATCGCTGTGATGTCCTACCGATGAGCGGCTATCTTGCCGATGTTCTTTTGAGCTCAATATGACTCCCACGACTCACCGAAATGTCTCACCAACTACCCCATGCTACCCCAATAAAGGATGGGATTGCATATATGGGAGACATATATGGTGTCTCACTGACATGCGATACCGCTCAGACCACTTTTGACCGCCCAGGAAGCTTGCATGGCATATGGCCAACCAATCAGAGGAAGCCCAAAAGAGTGATTCATTGGTCCCTTTGACCGATTGATTATTCCTGGGTAAGAAGACCAACAGAATGCAAACCAGATGAATTCATTCTGAGAGCAGAAAGCGGTGGATCAACTCAGGTGAAAAGTTTAGATCTACAGGGAGGCCTAATGGTGCTTCTAGAAGTGGTCAACGGATAGAAAGGTCCAGAACATAAAGGAGGCCAAGAAGAATGAAGAAACCATGACTCATAGGGACAGTTGTAGTGACTACAGCGCAAGGGGGTAGATCAATATTAATGGATATATTCTAAGCATTCAAGGTGACCCCAACAAGATTCAAAGATAGACACAGAGATAGAAGAGTCAATGCTGCAGCCACAGAAGATCTACAAATCACTCCCATTACAAGCATCATCAGCATGGATAGCAGGGTTTCACATTGAATGCAGTATTGACTCTCCTCAAAAGATCTGAGAGCTGACTCTGCAGGAAGCAAATATTTTGTAAACCCTAATACAGGGGGACAACACATTATTTTGGATGCATTATGTATGTATATAAGGCATTCTTTCCTCTTTGTAAAAAGTTAGAACCTATGGAGAACAGACAGTTAAGATTAGAACTTCTAAAGTTAGAAAGTAGGAGTAGAACTGGTAGTTAGGAGTTAGATTAAGTAGAAAACTAATGTATCTTTCAGTTTTCTCAGCAGATGGAAACAATTTGGAGCCACAAATTTTTTGTACAATGGTGATTGTGCCAGTTTGTAAATGTTGCCTATCTGTTTTATGGGTAGTAGAAGCAACTAGATCTTAATCTACTTCATGTTGTGTTCTAGAATGGTGTTTTTCTTGAATTAATCATTTGATTTGAGAAGCTTTCAAGGATTGGGTCTTATTTTATGTTTTTTTTAAATAGATGAATTGCAATCTACTGTTGAAATCAACATCGTGAATGAATGAAACTGTGTGTTAGTCACAAGTTAAGTTTTTTTTGCAGTTTTAGTTAGGAATTCCTTGGGAGGTGATAGGTCTAGTTAATTCAGACATGAAGTATCATTCTTTTATGTTCCAAAGCCCTGATTTGTCTTTTTATGTTTCTTTAAGAACCCTGGTTAGAATAGATTTAAATTCGTGTTTAACTCCATAACAGTCCAAAAGCTCAACACCAACAGGCCCCTTGAACATTACTGTTACATTGACCACTGAGGGACATCAACATAGTTGAGAACCAACTACAAGGACCTTGGGAGCTAAGATATCCATGTGATCATCTTTCTCTTTCAAGAGAAATAGAGTAGCAATATTCTATTTGCATGTTGTTGTGCCAAAAGGGACATCAACAGAGACTAGCGCTAGAAGGAGGGCCTATGAGTAATTTTGGATCATTGTGAGTTGGATTGGGTCAGGTCTTGGAAAACCCAGCTCTAATTGGTAGCCCTTTGTATACACCAGGATTTGGCCATGGAATCTCTGATCATTTGTATGATAGGCTTCCATTATTTTTCCCTAACAATGGGAAAAATGCTTCTGAACATGTCAAAATTTGTAGGAGTATATTCATTTTCCTCTACATTCAACATCAGGATATCATCTACCAATTATTTGTCCAAACACGTCAAGATACAGCCAGGTGATGGTATGATAATCTGCCACTAGAATCTATTTATTCATGGATAGAACTAGAAATCTTATTCTTAGATCAGTTTGATCCTCATGCATTACACCCATTACATGAATTTGCAACTACAAAAAGGATACCATCAGAACAAATTCATCAATTTAATCATATATTTTTGTTCATGTATCAAAGGGTTCAATCTTTAGATTTGGTTGTGAATGATTTTATACTGATAGAACATTATTATTGGGGTTTAAACCCCTCATTTTCAACCAAAGTTAGATGTTGTGGTGAGGCTACATCTTTGCATGATGCGTTGAGAAAAGCACTCTTGTTGACACAATTTGGAGGTGACACTAGAAATTCAGAGAACCAAACTCAGGGTTATAATCCTCTTGTGCTTGGAAACTACCATCATCTGTAGCCTTATGCCGCTCCACTCACCATCCCTACCTAGATGCAATCATTCTCACCAAGCAGCTACGACCTTCCTAAGGTTCCAAGCACCCCATTCCCCAACACCCCACATTAGGTCAATTGCATACAAGACCACTGGGAGAACTCATTTGATCAAAATGAGAGTCAAGGTGATGAGGAATGGATAAAGGAACATGGTTCATGTTGGCTAGATATCCCATGTGCACAAAAGTGAATAAGGGAGAAATTGGAAGAGCTAGGAGGTTTGAAACTATCAAAACTTGTTGGGCCAAGCGGGTGTAGGATACATCGAACTAATCAACACTCTCAGATGGATTGCCATGTCTTCCTGGGGAGGATGGAATTGTATTTCAACTAGCTAATCTCTATTGAAGGGATACTTATGGAAGATCCTTGGAGTACGTGTTTCCCAAATGAAGAGGATGGAATAACTAGCACATATGAAAATGATGATTAGTCCCTCCAAAATGATGAGAGTGACTATGTGGAAAGGTTTAATTCTTCCCCATCTTTTGACGACCTTGATCCTTGCATCGAGATGGATTCAACAACTGATGAAACTCCTCTACCTAGTGAGCACTTGGTAGAAGTGGAGAATAGATTCATCGATGTATTTATAGATTCTTTCATGATGGTGGATGAGGAAGAAACACACCTTGATGGGTTAACATAAGAGGACGACTCTGCTGATTTAAGTAGTGAATGGATTAAAGTAGATAACACACTTCAAGATGAGATTGCCAATGAACCTGGTGGTCAAGGACAAGAATTTAAATTCCAAAATGAAATCTTAAGGGAGGGATTTTGGGTTGATGTGCAGATCAGTCAAGATCTCCCTAAGTAAATTCATGATGGGGTACATTTGGATGAAGCAGAGGAATGCCAAGAAAAGGACCAAGAGGAATATGAATTGAGAAATTGTTTTCTTGACTTTGACTCTATGCACCCAAATGAGTTCGAAGGAAATCCTTGTTCACCGTGTGACAATATCCTTGACCTTAATGGTGATAAGCTGGATACAGATTCTCAAACCCTTGGGGTTGACATGTTTTAGGAGAATGTTGAAGGTAAGACTTCATCTCAAGAAATTCAGAAATTTTTTGACTCTATGCCCGAGATGAATATAGAGATGCTAGTGAGTGAATATCCTGACTACAAGATGGACCTTGTTTCAGTTGTGTTCCATGAGTCGAGACCTCGTGAAGAGGAGATCATACAACACAAACCTGCATTGGTAATTGGAAATCTCCAGAATCAGGTGGTGTCCTTTCATTATCCTCTATGTTTTAATAATTTTTAGTTTGATTATGACATTAGGGATAGTAAAACATGTTTGAGGATAAATCATGACAAAACTAAGAACCTACAGTTGATAATATTGCTCATAAACTTTACATTTCTAAGTATAAAGATAAATTTGCTAGGTTTAAAAATGTGCCTAGTAGGTTAATATTGTTGCACATAATGAAAAATTAGTCAAGTCAATGTACAAATTTTTACAGTTTTGTGTTTGTAAAGCTTAGCTTTTGAGTTAGTTTAGGATTAGGATAGGTTAGTGTTAGTTTTTTTTATTTAGTTAGTTTTCCTTTGTTTTGTCTTTTTCCTTTTCCTATTCCTTTTTTTTTTGTTTGTAAATAGTTTGTTTTTCTATTTGTAAATATTTTGTCTATTTGTAAATAATGTTGTTTGTTTGTTTGTCCTTTTCTTTCTGTCTTTCTGTTTCCTTGGTTCTTTTGGTTTCTGTTTTGTTTTTTTCTTTGGGGTTTTCCTATTTCTTTCCATCTTAAAATGGTGGTTGTTATCTAAGGCATACTTTGGTCATTAGGAGAAGAATGGTTTAGATATTTTTAGATATGTTGATTGGGTGATTCTATCCTAAACTTTTTCCTTATGCCCATTGTCAATAAGAGTTGTGGAAGGTTTTGAAAAACAAGGTGCAAAGTAAGTAGCCTTCATCAGCTCCCCTAAATCTATCACAAATCAATAAGATCATCTCCTCTTGTAATGGTATATTTGTCCTAGGATGACAGTGTTGTAATATTTGAGTGAAAATTTTGATTTCCAAGTGTTGTTATGAGGTCCATGGTAGTTTTCAACCCAGATCAGATGTTAACCATTTGACATATTGAAAAAAGAGAATTAAATGAAATATCTGACACTTCCAAGGAAAACAGAAAATATTTTTTAAAAAAAAAGATTTAATATGAATGGGTGATTCTAGTATCTCTACCAGGGCTATGGACACCTGGCTGGTAGTAGAGAAATGCTCTGAGAAAGCTAAAGGCATCTCCATTGGGGCTATGGATGCCTGACTGGTAGCGGAGCAATTCTCGGGATATCATTACATGACAGCTAAATGAAATCAACTCATGTAGCTCAAATCTTGCACATTATTATTCAAAAGATGAGGAAAATTTCATGAAAGGATGATGCACTATCAAGCACACACATGGATTCAGGGGTAGCCAGTGTTGGCTTACATTTGAGATTCTAGCTCAACCTTACTTACTAAAATTGACCCAACTGGAGTTGTGATGTTCATGAACCAGGACTTTGAGGGAGCACAAAGATCTCTGCAAGCTAAAACACTTGTTACAGGGAGAAGCAAAGAGAAACAACACAGCCAAAAATGCTCAAAAATCTAGAGCTCAATATTGCCAATGTAAAAGGATTAATTTACAAAAGAAAATATTACAACCTCATATAGGTAAAAAACCTAAAAAGGAAAACTCTAGGCTTGCACATTAATAATTAATAAAATATTTAATTATTATGCACCTAAAGTTAGCTTAAGTGTAAAAGAGATAAAAGGGAACTTAATTAATTAACCAAATATTATTTAATTAATCAAGTAAATAACCAATTACTCTAACACCCCCCCTTAAGCTAGACTTAGGGAGAAGCTAAAGCCTAGAAGAAGCTACTGAAAGCAAAGAACAATGGGTCCCGACAACAAGGCCAGATCAGGTACCCAAGTATAAGGAAATCTCTATGAAATGGAGAAAAAGGAGAAAACTTAGTGGGAAAAAACTCCTATCCAAAAAGAGATAGAAGTACATGCTGAAAGAAACATGAAGGAAGGAAGGCCTCATAAAGACCCCCCAAGGACAAATTCCTTCACCCCAAGCATAGAGCATAACTGATGATACCACGGTGAGGCAAAAGGCTTCGTGAAGATGTCAACAACCTGCTCAACAGTGGGAATATACTCCAAGATGAGAGAACCATCCTGAATCAACTGTCTGATGAAATGCATATGAAGCTCAATGTGCTTCATCCTCTGATGCTCCACTGGGTTGCGAGAAATGTGTATAGCACTCTAATTATCACACCAAAGAATAGTGGGACTATCAAGAGGAAAACCAAACTCAGTCATCAACTGTCGAAGCCATAAAATCTCCTGACTAGCGAGCATAGCAGCTCGGTACTCAGCCTCTGTAGATGATAATGTATGAGCAGTCTGCTTCTTGCAAGACCATGTGATAGGACCAGAGCCAAGACAAAAAACAAAGCTAGAAGTAGACTTTCGATCATTGACATCACCATCCCAATCTGAGTCAGTGTAGCCAACAATGTGAGGATCCCCTGATGTGTAGTGAATGCCATAAGAAAGGGTGCCCTGAATGTACCTCAAAATACATTTGGTAGCTTGCCAGTGACTCTCATGAGGATCATGGGAGAATTGAGAGACAAGGCCAATTGCAAAGGAAAGATCAGGATGAGTGTGAGTCAGGTACAACAAACAGCCAACCAACTTCCTGTAAAGTGTAGAATCTATAGGAGTGGGGCAAGTAGTAGTTAAAACAACCCCTAAATGAATAGGTGTGGGGGTAGGCTTGCAATCAAGCATTCCAAATCGCTGAAGCATATCAAGAGCATACTTCTGCTAGTGAATGGATATCCCATCAGAAGATTGAATCACTTGAAGACCAAGAAAATAGTGCAAAAGACCAAGATCTGTCATCTCAAACTGCTCCATCAAAGCTTGTTGAGCATGCTGAAGCATAGACGATGAGCTACCTGTGAGGATGATATCATCAACATATAGCACAAGAATCAGGATCTCACCCTCAAGTTTCTAAATATAGACTGTGGGATCAGAATGACAGCGTGTGAAACCAGTGGAGAGCAAAAAGGAGTCCATCTTCTCATACCAAGCCCGAGGGGCCTGTTTGAGACCATATAATGAATGCCAAAGTCTGAAAACCAAAGAAGAATCCTAAAAAAATCCTTGAGGCTACTCCATATAGATCTCCTCCTATAGATCACCATGCAAGAATGCACTCTTCACATCCATCTGATAAATGGACTAGACCCTAGAAGCTGCAAGAGATAGTACAAAGTGAATAGAATTCATCTTGGTGACAGGGGAAAATGTCTCAGAGTAATCAATACCCTCAACCTACGAGAAACCCTTCACAATAAGACGTGCTTTGTACTTATCAATAGAACCATCAGCAACATACTTGGTGCGATACAACCATCTGCACTGAACCATTTTTTTGCCCTTAGGAAGAGGACAAAGATCCCAAGTACTATTCCTCATCAAAGAAGAATACTCCTCCATAGCAATATCCCACTCAGGGTGACCTGTCACCTCTGAAAAACTTCTGAGGATCCTCTGAAAGAGGATGACTCAAAAGACTAGAACCTCCAGTATGAGAATAGGTGTGATGAGTGTCTGAAGGATCATCTACCATAGATCCTACTGCCTCAATAGTAAAGCGAGCCCATTTGGGCATCTGAGGTGGAGCAATTGGAGGTGGAGATGGTGGATCATTAGCATCCTCATCAGAATCATCCTCAATAGATTCCTGAAGAGTTGTAGTGTGAGGAGTAGGTAGTGAAGTAGACACTGGAGACAGGGTATCCACTGTGGGAAGGCGCTCATCAAACCAGACATCCCATTGAAATAGGACCTCTCTGAAATCAAGATCAAACAACCTGTATTCCTTAACATCCTCACAATAGCCGACAAAAATGAGGTGTCGACACTTCTGCTCCCTGGCTCTCCTCTGAGCATCAGGAATAAATTCCCATGCTTCACTACCAAATACTTGAAATGATGAAACATCAGGCTTGTCATGAGACCAAGCCTCCTCAGGAGTCATATGTCGAATCGCCTTGTGAGGCATCCAATTCTGAATATAGTTGGCACAATTTATTGCCTCAGCCCAAAAAGATAGATCCATGGACCTGGACTGAATCATACAATTCACCACCTCCCGTCAAGTCCTATTATTTCTCTTAGCGACACCATTCTGCTGAGGGGTGTAGGGAACAGTAAATTGATGTTGCAAACCATGCTCAATGCAAAAATATCTGAAAGCCTGATTCACATACTCCCCCCCATTATTTGTACGTATTCGATGAATAGAAAGGTCAGACTACTTCTCTACAAATGTCTTGAAGATTCAAAAGGAATCAAAGACATCAGACTTGTACTTAAGAAAGTACACCCATGTGCGTCTAGAGAAGTCATCAATGAAAGTGAGTACATACTTGGCCCCAGAAAAATAAGGAGTGGGAAATGACATGAGGTCACTATGAATCAACTCCAAGGGTGCTAAAGCACGAGTGGCTCTTTCCTTCAGAAAGGGATCCCTGTGATGCTTTCCAAGCACACAACCATGACAAATACCATCAAGGTAGGAAATCTGTGGAAGACCAAGAACAAGTGCATGTGTACTCATTTGTTGAAGATATCTGTAATTGACATGGCCCAAATGCTCATGCCAAAGCTTACTCACTAAATCTGCATGTGCTATGAGAGATGAACCTGTACCTTCAGAAGGATCAAATCCATCAAATCTGTAAAGACGAGATGCAGTATCAACATACCTAGTAGCCACAACCAAATCAAAGTCATGGAGGTCCCGAATAACCACATCATGTGGTGATAACTCAACTGTCTTACTAGAGCCAGAATGGAAAATCTGATAAATGGATAGGAGGTTCGTTGAGATGTCAGGAACAACTAGAACATCCTATAGAGTACCCCCATCCAAAGAGAAAAAACCTGAACCCAAGACTGAAAGTTGTGTAGAGTCACCCACTGCAATCTGTGAAATACCACAAAAGGCAAGAGAAGTGACCAACTGTGGAGTGTGAGTCATATGGTGAGAAGCACCAAAATCTAAAATCCAAGTGGACCCAGAGGTCGATGTTCGAGTAGTGAGAGCATGACCTTTCCATATGGAAGGAGAAGACAACTGAGGTGAGGAGATGTGATGTTGCTACAGGGCTTCCTCTAAAGCCTCTAATCATTTCCAACACCTCGAAACTGGATGTCCTTCCTTGCCATAGAAGCTGCAAGTGTCTCCTAATTTCTTCTTAGTATTGGAGGAAGACTCACCAAACTTCAAAGATTTCCCCTATTTCGGATTAAGTGGTGGTTTGGAATTAGATTTAGAAGGTGGTTTGGAGGAATGCTCACTACCTGTAAAATCTTTCTTGGGCTTCGGTTTCTGCTTCTATTTCTCCTTAGATGAATGAGCAACCAATGCTTTGTTCTTTGATCCTGAGAGCATAGAAATCTGAGAAAGGTGTGACTGCTCATGAGATAAACACTCACAAAACACATCAAAGGTAGGCATGGTAAAATGAGCACCTAGGCCATCCATGGTGGAATAGAATGAAGAAGAAAATATCTGAAATGGACCATGAAGCTTCGAAAGGATCAAGTAAATGCACTCTGTGTCTGACTTATTCTTGCCACAACCCTGTAAAATAGTGCGGATAGTTTTGAACTTGGTCAAAAAGTCCTCAATAGTGGGAAATGATTCAGGTAATAGTGAAGTCAGCTCTACCTTAATCTATAATGCTTAGAACTCATTAATGGTCCCAAAAAGTGTCTCAAACTTCAACCAAATGGCTCGAGGAGTGAGAAAAGCATCAAGGTGAAATAGAAGGTTGTCTGAAACGTGCAGTGATAACAAACCCATAGCTTCATCTATCTTGTTCCTATGCTGATGAATCTCAAAAAGATACTACAATTGAGGTTGAACCTCATCTAGATAAGACCACAACCCTCATGACCTGAGAAGCCTCGTCATGCGAGACTTCTAGGTGTGATAGTTGTATGATGTGAGTAACTCAACTGAGGATTCTGCCATGAAACCCTGCACCTGTACCTATACCTGTACCTGCTAGTGTTTTTTATTATTATGTGATCTTTCATAATAGACAAAAAATGTAGAAGGTTTTGATTGTTTTGAGAGTTTTGGTGTTCTTATTTTCTAGAATAAATGACAGAAAGCGAGAAAAAAACACCCCCCACAAGAGATAAACCCAAACCCTAGTACAAACTAAGAAAGAGGAAGCAATGCATAAGCAAAAAAGCTTAAAAAAATTCTTGTGTACCTGAAGAAAACTCTGAGAAAAAGGATCACATATCTTAATAGAGTAGGCTGAGAGCTTTCCAACGCCTATTCATTTTTGAAAAGTGGAGTTTGTATGCCGATTTTATGGCCTCGGAAGTGCAGAAAGAAGACCCCACTTTGACTCAAAAAAAATATAGTCAAAAGTAAAATTGGGAAAAAAATACCAATACCATGATGTCTGGCACGGAAGTAGCTTTCCAACGGTATCTCGTTTGAAAAAAATGGAGACTGTATGCTAATTATTGACCCGATTTCATGAAGCCTCCTAAAAAAGCACAATTTTGCCTCCTTAAGCCCTAGGGGCTAAAAAAATAAGCCCCTGGTCTGCTGAGTGACTAGGGGGCTGGTGGAAGGTGGAGGGTTGAAGCCCTTGGTCACCAATGTGACCGGCGCGCTGGGAGCGTGGGCTGGCAGGGAGCTCGGTGAGCTGGGTGACGACGGGAGCTCGGGCGGCGGCCGAGAAAAAAAAGTAGCGGTGAGTGGTGGCGATGAACGGCCGGAGAAACCCAGTGGTGGTAGGGGCAACACCAAAGGTTGTGGTGGTGGGAGCTTGATAGAGAAGGCCCGACAAGGGCAGTGCCTGAAAGAGTTGCGATGACAGAGGTGGCAGGAGTCGAAACTTGGCAGTGGCGGTCGGCCAAAACATAGCCGAGGCTAGCGACAGGAGCTCGAAGAGCTCAAGGAGACGGCAACGGGAGTCAAAGTAGCAGCAGAGCGACAATGGCATAGTAAAACCAGGTATCAGAGGGCGCCGAAAAAAAACTAGCGGCAGTGAATGGATCCTAGCGAGAATCGTGGACGACACTGGTGGTTGACGGAGGCTGGCAGGGAACTGCCGACGATAGTACCTGGAGAGCCCGTGGTACCCTGCGTACCATGGGCGTAACTCCACAAAGAAAAACACCTACAGTACCTACAGGGCTGGCTGTACTGAGCATACTGTGGGTGCAAACCCACAAAATAAATAAAAAATCAATTTTTTTTTAAGAACGCTTTGTATTTTTATTCGCCTAGTTTTTTTTAAGAAACCCAGCTTCTAATGCATAATCTCAAAACAAGAACAGGGAGTTGTAGACCTCAAAGCTCTGATACCATGAAGGAGCACAAAGATCTCTACAAGTTAAAACACTTGTTACAGGGAGAAGCAAAGAGAAACAACATAGCCAAAAATGCTCAAAAATCTGGAGCTCAATATTGCCAATGTAAAAGGATTAATTTACAAAAGAAAAGATTACAACCTAATATAGGTAAAAAACCTAAAAAGGAAAACCCTAGGCTTGCACATTAATAATTAATAAAATAATTAATTATTATGCACCTAAAGTTAGCTTAAGTGTAAAAGAGACAAAAAGGGAACTTAATTAATTAACCAAATATTGTTTAATTAATCAAGTAAATAACCAATTACTCTAACAGAGTTTTGGGTAGCTGAATCCTTCAAATTCTTGAAAATGGTTAAACCATTTTCCCAGCTGATTCGCCATTTCTTATGCCTTGCATAACCACCCCATTTTATTCTAGAACAAAATGGGCCCCCCTTTCTCTTTCTGGTTTCTTTTGCTTTTGGTTACTTGCTTTCCTCTTTGGGGGTGCTTCTATTTTCTGCCTAGGCTTGTCTACTATTCTGCTTGATTTAAATCTTGGTTCTATCTCAACTTGAATTGGTTTCCTTCTTGCTAAGTATTCAATGAAATAATCACAAGTAATAGAATAGTTTATTTTAATATGTCTCATATGCTTCAAGACTAATGCAGGCCTTTCCTTTTACAAGATTAAATCACACACAGGATGATATTTGTCAAGGGAACTCATTTGGAAAGCATTCTTTAGTCCAGTTGGTCACATTTTTCATCTAAGAAGAAAGTCGGCAAGACCTTGCTGATGTCTTGTCAACTACCAGTGCATTCTATCGATAGGCGTCTGTGTTTCATATCGGCAAGACCCTAAAGATGTTACGGCGATTGAAATTCATATGCAGTTGCCTACGGAAACACATTAGTCATTGTCCTGGTGACTGGGAGTCTCCTATCGGCATAAGGATTTGACCTCACCATAGGGTCTCAGTGAGATCCTTATGTTTCACCGACTGGCGTCGAGGGGTATACCTTTTTTGGGAGAAGCTTTCACTGCGCGTAGATGTCTTGGCGAGTGCATAGGGTCTCGCCGATAAAGCACAAGGGGAGATTTTTCCATAAGTCTTGCCAACAAGGGCATCCCCTCCAAGAAAAAGAAGATGCGTGCCAATAGGTTTGGCCAAAGTTCGAAGGTCACGCCGAAGCAAAAGGAGCCCGAGGAGAACAAGAGGAAATCAGGGAGACTCCAAACGAATGAGGAACCTTCGCTATGACTTCTTGCCGACCCAGCACAGTCTTGCTAATAAGAATAAGCTCAAGGAGAATGAAAGGGGGCTTCGCCATGAGATCACAATGATAAAAGCGGCACCAGCATAGTGATCTGGGATCGCTATGAGGTCTTGGCGACTAAGCGATGTCTTCCCGAAACGATAGGAGATTGCCAAAAGGTAACGCTCTCGGCGAGAAGTCTCACCGACATGAGGATTTCATGCCGAAAAGGCTAAGCTCAGGGAAACTGAAGGAACTCGGGGAGACCTTGAGTGAATGGAATGGGTTTGGTAAGATTTCTTGTTGACCCGATGATGTCTCCCTGACATAAAGAAATGGGCTCGCCGACAGAACGAGGACTTCTCCATGTGGTCTTGTCAATATGTTGAGGTCTTCCCGATAGCGGTGGCTTCACAAATGAAAAAAAGATATCGGTATAACCAAGGGGAGCTCGCCATGACCTTGTGACGATTAAAAAGTATTTCTGAAAGGAAAGCAAACTCCAAGCCAGAGGGAGGGATATCATCACTGTGATGTCCTACCGACGAGTGGCTATCTTGCCGATGTTCTTTTGAGCTCGATATGACTCCCACGGCTTGCAAAAATGTCTCACTGACTACCCCATGCTACCCCGATGACAACTGAAGGATGGGATCGCATATCGGGGAGACACCGATGGTGTCTCACCGACATACGATACCGCTAGGACCACTTTTGACCGCCCAGGAAGCTCGCGTGGCATATGCCCGACCAATCAGAGGAAGCCCAAAAGAGTGATTCATTGGTCCCTTTGACCGATTGACTGTTCCTGGGTAAGAAGACCAACATAATGCAAACTAGATGGATTCATATAACTGATAGCAGAAAGCAATGGATCAGCTTGGGTGAAAAGTTTAGATCTACAGGGAGGCCCGATGGTGCTTCCAGAAGTGGTCAACAGATAGAAAGTTCCAGAACATAAAGGAGGCCAAGAAGAATGACGAAACCATGACTCATAGGAACAGCTGTAGTGACTACAATGCAAGGGGGTAGATCAGTATTAATGGAGATATTCTAAGCATTCAAGGTGACCCCAATAGGATTCAAAGATAGACACAGAGACAGAAGAGTTAATGTTGCAACTGTAGAATATCTACAAATCACTCCCAGAACAAGTCGTCATCAACATAGATAGTAGGGTTTCACATTGAATGCAGTGTTGAATCTCCTTAAAAGATCTGAGAGCCGACTCTGAAGGAAGCAGATATTTTGTAAACCCTAATACAAGGGGATAGCGCATTCTTTTGGATGCATTATGTTTGTATATAAGGCATTCTTGCCTCTTTGTAAAAAGTTAGAACCTATAGAGAATGGATAGTTAAGGTTAGAAATTCTAAAGTTAGAAAGTAGGAGTAGAACTGGTAGTTAGGAGTTAGATTAAGTAGAATACTAATGTATCTTTCAATTTTCTCGATAGATGGAAACAATTTGGAGCTACATATTTTTTGTACAATGGTGATTGTGCCAGTTTGTAAATGTTGCTTATCTATTTTATGGGCAATAGAAGCAACCAGATCTTAATCTACTTCATGTTGTGTTCCAGAATGGTATTTGTCTTGAATTAATCATTTGATTTGAGAAGCTTTCAAGGATTGGGGTCTTATTTTATTTTTTGTTTAAATAGATGAATTGCAATTTGTTGTTGAAATCAGCACTGTGAATGAAGGAAACTGTGTTAGTCACAAGTTAAGTTTTTTTTGTAGTTTTAGTTAGGAATTCCTTGGGAGGTGACAGGTCTGGTTAATTTGGATGAAGTATCATTCTTTTATGTTCCAAAGCCCTGGTCTATCTTTTTATGTTTCTTTAAGAACCCTGGTTAGAATAGATTTAAATTCGTGTTTAACTCCAGAACAGTCCAAAAGCTCAACACCAGTAGGCCCCTTGAACATTACTATTACATTGACCACTGAGGGACATCAGCACAGTTGAGAACCAACTATAAGGACCTTGGGAGCTAAGCTATCCATGTGATTATATTTCTCTTTCATGAGAAATAGAGTAGCAATATTCTGTTTGCATGTTGTTGTGGTAAAAGGGACATCAACAGTTATTATGATGACCTACTTGAGTACTAAGAGTGAGTTTTCCTAAATTGTCTGTTATGTGTAAAACTTGTGAAAACACTTTTTCAAAAACATTTTAAACATACACTTGATGTTTAGTATAGTGCTTAAAAACAATTTTTTTCAGAGTGTTTGTTGTGTTTTCAATCACATTAATTCAGATAAAAGATCATCCAAAATGAACATGTGCAAAATTTCAATGGAATCTACTCAAAAATGTTCAAAAAACTACTTTAGAAAACTTTTTTATCACATCTAGGGTATATCTTAGTGCATATGAGGTCTATTCTAGCGCATTCACTGGTTAGTTTAGTCCATTTAGAGCCTATTTTCACACATTGTGTGTTTCAACGTATAGGTTGAATATTCTATAAATAATTTTTGGTCACTGTCAAAATATTTTTCTATAGTGCATCTGAGACATTGTAGTGAATCTGAGGTCTGCTATAGCGTATTTGACTATTTCTCTAGTGCATATGCCTATTTCTGTAGCACATATAGGGCACAAAATAGTGCATATGTCACTTTCCAAAATTTTTACTTTTGAAAGATCTAAGTTTGTAACATCTTCTGTCCAATAGCATCTTGACATTTCTCCCATGCTTAGAGAGTGGAAATCAACCAAATTTGTTAGGAAATTGGTTGCCAATAGGATCAAGAAACCCAAGAAACATTTAGGTTACAAGAAAACCTTGAAACGAGGGGATTTTTTGTATAAAATTCAAAACATCTTGCTCCATTACCGTGAGTTTCTCCATAGGTACCAAGAATTTGTTAGGGGATTTACTAACGAGTATGTTGTAGAGCCTCTATATTCCTGAGCCTATTTCCAAAGAAGAGCTCTATCACAATGACACAATCATAATCAACCTCTCAACTTTGATTATCTACCACAACCTTCCATTTAATATCCAACACATCCCAACCAAATCCTTCAATGATCTTAACTAGGTTATTTGATTTACTTAATCATTCTTCAAAAACAAGGATCAAATCTTAAAAGTGCACCTTTCAAGAAAATTTCTGATTATTGATTCAACTTCCCCAATAGGATTGTAATATCCTCCATCATTAGAAGCCACAATCAAGAATTAGGAACATCTTTGATCATATCATAAGATTTGCATCTTATTGGATCAAAATATCATTATTTTTGCACTTATCAAACTGTGATCTAAGTTTAGGGGAAAAATTTGAAATCATATGCCTATTTTTGAAGTTTAGTAGGTGAGAGTAGTAATCACCTTTATAGTGTGATTCATAATCCCCTTTTTGACAACATGGATAAAAGAGAAAAAAATCCATTCCCCTTCAACAAATACATGAGCAAAACTTTTGTAGATAGTGATGAATGATATGAAGAACATCACCTTAGAGAGGCTAAGCAAGATCTAAAATTTCACAAGGCCTTAGAAAATATTTTAGAGCACAACAAAGAGAAATATTTCATGTATTTGGTTGACAAAGGAGCTAAATTGACTCGTGATTTTGATACAGAGACCTTAAAGAGAAGTCTTGATGAAACACCCTTGTTTGATCTCAATTCCTTGTCTAAATAGATTAAGGAACTTCAAGGAAAAATTAAAGGCATACAAGGGGTAACCACAATGAAGACATATGCTCTTGATGACATTTGTCCTTATCCTTTTGACTGGCATCTCAACATGATCCCATTTCTCAAACATTATGAAATCCAAAAGTTTGATCGTTATAATGGGAAATCAGATCTAATTGATCATATTAGAGACTTCTAAAATATGACTTTAGAGTTTTCCCATTAGGATACATACTTGATGCATTTGTTTCCTAGGAGTCTTGGAGGCCAATCTATGGAATGTCTTTCAAAAATCACACCGCCTGTCAAGACATTTGAGGAATTGATTAAAAAATTCATATCACAATATTCCTACAACATCCAACACCAAATAACCATGATTGATCTCTGCAAGGCTAAATAGAAACCTAGTGAACCATTCATTACATTTCTTTAGAGATGGAGAAGATTGTTTGCTAGAGACCCATGTCATGTTCCTGAAAAGGAAAAGATAACCACTTCCATAAAAAACTTAGATCAAGAGATGAGCTATCATCTTAATCTTCATTATCCTCCCTCTTTTCAAAAATTGATTAAAAATTCCATCACCATTGAAGGTGCCTTAATCCAAAGAGAGATAATAAAACTTGATAAGGAAAATCCTAGCTCTTCAAATCACCACAATGACAAGTTTAAGTTTTGGACTCACAAAAAAAACATGGTGAATGATGGTGTTGTAGATAAAAATCATGTCTCAACTAAGCCATTTTTTCTTAGTAGTCCAAGTGCTCCTTGCAACAATAACTATAACAATGTCAACTTGGTTACAAATCAAGTAAACAATCCTCCTCCCCTGAGGAATAACATGAATCAAAATTTTACTCCCAATCAAGGGAATTCCAATAGTCAAGGTTACTATGGAAACAATAACAACAACAATACCTTAGGAAATACCTCGAACGCAAGTCCACAACAATCTTCATTCTTCTCTAGCAGAAGAAATTTTACTCCACTAGGCCAATCTTTGGAATCTGCATTCAAAGAGTTGATGGCTAAAAATGTCCTTACTTTTCCACCTCAATGTAACTTCAAACCCAATGTGAAGCCTCCATCATGGAATGATGCATCCTATTGTGACTATCATTGATGCAAGGGCCATCACACAAATAATTTTCAAGCCTTGAAACATGTCATCCAACACTTAATAAAAAATGGCACCATCAGAATAGAAGGACACCAACAATCAAACGAAGACCACCAAGCATTTTGCAACCCTTTTCCCAACTATCAAAAGGGTGAGTCTTCTGGAAAAAGTGTGAATCATATCAATGATCATATAATCAATCATATCTACATTGACGACAAACAGGTAAATTTTATAAAAGTTAAGGAGAAGATGGAATATAGACAAGTCAACACGACAACAAGGGCGCAAGCTAAAGTTGTCTTAAAAGAAACTTCTTCAAAATCCACTATGACCCCACCTCAATATCAATATGACTTAGTCAATCAACTTAGAAAAACACCTGCTTAGTTTTCTATGTGAGAACTCCTAAAAATTTCCCCAACACACAAGGAAATTATAGAAAATGCCCTTGTTGAAACAATTGTATCCACTTATCTAGATGTGGACTGATTTGAAGCCATGGTGGGACACTTGGCCTCACCCACATGCCTCTCATTCTCCAAAAAAGATGATATTTCCATGACTCATCCCCATAATTCATCATTATACTTAGAAGTCATGATCCACAAGTTTTGTGTCAGACGCGTCCTAATAGATGGAGGTGATGGTTTGAACATATGTACACCATGAAGTTAGTTTAGGCTTTAGGATTTTCTGAGGACTCCATTGATCCCAGAAGAAAGATTACTATTAAAGCCTATGGTGATGAGGAAAGAGCATCCAAGGGTTTAATCATGTCGTCGATCAGAGCGAGACCTGTTATCAAGAATACCTTTTGTCAAGTATTAGACTGTGATCTTGCATACAACATCTTGTTGGTTCATCCATGGATCCACGAAATGCAAGTTGTCTCATCCACATATCATCAATGTCTTAAGTTTCCTTATGACAGAAAAGAGATCACAATACCAGCTAATAATTCAAATAGTCAAACTTGTGCCAACATCAAAGCTTGTCAAGGTACTTTGGTTCCCAATAATCGAGAAGCTCTTACTAGTACTTCTCCCAAGGTTGATGCCAGTTAGTTAACCAAAAGCTTTGAAAATAAATTAGGGTTGATGGATAATGGAGTAGGGGAGTAATCTCTCTGTCTTGCTAATCTACCTACATCACCTCGGTCACATGGACTACCTTCTATCACACAACAACATATATCAGTAGCGTCAGCATCAACGCAACCACCAACAAATCAAAGTATAAAGTTTAATGGATGATTTATGAAAGAAAAATTCCCCATGGAAGATCCTGAGGATAGAGAAGTTCTAAATTGTCTCTATAAAGATGAAGACGAAATATTCCTTAATGTCAAAATACCAACTAACCAATATGGTAAAGGGTATTCAATCATGTAGAAGATGGGCTATGATGGTAATGGTCCTATCGGAAAGAGAAAAGGAGTAGTTGAGCCTATTCACCTTCCAAGACTTGCTGCAAAAGATAAAACAAGACTAGGCTATGATAATAACTCAAAAGAAAGAACATCCAAATAGTTGCATGATACTATCCTCACATTGCAAGAAGGTTCTGATACAAGAGAAGCATGTTTGACAACAATTCAAAATTTTGTGGATAATAACTCTAACACAGACTCTGGTGAATATGAGTGGGACACCATCTACAATGATGAGTTCTGGAGGGAAAAAAAGGTTGATGTGATACACAACTATACCCCAACTCTAATCGAAGGTGAAGGGTCAGGGTCCCAACTGTGAGGATCTGAACTACAAGGTGACTATGATTCTAGTGATACTGAGCCAGATTTAAAAGAACAAGACTATCGTGAGAATAGTATCATCATTGATCTGCCTCATACCTCAGATCCTATAGAAAAATCCATTATGACCATAACCATAGCTGATTTCATGTAGGATAATGACCCCCTACCTCTGATCCATCATGATCTCATTGACTGGGATTTATCTGAATCTATCGATATACCTATGTTTCGAAGCAACAAATCTATCATGAAATTCCTTTCCTCAGATGACACAAATGATTGTTCAACTAGAGATTTTTAATAGAGTCTTTAATCATGAGAGTGTCAAGTCTCCTAGCTGCAAAAATAAAAATAAAAAATAAATATTTAATGGTGAAAACCAGAATATGGCAGTGTTAGATCAAACAAAAGATAAAACAAAGAGCATATCAGATGGTGAAAACCTTTTGAAGGCACCAGATGATGGGATGATTGACGCTCTCCTAGAGCACTATCATGAGTGATCGCCTATCTTGATATAGCCTACAAAATAGTTTAATCTTGAAACTACAAAAAAACCAAGGATTCTACAGTTAGTTGTGTCAATGATAGATAAAGAAGTGCCAGAGTTCATGAAGTTCCTAAGAGAAAATCAAGTCAACTTTTCCTGGTCTTATGCAAACATGTCTGATCTTGATCCCAATCTCATAATGCATCACTTATCCATCAAACCATGAGTTAATCCTATGAAACCAAAACTCAGAAAGATGCATCCTCATGTTGCACTACTGGTTAAGGAAGAGCTTAGAAAAATCCTTGATGTGGGATTTTATAAGATCAATCGACTATGCAGAATGGATCTCCAGCATTTTTCTTATATCCAAGCCAGACAGAAGTATTAGAGTGTGCACATATTTTAGAGATCTTAATAAAGCATGTCCTAAAGATGACTTCTCACTTCCAAACATTGATACCATAGTTGATATGACAGTTGGCCATGCCATGTATTCACTCATGGATGGTTTTTCTGGTTACAACATGTGTGAACCCCAATCCTAATACCTACAAAACAAAGAGAATAAACACACTAGTTAATCAATTACAAGCATGAACAAGGATTCCCCATGAAATCCATTTACAAAACTCAAATTTGGAAAGAAAATAATGAAGAACACAATAAAACACGAAAATATAGATTCAATCCTAATTAGAATAGCAAACACATGATCCCATGGGGGAATTGGTGCCAATTTGATGTGAAAATTGGCCCTTTTCCCAATTCCTAAGATGCAAGCTTGATATGTTGATGATGATTGATCCACTTTGTTGGTGAAGGATGAAAGCTCCAAGCCAAAATCTACAAAAACCTAAATAAGAACTCAATGGTGATGGATGAAAATGGCTAAATATTTTAGCATAATAACTTTGCATAATTTGTGGATGATCAAATGAGGATATGGACTCTTTATTTATAGAATTCCAATATGGATGAATGTCCAAATTTGAGCAATGTGGGACTAACATTCATCCAATGGCATGATGCCACTTGTCAATCTATGAGTGGATGAAGGATGTGCAAGATTTGGGGATTATGCCAATAAATGCTTATTTTTGAATTTCAAATTTGTTGAAATGACTTGTAAGAGGGAAGGGAAAATGCAATAAATGCCACTTGGCTCAAGGAAAAGGACATGTAAGATGTAGTTATTTCCTTGTTGGATGTACATGTTGACTTGGAATTTTTGAATTCAAATTTAGAGAATATTCCAAAAATCATGCTCCTAGAGGAAAAAATAGACACTTAACAAATGAATTCAAATCTATTTCTTTCATGTCCAACCTGCAAAATATAGATGAGCTAGATGATTTAAAACAAATTAACTCAAGGGTTAATGAATTTAATAGGGAGAGGTTAGATGATGTGACCTATTTGACTCAAATTTATGGATTTATTTAAATCAAATAAGAGAGGAATATGATAAGAGATTAATTAAATAAAGATTTTTGATTTATTTAATTGAAAGAGATGGTGTTAGATTAAATCAAATAAGGTTTTCATTTATTTAATTTAATGGATAGACTTTAGAGATTTAATCAAATAAAATTAATTATTTAATTAAATAGGGATAATTAGATCAGATGGATTGATTTAATTAACAAAAGAGATTGACTTAATTAGATAAAATGATTTATTCAATTAAAAGAGGAATATTGATGAATTTAATTAGATAAGGAGATTTGATTAAATGGTTAGACCAAGGGATGATTCAGGATGAAATGATGTTAGTAGTCGGGATCAAATGCACAATGTCAATCAGTATATTTTACATGTCTACATTTTTCCCCTCTTTGAAGCAATGCACTTGTTGCGTTGGTTCAAAGAATAAACGCTCTCGATCAAAGCCAAAAAATTTTGATATTTAAAAACTTTCCCCACTACTGCCTAGCAAGAGAAAACATGCCATTATATTGCCCCCTCGAGAGATTGGACAAAATTTTTAATTTTTGGGTGATCTCGCGAAAAAAAGAAGAAAAAGTACTTGAAAGGTCTGAAAAGGCTCCGGGAGGCTAAAAATGTTTCTAAACACAATAAAATAATGAAAAACAAGCCTCAACTTGGACAAAAACAGGTTCAGGGGTCCAAAACCCAAGTAGGATAGCCAATTAGGGTGAAAAAGCCCTAATTTTTAGGCTTAAAAGGGGCCTGAGGGATCACTTTCAAGTCATTTTCAAACACTTCCAATAACAACCTTGAGATTTGAGTTGTGACCTTCTGACAATATGGTGCAACAACAACTTTCCCTGCATATTTTTGATCGAGTTCGAACGTACCAGCGGCCACTTGGCATCGAGGCACTGGTAAGTGGTCCTTACCTAAGCTTCATTTTTCCTTTATTGCTTCATTTAATGCTTTAAAAGGTCAATCCATCTACAGCGGCACTATATAGCATCACTCGGAAATCAAATTGCACCGCTCAGTGTTAAATAGCACCATAGCGGTGCAATTTGGAGTTTAAAAACTTTGATGCTGAGCTCAGGGCTGGCAAAGGGATTTGAAAAGTGTGACGCAGTGGTCTCATTTTTTCTCAAAGCATGCCACTGGATGAGAAAGTGCACTGCAGCAGTGCAATTTTTCTCTTTTAAACCCTAGCATCGGAACTATGATGCCATCATGAGCTACACCATTGGAGGGGTTTTTGAGCGCTCGATGGAGAATTTTTCAAAAAATTTAACATGGTGACTTTCCTTGATGCAGGACACGGCAAGGGAGCTCTACTCTCGAGAGCACAGGTCGCGAGATTTGGCTAGGTATTTGTGGGACCTGAGGGACAGGGACCAAGATCAACTCCGGATTGCGAGGTTATGGTATATTGCTTACACGGCGCTCGTTCGCACTCACTTAGGGATGCTATTGACGTTGGCTGAGAGATGGCATAGCGAGACATCTTCGTTTCATCTTCCCACTGGCAAGGCCACCGTCACCTTGGAGGATGTTTGGCATATTTTGAGATTGTTGATTCACGGTCGCCAGACAATTTTTAACATGGACAAGGGGCGTGAGGCTTGCTACAGAGTCCTCGCCACAGATGAGATTGTTTTCTGCGAGGGACAGATAGAGTTCGAGTGGCATAGGATCCTAGCACCTCCCTACCGCTGCGTGATTGCTTTCATCATTTTGGGTCTCGTTGCCCCTGATAGACGAGGCCGATATTTCAGTCCCGGTTGGGGATATTGCTAGGAGTGAATGGTTTGAGACAGGCTGGTTTGTTTCGCATGGGGGTCTATTCTTCTAGCTTCATTATACAAAGACCTCCATGAGTACGTCTACATGGAGGGAAAAGCACTCAGAACAGGGGTGACTCTTCTTCACATGTGGGCATGGGAGCACATTGTTGTGCTATGGTCACACATTGTTTCAGTTCCGATGCTGCTAGACGATCCCCTCGTGTGGCGATACAGAGGTGGTGTGTCCTTCACACACACTGGTGAGCACGGGATCCCCTACTGGAGGAGGGTCTTGGACAAGATGGAGGTTTTCACCTGGCGACCCTACCTTGGTTGGCCTGGATGGGATGATGATGCCAATCAGTTGTTCTATTGCCGCCAGGACCATTTTATGCAGGGGCAGGAGTACACCATGATCGAGAGGTACTTTCCTGAGCACGTGTAGTGTAAGTTCAATGAGCCGCAAGATTTCCCTGATGATGATTATGTAGCCGTCTTCCCCCGCAGTATGACATAGGTGTCATGGGGGCGGTGGATAGTTTTTGATAGTTGGTAGCCCGGCCATGGGCTTATGATCAAGGGCCTATAGACCTAGGTATGACTCAGGCTTATAGGGATTAATTCCAACCTCCGCTTCAGTTGACTATTCCAGGTGTAGTTTCAGATCTGCAGAGAGTTAGAGGCAGAGGGGGAGGATGAGGATGGAGGGCTGATGTCTGATAGGATCAACCAATTGTGCCGCCAGTCCAGCTAAGGTAGGGTGATGTTTCAATGCTAGACCAGTAACAGGAGCCACTAGGTGTACCATCATGAGGCGAGGATCAACCTTGGGTGTAGCCACAGGTACAACCTCAAGTACAACTAGTGGGATAGGAAGATCCTTGGGATGCACTGATTGCGCAGTTACAGGTTTAGGTCAAGGCTGTGATAGCTAAGTGAGATTAGGCAAGGGCTGAGAGAGAGTAGCTTAGGGCCGAGAGGGATCAGGCCGTATAGCAGAGACAAGCTATAGAGCTATAGGCAGCCACAGAGCTAGGCAGGAGACAACAACTATAGAGCATTACAACCTCCTCCTCCCAGGGTATAGTGTCAGTTTGATCCTACAGGGATGTCATCCGAGAGGCTGAGTACTATCGGAGGTACTGTCATGAGGCCCTACCTAGAGAAGAACGAGTCCCAGAGTACTTAGAGCAGGCTAGCCACAGACCAGCAGAGGGTCACAATGATAAAGGCGAGGGCAGCGTTCATAGGGACAGAGCTTGATCGAGATGATACGATACTTTTTGTGCCTTATGGGCTCATTTTTGATAGCCCAATGGGTCTTTTGTACTGATTGACATACATGTACAGTGATCCGATTTATTTTTTTGTACTATGTCAGTTATTTGATGATATATATGATTTGATAATGATTTTGATGTGATGTAATGTGTACTCTTTATTTATGTATGTATGGTTCTACTTCTATATGTTGTGCAATGATGTTATATGATGATTATATGATGTTATTTGATGCTATATGATGGATTTATGGATGCATTTATTTTTGATGATGTATGCCTTATGATTATGACTAACAGATCTATATTATGCTGCCTTATGATATGTAGATGTATTTATGTGATGTGCAATGATGCGAAGTGATATGTTATGTAAATTATGGTTATAATATGAAATGATTATGGATGGACGTATGCTTTGTATGTGATGCAATGAATGATTTATGACGCTATTTATAAGATGACATGGATGATGTAATGCAATGGTCGTGATATGATGCAAATGAGACGGTTTTATGTAATGAAAATGAGATGGTTTTTTAAGATGCAAATGTCATTATCCTAAACATATTAAATGATGATGTAATGTATGTGATGTATTTAATATGATGTACTATATGCACTAATATGATAATGTTTTATGCAAAATGGACTTAATGCATGAGATGACTTTATGATGTTATGCTAGTATGTATGTGATGGGTTATCTTATAATGCCTGTGTACCTATTGTTTATGATTATGCAGTATGTGATAATGAAATGTAAATGAATGTTTATGCGGTGATTGATATAATGCGATGCAATGCAATGTAATGGATGAAATGCAATGAAATGGATGCACCTATCTATGAAGAATTCCTATCATAGCCTATTTATATGATGTTTGAAATGCAATGCATGTGTTTCCTATATGATATGTTTATGCAATATGGTAATGGTTTGTGGATGCAGGATCGATGACGATGGTGGTAATGATGATCAACTGTCATAGTACCTTGTTAGTGCGGTGAGAAAGAAGAGAATTCATTTCAACAAGACACAAGATGATGCAAATGAAAATGATGATGATAATGATGATGATTACTTGCTGAGGAATTGGGATTTTCAAAAGGCCAAATTTTCTTATGTTTAATAACGCACGTGGTACGATGCATCAAGGTATATAAAACTAGGATGGCGTTGTACCCAGTGTGATGGAATTTGACTTGACAAGCAAATAGGAGTATCCTTGTTCACACCTAACATACGTAAACCTTGATAGGATGCCCTTTATAAGTTTCAAACACCTCAGACCAAAACATGGAATGGTAAAATGATCCATGCAATAGTCAACAAGTTGTCCAAGACTTCCTCCATACATATCTAACAAAGCAAGTATTTTCCAAGGTTATTTTACAAGAACGTCCAACAAACATAACAAACAAAAAGATAATGATTGTTTCCCCATTCCTATTTCTCTAAATCCTCTTATTTGGATATCATCGAGAAGTCATTGGAATTAGCGCAGTAAGATAAGTCAAAAGATAAAGACAAAGTACTCAAACAAGCTGATGCTCTTCAATACCGCTAACCAAAGGAAATGCATTTTCTAAGGATAAGAGCCAAAACTTATTGCAAAAAGATAATGTCCATTGTAGGAAGGATTCATCCTAGGACATGTTAGTGGATGGCGGCACATCATTTTATTTATCCAAAGTGTTCTAAGAGATGATTGATATGGGACCAATTTGGATGATGATTTACCAATACGAAGAGATGACCAACTTGCTTATGTACTGACCTAGACCTAAGACTTGACCTTTTGAGTTTTCACTTTCAACCAACTAGACTTGCTTCTGATTGTCTTAGCAAAGATTGAGGACAACAATCATTTATTATGAGTAATGTTATTGTGGGTGAAAGTGAGATGAGATGGGTGGATTTTTTCAAATATTTGGATGTTTTTGATCTTTTACAATGTTTTGAGGCTGTTTTTGAGATTTTTGAGATTTTCAAATGTTTTGATTTTCAATTTTCCAATGTTTTGGGGTTTTCTGATATTTTGACCAAGAGACTAACCTAAAGACCTATCCTAGGGGCCTCGGGGTCTGATCAACAGAGTAGCCTTGCCTACATTATACATGCAGAGACCACGTAGTTCGACTAACGACATGACCTATTTATAGATGAAGATATACATGATGAGATGTCAGTTTATTATGATAGAATCCTAAAGGACTGAACTAAGTGTCTCAGGGGATGATCAAAGATCAACCTTGCCTACATTCAAGCTCAGAGATGATGTAGTTCGACAAGACAACCCTGTTTTTGGATTTTTGATGATTTTTGAATGCTTTTGGATTTTCTAATATTTAGGACTTTAAGAATATACACAAATCCTATCTGATAAGAACATGCCCCCAGCGTGATGCAATAGACTACTCCGATAAAGGAAAGACAAACTGACCTTAAGGATGAGCCGATTAGTACTAGGAGGAATCATGATACGAAAACAAGACCAAGCTATGGTGCAGATGCAAGTGGATGAGTGATGGATGGAGACCCAAATGTGATGCATGATGGAAGCGAAATGGATGGATGATACAGAACAAGCCGTAAAGATCTTGATGGATGGAAAGTGCTTATTTATGCAAGGTGCCTGTTTTCCAGGTTTTCACCAAGGTACTTGCCCAAAGTGCCACCAAAGTGGTTTTCACTAGAGGATGATTTTTTTCTTTACTATTTTTTTTATCCTTTTTTTGATTTTTTTGGATATTTTTCTTTCTTTTCTTTTCTTTTCTTTTTTGTTGTCACCAAGGTGCTTGTTTGCCAGTTTTTCACCAAGGTAACCATTTTTTTAGGACTTTTTTTGATTTTTTGGATTTTTTGGTTCTATACCTTGAAAGATTTTAGGCATAAAACTTTTTGAGATAAGAGCTATTCATGGGCTCTTGCAGAGGTTCCCTTTCAGGTGTTGATAACTGATATGCCCTTGACTTATAACTTTTTGTGATAACGTATGGTCCCAACCAATTGGGTTCAAATTTTTCTTTGCTGCTTGGGTTTGGGACATTCTTCTGATTTTCTTTTAAGACCAGTTCTCTGACTTGGAACATCCTGCTTCTAATTTTCTTATTGTAGCTCCTTTTGAGTCTATTCTGATAGACTTGCAAATGATTTAAAGCATCTATATGTCACTCATCTAGCAACTCCACCTCATTCAATCTTGATACTCGGTACTCTTCATTTGTGATGAGGTTTTGCAGTGATATCCTAATGGATGGGAGCTTGATCTCTATGGGGAGTACTTCTTCTAATCCGTAGACTAGGGAAAAAGGGGTGGCATCGGTGGGTGTGCGGATGCTAGTTCGATAGGCCCAAAGGGCAAGATTAAGCTGTAGATGCCAGTCACGACCTGCATCATTGACTGTCTTCTTGAGGATTTTCATAATGGTTTTGTTTGTAGCTTATGCTTGGCCATTGCATTGGGGATAGTATAGGGTGGAGAAGCGATGCTGGATTTTGAATTTTTTGCATAAGTCATAGACCTCGTAATTTTTGAATGGTGTCCCATTATCTGAGATAATGGCTTGTGGAACACGATAGCGGAAAATGAGATAGTTCAGGATGAATTTTGAAATTTTCTTCCCAGTTATGTACATCATGGGTATGGCTTCCACCCACTTAGTAAAGTACTCCATTGTGGTTATGATGAATTTGAGGCTGCTAGATGAGGTGGGTGTAATTTTCCCAATGAGATCAAGTCCCCACTGTGAAAAGGGCCATGGTGTGACGATAGGATGAAGCTCTTGAGTTGGAGTATGGATGAGGTCCCCATGCTGCTAACATTGTAGACACTTTTTGGCATAATCATGTTCTTCTTGTTCCATTGTGGGCCAATAATACCCCATCCTCAGTAGTTTTTTGGCTATGATCATTCCACTCGAGTGTGACCCACAGATACCGTTATGTACTTCAGTTAGAGTGGTTAATGCCTCCTCAACATTTAACCAGCATAGTAGGGTTCCTTCTATGCTTCTACGATATAGGGTATCTCCTAGGATGACAAATCTAGATACCTTTTTTACAAAGGTTTGCTTTAGGTTTGAAGGTAGGTCAATGGGTATGACTCCTATGTGAGGGTATGTGTAAATTTTGTGAACCAAGGATAAATGGGACCAATGATTTCACACACATATTCTGATTCTGGTACCTCGAATGCAGGTATGAGAAGCTGCTCAATCAGGAATTCATATTTTGGAACGTTGTTGGGGATGTCGAGCAAGGATCCAATTATTGCCATGGCATCTGTTGCTCTGTTGTTGGTTCTAGGAATCTGCTCAAATGTTATTTCAATGAAGGATTCTTTGAGAGTCTCCACCAATTTCTTGTATGGCGTGAGCTTGTCATCCTTGGTCTAGTATTCATTGTTTACTTGATTTATGATCAATTGAGAGTCTCCATACACTTTGAGAACTATGATGTTCCACTGCACTGCTATTCTGAGACCTATGGTCAAAGCCTCATATTCCGCAATGTTATTGGTGCAGGGAAATGCTAGTTTGTAGGATCTTGGTATGCAATCCCCTTGTGGGGTGATGAAGAAGACACTAGCTTCTGATCCATGTTGTGTGTATGAGCCATCGAAGTATAGTTTCTAGTGGTCAGCTACATTGAGATTAAAAATGGATTCATCTAGAAACTCTGAGACGAGAGGGTTCTCTGAATAGATTGGTGCTTTTTTTAATTAATCTATGATGAGTTGGCCCTTAATTTCTTTCCGCTCCACATATTCGATGTCGTATTCTAATAGTATCATCACCCATTTTTCCATTCTTCTTGTGATTATTGCCTTTGATAGTAGATACTTGAGAGTATCAATTTTGGCATTGAGTTTTATTTTATGTGCCAACATGTAATGTCTAAATTTTTGTGATGCAAACACTACTGCAAGGCATGCTTTCTCGATGAATGAATATTTTAGCTCATGCCCAACCATTGTCATGCTGATGTCATATATAGCCCTTTCTATTCCATTTTCATCATGCTAAGCTAAAAGAGCTCCAAGGGCTACTGCTGTTGATGACACATATAAGATCAATGGTTTCTTTGGGATGGGTGGCATTAAGACTGGTGGTGTTAGTAGATATTCTTGTATTTTGTTAAATGCCTCTTCACACTTGGTATCCCATTTGTACGCTACTCCCTTGTGGAGTAGGTGGGAATATGGGTTCTGTTTATCCACCAATTGTGTTATGAATCTATGAATGGATAGGAGTCCGCCTTGTATACCTCTTAGTTGCTTTAATGTTTTCGTAGCCTCCATCTCAAGGATTGCTTTTACTTTTGTTGGATCCACCTCGATGCCCCTCATTGACACTATATATCCTAGGAGCTTTCCTGATTGTATGCCGAATACGCACTTCTTAGGGTTTAATCTGACCTTGTACTCCTCCAACCTATTGAAGATGGCACTAAGGGTAGCTATGTGATCTTTTCTCTTTCTGGAATTAGCTAGAATGTCGTCGTCATAGTCTTCAACTATCTTATGGATCATATCATGGAATATCAATGCCATAGCCCTTTGATACGTTTCCCCTGCATTCTTTAAGCTAAATGGCATCATGTTCCAACAATATGTCCCCCATGGACAAGTGAAAGTTGTTTTATGTTGGTCCTCTTTAGCTATCATGATCTGATTGTACCCTGGGAATCCATCCATTAGTGATGACATTTCATGTCTCGTTGTCATGTCTACTATCATATCAATGTTGGGAAGTGAGAAGTCATCTTTTAGACATGCCTTATTCAAGTCCTTGAAGTCTGTGTAGATTCTGATATTTTCATCGGGTTTTGAAATATGTACCAAGTTTGATACCCATTCTTGATAGTCTATCGGTCGGATGAATCCTGCATCTAATAGATTTTTTAGCTCCATTTTGACTAATAGGGCGATCTGAGGATGCATTTTTTGAAGCTTTTGTTTGATAGGCTTTGCTTATGGATACACTGCTAAGTGGTGAACCACAGTCTCTAGATCAAGTCTTGGCATATCAGCATAACTCCATGTGAATTTTATTTATCTTTCTCTTAGAAATGCTGCTAGGAGCTCTTGCTCTTCTGATAGTAGTGATTTCACATAGAATGTGATATGCAGGGTCTCCTTTGTTCCTAGGTTGACTGGATTGCATTTTTCTACCAAGACTGCTGACTTTTCCTGATGAATAGATCTTAAAGGAATATTGAATCCCCCATCCTCAGGCGCCTCAAAGAGGTTTTCACCATTGGATGTGTCCTTTCTTTTTACTTTTCTCTGGTCAGAGAGTGTCACAGTGTGGTTTTCAATCAAGGACTTGGATATTATTCTTAATTTCTCACTTTTGCAACTGAAGGATTCAATTGTTTCCCCAAAATAGGCATGTGTGTCCAACTCTATTATGAACCCTACTTTATGGTCCCCATCTAGAATGTTATCCCGCAATCTAATGAATTTTGAGAGTGCCTCATCGTTTTCGAATGTATCAAGAACTGGTGGTCCTCGTTGGTCATAGTCGATGAGTTGGGGATATATTAAGCAGATCTCATGACTTTGGTGGTCTGATTAAAAAGATAGGGTGCTAATCATGCAAAGAGTGGTATCCTCAAATAGCCTAGGTAAGTTGGATGTGGGGTCCTCGTCATTGCTACTACTATAGACGTCGGTTATATCAAATGTAAATTTATCTATGACTCTCCTTGTAGACACTGGTAAGTGTAGTTCTGTTAGGGTTGGCTAAGGAGGATTATTAAACATTCTAACTGGAGGACTTTGGCCTCGTATGGTTATACTCAGAGGGGTGCATCCAAGGCCAAGATTTTTTATCGGTCGCGTCTCTGGAATGATAGGTGCTATAAGCCCATTGTCATTTTTTCCAAGTCTTTGGTTTCTATCGTAGCCCATTGTGAGCATCATTTGCAGACCCTTGCTTTTGTCATCCATTGGTAAGTCAGGTATTGGTCTTTCATCTTGATATAGCATATGAGATGGATCTACCTCAATAATCTCTTGACCAAGGTCTCCCAAACTTGTGAATTCTGGATAGTATT
This sequence comes from Sequoia sempervirens, assembly GCA_007258455.2. Lineage (NCBI taxonomy): Eukaryota > Viridiplantae > Streptophyta > Pinopsida > Cupressales > Cupressaceae > Sequoia > Sequoia sempervirens. The sequence goes on along the minus strand of VDFB02058242.1, from coordinate 373,988,705 downwards.
CATGAGACATTTGAGATGTGGAAGCCTCATTTATTTGCGGGTGTCCCCATGATCTACGAGATTGTGGTAACTCTCCTACCAAAAAGAAAATATTAGGGAGCTTGTATTTTCCACAGCCATTATCTTGGATAATGATCGTGATGTTAGAGATGGTGGGAATCACGAGAGTGGTGGGTGTCTTTGTCGCAGAAGTGGATGCGAGAGTGGCAGGATCAATGTAAGGTGTGGATGGGCCCTCATCATTTTTTGGTACTTGGGGGATTTTTTAATACTTTGATTCAAGGCTTTTGCAATAGGAGAAGGGTTCAGGATCTTTGTGGATAGTGACTTCTTGTCCTTCATGTGTAAATTTCACACATTGGTGGAAAGTTGATGCTATTGCTTTCATCGCATGAATCCATGGGCATCCTAGGAGGATGTTATATGGTAAGTCTAGGTCTAAGACCTAACAAGTGGTTTCCATGATGGTAGGCCCTACTTTAACAGAGATTTTGATCATGCCTTGAGACACTCTTTCTTGATCATCATATGCTCTTATCGTGATACTCTTCCCTTTTTTGATAGAATTTTCTGATATTTTCAACTGCTTGATGAGGTTGAGAGAACAGATATTCAAACCCGCACCTCCATCCACCAAGACCCTTTTGATTTTTCTCTTATGTACTATGGCTTCCAAGTGAAGTGCACATTGTGAGATGGTTAAGTGGGGAAATACTGGTTAGAGAATGGAAGAAGATTAGGTATAATGATATTTATGACCATAGCTTGGAATTGCTCCGCATCAAGATCTGTGGGGATAGTGGATGAGGCCAACGCTTCTTCAAGGATTTTCCTATGGGAAGATGAGATTTTTAGCAACTCCATGATGGAGATTTGTGCTGGTTTTCTCTTGAGCTGGTCTAGGACATTGTAGCCATTAGGGACAAATCTAGATGTAGGGACTTTGTTTGGCTAGGATGATCCTATGATGGTAACTTTTTTGCCTCTTGTGGTGACTCCACAATCTTCGACATGGGCGGCTTTGATGGTGATGACCATGCAGCTTTCATCTAGGGAAGCAACGACTATTTCATACACATGATTTATGTTTGAGTGGGTGCCTTTCCCTTTGTCATTGTTATTCCCTTTGTTGCCATGATTTGCATCGGATTCGTATATATCTTAAGATCCTGATTTCCTGTAGGTTGTTCCATGTTTATAATTCTTTTATCGATGAGATCTTGAACAATTTTTTTCTATCTCATGCAACTGTTTGTGGTATGGCCTTTTATTTTATGGCATTCATAAAGTTGATTCTCATTATACCAAGGAGGTTTTACATCTGGTTCTTGGTAATTCTCAAAGGTAGGAGCCTTGATGATTTTTTCATCTATTATCTTTTTCATGATGACTTTGTGTGGCTCCCCCAAAGCAATGTAATTTTGTTTGGGATAACTCTTGTTGAGTTGTGGTGGTCCATTTTGATCATTAAGATTGTTGATTGTTGTATTTTTGTTAGGTTGTTTTGTTGTGTGATGATTGTTTTGGTGTTGGAGTTGGATTTGTGGTGTGGGTGTATTTTGGCAAGGGGCACTAAATACCACCTTGGTGTCAACAACACCATCATTAGTTATTTTTTTGTTCCTTTCCCACATGCAAGGTTTATCATTGTAATTGGATGGTGGGTGGTTGTTTTGTTGTTTAGGGTATGATGTTGATCCCGCAGGTTGAGTCATAAGGGCTCTTTCGATACTAAGCACCTTGGGGATCAACTGATCATATGTGGTGATGCCCTGAACCTTGAGATGAAATGCCAAGAGGCCGTGAAGGTTGGCGATGATGGTGCAAAATTGTTGTTCTTCTAGAATGGTCCACTTGCTCTGATTGGCCTTGGATAGCCATCATTGTAGGAATGATGCAAAAGATTCACCCTTTCCTTATTTCAGAGCTGAGAGTTATTCTAGACTAACATCCATTGCAATGTTGCATGCATAGTTCTTAATGAATGCATCTATAATTTCTTGAAATGTTCTAATTCCTAAAGGTAGACGAGGGAACCATTCCATAGCATGGCCAACCAAACTCCTAAGAAATAGCTACATCAGATAAGTATCGTCATATGGGACTTCCATGCAATGAACCTGGAATTCCTTGATGTGATCTTTAGGGTTTCCCATCCCTTGATATTTGTCAAATTTGGGGATTTCAAATCCCTTGGGGAATGGTTTCATTATTAGGCTCCTATCAAATGGATAGGGATGCAAGTTGCTTGGTTTTTTTGTTGTTTTCCCTGATTGAAGGTTGAGCACTTGTTGCAGGAGCAACCTGATTTGTGTTGTCACATCATTTTGTGGGTCAGGGGGTGGGAAGAAGGTGTTTTGGGGTTTTTCAATTGTGGGTTGGATGGATGGGTTGTTTGATGTGTTGTTTGATGGGATGTGCACATTATTCCGAGCTAGGTATGCCTACACCCACTGCTATATGAATAACGCTTGTTGTTCTTGTTGTTGCTACTCTAAGATTTCTTGTTGTTGTGCTTGTTGCTACGCTTGTTGTTGTTCCAACAACACTTGTTGTTGAGCTGCTACGTTTGCTTGTTGTTGTGCTTGTTGTTGTTCCAACAATGCTTGTTGTTGGGATTCTAATTTATTTGTTTCTTGCTACTCTTGGTATTGTTTTAATGCTTGTTGATATGCTTGGAATTGCGCTGCTTGTTGTTGTGCAAGAAGTTGTGTTTCATATTGGGCTTGTTGTGCCTGATATTGAGCTTGCACTTGAGCTTGAGCTTGGGCTTGCGCTTGCACTGCTTGTGCTTGTGCTTGTGCTGCTTGTGCTTGTGATGCTTATTTTTGAAATAGAATTTGTATTTGAGCAACCTTCTGTGCTTGAAATGTGGCTTGGGTTGCTTGAGTGACTTGCACAGCTTAAGTGGCTTGTTGTTGTTTTTGTTGAAATTGGGCTTGTGCAGCCTGTTGTGCTTGTAGTGTAGCTTGGGCAGCTTGGGTGGCTTGTGTAGCTTGAGTGGCTTGTTTAGCAACTAGATGTACAGCTTTCTATTTTTTCACTTGTTGGAATCCCCTTTGAAAAGCAACTTGCAATGCCACGTTGTATTGGCTTGATGTGGTGGAAGTTGGTGGTGGTGGGGGTGGTGGTGGATTCAGAATGGTGTTTGTTGTGAGCGATAATGTTGTGTTGGTGTTTTGAATGATGGATGGTGTCATTGATGTGGTTGGTCCCTGGGAGACCATGGTTTGCGATGTTAGGGGGGTGGTTGATGATGTTATCATTGCTTGTGCATTTTTCATTTGTTGTTGTGATGTCGACGACAAGTTTTGAGTGTTTGGCATAATGCTTTGATTGGTATTTGGGATGTTGTTTTGATTGATACTTGGTAAAGGGGGAAGCCCTAAGCCAAGGAGTGGTTTGGATGATGATGGAAATTGTGGAAGAGGTGTAAATGTGAGGGGGCTGGGTCCTTGAGAAAATGTTGTGGTGCTGAAAATACCCCCAGGTCCGACCTGGTCTCCTTCCTCTTGCGAATTTTTGAGGAGAGGTGTTTGAGGTGTTGCATAAAAAAATGATGATGATGGATCATGATGGAAAGTGAGAGGAAAATTCTTGTGTAATGGATTTTTGGGTATGTTTTGTTCCAATATGGTGTTTGCATCCAAGTTTTGATAATTAACAAGGGGGTGTGTTTTGATAGCATTAGAAAATGCATTTCCCTTATTAACATTGGGTTGGGTTGGAGAAAAAGATGTGATTTGAGGAATGTTTTGCATGATGCTTTGGGATGGGGGTGTAGATGAGATGGGAATGGTGGATGAGATTGGAGGAAAATATGTCTCCACTATGGTACTCACGTCGAAATCCAAAGGTAATTTGGCCCCTTGTTTTGCTAGTTCAAGCATGTACAATGAAGGGTTAAGCCTCATCATGATGTTGATGATTTTATGGTTTTCTATATTTTGAAGCATTTCAGTCATTTCATCATGAGACATCCCAAAGGTAAGATCCTCTCCTTGGGTTTCCTCTTGTAGTTTTTTGATGATGAGATGGTCAAAGGATTGCTTGATTCGGCGTGATTCATTTCAACATTTTTTTGGCTTAGATCACTCGAAGCAGGTGTTTCTTTGTTGGCTTCCATGCTCTTCTTGTATTGAGATCTAGTTTGAACCATAAAACAAGGATTGATTTTTAAGAATATGGGAGATGGATCTCTTGATTCTTTGGATTGATCTTTATTTTATGCCCAAAATAAAAAGTTTTAGGATATCTTGAGGATAAAAAGTTGATATGATGATGATGCAAGGGATGGCTAATGTAAATGTTTTAGTCTTTTGATAAATCTTGAAGGAAATGCTAGGCTTTTGGGGCTTTCGGATATGTTTCAGATTTTTGATTTGATTTTGATTGATTTTGATTTCTTTTTATTTTGAATGAATAGAACCTAAGATGTTGGATGATTATCTAAGGGATAGAGATTTTCAATGGATGATAATTTGAATATGTGCGCGGAGAAGGATGCATCTACCCACACCTATCCAAACAAGGTGATATTTTCACTAAGTATATGAAGAAGGATTCATCTACATTTACTAAGCTAAACAAGATGATTTTGATAAATTTGACTAAGCATATGCAAAAGGATGCATCTACACATACCTAGCCAAAGGTAATTTTGATAAAAAATTTCAAGGATTTAGTCTCAATGATTTTGATGATTTTTTGGATTTTGCCAAAAAGCCTAGTATTTAGGATGATTTCAAGATTTTACAAATGGTGATTGTGAGATGATTTTTGTTTTGATGGATGAAGGATGGATGAAAAAGATTTTGATTTTCTTTGATCCTAAGATGAACCTAGAAAAAAGACACTTTGTTTGCCTAGACCTAGGTATTGAAGAGCATGCAAATGCTTCCTAGAGACCTTTATAACCAAAGAATGATTCAATTTGGACATACATTTTCGGATTTTGAACCAATGATTTTCATTTTGGGATTTGGACTTTTTGAAATCATGAGTCTTCAACACACATTAAAGTTCATTTTTCTTTAGCTTTTGCTTAATGGCTTTATTTTACCAAAAAAACTTCTTTGATTAACTTTTCAAACTAAGATGTCCAATGTCTTAATTTCCTCAAATCCCACAAAATATCTTATGTGGAAACTTGATGAACTCAAGGCAAGGGTTTTCCTATTGTTTACTTAAGTAGAAAAATTGAGATGTAATCTAATGTTTAGAAACCTCTAAGGATGTAAATCCCAAGGGCAAGCAATAACATATGGATTGAGTTAATTGTATTTGTCTCCAAAAGGGTTTGAAATTTTGATGATGATGTTAAGTGTTTGTTTCCAAGATGTTTTCAATCAAGCAATGCATTTTGTAACCCAAGAATAAGTACAACCCTATGGATGTGAAAGACAATATTTTTTGGATTCCCACTTGGACAAGTCCAACTACTCTTATCTTTAGCGAATGGTTAGATGCTTGACCCCACTAGCTCCCCTCCATAGCTCATTAACGTCAATTGGTGCAGCCAAGCATCAACACCCATGAAACTCCCATGGCATGCTTTCCATTTCTACTAAAAGACCATAAAAGTGTGGGGTGGCTTCAGAACGACCGTTCTTGCACCAACAAATAGATCAAAGGATTTTGGAAATTTCTAGAATGTGGGTTTTAATAGGGACTTTTCATTCATGGAGATTGACCCATACGGCAAGAGTCCCCTTTTAGATCCATCTTGTTGGAATCAACTGCATGATATTGGTGTTTACTCCAATATCCACATTTATATCCTGGTTGGAAATACTCTTGTCTTTAGAGTGTTACCGGTTGAGTCGTTCCCTTGGGTGAGTACTTTTTCCCCCAAGGAAAGCCCTCTAGGATAAAAAAAAGTGAGTAGAAACAATATTTGTAACTCGATCAATCTTTGTTGGCAACAAAGAGAGAGAATGTACACAATAATTCACCCACTCACACTTGCACAAGATGTTCAATTTTAAACCCAAATTGAAGTGTGGAGGTGATTGCTTTATCTCAACCTAAAATCATGGAAAATGCCTTTTGATTCTCAAGATCGCTATAAAGTGCGAGAGAAGCGCATACGTCCTTTTTCAATGATGTTAGTTCAAGTAAGCCCTCACGAAAAAAAAGTTGCACTTGTTCTTTTTAAATCCACAGAGAAAAATGTGAGTTCTTTTTAAGCACCAAAAAACAAGTGAGAGATACTTTGTTTAATTTTTAATCAAAGAAACAAAATCTAGTAAGTTGCATTCCTAATGTTCATTTTAGACTTTGCAAGAAGAAATTGAAAAGATTCTTTTTAAACCCAAATGACATTAGTGTTCTAAGAAAGAAAAGATAACAATTTCTTGAAAAAGTGTTAAACAAACACTAAAGTGTTTAAAAACACTTTAATTTGATGAAATATCCTCCTCATGCTTCTCCTTTCTTCATTTTTGACTTCCAACCTACAAGGGAGAAAACCAATCAGATTCTGGAAAATATAGAGATTCAAAAGCAGAAAATAGAATATAAATTTATCATAAATCAAAAAAGCACGTGCTAAAATTTCATTTCCACTTTTTACTCACTGCCAGCGGTGCAACCCATGACTGCATCAGAGTTTTATTTCTTAGCGGTGCCCTCACAGCGTCGCTTACTAGTTAGCGTCACGTTGTGTCAGGGCGGTGAGCTCAACTACGTCACAGTTTTACCCAACATCGTAGTTTGATATTTTTGAAAATTTTCTACGAGTCAAACAGTCAAGCGGCGAAGTTTAGAATTCAATTTTTTTGGGTGGGAAGAGTCCAGCATCACACTTGGAGTTTCCCGCAGTGCTATATAGCGACATTGAAGAGTCAACGGTGCCAAAATAGTGACACTAAGCTATCAGCATTGGAATTTTCTGTGTATAAGCAAAAATGTGGAAATTTTAGGAAAAAGTGATTGAAGATGAGATGCAACCCTCCTTCTAGCACCAAATGTGTGAACCCCAATCCTAATACCTGCAAAAAAAAAGAGAATAAACACATTAGTTAATCAATTGCAAGCATGAACAAGGATTCCCTATGAAATCCATTTACAAAACTCAAATTTGGAAAGAAAATAATGAACACAATAAAACACGAAAATATAGATTCAATCCTAATTAGAATAGAAAACACATGATCCCATGGGGAAATTGATGCCAATTTGATGTGAAAATTGGCCCTTTCCCAATTCCTGAGATGCAAGCTTGATATGTTGATGATGATTGATCCACTTTGTTGGTGAAGGATGAGAGCTCCAAGCCAAAATTTGCAAAAACCTAACTAAGAGCTCAATGGTGATGGATGAAAATGGCTAAATATTTTAGCATAATAACTTTGCATAATTTGTGGATGATCAAATGAGGATATGGACTCTTTATTTATAGAATTCCAATATGGATGAATGTCCAAATTTGAGCAATGTGGGACTAACATTCATCCAATGGCATGATGCCACTTGTCAATCTATGAGTGGATGAAGGATGTGCAAGATTTGGGGATTGTGCCAATAAATGCTTATTTTTGAATTTCAAATTTGTTGAAATGACTTGTAAGAGGGAAGGGAAAATGCAATAAATGCCACTTGGCTCAAGGAAAAGGACATGTAATATGAAGTTATTTCCTTGTTGGATGTACATGTTGACTTGGAATTTTTGAATTCAAATTTAGAGAATATTCCAAAATATGCCTTGTCAGGAAAATAGAGATTTAATAAATGAATTAAATCTATTTTCATGTGCAACTTGCAAAATCTAGAGGATAGGACATGATTTAAAATTAAATTAATCAACGGTTAATTAATTTAATAGGAGAGGTTAGATGATGTGACCTATTTGACTCAAATTTATGGATTTATTTAAATCAAATAAGAGAGGAATATGATAAGAGATTAATTAAATAAAGATTTTTGATTTATTTAATTGAAAGAGATGGTGTTAGATTAAATCAAATAAGGTTTTAATTTATTTAATTTAATTGATAGAACTTAGAGATTTAATCAAATAAAATTAATTATTTAATTAAATAGGGATAATTAGATTAGATGGATTGATTTAATTAACAAAAGAGATTGACTTAATTAGATAAAATGATTTATTCAATTAAGAGAGGAATATTGATGAATTTAATCAGATAAGGAGATTTGATTAAATGGTTAGACCAAGGGATGATTCAAGATGAAATGATGTTAGTAGTCGGGATCATATGCACAATGTCAATCGATATATTTTACGTGTCTACACAACCAAATCAAGATTGCACCTAAAGACCAGAACAAAATAGCTTTCACATGTACATGGGGGACTTATTGTTGGAATGTCATTTCTTTCATTCTAAAGAATGTTGGGGCTACATATCAAAGGGCTATGACTACAATTTTTCATGACATGACGCACACATTCATGGAAGATTATGTAGATGATATATTGGAAAAGTCTACACAAGAGAAGGACATCTTAAAGTTTTATCCAAAATCTTTGCAAGGTTGGAAAAGTTCAATGTTTTCCTTAACTCCAAGAAATGTATTTTTGGGGTCACATCTAGAAATCTCTTAGGATACATAGTATTAGCAAAAGGGATTGAAGTAGATCCTGCCAAAGTGCAGGAAATCATGGAAATGCCTCCACCAAGGAATATCAGTTAGTTGAGGTCATTATAGGGACAACTTCAATCTATACAAAGGTTCATCGCACAACTGGAAAATAAAAGTCTACCTTTCACACATCTATTGCATAAGAATGTTCCTTTCAAATGGGATGACAAGTGTGAAATCACCTTTCAACAGATCAAGCAGTACCTAATGAACCCATCGGTTCTAGTATCACCAAATACATACAAAACGCTAATCTTATATATTGTCACAACAAAGACATATTTGGGGGAATTATTAGTATAGGAGGACTCTATAGGAAAGGAATGTGCAATTTATTACATCAATCAAACACTAACAAGTCATGAACTCAACTACACTTTCATCGAGAAGGCTTGTTTAGCAGTAATCTTTTCCTCACATAAATTTTTGCACTACATGTTAACTCATACAATCAATCTTGTTGCAAAGATTGATCCACTCAAGTATCTGCTAAGCAAGGCTACATTAACAAGAAGGTTAGAAAAATGGGTTATGATCCTGAGTGATTTTGACATCCATTATGTTGATTGCAAAGCAATCAAAGGACAAGTTATCGCTGATCAACTAGCTAAAGCACCACTACAAGCAGAGCATCCCATGCACATTGAATTTCCATATGTTGATGTCTTCATGACATAATTCAAACAACCATGGTCATTATACTTTAATGGCTCTTTCACTCAACATGGATTGGGGGAAGGCATACTCTTTGTCACCCCTCAAGGACATACCATTCTTCAATCATGTAGGATAATGTTTCCATGCACCAACAACATAGTCAAATATGAAGCTTTAATCATTGGACTCAAGATAGCTTTAGAATGGAGGATCATAGAGCTGCAAGTCTATGGTCACTCACAATTAGTCATTAATCAGACTAATGATGATTATCAGACCAAAGATGACAAATTGTTGCCATACAAGAAGATGGTTGACAATTTTAAGAAGTACTTCATGGATATTAGGTTCATACAAATTCCAAGACTTGATAACAAAGCAGCTAACGCCATGGCCACAATCACATCATTGTTGCAACTCCTAGAAAATCAGGCTCGCTATGAATTTTTGTTGGAACAATCATTTACACTTGCCTATGACACACCCGAAAGCCAAATCATTTGCCACTTGGTAGAATCCTATTCACCTTGGTATGGTAAGATTTATGCCTACCTAAAAGATGACATCTTACCACCTAAATTATCCCATAACCAAAAGTGCAATTTTATTCGCCAATCCTCTCGCTATACTCTTATCACTGACACCCTTTAACGCCACTGTCTTGATGGTACTTTACTTCGATGTCTTGAATGTGATGAATCCGACAAGGCTTTATAAGAAGTTCATGGTGGCATTTGTGGTACTCATTCAAGTGGACTGACCTTATCCAAGAAATTGATTAGAATGGGTTACTACTGGCCTACAATGGAAAGAGAATCATTCACTTTTGTGAAGAAGTGCTCAAAATATTAGATTCATGGGAATCTCATTCATGCTTTTGCACAAGAACTTCAACTGTTCACGCTAACCTGGCCATTCTCTCAATGGGGGTTAGATCTAGTTGGAAAGATTCATCCTTCATCATCGAACAAACACAAATTCATCATCACAGTGACATTATTTTACCAAGTGGATTGAGGTAGTACCTCTCACTAAGGTTACCGGAAAACAAATCTCATCATTCATACTCAACTATATCATTTGTCGGTATGGAATTCCCAACTCCATCATCATAGATAATGGACAACCTTTCAAGAATCAAGATGTTGATGAACTTTGTGAGAGATTCCATATTCAACATAGATATTCAACACCTTACTATCCACAAGAGAATGGCCAAGCAAAGGCCTCAAATAAGACTATATTGAAAATTTTGAAAATGACTGTGAATGATGTAGGGAAAGATTGGCACGTTCAACTCAATCCCACATTATGGGCCTATAGAACTAACATCAGAATGCCAACAGGAGCAACATTGTATGATATTGTCTATGGAGTAGAAGCCATATTACCTCTAGAGGTTGAGATTCCATCAATCAGGGTATCATTGAAGGGTCTCACAACAGATGATGAACACAGAGTTTCCTGACTGCAAGAGTTGGAACTCCTCGATGAGAAAATACAACGAGCGACTGATCATTTGAAAGCATATCAATAGATGATGTCTTGCAGCTATAACCATAGAGTCAAGCCACATACCTTTCAGGTTGGTGATCTTGTTTTGAAAGAAAATCCATAAAATCAACAAAATAGAGAGAAGAAAGGAAAGTTTGAACCAAATTGGTTGGGTCCTTATGTGGTCATCATAGTATATGGTTCAGGAGCATACAAACTATCAACACTAGAAGGGGACCTGTTTGAAAAACCCATTAATAGCATGCACTTGAAGAATTATTATGTCTGAAGCAGTTATCATCATCCATAAAAAGTCCTAAAAAAGTAACAAAAATAGCATAAAAAGTCTTGAAAAAATTTATAAAAATAAGAAAAGTCCTAAAAATTATTAAAATCATAAAGCAGTCCTAAAAAATTATAAAATTAGAAAAAGTCTTGAAAAAATTCATAAAAATCATAAAAAGTCCTTAAAAAACCCATAAAAATTAGAAAAAGTCCTAAAAATAAATAAATAAATAAAAATAATAAATTTCATAGGGTGAAAACCTAGCAACAGACAATCTATTGATAAAAAAAATAAAAAAACATCAAAAAGAAATTAGAAAAATGCAATAAAAATAGATAGTGAAAATCTGGCAAACAAACACTATTAGTAGCTCTCCATCTATTAGTTCATGTTCTGCACTTAGCTTATCATCCTTCATTTCATACATCTTTTCACCATCATCTTAGGGCCATAATAGTATCATACTTCCATCATTTTCCTAGAGTGATAACATCTTACCATGGCTTGATTATTTTACATGTTCATTTTGGCAAGCTATACCAATCCTGGGGGAAAACGTTGACATACTGGGGGCAATCAATTTTTAGGTTCTACCAAAACAGCTAGACAATGACATAAAATCCAATCAAATGAACAAACAATCAAATCACATGAACAACTATCCAATCATTGATCCATATCATAGGTTTTCATAAGTACCATATCATAACACATTTCTGGATGATCTAAAATCAGAATAATGTTTGGAATAGCAGTATTATATTTTAAACAATGGTTGTTTTATTTTCGATATCATTCCTCTAGAGCACACTTGATGATGTACTAAACTAGAGTGGTGAGGAAAGAGAATGATTTTTCTTTGACTATTGTCTTGAGGTTAACTATCAATCTAGTGCAAATATGTCACGAGACATGATTTCCAAATAATATCATTGATGATAGTTCCAAATTTGCATTAGAAAGTGGTTACTCTTTGTGTATTTATGCAAGGAATGCTTAGGCCATCTTAGTTCAATTATATCTCGATGTTTGTGTTCACTTGCTATATCAAAAATCATGGAAGTTGTACTCAGGTCATCATTGGTGCTAATTTCCCCTCTAATGCTTGTACATACTTCCAACATTTTAAAATTCTCTATTATGATTCAAGAAAGCTAACAAAGGGCTCAAAAAATGGTTGGTTTCATTTATTTGCATTTCATTTAGATTATTGTACATATCTGCATACTGGATTTACATTAGAGTTTTGAAAGGCTGAACAAAAACATCAATGGTTGTCATGTCTCTTTGGACTATTTGTGGAGGACATTCTGACATTTGTTTCATTATCATATTTCATATTCATCATCATTTCATTAATCATTATCATTTCATCTAGGTCCTGTACATATCATATAGTTTATCATTCATTCTCATATCATTTTGATTTGTTATCATTTATTTATCCATCATTATGCATTATCAAGTCATTTATCATTTTTTTCATATCTTATAATTTCATTGCATACTATTGATCATTCTCATTTTATATAATCTTTGTTTTATTTCATATCATTTAGATCCTTTATCATTTCATATCATTCATTTATCCATTAGGTATTTCATATCACTTTCATTTTGATATTGTCTATCATCTTCATATTATTAACATCTTACTTGTCATTTTTATATCCATTTCATTTTCATTCTACATAGTTGCACACCATTTATCATCTTCATTACCATTTCATTTTCATATTTTATATTTGTGTCATCATTTCATAATCTATTTCATTTCACTTATCATTTCATCTCATTATTATTTGTCGTTATCATTTCATATCATTTCATCAACATTTCATTACATATCATTTCTAATCTTATCATACATCTCATTATTATTTATCATTATCATTTCATCATCATTTCATCAACATTTCATCAACATTTCATTACATATCATTTATCATCTTATCATACATCTCATTATTATTAATCATGTTCATTTCATCCCATTATTTATCATTTTCCACATTACATTCATATCATATCTTTAATCATCTATCATTTTCATATCATTTACATATCATGTCATTTTTTGCATAAAATTTAACCCATTTCACATATCATTTCAAATATTTTCCTAATTCATATACATACTACACATTCATGATACATTTTCATAAACACAACATCCATTTTTCATCACATCATCGTTATTCATCACATTTGAAAAATCCAAAAACAAGCATTCCATGCATACATTACTTTTTCACATCATTTTTCATAAACATATCATACATCCCATTGCATATTTTCATAATCAACATCCTAGGTCATCCACCTGCATGACATCATCAGTACGCATCACAACTCACCATCATATCATGTTAGTCATCAAATCATTAAAATTCATATCAAAATCCATACTACATCATGCATAAATACATGCATATCACATCATCACATAAAAAATGCACATCATCAAAACTCATCGCCATTGCATATCATCGCTCATCAAAAAATACATACAACTGTCCAATGTCCAATGAAACTAAAAAGTATAGAGAGATACATGAGATATGATTAAAAAAATGCACATGCTCCAAAAATGATATACATGTGTGAAGTACATCAATAATACTACATCAATAAACATCTCATATCAAGGTTGACTAGTAGAGCCCCCTAATGGAGCTAGTCTAGAGGATGGTGGTCTACCACTACCCCTTGTGTCAGGATCCTGTCGAAGCCCTATGACCCCTCTGTTGTGATTCGTAGTCCATGATATGCTCCTATATTTGTTGTGGGACCGAGTGTAAGGCTCTCTACGGTCGGGAGGGCACAACTCCTCGTATCTAATCTAATAATGCTTAACTTCCCTAGCAATCTCGAATCCCTCTACAATGGCCTCTCACAAGGATGCACTCTCAATAGTTCCCATGAGTCTCTGAGCAATGCCCTCTGCCTCTATTGCCCTTCGTCTGAAGGAATCTCTCTCTACTATCAACTAGGCCACCTATGGTTCCAGGGTAGGAGGAAGTGCCTATGCTTGTGCCTGTAACTGCACTGCCAAACTCTAAGCCTAAGTCAACTGCATCTACAATTGTACCTACTACCCCTAAATCCTTTGTACCTAGGCTTGTAGAGTATCTATTTGTGTTTGTTGTTCTGTAGAAGAGACCCTGATCACTGTCCGTCATCCAGTACCAGACCTCAGCCTCTACATGATCTGAGCACTGCCCAATATATTTTTCCTTTTCCTCACTGGCCTTTGTTCATCCCCTCTTCCATCTCTTCTATCATCCCCACCACCATCATCTGATATCTCCCCATCTCCACTCTCCTCCTCATCTCCACTATCCTCCTCCTCCTCCTCATCCCCTCCACCCACTGCCTACTCTCCCCTACCACATCCTCCTGTCTCCTACACCCTAGTTGATGTGCCATCAAAATGGGCACTGACTCATCTGGACATGTAAAATGAGGGAATGGGTGTGTGTGCAAATAAGCAGAGTACTCATCTAACATCCCTACATCAGTAATATCCAACTTGTAAACCCATAACTTAGGCTATAAATTGGCATACTCAGATATATGTGTCACCTAATATGAAATGCATGGACCCCATCCAATATCATCCTTGCACCGCCCATAGTGTGCAACACCTTGGGACATCCCTCATGTATAACCATACTATCTCTGCACTCATAATGCCAAAAATCTCTCTATAATGAACGGGGTCTAACCTATCAGATACCGGGGCATACACACAATGGCATCTCTAGATGATTAGTATCCCATGCATCACAATCCGTGTATGGCCTCCATATCACTGAATCTATATCATCAAGAATTTGTCACTAGTACTCCAACTTTCCTAGCTTGGGCTAGAAAAGTACACTAGAATATGCATATATATATGGCCGGCCTGGTGGTCTAGCTCTAGGACAAAGTGGTCTTGTAATAGCTATATGCTCTCATGCCCAAATTTGGAGCAAGGTAACACCACAAGAAAAACTGGAGGATCCTATGTATACTACCTGATGCAAGGCATGATATAAATGAGCTAACATGTAGCTCCCCTAGGCATATCTCTGCTAATGGCCTATCATCAGTTCAAGGATCCTCCCCCACCCAACTGATAATCCCTTTGACTAGCGGTCTGAACAAAGAAATCCTCCAATGAATGCACCTAAAATGGAAGGTAAGGCCGGATATCCCCTCAAATCTACCCATGGAACCTAGTACCTTGCTATCTGAGCATCCTCAAACACCTTCCTGAGTGCATCTGTACCACCTAGCTCCTTGTGGTCATAAACCACAAGAGCACCTACTACTGGAATCCCCAAAATCTTGTATACGTGCTTAGGGGTCATGGTAATCTCACCCATTGGAAAATGAAAGGTATTATGCTCTGAATTCCACCTCTCTATTAGTGCGGTCAACAATCTCCTATTGACTTGAATCGGTGGCATAGACAATAAAGGTCCCAACCCACATGGGTATGTGTAGGATCATCATTGAAAAAATAGGCCCTTAAGTGGCAAAAAATTTAGAAAAATTAGAGTTAGGAAACTTGACGTAAAAAATTGAATAAGTTATCTATATTATTTCAAAAATGTGTAAGAATAGAATCTGTAGAAAATTGAATGTAGTTCCTAATAGGTTTTTTTTTTTAAAAGAAAATCTTTTTGGTGAAAATTTGAAATTTCAAAAAGAGTACTTAAATTTCAAGGAAACAATAAGAAGTAGGTGTCTAACCACCCTAATCACAATAAAATGATAATATTATTTTATAATATTTAATATATAAGTAGAGGACTCATGCCTTGATGTAATGCATATTTTTGTAATTTTTTCCAAGTAAATAATTAATTATGAATTTTTATTACAAATTTTAAAAAATATAAAAACTTGTATGTCTAACCACCTTAACTTGGTCAAAACTTCATGAAATTCAATTTTTATTTTTTTAATCCTGTAGTATGTGAAGCATAGAATATGACGCATGTTTTGGATTCAAAAAATGTGATCATTTGAAAGCTATAGATGTTTTTCAATCAGCCTATCAATCAAGACTTTAGTCGTAATTTGAATAGAAAATGAATAATAATTACTTATTAAATTCAAAGTAAAGCATAATTTATATCAGTGGAAAGCTGAGAATCTCCTTTAAAAATCATTTTCATTTCATCAATTTTGGGTAAGAAAATAGTCGTCAGCCACCTACCCATCATATTGCCACTTTTTGGCCCATCATGATCCTATACATACCCACATCCCACTATCAACTATACATTTGCTAATGTTAGATCTTGAATCTGATCCCAACCTACCAGGAAGCACTCTCTGATCTAGAGGTTTTTGAAAACCTCCTATTTTTGGTCATCACAAGGACAATCAATCAGACTCATATCAACATGATCTATCTACTTCACATCATACAAATCAATTAGACTCATATCTATCTATCAGTGACCCATATCAAGTGACCCATATCAAGTGACCCATATTAGTGAACCCATATCAAGTGAACCATATCAGTGAACCATATCAAGTGACCCATATCAAGTAACCCATATCAAGTGAACCATATCAATGAACCATATCAAGTGCTCTATCTAAGTGACTCATATCATGAAATCAATGCTAAATCTATCTGTCTGAAGATCAAATCAATCTAGTCTATCATCATTTACTATTTGTTTTCTTTTTCAAGAGAGAAAATTTATCAACAATCAAATCATCTTCCTATTTGTACTTCAGTCACGAATGCAAATATGTTTTCAAATGCATCATTTACTATTTGTTTTCTATTGTAGAAAGAAAATTTATCAAAAGTCATATCAAGCATCTACTATTTGTTTTCTAAAAGAAAAGTTATCAAACAATCCATCAATCATTCTACTCTTTATTTTTCATTCAAGGGAAACAAAGCTATCATCTATCTACTCTTTGTTTTCTTATTTTCGAGAAGCAAAGTTATCAATTCATCATCAAATTTCCTATCATTTCTATCCATATCAGCATGATGACAAGACAATTTATCTATCTATTGACTAAAGAAGCAATATTATGTATCATCATTTTCATCAAATAATGCATTGTGCCTAAATTTCTTGAATGTGCTAATCTACGGCCTTGATGCACTAAAACCCCAAATGTGTTGAAGTTTCCCACCGATACACTAAAAACCCCTATGCACCATTCTGTGTCCTTAAAGTGCTAATTCATTTCCTCTATGTGCTACTTCCCTAGATGCACTAAACCCCTAAGCTTATGCGCCATTTCATCCACCAAATGCGCTGAAACCCTATATGCGTTATTCTATTTCCTATATGGCTAAACTCCCAATTTCCTCCAAGCATCCAATATGCGCTATTCTGCCCATTTTCCTCAAAGTGCTATTCTACACCCTAGATGCACTAAAAGAAACTTCGGAAGCACTAAAACTCCTACTCGATGTGCTAAAATGCATCAAAATTCAATCAAAATCACAATTTTTCAATACAAAGAGGGTTGAATCGACTCACTGGTGGTCCATTCGCGGCTGATCTCTGGTATCGGTGGGCTCACTCGAATCTATGTTGGTGGTATGAAATATCCATCTCGCCATGTCAATGTTAGAGCAAAAAATCACTAAAGTCAAAAAGTGAAAATGACTTGCCCTTTTTACTCCTTTTAGCTTTTAAAGGTCAAACAAGGTGGGTATTTGTGGCATTTTATTTTTATTTTTCTCCTCTTCTCAAACTCTGACCTTATTTTTCAAACTGGGGCATCTTTTAATCCATTATCGGGAACTAAATCACTACATCTCTTTCATCATCAACCCAACATTTTTCTCATCATCAGTGATTTACCTCTCGAGGGGGCATCATCAATATCAACCGCATTTCTAAATCAGAAACATATCAGATTCAAATCACAAGGCATATCAGACACGTTTTTTTTTTTTTAACCAAGGGCAAAATCAAATGCAGCAAAGGTAGGAATATTTTCTTTGAAGCAATGTGTTTCACACATCACTTCAAAGAGGGGAAAAATGTATGCATCTAAAAATGGTCATAGTTAATCAAGCTTGTTAATTAATTAAATATGAATTATTTAATTAATATTCTAAAGTCATCTACATATAAATAAATTTAATTATTTATTTATATCATTCACATTTATAATTCTTCTACCTTAATTAAATAAATAAGTTTATTTAATTATTACCATCTTCCATCTTCCTCTTAATTAAATTAAATAAATTTTATAATTTATTTATATTAATTATCTTATTATTCTAAATTTGAATATTTGAATTGAAATAATGGAATATTCCTCCAAACACTTTCTTCATCTCACAGTTAAATTAAATATTACAAATATTTAATTTAACACCTTTTTCTCATTTCATGCATAATTAAATATTTTAAATATTTAATTACCTTCCATTTTCATCTCTCACACATAATTAAATATTAAATATTTAATTATTGAAACTTCTAAATCCATTGTCACATGCAATTAAATAAATTTATTTATTTAATTATGGGATTTATCTTCAACTAAAAAACCAACTCATAACTAAAGATGACAAATGGCAAGTTGCCTCTATTTTTTAGAGAAAGGTTTTGTGGGAAGGAAACATCTTCCATTATTCTCTCAACCTTCCATCTTTTTCTCAACTTCCATAATCTCTCACCATTCATCTTGACAAGTTTGATTTCAACTGTTGATCACATTAGCCACTCTGAATCTTCCGAAAACTCTATAAATACCTCTATGAATCCAAACATTGGTTACACACACATTAGAGACAGACAATTTTCATTTTAGCATTATTATTATCAGCTATAGTATTCATAATTTCATATTTTTACATTCTAGCAATCATGTTTAGTTTAAGCATGTAATCATATCTTAGCATAGTATGCATTCATCTTTAATCTTGTTCTCTAGGAAGACTGTTTGTTGAGCTTAGCACATGATCTGAGAGCAAGATGGAATTGACAAAAACACTAGAGATAGAGGACGATAGGATGACATCAAGGACAAAAGACTAAGTTTGCACTCTTTTTCTTTAATTCTTTGTTTTGATATAATGTCTTATTGGTGTGTTTGATTTATTTTTAATCTACATTTGATACACTTAATTTCAATCACATAGTGTACGATTTATCTTTGATGCAACATGATTTTCTTGGTTAGGTTTGTGGGTCCCTTCAAAACCATTATGTAATGGGTTTCAGGTCCCATCAAAACCTATTTTTCCCCTTAATAAAAAATACACTTATTAGAGTTTTCAAGAACCTTCGAGTGTGTGGAAAATTATTGTGAAAATGTAAAATATTTGTATCAATTATGACACAATCTTATACATATCAATGGCAATGTTGGATGAAACAATCTAAAAATAAGCTTTCACTATACTAATATGCATCACATTAGGGGATCTTGAATAAATCTAAACTCAAAACAATTGCCCATAAGAGCATTCATTGTCTATCATAGGGGGGTGATTAGATTAATGGAAAATAAGGCATGAAGATCTGAAGTTTTGCTTCTCAAGATAGATAATTGAAGGCATAGCTTGATCCAACAATGAAAAAGTCTTTTGAAAGAATCAATCAGGTGTTAAAAAAAGCTCATGATTAAACAGGAAGTAGTGCACAAATGAAAAAAGAGTTTTATTTGAGTAGCAATCTGAAAGCTATGGTTACTCCTGGGTCAAAAGGAAATTTTTATTTACATATGAATGCTTATGTGGGATGGAAAAATAAAAAGGGAAACAAACTCCCTATGGATTCGATGAAAAAACCTTCAAGCATGGCTTATTATGAGATCGAGAGCTGAAGAAGCTAATGATATGAGCCGCTGGGATACCAACTTTTGGAGTGAGCACCTTTGTGAGACTAAGCATGAAATTAATTAGACAGAGCCACAAATATTTTTCCCATTACTAGAGGTATTGGATGGCCCTTTTTGGCCTTACAAAAATGATTTTCAATATTGGTTCTATGTTGTCAAAGACTCAGCTTTGGCTGAAGTCGTTTCTTTGCACAAGACAGTTGTTCAATATCATTAGCTTTAGTATTGCATGGAACTTGTGTAGTCAAAAAATTGCATGAGCAAGTGATAGTCATAGGGAATGTGCATTTGGTATCAGGGTAAGGGAAAATGATTAAATGCCTATGTAAAAGTGCATAAGACCACAGTAGAAGCTTGCAAGCTGGAATCATTGATCAAATTCATAGGATTCAAAGAGATGAGCAAAGTGCTAACACAATGGAGAGAGATTCAGATACCCAAAGAAAAATTCCAAATGAATAGATACATTAGTAGGACCTGTTGATATTGATGGAAGTAATTTTATGGTCTCTCCAATATAGCTAAAACCAGAAGGGTATATACTTTATTGAAGAGAAAAATCAATATCGAAGTAAGTATTCTTTCGATCATTCTGAAATCTCGACATGTAGGAAATATACACTATTAAGGAAATTATCAGGAAGAATTAAGAATGTCTATAGGAGGTGAAAGTAATGCATAAATGTAAATGTCTTTATATTAGGAGAAATATTTCATATTAGAATGAGAAAATTTGGGTCTCCTCGATACCCCAAAAGACAATCAAGCATATGATTCTATATCAAAGGGAAAAATGAACATTGGCATACATAAAGTTGCAGTCCTTTTGATACAATGAATACACCTCTCCATCAAAAATACAAATAAAGATTATAGTGAAAAGTAATTTTACTTTGAGTAAATATAAACCTCATATTTTCACCAAGGGGGTTATAAGGTGGATAATTATTTTATCCAAAGAACATCACAAAAATCATAAAAGTTAAAGCTTAATAAACAAAGATTGTAAAAAAATTTCACCAGGATGAGAAATATTTTCACCAAAGGAGTTTAAGGATTTGGTAATCATTTTTGTAACCCAAACTATATGTTTACCAAATTAGGGTGAAAATGTACATAGGTAAAATATAAAAGAGAAATTTTCCAATAAAGGAATTGAGATTAAAGTATTGTGAAATACTTTATTTTTCATGGGAATGCCAAAAATAGTTAAAATTAATTATTTTATCTACGAAAGATAGTTAATTAAATAAAGAGTTGCACGAGGTGGATATTTGAAGGGTCACAACCCTTGGAAGTAGAATGCATATATGTAATATGGTAAAATCAAATTACTCAGTAGTTAGAATCATTAGTAGAAATTAGATATTAGATAGTAGATAGAATATACCAAAAAATGAAGACTTATAATGTATATTGTAAAACCTTTTGAATAAATTTAATGGATAAGAATATTATAATTTGATGTCTGACATTTTTGGTGTTCAAATTTTTGTTGGTATTGATTAATATATGTTATCTTTGTTGTCTCCAGAGTGATTTTCCTTTGATATTCAAATTAACGTATCAAGGATACTTCTAATTTGTCATGACACATTTACTGCCTTTGTGTGATCCATCTTGATTGGTTTCTACAAGTGATTTATTTTAATTGGTTTCTACCAGTAATTAAAATCCTTTTAATTAAATCATCTTAATTGGTTTCCCTCAAAACAAAATTAAAATCCTTTCAAATGTTGCAGTAACCTAGGAAGATATAATTGGGATTTATAAGAAGAGCTTGATGACTAACAACCTTTCACATTTATACAAAGTATAAAAATTTGAAAGCACTAAACATTTTGAGTTAAGCTAGGAGGGATGACACATATATCAGACACATCTTGACCCCATTGCCCAAAGTAACACTGGTCATATTCATTATAAAATAATACTTCATAATAACTTTATTCACATATTCAAGTTTCAACATTAGGAGTAGGATTAGCTATTAGTATTATATCTGTCTTTCATTTACATGACATTAAGAGATAGATTACTATGTTAAAAGTCACACAATCCCTTAAATCTTCTCCATTATTTAGGCACACCCCCTAGGTCTAGCAGAGCATAAAGTGCAAGGAGTTCTAAACCATATTGGTTAACTTCATTCATTGGCCAAAACATTGTAAACTTGACCATAGGGACTAGAATCCTCTTAGGGTTTATAATCTGTAATTTTGGGAACCATCAGATTGACAACTCCACTAGGAAATCCTGAGAAATTTCAATGGAAGATCGTCTTATCATAGAGTTAAGAATTCAAAATTATAACTTTGTTGGTGGAGACAACTCAGAAGATAAAATTCATTCCTCTTTTGAATTAAGGTGGCGACTCTGTTAAAAACTTGATGAAGAATGCAAAAGACATTTTGGAACAATAGTTGAAGGCTGCTACAAGTCTCTTATTGAAGTATGTATTATAATCCTTATTTTCCCAATGCAAATTATGGTGCCCATGATGTCCCTACTTCAACAAGAAAATTAAATGAACTAAGGGAAGATGATGATTGAATGTTGGAAGAAGTGGAAAGAATTGAGTCGACTGGAAAAAGGGAAGAATTGAATCAATAGTTGCTACAATTGAGAGCTAAACATGTTTTGAATACATCACAAAATATACCATTCTCTAATGAGGATGGATATGTGAATGCAAGTAATCCTTTGATACCACAAGCCTCAAATCAAATAAATGCTTGTCCTTCCCCTCTTGGTCAAAGACTAGTAAGCTACCAAGATCATGAATACAATCAATATCTTGAGCATTATCAATATCAATACCAAACTCCATATAAAAATGTGCAACACAATGTCATCCCTCTTGGAAATGTCGATCAAACTCTATAGTAAGAAGTACATCACTAGTAGTCATGCAATTGAGGGAAAAAAAGGGGGATACATTGTCATGAAGTATATAAACCACTTGATTTTATAAACATTCAAGGTTACCCACATCTCGTCCCTTTGGATGTAAAATGGATTTTTCCAAAATTTAATGGATGTGAATCAATAGGCACACACCTACAATGATTCGTTGATTTAATTGTGAATTGTCAAATCAATGAAGAGGATGATATCATGAAACTCTTTGTGAGAACATTAGAGGATATTTATTTAGAAACTTGGTTTTCCAACTTGCTTATGCATTCTATAGCTCCATGGGATGAACTTGCAAGTAAATTCATGCAATAGTTTGAGGAAAAAGATGATGAGTATGTACATATTCAAGAAATAATTCAAGATATTTTAGATGCATTTTTTGGCATAAATAGACATGAAGGAGAATCTAGATGTGCTTTGATCAATAGAATAGTAGATACCTATATGTAGATACCTTTTGATTTTCATCCTGATGAATATGTATGCATTGAGTTGTTTATGAGAATATATGACCTTGATTTAGTTCATTGGCCTAAGTCATTAAATCCAACTACTATTGGGCAGGTGTGGGTATGGATTTTTGATATAGAAGTATTCAAGAAAAAGGATGCTATCAATGTTGAATCTATTGGTGATGAATATGGAGAAATTGATCAAATAATGCAACCAATAGAGGAAACATGTACAAATGAAGTTTTCAATGATGATGTTCTAGACGTGAGTGAAGATGAAATGATTAAAGACCAATTATCCACCTTAGATCAAAATTGTAATATTGAAGACAGTGTTGAGAACACCATGCCCGAGGAATGCATCAGTAATGAAGTATGTGTTCAAAAACAACCCCACATGGTAGTGAAAAAATAACACATCCATTTGTAATTGAGTACCATGATGACACAATTAGTGAAGAAGAAATTTATGCACATTTGAAAATGGTTTTAAATATTTTTCAAACCCATTCTATGATCAAATAACAAAAGAAGATCAAATGACATTTTTCCAAGATGTGCCAGAATATGAATTTTATGTGTATTCAAATTCATTTTATAAAGAGGAAGATTAATTTTAAAATAATTAGGATGATATATCAACTTGTGGAGAAAATAACTATGTTGATAGTGCATCTAATATGTCATTCCTTGACGATCCTAGTTTTGTTGTGATGATGAAAAAGGTAAAGAATACATCAGCAATGAGTTAGATGATATGGAGGTGTAGCCATGTATGCATTGTCATAGAATTGAAAAATTAGAAGTTGAAACAAAAAGAGATAGTGTGCCCTTCCACAATGAAGAGGGTAATGATTGTAATTGTACACACCTAAAAATGGTCATCATATTCAGTTAATTAAATACAACCTATTTGACTAATGCTTTAACTACATATAAATATGGTCTTACTTTATTTATATTGTTCGCTTTCCTTTTAATTCTTCTAAATCACATTATTCTAAATAATTAAATAAACAAAATACCCTAAATGTGTTTATTTAATTAACCTTCCTTAATCTTGATTAAGAATTAGAGCACATTTCTACAACTTTTTGTGTTCCACCTCATAAAGGTCACATGAAAATTAATAACCCTAATTATTAATTAGAATTATCCTCACACTTCCACCAATGAGAAAAAGCACATGGCTTTATTCCCCCACACTTCCAACAAATTTGGAGCACGCGGGTCTTTGTTTCACACACTTGGGTCTCCCATCCTTTTGGCATGTTTCCAATTGGTCAAAAGATTATCTCCACACACATGGCATGTTGTATTTGGTCAAGGGGACAACATATTGATTCTTTTCATCTCCATCGTCTATTATTTCTCCTTCGAATCTAGATCGTTGATAGGTGCCACCTCACAAAATGCTTGAGAAACCCTATAAATACACCCTCTTGCCTTAGCATTTATCATCCAAATTTGAAGCAAAGTTACTATGCAAGTTTTTCTTAGGAGCTTGGAGCTTTCATGGAGTCTTATAATTAGTTTTCATATCATGTGTTACTTTGCATTCTCATTTTAGATTACTTAATTACATCATACTTGCATTTTATCATCCCCATTACATCATAGTTGCATTTTAGATTAGTTTTCCTTTTTGTTGCATTTGAGCATATGCATAATCATGAATAGTTCATTTCAGTTTCATATCATCTCACTCATCTCCACTTGTTCATTTATCATCAACATCATCCTTCGTTTATCATCGTATCCATCATGCTTTCCATCATTTTGTTTCATTTAGAAGAAGACCACTAATCCTTCCCACACACATTTGCACATATAAATCATCTTAGCTTGCATATTAAGCATCAAATCTCCTTTTTTAGGGTGTCATTTTAACAACCATTGAGCCCATAGAAATATGAGGGCCAAATAGTTTAATAAATCCCTAGAAATAGTGGACAATGATATGTATTTAAAAGGTTTGATTGTATTATGAATAGAGTAGTTCTACTTGCTTCAAACTTTGAATCTAAACTGTCTCATTAAGGTTTTTGTTGATGTTAGATCTCTCCACATTCGACACACACACAAAATGGCACCCACCATGGGGCCTTTACCTCACTTGTTTCTAACTTTTTGCAAATTTTGTGATCGCAGGTTCAAATTGAAGACTTGAGTGCCTTTTGCACCTGTTTTGAGGCAATTTTGGGTTGTTTCCAGAGTTTTTGTGCCTCTTGTCTCTATTTTGGCACCTCTTGCTTGAGTTTTGGTGCCTCTTGCAAGTTGTTCTGAGACCATTTTCACCTGTTCCTGGACCATTCTAGGCCACTTTTAGAGTTTTGGTGCCTCTTGTCTATGTTTTAGTGCCTCTTGCAAGTTGTTTTGAGACTGTTTTCACTTGTTCTGGACTATTCTAGACCACTTTTAGAGTTTTGGCGCCTCTTGCACATGTTTTGGCACCTCTTGCAAGTTGTTCCAAGACCATTTTCACCTGTTCTAGGACCCTTTTGCACTATTTATGGAGTTTTGGTGCCTCTTGTCTCTGTTTTGGTGCCTCTTGTAGTTTGTCACCAAATCATAAACTCACATTCTGTGTTGTACATTTGCAAGTTTTCCTAGAATTCACTGTCAAAGACTCAAAACTACTAACATATTGCAGAGGTTGGATGTTATTCACTTGTTTCCTTTTGGTTAAGATAGGAACATAGCTTAATTAAAAGGTGAACGAATATCATGCTTCTTTTTGGTTAAGTTAGGAACATAGCTTAATTAATGGGTTAATAAACACCATGTCTTTTGTATGTGATGGATGGTAGGCATATGCTCTCCCCTTAACTAGGTGATCCAGAAAGCCAGACCCATTCTTGTTTATGTGCGAGTGTAAGTGGAGCATATAGCATGTGTTCTCTCTTTATTCTTGCAAAATAAAGAGTGATCAAACTACGGGTATGCTTGCTTGCTTTTTTTTAACCTAGAGGGACTACCTTATGGGAAAAAGTAATCACCCAAGGGAATGACACAACTGGTAACATGCTAAAGCCAAGTGACTTCCAACTGGGATATAAATGTGGATACTTGAGGAAAGTTCAAGTATCACGTGGGTGGATTTGACAAGATGGATCGAAAGGGATTCTCACTGCATGGGTCACTCCCTATGAATGGAATGTCCGAATTAAAACCTTTGTTGTAGATTTTCTAAAATCCTTTATCTATTCTTTGGTGCAGCAACGGTCATTGCCAAGGCATCCACATTCTTGTAGTTTTTAGTAGAGGTGATTAGTTTTCCGTGGGAGTTTCATGGTGACTAGAAGCTTGGATGGACTAAGAAGAGAGTGCACTACAAGGGGGAGCCCATGCAACCAAGCTTCTGAATTCATCCACTAAAGATATTGTGGTTGGGGTAAAACCCACGTGGAATCTAAAAGAATAGTCTTACACAGCCTTAGGAGTGTATATTTTTCTTGATGTGTCTTCAAAATGAAACTCAAACAAAACACCATAAAAAATGTTACATTTTGAAAGTGAAAACCTTGATTTAGAACTACATTCATTGAGGTAGACAAGTTAGTAAATTAGTTCCATCCATCTTGAAAAAATCAGTCCTTGCAACAGTGTTCAACCTTTCCTTAGGAAAAAGAGAGTCAGAATATGTGGTTTACATGATGATTTCGTGAAAGGTCAAGATTAGAAAACCAAGGATCAAACCTCTTAGTCCAAAAAACATAAAAAAATGTTTTTCTATGCTCTACGACTTTAAAGAAAGGTTAACCTTCAATTTTTACAATAAAGCTTGTAAGAACAATCTAGAGTTATACATGATGTACTATTGTCAAAATCCAAAAGTTTTCCAACATTTTGAGTACCTTAATTACACATCTTGAATCAAAAATCCAAGTCCAAGATCGTTCCTTAGATACCTTAAAATTCTAAACGTGTCAAAATTGACCTATACAAGTGGAACTTTTCAAACTAAACCTAGATCTAAACATTTCAAGGTGCCTAAATCATCTATATCTGTCACATTTTTTCTTACCTAGTTTCATCTTTCGGATTTTTCATCCTTTAATCATGAAACTATGTCATGCAATCAAATCAAACTTAGTCTTATCAATAGAATTTGTCATTCTATTTGACTTAGTTGTAATCCTTGGCACTATTTCAAACTTAGATAAAAGCTTAGTCTAAATCATTACACTTGTATGCCCATCCAAATGAGATCACAAAAGAGAAGACTCAAGAACAAGGAACTTGGAACACCCAACTTTGAAATAGAAAACATAGGAAGTCTGAGTAGTGAAAATTTCGATATCGAAACTCCCAACATTGAACCTCAAAATATTGAGATCCCTAGCAACATGGCTGATGCAGAAGAAAACCCTATTCTTGGACTCAACAAAACTCAAGGGGAAGAAATAAATGATGAGGATATCTGACAAGTGGAACAAGACCCCAACTTCCATAAGTTTTTGGAAAATATTTTTGAAGGAGATGGGGAAAAATACCTCTTAATGTTGGCCAATCAAGGAATCAAACTTCCCACTGATTTTGATATCAACATCTTAAAAGCACCTCCCCAAAATCCTGAAAGGGAAACAAAACAAATGGTTTCTTTAACTCACCAAATGAAAAATCTTCAACAAAAATTCTAGGATATGGAAGGGAAAACAACCACATAAAGACATTATTTTCCACACATCTATTCCTATCCATTTGATAGAAATCTAGACATGACACCTTCTCCACCAACAACTACATCATCCAAGTTCAATTTCTTTGAATTTTTGAAAAAGTTAAATGAGAAGCCCAAATCTCAGTCCTCAAACACAAATGATATTGAGCAATCTTACCAAGTAATGCATCTATCTTCATCTCCCACCATTCAAAATAAATCTCAGGATTCTTTCACCCAAGTTAATGATTCCATCCAACCACCTTCTTTTATCATATATTCTATATCCAATGATTCATGACAATCTCTCAGTCCAAATCATGCTAGCATAGACTCGTCTACACCTCGAGATCAAAGAATTCTTTCCACTTCATTCAATGATACCAAAATTGCACAAGTTCTTCCAATATTTGACCAAGACCCCATATCTCAAGAATTCTATGATGATCCCCTCCTTTCACTTTTCATCCATAATCATTCCTTTCCATCTCAAGAGAAAAGTATCCTTCCAAGTCCTCCTTCCACCACATCTAATGAATCCATGCCAACTCAAGATTCTATTGCATCCCAGGAGCATGATAGTTCGTCCATCATATCTAATGATGTCCTATCGCCCAATGATCAAGATATTCTTTCTACAAAATCTCATGATTCACTTCCTCATCAAGATCAATATATATTTCCATCCGAGGATATCCCTTCATTCCATGAGGATTTTCATCCTTCTCAAGATCAAGATATGCCTTTCACACCACTACATGATGATTTCATACCTAATGAAGAGCAAGTTACTCCATCTCCCACACCTCATGATCCTCTTCCAAGTCAAGATCAAAATACCCAATCATCCCCATGGCAAGATCCTATCACACCTATGCAAGCTATCCATGAACCCCACACCTACAAATTGGGATCCTCCACCTTCATCCACTCTGGTTTACTTCCAACACCTATCTTTCATCCATATCATATCCTCCCCAAAATGGACTCGCATCTTGTTTCACAAACAACACATATCCCATTGGTAAATGAATGTGTCAAAGTATGAACTACAAAGGAAAAGGATTAGGCCTTCATGAGAAAGGTATCCTAGAACCCTTTTTTTCTCAATAAAACCCATATTACCATGGCCTTGGTTATACCCCTAAGTTTTCTAGTCCATCAAACCTACCATCTATCTTAGGTCCTCATCCTAATCCACCAAACCTTCCATCTATCCTAGGTACTCATCCTAGTTCATCAAACCTTCCCTCTATCCTAGGTCCATATCCTATTCCTCAAGAACAACAAAGGCACACATCCTTGATGCCCTTTCAAAATTCTAACACCAACAACTCATCCATGATATCTCCATACCATTCATCTTCATCCATCTCTCCTATTGCTCTTGGAAGAAATTTAGGTGCCAAATTTCAAAAGCTTCCATATCAAAATTCACATGTATCAAAGGATCAACATGTCTCCTCAAAGAGGCATGCAAAAATAAAAGAAAATTTGATCCAAAATCAAAGGAAAAATCAAAAAAGCCACAAAGGCCCATCAAATCAAAAATATTTTTTTCCAAGACCACAAAGGTCTATAAATCAAAGAGAAAAATCTCAAAGGCCACAATGGCCCACAAAGAAAACATCAAAGTCAAAAATCATGTGGATTCCAAAAAGTCTCATAAAAAGCAATGAAATCTAAATCGACACTCAAATTTTCTAATCCAAAAGCTTCCTTGAATCTTCCATATAAAATCCTATGACCTTCCAAATCCATTTTTCCTCCATCACTTCATCACCTTTCAAGGTGTGTGCCAATGTTGATCTTGCCATCCTTTCCATATATCCATCAACAAACCTTTCAACCTCCTATCCATTATCCCATCATACCCTAAATTTTCCAACATTAAGGAGTCCAATTTCCCATTACCATGGTTTATTACAGTATGTATTCAAGAGATATTTGGTTGTGAAACTTGATGCTTAAGTACTTCCATCTTCCTATCATGCATATATTATCTTTTACTTCTCCCACCTCTGATCTTGACAAGGTTAAGGATCTCCTTGAACATCATGTATCTTATCCTATACGCGTTATCCATATCTTTTGTACCATATCCTTTTCCTTATCCATATCCCATCATTCTTTCTAAATACATCCTTTCTTCCTTTCCTTGGTCTTGATGAGGAATAGGGGAAAAATACTAGGGCCTTGTGTCTGTATCCTATCTAGTTGATCTTGATCATCCTATTCATTATCATTATCCTTGCTTTCTTCCATTCCATATCTCCCAACTTATCAAAATCCCTGTCATCGTGTCCCTTTGCAACCTTGAATCTTATCATGCAAATCATATTTGAGCCTAGCTATAAAACATTATCCAATCCTCATATCTTTTGTCAATCAATCATCAACAATCATCAATCTTATCATACTTCAAAGAAATTAGTGATCCTAAGTACTTATCATCACCATGCCTTATGGAATCAATCAACCATTATCATCTTTTGACAAAATATGTGTTGCTTGTGTGACATGTTTTGCAATGAATCTTTCATTTTGATCTATCATTTATCCATGGTTGCACTATCTCTATTGTGGGGCATCTTGTTCCTTCAATCGGTCATATCATATCATTCATCCATCCATCCATCCATCTTGGGCTACAAAACTTTTTCTACATCATATCATCCATCACACTTCCATATATGTGTCTGTCACGCTTCCATGTTCACATCATAGCTTGATCCAGTATTTGTATCATGGTATCCCCTAGTATTACTCAACTCATTCTAAAAATTAGTTTGTCTTATCGTATCACACTAGGGGAATTTCCTACATTGGATTGGATTCTTGTACATTCTCAAGGTCAAAAAATCAAAAATCCCAAAAACATTCAAAACATATCAAAATCCCAAAGAAATTCAAAACAGATCAAAATCCAAAAACAAGTCAAAAAGTCAAAAACATAGTCTTCATTCAAACTATGTCATCTCTGAGCTTTGAATGTAGGAAAGGGTGATCTTTGATTGTACCCCGAGACATTTAGGATAGTCTTTTAGGTTTCCTCTATGTTCATATTCTTGTCTTGTAAATCTTGGTTGAGTCATCAATCGAACTACGTGGTCTCTGGATGTATAACATAGGCAAGGCTAATCTGTTGATCAGCCCCTGAGGCCCCTAGGATAGGTCTTTAGGTTAGGTCTTGGTCATCATGGTAGTATCTCGCCTTGGACTGGGGGAAAAATCCTACACTCACTAGGGGAAAATAAACTCTGATCTAGAATCAACAGGAAAATAGTCGTCAGACCAACACTACAAACACAAACTTCAAATGGATTATGATCTTTCTAAATCAATGGTTTATCACGTTAAACACAAAATTTCAAATTGTTCTACTTTGATTTTTGTTATCATAACTCTTGAGTCCTCGATGATGTATCAAACTAGAGGAGCAAGGAAGGAGTATGATTTTTCTTTGTCTGATGTCTATGAGTTTATCATTATTACTATGGAATTTATCGCAAGATGTGTGCTAAAAAGTATCACTAATGACATTTTGAATTTTCATAGGAAAATGATTAACTCTTGTCTGTTTACACAAGCAATGCTCAGGTCATCACGGTTTAATTATACTTAGATTCTTCTATTAACTTGAAATTTTAAAATATCATGGAAGTAGTACTCAGGTCATCTTGGTCTAAACTATGCCATCGATGCTTGTACTCACTTTCAACATTTTAAAGGCCCAATGATGATAAAGAGCGTGACAAATTTCTTAATACGAATGACAACTTTTGCATATGAGATTTTCATGGTTAGAGTAGATTGCATCTGTGTTAGTTTGCATCTATATTTATGAGTGTTTTCAATGCTGAAATCATTTAAACAATGGTATCATCTCTATTATTAATGGATTGAGTACACTTGACATTAACCAAAAACACATCATTCTCATATAGTTGCATATCTGTTGCATCATCATTTTCATACAGTAGAAAACTTTACAACTCCAGTAATCTATTCATGCATCACATCATAATATTTGCATTAGAAAACACAAAACAACATCCATCACATCTCATTTACAATATACAAATCATTTCATTTAGTGGCATTAGGGAAGTTTCACTAAGCTTAAATGAGTGAGTCTCTTCATATTTCCAAAAGAATTGGGAAATATGCTAGGTTTTCTAAAGATCAATTTAACAAAGAATCAACCGATGATAACATTCCCACAACTCTTGGAAGGTGGATATATTCACTCATTTAAGCTTAAGGACCCTAGAACACATCATTTGCATCCATAGCATATCATATCATCATCATATAGAACATCACATAGCATAAATTAAATGCATCCATGATAATCATCATGATCATCGTCACATATAAACATCATATAGACAAATCAATCATCATCATCACCACATATCATATAACCTAAAAAATCACAATGTCAAGTGTACAACGATATCCAAACATTGAGAGGCACATCATCAAAAATGGTAGAAATCATAATGTCTCAACTGAATTAGTGTATACATCAGGTCTCAACACACCATGAAGTTTCAGTACATTAATCAATCCTATACTGGGGCATATCGATCAATCAAAGAAGTCAAACCACATCGCCCAATCTAATCTGAATCTGCCTACACCAGATGCTAAAATCCTCCTATGATCATAACATATCGCAAGTCCACAATCTTATCAATCAATCCAACCTCACCTATCTTGAGGTTCATCAATCAATTCAACCTCACCTAACATGAGGTTCATCAATTAATCAAACCTCGCCTATCATGAGGTTCATCAATCGATGCACCTCACCTATCATGAGGTTCATCAATCAAATAAACCTCGCATATCATGAGGTTACTCAATCAATGCACCTCACCTATCATGAGGTCCATCAATCATCAATCTATCATTGATCCTCACCTATTATGAGGTCAATCATCAATCTATCATTTATCCTCACCTATCATGAGGTCAATCATCAATCTATCATTGATCCTCACCTATCATGAGGTCAATCATCAATCTATCATTAATCCTTTCCTATCATGAGGTCCATCATCAATCCTATCATTGATCCTCGCATATCATGAGGTCAATCATCATCATCCTATCATTGATCCTCACCTATCATGAGGAAAATTTTTCTATCAACATCATCAAACATCATCAAATCAAACAAAAGGTTGAATACGATCATCAAACATCAAACACAAAGAGGCAACATAAGGCATCAATTAATCAATTAATCAATCTAGCAGGCTCAATCTTCTTTTTTTGAGAGATAAATCATATTTGACATCAAACTCTCACTGAATCAATATTGGATCATCATCAAATCATCACAACACCATCACATCATTCCAACATTTCATTTTCACATCCACACATTCACCGATTTATCTCTCTGGTCACGCCCACAAAAGGATATGAAAATCACAGTAAAACCTATCCTAGGAATTGGACATTCCAGCAGGTGACCAATATCTCTTTATGGACGTTCATTTACTTGTCAAACTAGGGAACACATACTTTGAATGGTGCAGCACAATATATGCACTAAGAACTAGTTTCAGTCACAACTTAATAGAAATAAATAATTGGAAAGAATTCTATCTATGCTACAGGAAGGCAATGCAAAGTTCTTTTAACTCAACTATGATTTAACCAAAATAGAAATCATAACAGCTACGACTGAGACTCAAACTATGAATTGGCCTTATGCTACAGGAACAGGCACAGGGATGGATTCTCGATGCTGCAAGAGCAATACAAGACTAAGTTTGTACGAAAACTTTAAAGATGAAATCTAACTGATGATCAACAGAAAAAGAACAGCTAACTAACTAGCTACATATACTTACTAAGTGGGCCCCCTTAGCAAGCATCTATTGATTACGCAAGTGCTGAACTCAGAACTTCATCAAAATTTATTCATAAACTCAGAATGGTATACATTGCTTTGTTGATATGAAAACTAGCAACAAACTCTGTCTCTTGTCATATAGATTCTACTTTTTATTATTATCATACTGACTCTTACATGATATCTGCTATCTCCCTATCACTATGCTTCTATCTAACTTCTAACCATATTCTTACTCACTCGTGTAGGAGGAGCACTTATTTAATATTAGGAGAACAACTAACTAACTAACCCTAACAGAGAAAGACATGGAAGTAAAGTGTATCCCAAAATCAAGGAACATACTTCATAAATGAATTTATCTGTTCAACCCGATCCAGAGAGAATCTAGCACTCCACTCTTTCAAGATTGACTGTCATTAAAAACCCTTCCCAATGGTTTCGGTCAAAGAGTCTTCACCAGAGCTTCCTCGAAGTCGTGTAGGAAATAGACTTTACTGCAAGGCCGAGATCGGTTGTGCTTGAATCGATCATACTTTCTTCAACAACCTCCGAAACACAAGGTAACAGATGCGAAAGAAAAGGCGCATGGCACATACACAGTATCTGTTCATTAATCACATATTTAAATCTATTTCATCATTCAAAAACTACATGTGATATACCAGTCATTTAGGGAGTCAATGGGGTAATAAATGTAGACAAGACAACACAATAGGCTATAGGAATATGAAAGTGTTTTGCTACAGGATATCCCAATAAAAGGTTTCAAAAGAGTTTAAACAACCATGAATAACAAAAGTAAAGGTATTAAAATTTCATCATAATATCCAAACTATGAGCACATTTTGAGCTCATCAATACTGGATAAATCATCTTTGACATCAAACTCTCACTGAATCAATATTGGATCATCATCAAATCATCACAACACCATCACATCATTCCAACATTTCATTTTCACATCCACACATTCACCAATTTATCTCTCGAAGGGGTATATATCCATCAATACCTAAAATTCAAAAGTCTGGGGCATTGTCTGGGGAATTGAAATATTGCATCATCTGGGGCATCAAAATCTTTTTTTAGCATCGATATCAAAATTTTCTTTCAAGCAACATGTAAACACATCACTTCAAAGAGGGGAAAAATGTATACACCTAAAAACGGTCATCATATTTAGTTAATTAAATACAACCTATTTGATTAATGCTTCTATTAAAACTATAAAATTATAATGATTTTACATTTTGTTCATACTCATAAGTTTCCAAATAAGTCCTACCATGAGCACATTTTCCCAATATTTGGCCATGTAGTCCCATAAAATCCATCTATATTTGAATATTCCATTGTGTAATCCCTATCGGCATGAGATAATCAGGGTATCCCCGATCCATATTGCATTTTCTGCTAATGTACATTTGTTGCAGATTATCGGCAAGACTTCTTTAATGTCACATTGATTGGATTTCATCTACAGGCACTTATCGACAAAACACTCTTATTATTTCGGTGACTAAGGGTTTCCCATCGGCAAGAGAGTCTTCTTCGGCATGGGTCTTGGCAAGATTTTATTGTCTCACCAGCTGGTGACATAAGGAGCATGTCGGTGAGAGACTTTTCTTCGGGGTGAAGTCATAGCAAACTCAATATGTCTTATCGATTAGCACACATGGATTCATTTCGGCCAAGCCAAAAGACTTCAGGGTGAGGTCTTATTGAGTGTATTGTGTCTCACTGGCTAAAATGCACAGAATGATGTATTGGCCAGACTAAGTGTATTCTGAATGAGGTCTCGGTGATTACCTCTGGTCTCGCCGAAATGCACAAGAGAATCCTATCAAAGGTTATCGGGGTAAGGTTATATAGTCTTGTCGACCTGTTTGTCATGCCGAAGTGTTTCATCGGTGGGAGAATGATCATGTCCTAGTGACAAGAATGTATCAGGTAGACTTTCGGTAAGATGAAGTATTGTCTGTGGGACATCTCCCCAACTCTAAAGGGTCACAACGAATCAAACATAACAAAGGAGCACATTGCGGTAAGACGAAGTATCATCTGTGGGACATCTCCCCGACAACAGAGGTCATAGCAAAACACAAATGATGCAGGATGGCTGTCGATGAGAAATTTGGCCTTCCACATAACTACATGATGTCACGACAAATGTTTGATGAGTATTAACAAAAGGCTCAATACAGTTGCTCGCTGACATTGGAATGCGAAGCGATGTGTCTCTTCAGATGCAAATGTATAAATGTTCATTCTCAATTGTAAATGGAGACATTATTAGATTAGATTAGATTAGATAGATTAGGGAAAAATACAATAGAGAGAAAATGTCATACTGTGAGACTATGATGTATAATTTCAAATGGATATATCAATGAAAATCAGTTGATGTTGCAACAAATTTCTGGTGTCAATTGTCTATTGAGCTTATTGAAAGTATTACTAAATTTGTCTCCAGGGTTGGTATTTTCTGGTTATTTAAATTGGTATAACAAGTTTATATTCAGTTTATCAGTGCACATTTGTTGTACCTGTGTGGTTAATTAACTGGTTCTTTCAAGGAAAGATTAAATCCTTTTGGTTGATCACAGTAATCAGGGAGATTCATCTGGATTATTAAAGAAGAACTTGGTAGTCACAGTCTTGCATGTTTATACAAGTTATAAACAAAACATATGCCAACAATTTGAATGTTTTCTAGAAAGAGGTTGCTCATTGCTATTTCATTTGACTCTGCATACCCAATAAGGCACTAGTCTCTGCATTTCACATTTAGATTCATTCATTTTCTTTACATCTGTTAACTGAATATATTAGGATTTAGTTTTGGAATATTGCTATACAATCTATACCAAATTTGATTTCATTTGTCCACTCCCATTTTCCATTGTGGGAAAAACATTTCAAGAAGAGATAAGCACATTAAGTCTACTTCATTTGTATAGGTACACCCTCCTAGGTCTAGCAGCACCTGAAGAGTAGAAGTTCTAAAACGTACCAAGAGATTGGCAGCCTCTTGAGGTTTTCCACCTGCATTTTTGAGAGCTAACAAATTTGTGACTCTGCTGGGGACAAATAAATTCAGAATCAAGGCCTTAATCATAGAGTTAGAAACCTTGTACAGACTCCGCTAGAAATAAGAAATATCAAATACTTTCTCACTTTTGAAAAAAGTGAGTGGCCACTCTGACAGAAACATTGCATCTATTCAAACATGAATGGAAGAAGATCTCAATATAGGTGAGATCATACTAGAGCTCCTACTAGCAACAGTAGGTGGACACACAGGGATGACAAGGTTGATAAGGGAAAAGGGATAAGTGAGGACATGTGCATAACAAACGAAGACAAGCATCAAGAGCCCATTGTGAAACATATGATCGCTATGATACATGGAGAGATAACTCAAGTGAAAAACTTTGTACCCCCGAAGAGCAAAGAAATCCATTTTATAATCCTCAAAAACAACCAGAGTTTGATGCCAAACTAGAAGCAGAGGGACTCAGATATCAACTGGAATGCAAAAAAAGAATGGAGGGTAACCAAAATGAGTTTATTGATCATGAAATTCCTAAAGGAAACTATGAACCTTTAATTCCTAAAGAAGTAAAAGAACGGTTGGAATTATAGAAGGAGATAGAAGAACTAAAAGCTGAATTGCAGAAACCCCAAATTACTGCTCAGATAGTTGGTTGCCCAGGGTATGTACCGACTCATAAGTAGGGTAATCACAGTGTAGGGCCTTCTGAGCCACTAAGGGCTCCTCACCATCAAATAGGGAATCAATACAGATAGCCAAATCATCCACCCCATATTCCCACACAATATACACATGTTCAGCTGCCTCATGGTCAGCATTATATGCCACATCATAATACACAATATAATAACCCAATGTATCAGTACCCACCTAACCCTCCTCCTCATTAGTACACAACAATGATCAGACAGTTTGATTTAGCAGGGTTTCATTTATACCCTTACCCTATGGATGGCAGTTGGAGAGGTCTGGTGCCAGAGTTTATAGGGAGTAATGCAATTTCTGTTGAAGACCATTTAAGGAGTCTCAATGCCTTCATTCAAGATTTGGATGTACCTTATGAAGATTTACATATGAGGTTGTTCATGATGTCGCTTACTGAAGAAGCCAAAGATTGGTTCAACAGCCTAACAGCAGCCTCTATTGATTCTCTCCAAATATTTCAGGATCAATTCCTCGAGTAATATGGGAATCAAAGTGCACCTAATGCTCTCTTCATGAATTGATGTGAATTCAGAAAAATCATAATGACTCAATTTATGATCCCAACCGAAGATTCAATAAACTGTAGAATAAAATGCCTCCTAGATCAAAATTGTCAGACTCTATGGCATTGAGTGTTTATTTGAATGTGTTCGACCCTAAAATAGGGTATGAACTGAGAAATAGGTTCCCAGGAGACTTGGCTAAAGCCTAGAAGACAACATTAACAATTGAAAACAATAAGAGGGTTGTTGGGATAATTGATAAAAGAGACAACCCTAAGGCTCCCCAACAAACCAATAATTATCAATACAAGTAGGAGAACATGTATAGGAATGAAAGGCCTAGGCTGCATGACATGCCTTATAACACAAATTGGAAGGATGGAAAACCTATAAGAGATAGGCCTAGAAGCAAAGAAACTCCTGATCCATTGAGGAAGAAGGGAACCTATATGGTAAATAACAATTACTTCTATGAAGTTTGTGATAAGTCACATCCCCCAGATTATTGTGTTGTATCCAAAAGAATGCAAGAAGAGGGAATGTTGATGGGAAACAATGGAGAAGATCACATAGTGTATTTGAATTCAAATACTTTTCACCATGTTGAGGAGAGGTGCTCATCTTCAGAGGATGAAGGTTATGAGTATGATGTTTCAAGTCAGAGGTACAATGTCCATATGGCTGAACAACAGGTCCTTTCTAACTCTGAAGAAGATTATACAGAGCCACATTCTGTTGACGTTCCTACTCAATGCAGCATGAGGAAACTCACCGAAGAGGAGATAGAGAGATTAACCATTGTTGTGGTTGAGGAAGCAAAGAGTAAATACTGGTTGAGAAATAGGATGGTGAATGAGAAGGAAGGTGTCCCCAGGGGAATCTTCATGAAGGATCAAAAGGCGACATAAGGAATTGTGAAAAAAGAAGAAAACAAACAGCATGATAAAAACAAATAGAGGTCGGTCCAAAGGGAGGAAGTTAAAGAGTTGTGCAAAGAAATTCAAGAGACTGATCAAAAGGAAGAAAAAAAAGGAGAAACATTGGAATAGAAGAAAATGATTAAGGCAGAAGGCTCCTCTTTTGACTTCACTCAGGCGTTATCTCAGGTAAAAATGTATCTTCCATTACTTGAGATGATGAAAATTAAGGAATATAGAGACAGTGCTGATCAATTGATAACAAATTTTGAAAATAAAGTGGCTACTAAAGTAGTTAGTAGGCAAGAGAAAATAAAAATCCCAGACGTCTGCTTGAGTGATGTATTAACAACTCCCTCACAAGTTGATCCTTTTTTCACTACATTACTCATAAATAACAAATTGTTGAGGAATTTCATGGTAGACTCTAGCGCTACCATAAATATTATGCCAGTAGGAGTTATGAACAACTTGGTATGTGGGTGGATACTACTAGAGTGAAGTGCTATGCAATGTATAACAAACCTGTTCCTGTGGTAGGTATTTGAGAGATGTTGAAGTCAAACTGGCTACTTATCCACAAGTGGCT
Organism: Sequoia sempervirens; assembly: GCA_007258455.2. NCBI lineage: Eukaryota > Viridiplantae > Streptophyta > Pinopsida > Cupressales > Cupressaceae > Sequoia > Sequoia sempervirens. The sequence continues at coordinate 373,949,145 of VDFB02058242.1, read as the reverse complement.
TATAATATAGATATAATAGTAATTGATACCCCTCCTTAGTTTGGGATGCTTTTATCAAGATAGTGGAGAACAGAAGTTGGGGGAAATGTCCAGTTTGATTTGTCTTATGCAACTATTCCAGTGAATGGTCAGGAATTCAAGTTGTATAGGGAGCCAAGGATGAGCCAGGTTGTTGACTGTGCACCTCATGATCAAATCAATTGTTTCTATGATGTGGATCTTGGAAATTTCAAGATAGAATCAGCCTAGCCAGAGTTAGTTAGTACTGATCCAATTGAAAATTATGTTATGCATGACTACAATGGTGTGTGGAAGATGTACTTTGGTGGAGCATGGGAGCCTAACTCAGTTTATTTTTTGGAATTATCAAAATAGCGTACCTTGGATATAGTGAATATATTTATTGATACCATGCAGAGGAAAAGGTATGAAGACAATGGTGAAATTTTTCATGAAGATAGAGACATTGATCAAAGGATGCAGCCAATAGAAGATGAGACATGTGCAGGTAAAAACAATTCCTATGACAGCATGCATGAGGAATGTTGGAACTGTAAAAATCTGATGATTTTACATGTTGATTTCCCATGCATTTTCCATATTGGTCCTACCGTGTGCATATTTCACCCATATTCTACCATATAGCCCCATAAAATCCATCAGGTCATGCATTTTTCATGTTGAGGTCCATATCGGCATTGGTCCATGACTGTCTCCCCGACCCATGTTTTTATGCTAACATTTGTATGCTACAGGTCTGTCGGCGAGACTACTTTGATGTCTCAGCGATCACAGTGGAATTGTCTATCGGTAGAGTATATTTCACTAGGGTGAGGTCTCCCCGAGTGGGTAAGGTCTCACCGACTAATGCATGTGGGGGTTTGTCGGCGAGAGCTAAATGGTATCAACATTATGTCTCGGCGAGTGACCTTTGGTCTCGCCGACATTACACATAAGGTTTCTATCAAATGTCTTTCAGTGAGAGATGTTTTCTTCAAAGTAAGTCATAGCGAACCCTTTTGGTCTCACTGACTAACACATTGAAGGATTTCTTCAGCCAAACAATTTGTATTCGAGGTGAGGTCATAATGAATTCATATTGTCACACTGACTGGTGGCAAGAGGATGCGTATTTCCATATGAGTTAATATTTTCAGTGTGATGTCTTGGCGAGTGACCTTCGGTCTCGTCGGTGGAACGCAGAGGAGACTTTGTCAGCATGAAAATTGGATTGTCTTAGCGACACACAAGATGGATAAAGTCTTTTGGTAAAACAAAGAGCAATCTATATGAGGTCTCCCCGATATCATGATGTTACAGCGATGCATGTAGAATGAAGAATGATGTCTATGGTAGATAAGTCACAGTGAAACATAGAGAACAGGAGATGACTGGCGATTTAATTTCCTTCAGCATAACTATACGATATCTCTTGGAGATTGTTCTAGTCATAATTAATAAAAATTCAAATACTATGGCTGACATGGAAATTTCTAAATAACATTATAGGCCGACATGAAGTGAGCCCAAATTCTGTGCTAGGCCGACATGGGATCTCAATATGATATTTTTTTCTAATGCTAGTGTATAAATATGCATTTTGTAATTGTAAAATGATCATTAGCTATTAGATATTCGATACACAGCAAGTAGATACAGTAGAATAAAATTCTCAGATCAGAGACTATTGATGCATGTTTTCAAAATGGAGGTATTTATGAAAATTAGTTGATGTTGCTGCATTTTTCTGGTGTCAATTGTCTGTTGAATTCAATGAAAAATATTGCTAAGTTGTCTCCAAGATTGATGCTTTCTAGTTGTTTAAATTGACATAACAAGTTTATGTTCAGTTTATCAATGCATATTTGTTGTATTTGTGTGATTAATCAATTGGTTCTTTCAAGCAAATATTAAATCCTTTTAGTTGATCATAGTAATTAGAGAGATTCATCTGGATTATTAAAGTAGAGCTTAGTAGTTACAATATTGCATGTTTATACAAGTAAACAGAATGTATGCTAGATAATTTGAGTTTTCTCTAGAGAAGTGTTGCTCATCTTGATTTCATTTGACTCCACATACCCAATAAGGCACTGGTCTCTGTAGTTTCATCATTAAGATTCATTTATTCTCTTTATATCTGTTAATTGAGTATTTTATGATTTAGATTAAGAAAATTGCTACTGTGCTTGAAGACATTTGTTCACTTGCATCTACCATTGTGGACAAATCATTGCAAGAAGGATAACCATAAGTCAAGTCTGCTTCATTCAGATAGGTACACCCACCTAGGTCTGGCAACACCTAAAGAGTAGAAGGTTAAATTATTTTGACCTTGTCTGTTACCCTAAAGCGTATCAAGAGATTGGCAGCCTCTTGAGGCATTCTGCCTGCTTTTTTGAGAGCTAACAAATTGGTGACTCTACTGGGGAATACATTTAGAATCAAGGCCTTAATCATAGAGTCAGAAACTTTGTACAAACTCTGCTGGGAATAAGAAACATCAAGTATTTTCTCACTTTTGAGAAAATTGAGTGGCGACTCTGACAGAAATTTTGCATTTGTTCAAACATGAATGGAAGAAGATCTCAATACAGGGGAGGTCATGTTGGAGCTCCTATTGGCATTAGTAAGTGGACACACAAAGATGATAGGGTTGATAAGGGAAAGGGGATAAGTGAGAACATGTGCATGATTGCAAAAGATAAAGCATCAAGAGAACATTGTGAAACATATGATCGCTATGATACATGGAGAGACAATTCGAGTGCAGAGCCTTGTACTCTAGATGATCAAAGAAATCCTTTCTCTTTTCTTGATTGTCAGAAATAAGCTGAGTTTGAAGCTGCATGTGAGGTTGAATGAATCAAGATTCAACATGAATATGATCAGAAGATGGAGAGTAACAAAAAAAAATTTATTGATCATGAGCTTCCTTAGGAAGTAAAAGCACAGTTTGAATTATAGACGAAGAGGATAGATGAATTAGAGGCTAAATTGCAGAAAACTCAAGTTACTGATCAGACAGCTTATTGCCCCCCAAAGTATGTACCACCTCATAAGCAAGGAAATCATGGTGTAGGGCCTTCAAATCCACCAGTGTCTCCTCACCATCAGACAAGGAATCACTACAAGCAACCAAATCATCCACTTCATATTCCCATATAGTATACAGGTATGCATCCACCTCTTGGTTATCCTTTTATCCCATAGTATAATGCATAGTACAATAATCCCATGCACCAACATCAGTGTCCACCTATTCCTCCCCCTCACTAGTATACAACAATGATCAGACAATTTGATTTAGTAGGGTTTCACCTATACCCTTACGCTATGGATGGAGGTTGGAGGGGTATGGTGCCCAAGTTTACAAGGAGTAATGCAGTTACTGCTAAGAAACATTTAAAGAATTTCAATGTGTTCATCCAAGACATAGGTCTGCCATATGAAGATTTACATATGAGGCTATTTATGATGTCACTTCTTGAAGATGCTAGGAATTGGTTCAACAACTTGCCTGCATTCTCAATTAATTCTCTTCAAGTATTCCAAGATTTATTCTTAGAACAATATGGGAATCTAAATGCACCAGATGTAGCTCTTCATGAACTAATGTGAATTCAAAAAAAATAGAATAATTCAATTTATGATTTCAATCGAAGATTGAACAAGTTGCAGACTAAGGTACCTCCTAGATCAAGGTTTCCAAATTTTGTAGCATTGAGTGTTTATTTAAATGCATTCGATCCTAAAATAGGGTATGAACTGAGAAATAGATTCTTGAGAGATTTGGCTGAAGCTCAGAAGATAGCACTAACAATTGAAAACAACAGGAAGGCTAGAAGAATAATCAGTAAAAGAGATAACCCTAGGCCTCCTCAACAAAGCAATAATTATCAGTACAGATAGGAAAGCACATACAAAATGAAAGGCTGAGGTTGCATGACATGCCATATAATACAGACTAGAAGGATGGAAAACCTATAACAGCTAGGCCAAGAAATAAAGAGACTCCTGATCCATTGACCAAAAAGGGAACTTACATGGTGAGTAATAATTACTTCTGTAAAGCTTGTGATAAGCCACATTCCTCAGATTATTGTGTTGTAGCTCAAAGGATGCGAGAAGAGGGAATGTTGATGGAAAACAATGGAGAAGATCACAAAGTGTATTTGACTTCAAACACTTTTCACCATGTGGAAGAGAGGCACTCATCTTCAGAGGATGAAGGTTATGAGTATGATGTTTTGAATAAAAATACAATGTTCATATGGCTAAACAATAGGTCTTTTCCGATTCTGAAGAAGATTATACAGAGCCACATTTTGAGGCACCTGCTCAATGCAGTATGAGAAGACTCACCAAAGATGAAATAGAGAGACTAAATATTGCTGCTGTTGAGGAAGCAAGGAGTAAATACTAGTTGAGAAACATAACAGTAAATGAGAAGGATGGTGTTCCTAGGGGAATCTTTATGAAAGATTAGATGATGACACAAGGAACTATGAAGAAGTCAAAAAAGAGACAGCCTGATAAAGATGAACAGCAACCTATCCAAAAGCAGGAAGTTGAGGAATTACATAAAGAGATGCAAAAGCCTAATCAGCCTAGTAAAAGAGAGAAGGAAGAAAAAAAAGGAGAAACATTGGAGCAGAAGAAGATTGTTAAGGTGGAGGGATCTTCTTTTGACTTCACTCAAGCATTATCCCAAGTAAAATGTCTGTTCCACTACTTGAAATGATGAAAATTAAGGAGTATAGGGATACTGCTATTAAATTGATAACAAGTGGGAATGAAAAACATATGAATTCAGTCAATAAGCAGGAGAAAGTAAATATCCCAAAGGTCTGCTTGAGTGATATATTAACAACTCCCCCACAAGTTGATCCTTTTTTCACTACATTGCTTATAAATAACAAACTGCTGAGGAATTGCATGATAGACTCTAGTGCTGCTATAAATATCATGCTAGTAGGAGTAATGAAGCAGCTTGGCATGTGTGTTGATACATGTGAAGGGAAGTGCTATGTAATGGATAATAGACTGGTCCCTGTGGTAGGTATTATGAGAGGTGTTGAAGTCAATCTGGCTACTTATCCACATGTGGCTTATAATATAGATATCATAGTGATTGGCACTTCTCCTCAGTTTGGGATGCTTCTGTCAAGGCAGTGGACAACAGCTATTGGTGGAAACGTCCAGTTTGATTTATCTTATGCAACTATTCTAGTGAATTCTCAAGTAGTCAGGTTGTATAGGGAGCCAAGAATGAATCAACTTGTTGACTGTGTGCCTCAAGATCAGATCAATTATTTTTGTGATATTGATCTTGGAAGTTTCAAGATAGAATCAGCCCAGCCAAAGTTAGTTAGTACTGATCCAATTGAGAAGCATGCTGCACAAAACTACGACGGTGTGTGGAAGATGTACTTTGGTGGGCTTGGGAGCCTGAATCATCTTGTTGGGCAGTCATTGAAACAATGTACCTTTGATCCAATGAAAAATTTATTGATACCATGCAGGGGAAAAGGTATGAAGACAATGGTGTTTTCACAGATGAGCATCAGGAGATCAGTCATACATTGTAGCCAATAGAAGATGAGACATGTGCAAGTCAATATGGTTCATATGATAGCCTGCATGAGGAAGACGAGGATATTGAATTTCTTTCTTGCATATCAGATTATGACGTAGAAAACAATGAATATTTAGAGTGTGAAGATGGATTTGTGGATTTTAATCCATAGCAAGATGATTCTTACAGTTCTTGTAATGACCAGGAAGAGGAAGTAGTGGAAAATTTGGATCCATTTGATAGAGAACAAGTAACACTTCTAGCCATAGTTGAGTGCTATAAAGATACATTTGATGATGAGGAGGTATTTTCATATCACCTTGATGATGAGGAAAAGATATTTTTAGACAAACAATGTGATGTGTCAAAATATGGAACAAATGACTGTGTTGGTAATCTTTCTTATTTTTCATTCTCTGATGATCATGGACCTCTTTTTGATGATGATAAAAGTGAAGAATATAACTATTGTGATGAAAATGATGAGACTTGTTTACTTAGTAGTGAGCAAATTTCAGATTTACTAACTCTTGAATATTAGAGATATACACATGAAGGTGATCCTGAAGTTTTGTATCTAGCTTACATTTGTTTTGATAGTGAAATTTCTTTGTGTGATGATTCTTATGACTCTCAATGCATTTCTCGAGTTGATGGTGAAACCTCTAAAATTGATCAAAAGTCTGTGATCATTCAGGATGAGGTATGTGATTTTGAAATTTCTCACTCATATGGAGAAGACCTTTATTTGCATACCAAGGATGATAAAGGTCCAGATTTGATTGGTTCATATATGCATGATATTGAGGATAAGATTCATAATCTAGTATTGTCTCCAAATAGTTATACCAAAGTGATGCAAAGGGTTTCAGACTTGTTTGTCATAAACAGTGTTGATATGGCTGAAATTTTTGTTTCTTAAGAGAAGCACTATGATGGTAAGTTTTTAGTACAGCTGGGAGAGTGTTTCATAATACACAACAGTGAGAAAGATAATGAGGATTTTTGCATTGAATATGCATATACTCTTTGTGTTGAAGATAATAGAAGTTTGTTCCATGATGATGAAAAATTTGAATTATAGAATGATGAAGGGAGGTTGGGCCAAGCTGAGCAAGATGATTCTCTAAGAACCTTCAATAACAATAACAGAGCAGGTTGCATGATTGTCCTCAGGATGGATCTGATGAACTCAAGGCAAAGCCAGGTATTTGACAAAGGAAAAGTATGGTTTGAGTCTCAGACCATAACATTTCAAAACTGATGAAGTTGAAACACAGAGGATTGAGGGTTGCTAGTGCATGGAAAACTCTTGTTTATCCTCTTTAAAATTCTTTTCCATGCAAAGTAATTTAGGGTTTTGGTTCACCTCCATTTTGCATTCACTTTCCTTTCATTTTCATTGCCATTCATTCTATTTTTGCTCACTAGTTCATCACTCTGTGTCTGGTCTGCTCACCCAAAGATCTAGATTCTTGCAATGATCTCACTATCATTCATCCCCAGACAGAGCCACTATTGGAACTGTAAAAATCTGATGATTTTACATGTTGATTTCCCATGCATTTTCCATATTGGTCCTACCATGTGCATATTTCACCCATATTCTGCCATATAGCCCCATAAAATCCATCGAGTCATGCATTTTTCACGTTGAGGTCCATATCGGCATTGGTCCATGACTGTCTCCTTGACCCATGTTGCTTTTATGCTAACATTTGTATGCTACAGGTTTTTCAGCAAGACTCCTTTGATGTCTCAGCGATCACAGTGGAATTGTCTATCGGCAGGAGTATATTTCACCGAGGTGACGTCTCTCCGAGTGGGTCGGTTCGGGGTCGGGTCTCACCAACTAATGCATGTGGGGGTTTGTTGGTGAGAGCTAAGCGATATCAGCATTGTGTCTCAGTGAGTGATCTTCGGTCTCACCGACATTACATACAAGGTTTCTATCGAATGGCTTTCAGTGAGAGATGTTTTCTTCGGAGTAAGTCATAGCGAACCCTTTTGGTCTCACTGACTAACACATTGAAGGATTTCTTTGGCCAAACAATTTTTATTTGGGGTGAGGTCATAATGAATTCATATTGTCACACCGACCGATGGCGAGAGGATGCGTATTTCCATATGAGTTAATATTTTTGGTGTGATGCCTCGGCGAGTAACCTTTGGTCTCATTGATGGAACGTAGAGGAGACTTTGTCGGCATGAAAATTGGATTGTCTCATTGACACACATGATGGATAAATTCTTTCGATAAAACAGAGAGAACTCTATATGAGGTCTCCCCGATATCATGATGTTATAGCGATGCATGTAGAATGAAGAATGATTTCTACGGTAGATAAGTCACAGTGAAACACAGAGAACAGCGGATGACTAGTGATTTAATTTCCTTTGGCATAACTATACAATATCTCTTGGTGACTATTCTAGTCATAATTAATAAAAATTCAAATACTATGGCTGACATGGAAATTTCTAAATACTGTTATAGGCTGACATGAAGTGAGCCCGAATTCTGTGCTAGGCTGACATGGGATCTCAATATGATATATTTTTCTGATGCTAGTGTATAAATATGCATTTTGTAATTGTAAAATGATCATCAGCTATTAGATATTCGATACACAGCAAGTAGATACAGTAGAATAAAATTATCAGATCAGAGACTATTGATGCATGTTTTCAAAATGGAGGTATTTATGAAAATCAGTTGATGTTGCTGCATTTTTCTGGTGTCAATTGTCTGTTGAATTCAATGAAAAATATTTCTAAGTTGTCTCCAAGATTGATGCTTTCTAGTTGTTTAAATTGACATAACAAGTTTATGTTCAGTTTATCAATCCACATTTGTTGTATTTGTGTGATTAATCAATTGGTTCTTTCAAGCAAATATTAAATCCTTTTAGTTGATCATAGTAATTAGAGAGATTCATCTGGATTATTAAAGTAAAGCTTAGTAGTTATAGTATTACATGTTTATACAAGTTGTAAACAGAATGTATGCTAGATAATTTGAGTTTTCTCTAGAGAAGTGTTGCTCATCTTAATTTCATTTGACTCCACATACCCAATAAGGCACTGGTCTCTACAGTTTCATCATTAAGATTCATTTATTCTCTTTATATCTGTTAATTGAGTATTTTGGGATTTAGATTAAGAAAATTGCTATTGCGCTTGAAGTCATTTGTTCACTTGCATCTGCCATTGTGGACAAATCATTGCAAGAAGGATAACCATAAGTCAAGTCTGCTTCATTCAGATAGGTACACCGCCTAGGTCTGGTAGCACCTAAAGAGTAGAAGGTTAAATTCTTTTGACCTTGTTTGTTACCCTAAAGCGTATCAAGAGATTGGCAGCCTCTTGAGGCATTCCGCCTGCATTTTTGAGAGCTAACAAGGAAGACAAAGATATTGAAATTCTTTCCTGCATAACAGACTATGACAGGGAAAGCAGTGCATGTTATGTGGAATCCAGTGAATATTCAGATTCTGATGATGAGACCGAGGATTTTGATTTACAGCAAAGTGATTCTTGTAGTTCTTGTGGTGATAAAAAAGAAGAAGCATTGGAAAATGTGGATCCATTTGATAGTTAACAAGTAACACTTCTACCCACAGTTAAATGCCATGAAGACACATCTGATGAAGAAGAGGTATTTTCAAATCCGCTTTATGGTGAGGAAGAGATATTTTCAGACAAACAAAGTGATATGTCGAATTATGGAACAAATGAATGTGCTAGTAATGTTTCTAATTTTTCATTCTCTGAGGATCTTGGACCTCTTTTTGATAATGATAAAAGTGAAGAATACAACTATAGTGACATAAATGAAGAAACGTGTTCACTTAGCAGTGAGTAAATTTCATATTTGCTAACTTTTGAATATCAGAGATGTGTACACAAGGATGATTCTGAAGTTTTGTGTCCAGCTTACATTTGTCTTGATAGTGAAAGTTCTTTGTGTAATGATTCATATGACTCCCAGTGCATTTCTCAAAATGATGGTGAAACCTTTGAGGTTAATCAAAAAATATGTGTCCATTCAAGATGAGGTATGTGATTTTGAAATTCCTAACTCATGTGGAGAAGATCTTTATTTGTATACCAAGGATGACAGAAGTCCAACATTGATTGGTTCATATATGCATGATATTGAAGATATGAGTCATAATCCAATGTCATTTCCAAATGGTGATATGGAAGAAGTGCAGAAGGTTTCAGATTTGTTTGTCTCAAATAGTGTTGATATCACATAATTTTTTGATTCTCAAGAGAAGCACTCTGATGGTGAAATTTTAGTACAGCTGGGAGAATGTTTTATAATTCATAACAGTGAGAGAGATAATGAGAAATTTTGCATTGAATATGCATATACTTTGTGTGTTGAAGATAACAGAGATTTACCCCATGATGATGAAGAATTTGAACTATAGAATGGTGAAGGGAATTTGGGCTAGGCTGAGCACTATGATTTTCTAAAAACTTTCAATAATAGTGACATGGAAGATTGCATGAATATCTTCAAGAAGAATCTGAGGAACTCAAAGAAAATTTAGGTGTTTGACAGAGGGAAGTATTGTCCTTTCTTTTGGATGGCCTTGAACCATCATTCAAGGTTTGAATTTTAAACAGAAACAGTCCAAAATAGATGAAGTTAAAACAAAGAGGATTAAGGGTTGCTAGTGCATGGACAACTCTTGATGATCCTCTTTAAAATTATTTTCCATGCACAGTAGTTTAGGGTTTTGTGCGTCTCCATTTTGCATTCATTTCCATTTCCATCATGCTCACTGATTCATCATCTTGTTTCTGGTCTACTCACCCAAAGATCTGGATCCTTGCAATGATCTCACAATCATTCATCCCCAGATGGAGCCACTGTTAGAACTGTAAAATTATGATGATTTTACATTTTGTTCATACTCATAAGTTTCCAAATAACTCCTACCATGAGCACATTTTCCCAATATTTGGCCATGTAGTCCCATAAAATCCATCTATGTCTAAATATTTCATTGTGTAATCCCTAGTGGCATGAGATAATCAAGGTATCCCTAATCCATATTGTATTTTTTTCTAATGTACATTTGTTGCAGATTATCGGCAAGACTTCTTTAATGTCACGTCGATTGGATTTCATCTATAGGAACTTATTGGCAAAACACTTTTATTGTTTCAGTGACTAAGGGTTTCCCATCGGCAAGAGAGTCTTCTTTGACATGGGTCTTGGCGAGATTTTATTGTCTCACTAACTGGCGATAGAAGGAGCATGTCAGTGAGATACTTTTCTTCGAGGTGAAGTCATAGCGAATTCAATATGTCTTACCGATTAGCACACGTTGATTCATTTCGGCCAAGCCAAAAGACTTCGGGTTGAGGTCTTACCAAGTGTATTGTGTCTCACCGACTAAAACACATAGAATGATGTATCAGCCAGACTAAGGGTATTCAGAATGAGGTCTCAGCGAGTACCTCCGGTCTCCCCAACATGCGTAGGAGAATCCTATCAAAGGTTATCGGGGTAAGGTTATATAGTCTTGTCGACCCGTTTGTCATGCCGAAGTGTTTCATTGGTAGGAGAATGATCATGTCCCAGCGACAAGAATGTATCATGGAGACTTTCGGTAAGATGAAATATTGTCTATGGGACATCTCCCCAACTCTGAAGGGTCACGGTGAATCAAACATAACAAAGGAGCACATTTCGGTAAGATGAAGTATCATCTGTGGGATGTCTCCCTGACAACAAAGGTCAAAGAGAAACACAAAGGATGCAAGATGGTTATCGATGAAACATTTGGCCTTCACCATAACTATAGGATGTCACGGAAAATGTTTGACGAGTATTAACAAAAGGCTTGATACAGTTGCTCACCAACATTGGAATGCGAAGCGATGTGTCTCTTCATATGCAAATGTATAAATGTTCATTCTCAATTATAAATAGAGACATTATTAGATTAGATTAGATTAGATAGATTAGGGAAAAATATAGTAGACAGAAAATTTTGTACTGTGAGACTATGATGCATAATTTCAAATGGAGATATCAATGAAAATCAGTTGATGTTGCAACAAATTTCTTGTGTTAATTGTCTGTTGAGCTTATTGAAATTATTACTAAAGTTGTCTCCAGGGTTGGTATTTTATGGTTATTTAAATTGGTGTAACAATTTTATATTTAGTTTATCAGTACACATTTGTTGTACCTGTGTGGTTAATTAACTAGTTCTTTCAAGGAGACATTAAATTCTTTTGGTTGATCATAGTAATCAGGGGAATTCATCTGGATTATTAAAGAACTTGGTAGTCACAGTCTTGCATGTTTATACAAGTTATAAACAAAACATATGCCAACAATTTGAATGTTTTCCAAAAAGAGGTTGCTCATTGCTATTTCATTTGACTCCACATACCCAATAAGGCACTAGTCTCTGCATTTCACATTTAGATTCATTCATTTTCTTACATCTATGAACTGAACATATTAGGATTTAGTTTTGGAATATTGCTATACAATCTATACCAAATTTGATTTCATTTGTCCACTCCCATTTTCCATTGTGGGAAAAAAATTTCAAGAAGAGATAAGCATATTAAGTCTGCTTCATTCATATAGGTGCACCCACCTAGGTCTAGCAGCACCTAAAGAGTAGAAGGTCTAAAACATCTTACCTTGTCTGTTACCCTAAAACGTACCAAGAGATTGGTAGCCTCTTGAGGTTTTCCGCCTGTGTTTTTGAGAGCTAATAGCTTCAACTACATATAAATAAGGTCTTACTTTATTTATATTGTTCACTTTCCTTTTAATTCTCCAAAATCACATTCTTCTAAATAATTAAATAAAAAAATACCCTAAACATGTGTATTTAATTAACCTTCCTTAATCTTGATTAAGTATTAGAGCACATATCTACAACTTTTTGTGTGCCACATCATAAAGGTCACATGAAAATAAATAAGCCTAATTATTAATTATAATTATCCTCACACACTTCCTCCAATGAGAAAAATCACATGGCTTTATTCCCCCACGCTTCCAACAAATTTGGAGCACACGGGTCTTTGTTTCACACACTTGGATCTCCCATCCTTTTGGCATGTTTCCAATTGGTCAAAGGATTCTCTCCACACATGGCATGCTGTCTTTGGTCAAGGGGACAACATCCTAATTCCTTTCATCTCCACCATCTATTATTTTTCCTTTGAATCTAGACTGTTGATAGGTTCCACCTCACAAAATGCTTGAGAAACCCTATAAATACACCCTCTTGCCTTAACATTTATCATCCACATTTGAAGCAAAGTTACTATGCAGGTTTTTCTTAGGAGCTTGGAGCTTTCATGGAGTCTTATAATTAGTTTTCATATCATGTGTTACTTTGCATTCTCATTTTAGATTGCTTGATTACATCATAGTTGCATTTTAGATTAGTTTTCCTTTCTGTTGCATTTGAGCATATGCATAATCATGAATAGTTCATTTTAGTTTCATATCATCTCACTCATCTCCACTTGTTCATTTATCATCAGAATCATCCTTCGTTTATCATCGTATCCATCATCCTTTCCATCATTTTGTTTCATTTAGAAGCATACCAACAATCCTTCCCACACACATTTGCACATAGAAATCATCTTAGCTTGCATATTAAGCATCAAATCTCATTTTCTAGGTTGTAATTTTAAAAACCATTGTTCCCATAGAAATATGAGGGCCAAATGGTTTAATAAATCCCTAGAAATATAGGACAATGATACATATTTAAAAGGTTTTATTGTATTATGAATAGAGTAGTTCTACTTGCTTCAAAATTTGAATGTAAATCATCTCATTAAGGTTTGTGTTGATGTTAGATCTCTCCACATTTGACACACACACAATAATCAATCCATAGAGGATGGGTATACAAGTAAGAATAGTTGTGTAGAGAAGGGGGATTCACTACTCATGAGTTCTCTTCATTCAGAGAGCCTCATGGGGTGAACTACCCTAAACTACCTCAAGGAACAATGACAAGATTTCTAGAATCTGAAAGAGTAGGTCACAAATATTTTTTGGATAAAATGACACTCTTAGCTAAAGGATATCAATGCGGGATACAGATGATAGTAGGACACGATAGCGTTGCACAGGCTTGTTGGCATCTCATATGGAACAAAAAGCGAGAATATCACAAAAATTAAAAAGTGACTACTTCTATTCTAATTGCTAAGAAATCTTAGAACGTGATAAAGTAACAGAATCTAACGGAACTAAAATAGAGTGAAACAAAAATGATAAAGACAAGGAGAAGAAAGGAAAGAAGATACTCACAATTATGCAAGTGATGAAGCCTCCAGAATATGAATGCCTTCAAAATATGCATCTGTAAGATCCAGAGAAAGTGTTGGGATTGTATAGGGGTTTTCCTTAGTTAAATGCTCATTTTGGTGTTCCCACCTCCACAGACAGCCATAAGATAGAGAGAAATAAATGGACAAAGTGTGTGGTGAAAGAAAAACCTACTTCAAGATTGGAACCCACACCAAAAATTATGGGTGATAAAAGCAATCCCCACTCGAGAAGGAGAACCTGTATCACAAAAGAGGTGATAAAAGCAATCCCCACTCAAGGAGGAGAACTTGTATCACAAAGTAAAAATGTAATAGAAGGGAGATATGGAACCCCAGGATGCTCACAAGCATGGGATAGGGCAGATAGAGCTGTAAGGGACAAGAGTATTACAAAAGGAGTTGTGAAAGCTTTGGAGAATGTTGTTATAGAAAGTAATGGATTTTTGCAAGTAAGAGCAATATGGTTGAGTGCTTGAGAGAGAAGCGAAGAAGGAGATGAAACTAGAAGAAAATCAAGAGTGGAGCTAGAAGAAGTTTGAGAGAAAAATGAATTGAAAGGATAAATTTTAATGAGGGGAAAGAAGCTTCTCTAGCCATTACAAGGAATACTAGGCCTTTACCATTGACAAAAGGAGGTGACAAGTGGCAAGCATGCTCAAAGACAATTGTTTGAGTGTTGAAAATGTCGCAGGATGCTAGCACAGTGCACAAAAGTTTGTGTGGCGCACTAGTGCCTAGACATGTCACACTACAGTATGACGAGAATGGGAAAAGTACAAGGTTTGATGCAAATATGATATGTAAGGGTAGTTGCTGAAAAGGGGTGTTGGAGCTTCCTAAGAACAAAAAAAGGCTAATGCAGGGGCTAAAATGAGCCTACACAAGATGCTAAGGGAATGGACACTAAAGCAAACACAAGAATGTAAGTGAAATTGCAAGCGATGTAACTTTATGACTATACAAGTTGTTATGATAGCCTAGATGTTAACCCAAATAAAAACATAGAAGGCTCTATATTAGATTATGACTATGATTTTAACAGTTCAATCTCATATGATATTAGTAGTATATGTTGTGATGAATCCATTGAATATCCAAATATTAATGATAAAAATGACAACCCTGTGGATTATGATTTACAACAAAGGGATGATTGCAGTTCTTATGGAGATCAAGAGGAAGAAGTAGTGGAAGATATGGAAGAGGAAGTATGTTCATTCAATAGTGAGAAAAATTCAAATTTATTGACCATAGAATATTAGAGATGTACACACAAAAATGATGTTGAAATCTCATCCGGGCCAACATACATTTTCTTTGACAATGAAGATACTTTGTGTGACAATGATGATGAAATTCATGATGAGTGTGAAAGAGTGTGTTCAAGGTTATATTTTGATAAAATAAAGACATTTGGTGGTGATGAATTTCATTGCAGCAGTGCTCCAGAAATACATAGTTCTATTGGATCTTGGGTATTGATGATTCAAATGTGTTAAATTTGAAAATCAATTATTCGAGTGATAGAGTTTGAAAATCGCAGCTATGTAGGCAAGCTACACATGATGTTAAAAATGGTATTGATAGTACCAACATTGAAGATTGTAGATGTCAAATGCAACATGATTTTCTCTATTTTCCAGTTCAAGTGGAGAGCCATCACTTGGTGAAAGATAAATCGGATGAAATAAAATATCATGTAGAACATGGGTCTGGATTTTTTGGTGATTGTGACATCATTTTTTCATAGGATAAAATTTTCTAGATTGTACTTGATTCTCAGATGCATAATAACATTGGCAGGGTTGAGTATGGTAAATTGATAAAAGGTATCAACAAATTCTATCAAGCAGATTGCAATAAAAATTTCATAGTGGCTTCAATATAGTGTGATGAGAACCAAGTGTATGATAGAGGAAAAGAGGATTTTTTTTTTTTGTGGCCTTGTGCCATCAGCTGTGATGTGGTTTTTCAAACCATATCAGTTCAGGGTAGAAGAGGGGTGTCTCCATTACCCAATGAGTAAGACAGTTTGCTCCTTAGAGATCATAATTCTTGCTATGCCCACAAGGGGAATATATCTCCAGATGGAGCCACTTTTAGGACTTAAAATTTCCTACATTTTTTTGGAAAAATTTAAGGTTCCCATGATGAGAAAATTGATTGCAATGCTCAAAAATATAGTTGTGAAATCTACTCCAATAGCCTACTTTGTAAAATCACAACTTGAAACCTATTCAACTTCATACCAAATAACCTTGAAACAATGTTCATATACCATATGTTAGTGCATATGCTCAATTTAAGCTTCCTATGGTCTGATTTGATGAAGTCTTCAAGTGCCAAGTTGAAGGGTTCTGGGAGAATTTTGTTGTCTGCACACTATGAAATCTGCTAGAAATGTTGAATTTGGAGGACAATATCTATCATCTGGATGAGTTTCTTGATTAAATGATTGGAATTTCAGATTATCCCCATATTATTGTGATCCCATTTACATTTTTATAACCCTAGCATTTCGTTTGGTATTTTTTCAAAGCCAAAAGAAAATGCGATTCACATAGTTTTGACATTTGCATTCCTAAAAGGTTTCAAAGAGGTCAACTGTGACCTTTAATATTTTGTGAATAGAGTGCATTGATGAAGAACCCTTCTACATACATGTCCATGGGAAATAAATAAACTAATTCCCC
Organism: Sequoia sempervirens; assembly: GCA_007258455.2. Taxonomy (NCBI): domain Eukaryota; kingdom Viridiplantae; phylum Streptophyta; class Pinopsida; order Cupressales; family Cupressaceae; genus Sequoia; species Sequoia sempervirens. The sequence continues at coordinate 373,932,531 of VDFB02058242.1, read as the reverse complement.
AAGTTATAGCTTCATAGGAAGAGATCTGATAACTTTTCAAAGTGGCAAGTTGATGGCTTCTAGGTGGTTTTTGATAGGTGCGGTTTCAGAAAGGACTGGATGAGCCACTTTGAGCATTTTATATTTTGCAATTCTGATTACTTCATGTAAATCCATTTGGAAACCATGTTCCTATTCCATTTCTCTACATGTCAGTGCATTCTCATAGTTCTAGGAGAATGTTTGACCAATTTTTCAAGGTGATTTTGGAGGCTACTTGACTTATTTTGGCCATAGTGCAAAATGTTAGAAATCAAAGCTTGATGAGTATCCACTTCATTTTGGGATGCATTTTAAATTTTGAAATGCCCCGCCTCATATATGCCTAATACAAACCTAATTTTTTATATGCTTTTCTTAAGTTGGTGATTAGATATATTGTGAATGATAAATAAGGTGATCATTTGGTAATATTTTGGAATTTCATTTTAACATTATGTTTTACCTTCACTATCATGAAGGTGGAATACACTCGTATACTATGGAAGAAAAATTGAAATTTAAATGGATTATTATATGATTAAAGTTTAGAATATTCAAATAACAGATTTATGTGATATACGATTGTTACTTATGATTGTGTTGGTATTGTGCAGAAAGGTAATGGTGTTGCATGGGAAGGGTGAACCATCGAGAGAAAATTAAAAGACTCTTCTTGAAGGTTGAGTTTGGTGAAGAGTGATTGAAGATGTCGAGCTAACAAGGTTACATGCCTACTACAATCGACTTCCTATGACATCAAGTAGCCCATGGTGAGCATTATCATTAGGAATCAAATATGCAAATAGGAGGATAGATAAATGTTGGAATAAAATCAAATACATCTTTGGGAAGTTCTAAGTGTAGCCCTATTTGATGTAGAAGGGTTTGAGGTTTTATTATTGGTTGGGTGATTGAGTAGTATCTAATTGTAGGACATGTGACGTGAGTTTGGTTGGGGTTGGAACCCTTGGTTAGGATCAAAATTCGTATGGATTCTTGTGTAGGAAAAGGGATTATTGAGTCAATTTCCTTGGTTTTGAACAATAATAGACCCCTAGGACCCATACCTATGGGTTTGGAACATTTTTGACATGTGAACTTGTCCTTGGAGTGTGAAAAGACCCCTCAAAAGTCCACATTCATGAATGTGACGAATTCAAAAAGTGTTGGGGCTTGGGAAGAGTGACTTGTCACTCTCAACCTCCCACTCCCCAAAAATTCTTGGAATTAGCACAAAACTCACACATGTGTGAGCACTTGTGGGAAAGAGTGTAGGTTTGGAGGATTCCTATATACCTCAAGAAGATGGAAGATTTGGGCATTTCCCACTTCTCCTCTTGGAGAACTTGAGTGGAGATGGTGGAAGGAATGAGAAGAGGAGAGGAACCCACTTCTTTGGAAAGATAGTGATCAAGATGTTTTGGCTTGGAGAGGAAAGATGGTTGCAAGAGTTCAATCCCTTCAGAAAAGAGATAAGTTCCTCCTATTTCCATTTACCCTTGTTGATTTGTTGTAAGAAAGTGAAATAATGTATGAGCTTATGGTTTGAAATAGAAGGTAGAGAACTTAGACGTATGTATTAGTGTTATGTTAGTTGAATCCCTTGTAAAAATCAGAAAAGACTCCATTTATTTTCATGGAGCTAAAATGATTTATTGCTCGGGGGTATGGCTAGAGCCCACGAGGCTCCATGATGCCATTATGGTATGGTGGAGAGCAAGCCTTTACGCCTTGGTTTGTTGGTCATTTAGTTACTATTTATTATTGTATTAATGTGAGCTTAGGTAGGGAAATGGTAAATGTTGTAATGAAGGAAAACAAGTTTATTCTTTCAATATGCTTGCATTATGATACTTTGCTTTGTAATATGCTTAGAGAAGTATTGGAGACATTTACCTTCATTCAAGACATTGGTTTGGAAAGCATATTTGAATGTTGCTATTATATTGTTCACAAAAAAAAAAAATGGTTAATTATGGACCTTATAAAGACTTTTGATCAAAATTATATGTAAAGGAAATATGAATGGGGGTTTCAATTGTTGTAGCTCACAATGAGTGATAAGAACAAATATAAACCCATGTTAGGAATGAATATTGGTTTGAAATATTTATAAGGTTCTAAAGACACGCTTATTATACTTGTAAATGAGTATCTTTTATCTAGACATATATACCCACATATAATAAAATTCCTAGGTTTTAAATGTACATATGTACATTCTTCCTGTAACAAAATCTTTACACAAATACCTTGTGAGAGAAAATCTCATAGGCCATAGAAAGGAATAATGCCTTACTCTCCACTGTCGAAGTAACTATGAAGAATACAAATGTAATATGGGTAATAAATAAATTAAGTAGGCTACATATGCATTGCGCATTAGAACACAAATCAATGATCATGCCTCTAGTAAAAGGATATGTCTATGCACACGTTCTTTAGTGACAGATAAATAATAAAGAAATATATAATTCAGAAGTAACAAGGAATAAATGAAAATTCTAATGTGATACAGAGAATAGATTTATAAAAAAAAAGAATTTATATGGACCCACGAAGAGATCTGAGATCAATGTAAGCCTTTCTAGGAAGGTGAAATGATTGAGAGAGAGGGAGACATGGCTGCAAAGTTAAACAAGTAAAAATTATTTCCTCTTTGTTGAAGTCGTTGCACACTCCCATGGGAAGTTTTCATTCTTTGGTTCAAATGGGCTAGTGTTGGGTACATCTGAAACTTTTGTAGAGGTGTTCATCTGCTACTTGGCTAAATTTTTTTTTGAATGACAGTTACCTTGCGTCCTTATCAATGCAAGTCGATTAATGGATTTCAATCAATCCTTGTTCCTCATCTATTTCTCTCTAGTTGTAGTTCACTGTTTTATTTTCTCTGCTTTCTTCACCACAGTTGGGATCTCTCCCTCCAAACACTTCCTCACTGGTATTGGCCTTTTTCTTCTTTGATTAGGTGAGTTGCAGCCTGAAAATAAGGTTTCGAAAGAGTTTTAGAGCATGTTTATCTATAATGAAAATCACAGAAAGGATCCTAAAAATAAAATAGATCAAAATTTATCCTTACTGACCTTGCTCATGCCTTCTGCGCACCCCTTTCAAGCATTCAATACTTGTCACATCTGAATTGAAGGGAAACCTACTGTTAAACACCATCCAAGCCTAGGGATTCGCTGATAACACTAAATCAATTGGAAAGATAGTATAGCTTTTTCCTTATGCAAGTAACTGACGTATATGTAGAGTGGCCATATGGCTAGGGTAGGTGTAAGAGTAATTTTAAATCTTCTTATCATATCAATGTCAGGCATGGGCGCCTTAACTGAAGATCTATTTAAATATCCACTAGGAACGTGGTAGCATTCAAAGAGAATCAGTTAGTCATGACGAGTAGTAACATCAACTCTGTAACGAATGATTTTGTGTTATCCCTGGGATCAAGGTAATGTCGGTGGACTTAGTAATTAATGTATATGGTTTTAGTCTTAAATGCCTCTGACTTCCAAGCAATTTGCAGCTGCTAGAAATAAACTTTTCCTTCGTATCACTATTGATTCAATAACCTCAACGTATCTGCAACACCATAAATTATGGTGGGTAGCGTGCTATAGTTGTAGCATGGCATTGAACAAATTAAATGTCTGGGCAGTAGTTGTGATATTAATAATAAGACACTTTGTTTCTAGATATATTGATATACTCCAAACCTTTTTGCCAGTAGTGTATCAGTGACTTACATCGATTATTTTCAGAGAATTGACACAGTTGTATTGGGGGTGGTACTCACGTTTCAATTTTTTTTACAGTGTCTAAATTCTTTGGGAGGATCAATGGGAGTTACCATTTTTGTCCAAACACCCTATGACCTTGCCCTTTATTCATGCCATTAACATTGGACTAACGCTGATTTATTGCACCCTTAATCGGCTTGTCAAATCAGTGCAACAGTTGAATAATTATTCTTTTAATACGTCTGCATATAGGTGCAGTCATAGTCGTTAATAGTGTCACTAATATAGAACCTATTATGTACACCATTCACTAATATATGAAAAAAATGTTAGACCATAACTTATTAAATGTTGTGATCTATTGTATTGGTAGACAATTACCTTTTGCTCTGAAATTTTAATATTCTTATTGATTTCTATCGATTGTTTTTTGTGTGGGATTTTGCAAACGTTACACAATATTATTGCTAAGATACATTTCTCTTTCCATTACTTCTTATAATACTAATTGCTCTATAGTCTTTTTTTTCTAGTTATCAATATAGTACATTAAAGAAATCCTTTCCTCGTTGGAAGCACTTTTAAAAAAAAAAAATTACTATTAAATCTTAAAAGTCTTAAGAGAGAATCAGATGGTAAAAAGGAGATAACCAAGTTTGTTTTTTTTTAGAGTAATGAACTAAAGTAGAATTTAGGTGATTAAGTGACTTATATCATTTTTATTTATTGTATTTCCTTTTAGATTAGTTTCCTTTCATTTAAATTTAAAATAGTAATTTATATATAAATAATAACCATACATAGGTAATTATCTTTTAAAAATAAGAGTTGTTATTAAATATAAACATAAATATATAATCTTATATTTATATATATATATATATATAATTTTATTTTTGATGTTAAGGTTAAGTATTTAAATTTGTTTTATAAATTTTAAAATTTCAGATCTATCAAATTTATAATACCTCATATCAATTGAGACTTGCTTGGGGCAGGAATTATTGGTAAGAAAAAAACCTCATCCCTCATTTACTTATTTTTAACTTAACATCTCAAATTCTATAAGGTTTACTTATTAATAAAACCTTCCCATAGTAATTGAACGAAAATATAGGGGATTATAATATGCAAAGTAATTATAGTAACATGGGTAAATTTTTAAATCTGGTTAGTCGTTGGCAACTCTAATATAGTTGCCCGTTATTTTTGAGTTGATGATAATATTGATTTTTGGGCTTAACAATAATATTATCCAATGTTAATTCTAAATTAAATAACAATATTATTTTATTTTGTTTTTGATTAAATGAGGGTATTAATAATAAGGCCATTTGAAGCTAAATGTTAATGTCGTGAATTGGTAACAAAAAAATTTCTTTTCTAACAATATATCATTATTGAATTTGGGAGATTTGGTAACAACGTTAGTGTATAGTAATAATGGTAATAATAACATTGATGTAAGTTCAAAATAATTAAAGGATAATAGTACTAATCATAATAAGAATAATATTGCTTTTGTAAATTGAGATGAAATATATCAATACCATTCTTTTGATTGAATGGGGTTATTGTATTAATCATGATAGGACAAATAGATAACCATAGTATTAATATTGGTTAATAATAACACTATTGTTAATGTTTATGTCATGTATTAAATATATATGTTAGTAAATAAGGATTGATGGTAATATTATTAATATCGCACACTCGTAACTAGATTAAAAGAAAAAAAAATGTTGGGTTTTTCTAGGAAAATTTTTGGGCATGACACTTGGTATCAGAGCCCTAGGTTGCAACTCTAGGGAGCTTTGGGAATAAATTGTGCATTATGTGTTGTGTGCACGCAAAACACCTTGTGTTATCTAGAATAAAATGTTGAATCTAAAGGGCTCACATGGTGTGATACATGAGAACTTAGTTTAAACAAATGACCTAAATAAGGTTTTAAAGTACTAAATGCTCAAGAAGTGACTATTAAAGATAGGTCAAGAAAGCAACTAATTTAAAGGATTCAAATTTTAAAAGAGACTCAAGTCTATACATGGTGCCATAATAAGGTGAATACCTAGATCCCATATTAGACTAGTTAACTAGGGTTACAACATTAATCTAGCCCATTGTTATCAAATTTCCTTATAACCTTAAAAGGGGTATAATTGAGTTATGAGGCATAGTCCTTGTTATAAATGTCTGAATAGAGTAATAGGACATACTATGGTGTATCATTAAGGAAATATTAGTTTGTTGAATTTTAATACCATAATTCTTCAATACAATAATAAGGTAATTTCCAAAAGTTGTGGGCATTTGAAGTGCAACATTTTATTATTATTATTATTATTTTTTATATATATAGAAACTTTAGTATGAAGAAAGGATAGAACATCATAATTATATTTGGAATCATGTAACTCGTCAAAAAATTTGTGAACCATGAAAATGATTAGTGTGTTGAAGGTTGTAATTAAATAAGTTTAAATTTATAAACTATTAAATTGATTAAATATAACACCATTGAACTATGTGTTATGTGTAATTTAAATACCCATATAGTAAGACTTAAAATCTTGTCAAAAAATAAAAATTGAAAACTGAACCCTTAAGGTGAAGGTTGTTAGACATAAATTTAAGGGCTTGAAATCACAAATTGGTATTAATACATGCATGAACTTTTATCTTGTATGCCTTAGGGCATGATTTTTCCTAGGCCTTAACCTATTAACCAAAGATCTCTATTTACATATAATTGTATAAGGGTTGATTTCATGAAGCAACAAATGATTCATTTTGTGTGTGATAGGTAACGATTTCATGGATGATGTCATCAACTAATAGTCAAAATTTTGCGTTATATAGTAAGTCCAATTTATAAAAGTGATCAAAATTAAAATATTCACCTTGACTTAAATGGTGAAACTTTAAAGTTATTTAAGTACATGTGTAAGTAAATGATGGCCTAGTAAACATGATAGAACTATAAGCTAACAAATCCTTGTGCTCTATTATTTAAAGATTAAATAGTTAACAAAGCAAGATGATTTCTAGGAGTTGAGTCAAAGGTGAGAATGTGTTGAAAGTTACAACTATGACAAGATTGGTGGAAATTGATTTAGGTAATGTGAAAATAATTTCCTTCTAGTAATTGTGTCTAAAACCTTGGTGAACATACCTTGTCAAATATCCATTTGGAGTTACAATGTTACTTAGGGCACACACCATAACTACTTCCTTATACATAGTTAAGAACTAAAGACTTATTGGTGTAAAAATAAGAAACGAAACTTGTCATAAAGGAAGTAATAATGTAATCAATTAGGTGATGACCTTGAAGGTTGTATACATGCTGCAAGGATTGAATAATCAATTATATGAATCTATAAATTGATTAATGAATTATGCATGATTCATGGTGTGGGAAGTCAAACTATATAGATAAGAGACACAAAAGTAGACTTGTAAAACTTTCAACTAATGTGCATTTTATACCATTGACCATATTTACTCTTTGAGGTAAAATTATTTACACTTGAATGCAAAGGAGAAAGCTTAAGGTAGATAGAAATTTCAGGACTTCTACTCATTATTCAATTTTATGAGGTTAAATGGAATTGGGATTGTAACAATGATGATTACAACATGTGAGTAAATAGTTTAGATTTAGATAGTGAAATGCAAGAATTGTAAAAGATATTAATAGGTTGTGAGAATTACTATTCTATGAGTTATTATGTGTTTTATGCATCAAGTGTGTTTTCTTTTCTCATATATCCATGTTTCAAATGAAAATGATTGACTACTTTCCCTATTTAGTGAGAAATATTCCTTAACAGGTTGTGAAAAATATAGTGGAATTACCCATATTGATATGTTAATGAACATAACAAACATAGTTGAATAAAAGAATAATAATGGTATGGATAAATATAGAAAATTGATCTTGATCATATATGTGATGTCAAACACTTAGTAAGATGGGAAGTGTGGTGTACCATGTATTGTTAAATTCTAGGAAAATGGAGTAATATACATAAGCTACATTTGTGCATCAACTAATGATTCCTTTTACCTATGAAAAGTAAGTAGATATGTACAAAATTAAGAAGCAAAGTGAATATTGTTTAAAGAAAAATAAGTGTATGTAAGTGAATTGATTTTGTTCTACAATATGGTGAATTTCATAAAGTGTATTATGTTATGACATGTGAAGTGAAAACCAGTAAATGTGTTGTGCCCCAAGTATGAGATATAGGGTATCTGACTTGGGATAAGGGTGGTGGACATCTAGTATGATCCCCTATATGTACCCTTTGTGATGGCCTTTATGTAAGCTAGCTAGTTGTGAGTTTAAATAAATGTGTTATGTGTATAAGTGTGTCTATTAAATGGAATGTGATGTATTCCTTTGTGTTAGTTTTATTTTTATGTTAAATGTGTACCCCTAGCATTCGGTTCCCCCCTTATGGGAGTGTGATGCCAGCTAGTGTAAATAGGGGTTGAGAGGTACATGTTCTCCCATCGGAAAATTATGAGCTCAGGGGGTTGCCCCTAATCTTGACAAAGGATCTATGTTGAGTCATTATAATGCTCCCATGGACATTGACAGTGGTCTACTCCCCCACATATAAGAGCCACACTTGTTGGTTCATAATGCAAACCTATTCCTTGATGTTTATAACCCATGGGTAAAGGATGGAATTTTATGGACCACTACTTATATTTATGTGGTCAAGGACCACCAGTGATTCATATTTATGTGGTCAGGGACCACCAGTTACTTATGTTTAAGTGGTCAGGGACCACCAATGAGGCAGATCTATGTGGTCAGGGACCACCAGTTATTCATATTTATGTGGTTAGGGACCACCAGTTATTGCATGCTATTATACTTATGTGGTTAGAGAACCACTAGTCCCCTCCTCCCCTTAGGTGGCTTATCAAGTCACATGGTGCTCGTAATGTGAAAATTTTATTGTTAGAATATGAATTATTTGTAATTCTTGATTGATGTTTTATTTTATTATGTGCCAGCAAGACTTTTCTATTTATTGTATTAGGCTATTTAGCCACTTGAAGGTTGTTGTAGTCCAAATTGCCTCAAGGACTTATTTTATTTTATTTTTGAATTAAGATTGGAATGTTGAAATGTAGCTACAATTGATCTTTATTTGGTTTTTGTCTTGATTTAATAATTTTATATTTTATTGAAATGTTGGTTTATGATCTTATTATTTCTCAGCTTGAGGCTTCATAATGTTTTCTAATTGCTGGTAAGCATGGTGTAATGTGACATATGTAAACTACCATATCCTGGGGGGTTCTTGGGTAGGTCGTATAGGGGAGTAGATGCGCTGGGGAATTATTTTTGAAAAGGGGTTGTGAATGGGACCGGTATGGGACGGTCATTAATCCATTCTTCCCCTCATTCTATGATTATTCTTATCTATATGGAGGAGTCCTTAGAGAAGGGCCTCGAGTGGTATCCAAGAATATCCATCCTTGTAAACCCCATTGAGCCTTGTGATGTGAATTATGTGTAATTGTTGTGATGTATGGGTAAATTTGTAAATAAATGACATGTGAAAGTACTTGACTATTATGTGGAAAAGAAAGTAATAGATTAAAAAATTGAGACTACTATTCTTGAGACATGAATTTATATTGAAATGAAAATAAGTTCTAACATCATGAGTGATGTTTATGATGCAAAAGGGAACCCTGAAGGGTGTCCAAGGATGTTACTATGTTTTGGTTACATGTTGGTGTAATGGTTAATAAAAAAATGTTAATTACATCAATGCTTACTTGCAATTGTTACATGATGAGTGTATTGGGTAAATGTTCTATGGTGAGGAAATTTGTTCTAATTATCTAGACACTTGTTTCATTGAAGGAATGTATTTAATGTGTTCTTCTAATCGAATGTTTTGATTGTTTCATTATGAAAGTAAAGTAATTCATATTTTAATAGATTTATGCATGTTGCTATGATGAGATTAATTTCCTAGCCTTAACAGCTTCCAGGAGGAAGTCTAAGCTAAGGGGAGGGGTATGTAAGGCCCCACCTTGTATATGCCTAATACAAACCTAATTTGTTATATGCTTTTCTTAAGTTGGTGATTAGATATATTGTGAATGATAAATAAGGTGATCATTTGGTAATATTTTGGAATTTCATTTTAACATTATGTTTTACCTTCACTATCATGAAGGTGGAATACACTCGTATACTATGGAAGACAAATTGAAATTTAAATGGATTATTATATGATTAAAGTTTAGAATATTCAAATAACTTGATTGAAAAATGATAGTCTTTTAAAAGAATCAATTAGGTGTTAAAAAAAGCTCCTGATGATATGGGAAGCAGTGCAAAAAACAAAAAAAGGGTTTTATTTGAGAGTAACAATCTAAAAGCTATGGTTACTCTAGGTCAAAAGGAATTTTTTATTTACATATGAATGATTGTGTGGGACAAAAAAAATACAAAAGGAAAACAAAATCCTTATAGATTCAATGAGAAACCCTTCAACGATGGCTTATCATGAGACCAGGAGTTGAAGAAGCTAATGATATGAGCCACTGGGATACCAACTTTTGGAGTGAGAAGCTTCATGAGACTAAGCATGAAATTAAAGAGAAAGAGCCACAAACATTTTTTTCATTACCAGGGGGGTATTGGATGGCCCTTTTTGGCCTTACAAAAATTCTTTTCAATATTTTTTCTATGATGTCAAAAGGCTCAATTTTGGCCGAAGTTGTTTAATATCAGTACCTCTAGCATCGCATGGAACTTATGCAGTGAAACGATCACATGAGCAAGTAATACTCACAGGGAATGTGCATTTGGCATTAGGGCAAGGGAAAATGAATAAACACCTATGTAAAAGTGCCTAAGACCACAATAGAAGCTTGCAAGTTGGAATCATTGATCAAATTCATAGGCTACGAAGAGATGTCCAAAGGGCTAACACAATAGAGAGAGATTTAGACACCCAAAGAAAAATTCCAAACAAATAGATACATTGGGAGGACCTATTGATATTGGTGGAATGCTGGAAATATTAATTGTTCCTAAGCCTCTTCCCATTGCCAACAACTTGTCAGGAGTATTTGTTGCCAGTGTAGCTAGAATTTTGTTTTGGGGATTGCTTTCCCAACTTGCTCCTAACGTGCAACTCAGTCTACAAAAGAATTAGTTGTGGTAGGTCATTTTGAATTTGAGAGGGAATGTTTTTTTTAATAGACAAAAAGAATTAAAGTCAGTTAGTTTTATTAGTTAGTGAAGAAGAAGTTATTGTGCAACAACAGTCTATGAAAAGGAATGTTTTTGTGTGAGTTCTATGTGTGATTCAAAGAAGCTCCTAAACATCAACAACTATTATTTTTTTCTATGCGTGTTTGTGGTGAGCACCTGAAAGCTCCTGACCACTCGGTGTTTGCAAGGAGCAGCAAATAGCTCCAGTCAAATAGAAAGAAAGAGAACTATAAGAAGCTCCTAATAGCTTTTGAGTTTGTGGGCGCAACTCCAGATTGCTTCAAGTTTAATTTGTAATCAATATTTTATAGTTTCCATTTTGAAAGCATATTTGTAATGGTTATTTTCTAATTTAATACAAGAAGAAAATATTGCATGCCCAGTTCTATGTCTCCATTAAATCTATTTTTGTTATTCCACATTTTGGGTATTTCCAGTTTGACTGGAAAGCAGAGTAGTAGCTCTATGTTGTTTTGTGCATTCAAATATTTCTACATGGTATCAAATTCATAGGCCCCATTTCTTCATAGGTTATGGCATTTTTTTCTTCTGGGTTTCAATTTTTTTGTGTTAGAAACATGGCTGGAGATGAGGGAAAGAGTTGGCAGCAACCACTTTCCTTTAATGGACATAACTATGATGTTTGGGAAAAGAAGATGAAGACCATAGTCGTTGAAAATTATTTGTGGGAGTTTGTGATCAGTGGATTCAATGATGTAACTGATCCTGCAACATATGTAGTTACCACAAACAACCAGAAGACCTAGTTCAAGGAATTGAGGAGGAAAGATGAAAAAGCATTGAGTCTTATTGAAGTAGCCTTGAAAAAGACCATTTTTCCAAAAATAGCAGTAGCTAACTATGCAAAGGAAGCTTGGGAAATCCTCTAGACCAGCTACAAAGGGATTGATAAGGTCAGATTAGTGAAGTTCTAGATGCTTTGAAGAGAGTTTGAGACTCTCAAAATGAAGGGTAGTGAGTCCATCTCAGAGTTTCACACAAAACTCTCAGGTTTGATAAACTAGTTGAGGGTGAACACAAAATTCATGGACAACCAGAGGATTGTGGAGAAAATCCTTAGGAGCTTACCCACAAGTTTTGATGTAGTTGTGATTGCCATTGAAGAGGCAAAGGACCTCTCAACGTTGTCCCTTGATGAGATGATGGGTTTTCTATAAACCTATGAGTAACACCTAAATACGTCTGCTACTTCTTCCTAAGAGCAAGATTTTAAAGCTTAGTCAAATGCAAGAGGAAGGGGGGGAAGAAACAATGGTGGAAGGAGCTCAATAGGTAGATTTTGTGGCCACTCCAGACAAGGAAATGTTGGAGGAGAAAGCTCAAGATGAGCAAGCAGCCAAGAGGGATCGAGTAGCTCTCATACCAGCTCTCGACAAAGCAAGAAGAACAACAATTCGAATAAGAAGAATGATAAAAGCAATGTTGAATACTACTACTGTCATAAATTTGGTCATTATGTAAGTGAGTGTTGGAAAAAAAACACAAAAATTAGTAAAAAAAAATGTAAATGTGGCTAATGCGAATGTGGTTGAAGGAAATTAGTCCACAACCTTCATCATGTGCAACATTGGTGAAGAAGGAAGCCCTGAAGTATTGTATTTGGACAACAGTTGCAACAACCACATGAGTGGTAATGAAAGTTTTTTTTTTTCATTGATAAGAATGTAAAGTCAAAGATAAGAATGGGGAACAATGGATTAGTTCCAGTTGTGGGCAAAGGATCTATCATGATCGGCACCAAGCAAGGTGAAAAGAAGGATATTCATAATGTATTTCTTGCTTCTAGGTTATACAATAATCTCATGAGTTTTGGAAAGCTGATCCAAAATGGATATAAAGTGCTGATGGAGAAGGGTCAATGCATTATTTATGACAAGACTAAGAGGATGAAAGTGTTTGCAGCAGTTCAAATGAAAAATAACTAGATGTCTCCTTTGAAGATTGAGACATGATTTTCATCTTATTCTTTAGTTGCACCTCTCATGAATGAAAAATGTACAGTAGTAAAACAAGTAGCCCTTAGGAGAACCATTCAAGACCCCTCCAAAATATGGCATCTCAGGTATGGAAACTTAGGATATACTAGTTTGAATATTTTGTCAAAGAAGGGTATGGTTGGAGGTTTACCAACCATAGTAGAGCCTAGTGGTAGGTGTGAGGCTTTCATTTTGGGCAAGTAACATATGTAGCTCTTTCATTTGAGAAACTCTACAAGGGAAAGAGCACCATTGGAGCTAGTCCACACAGATTTGGTTGGCCCTATGCAAACCATATCTATTGGTTAAAGACAATATTTTATTACCTTCATTGATGATTACAACTGTAAGACATGGGTCTATTTTTTACAACATAAGTTTGAGGAATTTGATAATTTTTCATTGTTTAAGGCCCATGCTAAAAAGGAGAGTGGAAATTTCATCAAGGTCCTAAGGTTAGATAGAGGGGGAGAGTATACCTCCAATTAGTTTGTGAATTTTTGCAAGAAAAATGGCATCAAGAAGGAGCTAACAGATAGTTATACTTCATAGAAAAATGGAGTGGCTGAGAAAGAAAAGGACCATTGTGGAGATGGAAAGGAGAAAGCTAAAAGAAAAGGGACTCCCAACTAAATATTGGGGAGAGGTTGTAGCAACAAATGTAAATATGATAAATAGAAGTCCAACAAAGGCGGTCTGTGAAAAAATCCCACAAGAGGCATGGACAAAATGTAAGTGGATAGTTGAGCATTTAAGAGTGTTTAGGTGTGTGACATATGCTCATGCTCCCAAAGAAAAGAGGCAAAAGTTGGATGACAAGGGTGAGAAGTGTATTTTCACGTGCTACAATAAGGTGTCCAAATCCTAAATGCTATATAATTCAGTCACCAAGAAAATAATCATCAATAGAGATGTGCAGTTCCTAGAGGATGAGGCATGGGATGGCTTGATAGTTTTTGATAGCTCAAAAATTCTCTTGAAATCTCCTAAAGAAGAAGAAAAAGAACATGGAGTACAACAAGGTGAGCCTACAGTCACTCCTAATAGCTCTAGACCAGCTTCGGACAACTCCTGACAACTCCTAATGCAGGTAAACAGTCACAAATAGCTAGAGAATTTTTCATAGAGAGCTCTAGACAACTCTTGATAGCTCTTGACATGAGTAGAAAAAAAAGGCAATCAACCATAGATAGCTAGAGGATTGGCTCCCGAGAGCTCCCAACAACTTTGGACAGGGTCTATTTAGTAAAGTAGTAGTAGTGAAATTTTAGACCCCACTCTCACCTCCCTAATACCAATAAAGACCAAGAGTCTTGTTGGCACTTTCAAATTTTGCAAATTTGAAGTGCCCATATTGAAAAATTTGCCTCTGCACACTCAGAAATGTACTTAAAAAATCTCCCTAAGTGACCTACTTTAGAGGTTTATAATTTGGTGCTTGTTAATTTTCACATAAAACTCCTGTGTGAGTCCACTCATGTGACATATGTGAGCATGCATGCCAATTTTCAGCTTCCCATGATGAGTTTTGTCAGAATTTTGAAAAGTGAAGTTGGAGGGTTTTGACACTTTTCTGTTGTTTGTGAACTCTCAGTTATGCGAAGTGGCCTCCTGTTCGAGCTTATATTTTGTAATTGGATTATTTTCATGAAAAAATGATTTTCATTATCTATTCTCCATACATAAATGTGCTCTCCTGTCTAGTTTCAGAGCCTAAGGATCTAATTTTATTTTTTTATTAGGCTAAAAGAAAATGCAATTTATTTAGTTTCGCACTTGCATTTTCAAAAACCTTTAGGGAGGTCAACTTTGACCTTCAATATCTTTTGAAGATTGATGATTGAATGAAATATCTCTTCCACACATGCTCACTACACCTAGATGATCTAATGTATCTAGTGGAAACCTCTCAGAAGTTGATTTGATATTTTTTCAATGAGGTGATTTGATGAGTTTTAATTGGTCATGAATAGGCTATTATTGTAGAAAGTTCAACTTAGCAAATTTGGCAGTGAATAATTTTCATCTCAGAATCTCTTTTTCCAAACCGTCTTTTGCACTCCATTCTCGGTTCAAATTTCTACAAGCTTACAAGTTTTCATTGCTCCAAGAGGTCATTTGACTAGTTTCCTAGGGTGATTCCAGAGCCCACTTGGACAGTTTGGCTCACTATTCAAAAATGTTAGAAAGCAGGTTTTGTTGATAACCCATTGTAAATTTTCACTCCAAAAGAATTCAGAAGTTGTTTCCATTCAATTGGGAAAAACTTATTTGAAAATGAATTTTTTTTAGTCAGACCCACATGGGTTCCGACATTCTTTACACAAATATGAGCTTGTAAGAGCATTTTTAACATCATTGTGGGAATATCAAGAGTCAATATGGTACTATTTCATGTTGAAATATAGTCTCTCAGGGTCAGAAGTATGAACTCATGGGTAGCCATATCATAAAGAGGATACTCTAAATGGAGTAAGAGTTTTGAAAGGAAGGATTTATTCAAGCAAAGGATGAGAAGAGTTCTGTTGGATATATCATTACTATATGCCATGGTAAATGAACATGAAAGTATGGAAGCATAGACATGGTACAAAATATTTGATTTAGTGCCTCGATGAAATGTCAAATTCACTAGTCTTCATCAAAAGGGAAATTTTTAACAAAGAGTTGAAGGGAATTTTGAGACATTGCAATCATTGTAGTGATTCAACTCATGGGGATAACATTTAATCTTTATTGTGCCCTCTATTGATGGAACAAATGTCACTTCTGATTCACCTACATCATCTATAGATTGATTGAACTCCAAAATAGTATGTGTGTAAAACAACAAACTCACAATATGAAGAGGCTTGAGTTGCATTGTAGGGTGTAAAACCATAACAAGGAATGGCAACAGGGCCATCAAATTGAGAGTGGTGTTACACTCGAGTTGCCATGAGACAAAGTCACAAAATTAATTAATTTTTCCTAGATTGTTTGAATAGCTACATGATGAAAAGAAAAATCTTTTGTACAAGCCAATGTTATTTAATTTTCTTTATTATGTGTAAGAAAGTTAAATTTATATAGGGAATCTAGTAAAGAATAAAAGACAAAGGAACTCTGTTAAGAGTTCTCTTCGAATTGGAACTATGTTTGATATCTTGGCGCATTATAAGAGGGATTCAATAGATGAAGGTTGTGTAAAGAGTGCAAAGGTTTATCAAATGTTGTAGTTGCAATGTCCCTATGAATGTACTTCATGTGAAATGGGAGCAACAATACATCAAAAATGGTGTATGGATCAAATGAACTATTGAACAAGTCTTAGAAACCAATAAGAAAATGTGTTTGATGGTTGCAAGATTGAATTCTAAAATTTTTGATGGCACCCAAAGGAATCAGTGGAGAAGACAACATGTGAAAGTGCATTTGGAAGGAGCTGCCATGATCAGGGGATGACATATACAAAAGGAATTTATTGAAAGGGTTTGAAACTATAAATATGAAATGTTGGCTGCAGTATAAAGATATGTACACAAAATGTGGAAGCATTGACAAGGCATGTGATTTTTATGAGAAAAAAAACCCCTAGTGAATTCCACACCCAACAACACATTCAAAGTAGATTTATTAGAAACGCCTTAGAAACTTTTAAACAAATGCAATTGGCAGCTATGTTTCTATTCCTTTTTCCCATGCCAAACAAGGTTTTATATCTATTGGGATCAAACTCACCAAATGGCTTGTGGCAGGCAATACATAATGCATCATCATGTCTCATGAAGGCATTAAAATGTATAAAGTTGTTATCTTGAAGCAAAAAAAAATGCAGGTAGCATGGTGGGTGCCATGAGTAAATGGAAGGAGCTCATCAATAATCGGGATGAAGCAACCAAATGGAGGAGTTAGGGTTTTCTTTTTCCCTATCACCCACCACTAGTCTTTGCTTCCTTTTTTGACTTGAACCAGTGATGCATTATGGGTTAGCGATGGTGTTTATCGCCAATCAAAAGTTTGTCTCTCCATTTTCTCACTCAACAAGCGATGTGTGAGAGCTGAGCAATGGCTGGGGTAAAAGGGTGGTGGGCTCACATAAATTTGAAAATGTCAAGGTTGGAAATATAGAAGCCTGAGGATAAAACATTCAAAAGATCTTTTTTCTCATTTAAAATGCAAGTATTGTAAAATGTGATGGTAAATTAAGGGTGCATAGGTAATATCTATTTTACCCAAGAAATTTTTTTAAGATCTTTGTCATTTTAAAAGAATGTGGGGTATGGGAAATTCTTCAAAAGGATAAAACATAATGGATATGGGTAATTATTTTAATCACCTAAATGACAATTTTAACAGAAGGGAGTATTTTAAAGTGAAGTGAATTTAATATTCACTTAATGATCAAATATTAGATGTTGGGAAAATATTTCAACTAGGAGAGTGCCCGTGAAATTCTTTATTAAAAGGATTTCACATAAAACAAGAATTTGTTGGAGTGTAAAGCAAGTGATTTCACTCAGTTAGTGAAATTTTTTCACTAAAATGTAAATGGGTGAAATTGAATTTTTCCAAGAAGATTCTATATAGATAGATATTTTTAAAAAAGTGCTTGAAATATTATGGCATAGGCCAAAGTGAATAAAATATTCACTATACAAGAAAAAGTGTTTTCTATTGGCTAGGAAGTAAAAATTTAAGATGCAGCTACAACAAAGGAGAAATAAAATGTTTTCATGGGAAAACAGATTTTCACTGTAGGGGTAAACTGACTGTGAGATTTTCACAATGAACTAATCTTTGTTGTTGCAAATTGGAAAAGGAAAAATGGAGGAAAACTTTATTGTTGCAAAGGGAAGAGAGAGGAGAGATGCTTTTCAGTTTGTTGTTGATCAATGGTGGATGAAGATTCCATATGGCATCTTCGGATCAATTGTGGAGCTGCCTCTATTTCCTTTTATTCTCTTCTCTCATTTTGTGTGGTTTCCATTTTTCTGAAAGCTCTACAAAGCAGACAAAAGCTCTGGATAGTTTGTAATGCTAGGGTGAATTATAATTGTCATTCAATTAATCTGAGGTGTTAGTGTTCTGAACTGAGTCTCACTAATATATTTTATCAGATAATTATCTCCATTGCTAAGATGAAATGCTCTTTTGAATTCAATAATCAAAGATTATCTGAGTCTTTTCATGCACATTTGCTACATTTGAGTTGCAATAGTTGTTGTCTTCTATTCTTTGAATGATGTAATTGCTTTAATGAATGAAAACTGCATTTATCATTTCCTATTGTTTAAGGAATAGTGTAATTGCTTCAACAAATGTGATAGGAGTGTTGTGTTTCCAGGTGGATTTTTATGAATGGTTACCAGATAAAGCTTCAGTTGTCTTGTTGTCATAATGTGATAACAATTGCAAATATCTTCAGAACATGCTCAACATTGTAGGATGAAGTGTTGGTTGTATGACTCCATATCCTTCTTCTTGGCACTGGTCAATTATTATGCTTCTATTGTTTTCAGTTTGGTCCCAATTCTTTAAATAAAAACCATTTCAATTTTTTTTCTAGGTTATGTGTGCCATGTTCTCCATGCTGGTTCATAAAATTCACTCAATGTCTTATCCAATGTTGTGAGATATGTTATGTTTCTTAGCATAATTTGATGAGATCATTATCTATTAAGCAATATCCTATTAATTGTGTGTCTAAATCCTTAGGTGTTGCTAAAGGGTCACCCACTAGTCCTACAGAGCCTAAAGTGTAGGGGAAATGTGTGTTAATTCCATTTCCTATTAGTTGGCCAAATCCATTTTTGAATCTAAACATAAGAATTTGGCTAGTCTTTAGGATTCAAGTGATCTGCTGATTTGGAGAACCAACAAGTCTAAGGGAGATCTACCAAAATGAAAGGTATGATGAAGAATTTGATGAGAGTGTGAATTTTGTATTATTTTTTCATAGTGATCCAATTTATTTTGAGGATGCTATGAAAGAGAAGAAATGGTGTGAGGCCATGGATGAGGACATAGATGCAATAGAGAATAATAAAACATGAGAGTTAACTAATTTTCCTCCCAAGAAGCAAGTAATTGGGGTAAAATGGTTCTATAAGACCAAAAGTGATGCCTATGGAAGAATAGAGAGGCATAAGCAAAGATTAGTTGTCAAGGGATACAAACAATAGTTTGGGAGAGACTATGATGAGGCATATGCCCCAAATTGCAAGGATGGAGACCATGTGGGTAGTCATATAAATTGCAGCCCAACATAAATGGAAGGTGTTTTAAATGGACGTGAAGTTCGCCTTCCTAAATGAAGTGTTGAAAGAAGAATTTTATGTGGAGCAACCACTTGGATATGAAGTTGTGGGTCAAGAACACAAGGTGTATAAGTTGAAGAAAGCTCTTTATGGGCTAAAACAAGCTCCATAGGCATGGTACAATAGGATTGACTCATATTTGATGTGCAATGGATTTAGCAAAAGTGATGGTGAGCCCACTCTTTACATCAAGGCAACAAATAGTAAGATTTTGATTGTTTTCTTGTATGTAGATGATCTAGTTTTTGTTGGGGATGATGATTTCCTCATTGCTGATTTTAAAGAAGCCATGAAAATAGAGTTTGAAATGAAAAATTTAGGTCTCTTGAGATATTTTCTAGGCATAGAAGTAAAAAAAATGCATGATGGTATATTTATCTCTCAAGAAAATTATGCAAATGAAATCTTGAGGAGATTTAGGATGCTTGAAAGAAATCCTTCCCCAGCTCCAATAGCCATAGGTCTAAAGATGAGCAAGGAAGATTACAACAACAATGTGGATCTGACCATGTTTAAAAGTTTGGTTGGAAGTGTAGACACCTAAAAATGACCTAGGCCTACAAGCTTCATTTTTACCACTTTCGTCCTAGCATAATTATGACATTTAATTATGTCCTTGGTCCACATTCGACTATTAATTAAATAATTTATAATTATTTAATTAATTCATGTCCATTTATTCTTCATGATTATTAAATAAATAAATTTTATTTATTTATTAAATATTTCATTAAGTGTCTAAGTCTTCCCTTAATTAAATAAATTTATTAATTTATTTAATCACCCTTCTTCGGTCATTTCTTCCTGATTATTAAATAAATAAGTTTTATTCATTTATTTAATATGTCACTAATTGTCATAATTAAATGAATTGATTAATTTATTTAATTATTGATCTCATCTGCTAAATTAAATGATTATATTTAATTATTTAATTGTCAAAATTAATATTCCTCCCATTTTAAATAAATGAAAATTTTTAAAATGTCATCACAATCTTAACTGATAGTCCATTTTGGTAAATAATCTGAAAAATATTATTTATGTCTCATAAAATTCATATTTTGAGTTGATTGGTAGCTTTCTTCCAAAAATCAAATAAAGCAAGTAGGTTCTTGATTTTATCAAAATTGCTTTTCAGTCCATCTTTTATGAATCTCACAAAGCAGGCTATCTTTATCTTCTCAATTTTGAAAATCTTTATTTACAAAATTAATTATCTCCTCTTTTCTCCACCACTGATTCAATTTTCTTCTATAACATCTTGACCACTCACTTAAGGATTTTACCCTAACCTTGATTAGGGATTTATCAAATGAAATCTCATCCTCTAATTTTAGGTTTCTATCAAGAGTCGATCTCGTCCATCCATTTAAAATTGTGTTTTCTATAAAAGACAATTTTGTTCATAATTTTGGGACCATTTCTTTATTATAGGCATTATAGTCATTTAGCATTGATAGTTATTATTTTCATTTATCATATTGTCATAGGCATAGGCATAGTCAATTTTACTTAAATCCTTCAAAACTTGCATAGGACAATGGCATAGTCAAATTGCTCACACACTCGATTTGAGGGCATCAATCATACATTGCAAATTAGAAGGTGCTATGGAGGTCATTCATGGAAGCTTCGCGAATCTGGTATAATCATTTTGTTATTTATTGCTTTCATTGTGCTTCATATCTCTTTGGGTTTATTTCATATGCTTTCAATTGATTATCTGATATTTAACCTAAATTTTACCCTTAGTTACATTGGTGAACCCGATGTGAACTCCCATCTAATCTCATAACCCTGGATGCCTAGTCCTGCACCCTAATCTCAGTAGTACGCTCAGAAGGTCTGCTCACCATGCCGAGGATCGTAGATGATCCGCTCCCCTCGGATTGGCACTTGCAAGATCTGATAGACATCCTCCAGAGTAATTATAGCTTCACCTATCGGCATGTGGAATGAGCAAGTCTCTGAATGCCAACGCTCACACAGCACAGTCAGTAATCCCCTGTTTGCCTAAATGGCGAGCATGTAGGCAACATAGAACAACCCTAGTCGCATCAATCGGTGCTACTCCCATGGGCTCAACTGGTCGGCAAACTGAAATGTGGTTGGTCTACTCTCTCATGTGTAGATAGGGGCAAGCTGCCTTTGCAAAAAGGTGAACAATATATCAGTACTTGCTAGACAACTGTTAGCATCATCAAAAGCATTAAGCATTTCACAAGTATCACATTTGGTCTCAGTAAAAGGGAAAAATCAAATGTGTTGCGTTTTGGCAGTTGCATCACAAATATTCGAATGCGTCTCTAAGAACATCAAATGTGTCGCAACAGGACAGTTGCATCATTTGGTTGACCAAATGCATTGCCTCATGGAAATTGTGTCACGAATTCTAGCAATTATGATGCAAAAAGGCGAATGCATCACTCAAAAGTGCAATTGCGGCACAAAATGACAATTGTGGCATTCTGACCGTCATATGCGACTCGGTTTGACAAATGCGTCACAATTTTTATCAAATGCGTTGCAACGCCTAGTCCACCCTATGATTAACTGGTCATTCGCATCGCGACACATCATATGCGTCGAACGTGCAGACGATTGCGGCTTATGTGAACATAGTTGCGTCACGGCGCAGTTGTTGTTTTCCCTAGAAACCTAAAATTGACATGCAAAACAAAAAAAATCACAAAGTGGGACAAGGGTACATACCACTAGCTCTGAGCCCTCTGGCCGTCTGAATGTCCGTATGATCTTGCTGCGATGCTCTGACACTGGAATCACCATCCTCGCTGCACTCCTTTTTGCTCTGAACTCTCAAAATTTGCAAGGTAAATAGTGAAAATGAATTGACTTTTACCCCTTTGTCAACCTATTTATAAGGTCAAAATGATATTTTCTCAGGTGAGTTACTGCTCGAGGCTCATTTGACCATGTTTGACTACCCCGTAGACTGTCTTAAACATGTCAGAATCTGAAACTCACTGTGCCATTATTTTTCTAGTCACTGAATTCACTTATCGGGACCCTTTCCAAAATTTTCTACTGTCGACTCAAAATTTAAAAAATTTCCCAAGGGGGCATTGATAACCTTTACATTCACTAGGGCATAGCTTTGACTTATTTTCTTTGTCACAATGCGACAAGCGACATTATGACAAAGAGGGGCAAATGTAGACACCTAAAAATGACCTAGGCCTGCAAGCTTCATTTTTACCACTTTCGTCCTAGCATAATTATGACATTTAATTATGTCCTTGGTCCACATTCGACTATTAATTAAATAATTCATAATTATTTAATTAATTCATGTCCATTTATTCTTCATGATTTTTAAATAAATAAATTTTATTTATTTATTAAATATGTCATTAAGTGTCTAAGTCTTCCCTTAATTAAATAAATTTCTTAATTTAGTTAATCACCCTTCTTCGGTCAGTTCTTCATGATTATTAAATAAATAAGTTTTATTCATTTATTTAATATGTCACTAATTGTCATAATTAAATGAATTGATTAATTTATTTAATTATTGATCTCATCTGCTAAATTAAATGATTATCTTTAATTATTTAATTGTCAAAATTAATATTCCTCTCATTTTAAATAAATGAAATTATTTAAAATGTCATCACAGTCTTAACTGACAGTCCATTTTGGTAAATAATCTGAAAAAGATTATTTATTTGTCTCATAAAATTCATATTTTGAGTTGATTGGTAGCTTTCTTCCAAAAATCAAATAAAGCAAGAAGGTTCTTGATTTTATCAAAATTTCTTTTCAGTCCATCTTTTATGAATCTCACAAAGTAGGCTATCTTTATCTTCTCAATTTTGAAAATCTTTATTTTCAAAATTAATTATCTCCTCTTTTCTCCACCACTGATTCAATTTTCTTTTATAACATCTTGACCACTCACTTAAGGATTTTACCCTAACCTTGATTAGGGATTTATCAAATGAAATCTCGTCCTCTGATTTTAGGTTTTTGTCAAGAGTCGATCTCGTTCGTCCATTTAAAGTTGTGTTTTCTATAAAAGACAATTTTGTTCATAATTTTGGGACCACTTCGTTATTATAGGCATTATAGTCATTTAGCATTGATAGTTATTATTTTCATTTATCATATTGTCATAGGCATAGGAATAGACAATTTTACTTAAATCCTTCAAAACTTGCATAGGACAATGGCATAGTCAAATTGCTCACACACTCAATCTGAGGGCATCAATCATACACTGCAAATTAGAAGGTGCTATGGAGGTGATTCATGGAAGCTTCGCGAATCTGGTATAATCGTTTTGTTATTTATTGCTTTCATTGTGCTTCATATCTCTTTGGGTTTATTTCATATGATTTCAATTGATTATCTGGTATGTAACTTGAATTTTACCCTTAGTTATAGGAAGTTTGATGTATTTGACTGTAAGTAGGCCTAATATAATGCATGGAGTGAGTCTTATTTCCAGATTTTTGGAAACTCCAAGGGACACCCATTGGAAAGTGGGTAAAAGAATCCTAAGGCATGTGAATGACACCAAAGGATATGGCATTTTTTACATGGCAGCAAATGAGTTTGGACTAGTTGGATACACAGATAGTGATTGGGAAAGAAGTTTGGATGATAGGAAGAGCACATCTCATTTGGGTTTAGGAGCTATCTGATGGGATTCCAAGAAGCAACCCATAGTTTCCCTATCAATAGCTAAGGCGGAGTATATAGCAACAAATGTAGCAACATGTCAAGCTATTTGGTTGAGAAGAATCTTCAAAGATTTGAGAGAAGAACAAGAGGATGGGACAACAATATTTTTGTGATAATGTTTCATCAATAGCTTTGGTGAAAACTCTTGTGTTTCATGGAAGAAGAAATCACATTGAAATCAGGTATCATTTTATTAGAGAGTTAGTTGAAAATGGTGAAATCAAAATGGCATTTTGTAGGTTTGAGCAGCAACTACCAGAAATATTGACCAAGCCATTGAGCAAGGACAACTTTAAGTACCTAAGGAATAGTTTGGGCATTGTTGATTTGGATCAGGATCAATCTTGTTTCATCATCTAAGGACAAAGGGGGAGTGTTTGAAATATTAATTTCTCTTGAGCATCTTCCTGTTGCCACCTACTTTTCAAGAACATTTGTTGCTAGTGCAGCTGGAAGTTTATTTTGGGGATTGCTTTCCCAACTTGCTCCTAATGTGCAGCTCAGTCTGCAGAAGAATTAATTGTCGTAGGTCATTTTGAATTCTAGAGGGAATTTTTTTTTTTTTAATAGACAAAAAGAATTGAAGTGAATTAGTTTTATTAGTTACGGAAGAATTAGTTCATGTGTAGCAATAGTCTGTGAAGAGGAATGTTTTTGTGTGAGTTCTTTGTGTGATTTAGAGAAGCTCCTGAACAACAACAGTTGTATTTTTGTTATGTGCATGTTTGCGGTGAGCACCTAAAAGCTCTTGATTGCTCAGTGTTTTCCAGGAGCAGAAAATAGCTCTAGTAAATTAGAAAGAAAGAGAGCTCTAAGAAGCTCCTGATAGCTTTTGAGTTTGTGAGCGCAGCTCTAGATTGCTGCAAGTTTAATTTGTAATCAGTAGTTTATAGTTTCTAGTTTGAAAGCATATTTGTAATGGTTTTTTTTTTATATAATACAAGAAGAAAATATTGCATGCCTAGTTCTATGTGTCTCCATTGAATGTATTTTTGTTATTCCCCATTTTTGGGTATTTCCAGTTTGACTAGAAAACAAAGCAACAACTCTATGTTGTTTTGTGCATTTAGAAATTTCTACATGGAATTCAATTTATGGTCTCTTTGATATAGATAAAAATAGAAGGTTGTATACTTTATCGAAGAGAAAAATCAATATTAAAGTGATTATTCTTTTAGTCACTCCAAAATCCTGGCATGCAGGAAATGCACACTATTAAGGAAATTATCAAGAAGAATGAAGAATTTCTACAAGAGTTAAAAGGAATGTATAAATGTAAACATCATTGTATCGAGAGAAATATTTCATATTGAAATGAGAAAATTTGGGTCTCCTTGATACCCCAAAAGATAAGCAAGCATACGATTCTATATCGAAGGGAAAAATGAACATTGACATAAATGAACATACAACTCCCCATCAGAAATACAAATAAAGATTATAGTTAAAAGTAATATTAATTTGAGGAAATATAAACTTCATATTTTCATTGCGGGGGTTATAACTTGGATAATTATTTTACCTGAGGAACATCACAAAAAGCATAAAAGGTAAAGCTTACTAAATAAAGATTGTAAAAAAATTTCACCAAGATGAGAAATATTTTCACTAAAGGAGTTAAGGGGTGGGTAATCATTTTTACCCAAATGATATTTTTACCAAATGAGAGTGAAAATGCACATAGATAAAATATAAATGAGACATTTTCCAATAAAGGAATTAAGATTAAAGTATTGCGAAATAATTTATTTTTCACAGGAATGTCGAAAGAATTTAAAATTAATTATTTTACCTATGAAAGATAATTAATTAAATAAATAGTTGCATAGGGTGGATATCTAAAGGGTCACAACCCTTGGAAGTATAATGTATATATGTAAGATGATAAAATCAAATCAATTAGTAGTTAGAATCACTAGTAGGAATTAAATACTAGATAGTAGATAGAATATACCAGGAAATAAAAACTTTTGATGCATATTGTAAAATGTTTTGAAGCAATTTAATGGAGAAGAATATTGTAATCTAGCGTCTGACATTTTTGGTGTTCAACTATTTGTTAGTATTGGTTCATATATGTTATCTTTGTTGTCTCCAAAGTGGTTTTCCTTTGTTATTCAAATTAACGTATCACGGATACTTCTAATTTGTCAAGACACATTTGCTACCTCTATGTGATCCATCTTGATTGGTTTATGCAAGAGAGAATTAAAAATCCTCTTAAGTGATTTCTTTTAATTGGTTTTTACGAGGAATTAAAATCCTTTTCATTAAATCATCTTAACTAGTTTCCCTCAAAATAGAATTAAAATCCTTTCAAATGTCATAGTAACCTAGGAAGATATCATTAGGATTTGTAATAAGAGCTTGATGATTGACAACCTTTCACATTTATACAAAGTATAAACATTTGAAAGTGCCAAATAGTTCAGGTTAAGCTAGGAGGGAGGAAATATATATCATAAACATCTTGAATCCATTGCCCAAATTAGCATTAGTCATATTCATTATAAAATAATACTTCATAATAACTTAATTCACACATTCAAGTTTCAACATTAGGAGTAGGATTAGCTATTAGTCTCATATCTATCTTATATTTACATGGCATTAAGGGATAGATTATCATAGTCAAAAGTCACACAATCCTTTAAATATTCTCCATTATTAAGGTACACTTGCCTAGGTCTAGTAGATCCTAAAGTTCAAAAAGTTCTAAACCATATTAGTTAACTCTATTTGTTGGCCAAAACATTGCAAACCTAACCATAGAGCCTGACATTCTCTTAGGGTTTGTAATCTGAAATTTTGGGAACCAACACAATCAATGTACATTTAACGTGTATAGAGTTAATATCAATCATGATGAAAATAAGAGGATTTTTCTATTATACCTCGTGGGACAAATTTTTGTTAGGGAGAAAAGTAATATCATTTGTGTTAGTTTGAATACCCTCAATTAAAGAAGCTATTCCAATAGGTTTTACAAAGGAAGAAACAAGGAATTTTCACAAATATTTTTGAAGTAACTCATGATAAGAAGGTAAAGTTTAGATTATTATACAGGGAAAAATAATAGCTTTTGTAGTTGAAAGTTTTTCTAGACATAAGGTTATATTCTTTAGTATTCTTAGCAGGGAGATGAGGTTTTTTAAGGAAGAATGAGATTGGGTGGAGAGAGAGAAATATACATATAGTTGGTTTGTTTATTTTTCTAAGTATTACATGTATGATCTATTGCATGAAATTTCATAAGAGAAGGAGCCATAGGGATAACTTCTAAGGTGTTGCAAGTATGTTTAATTAGTGTTGTCATTAATGTCAACAAGCCTTTGTTGTCATTGATATCTATTTTTGGGTGAGATTTTTGCAAGCGTATGATCAGTTGACATTATCCATGCTTTGATTAGTTGCATTATGTTTTCATTAGTAAAAATATTGGTTTCAACCTTTAGTGTTGCTTTGATAAGCTTTTGTCTATGGTTATGTGGTTGAGTTACTTTGTTGAAGTTGGCTTGGTGGTAATGAGGAAATATTGAAGATGATGAGGATGTGTCTCTAGTGCTTGCTTTTGAAGAGCTTTTGAGAAAATTTGATAAAAAGAGGAAATAGTGTGTTGTAGTGGTGTTTTGGGTTACAAAGGTATCTTATTGTGTTGCTCCACATTTCTTCTAGGTTGAAGATCTACTTCTACATTTTGGATATGTTTATCAAAGGTGTTCAAAGGTGTTATATTCAATTTTTTGTTTGTTGGATCATTGTATTGAAGAATTTGTATTCATCAAAGTTTGAACTATGCATTGTAGAGGTCTATAGGAGAAATATCTTTGCTTCATATTTCTTCATAGAGTGGTTTCAGGTCTTGTAGATTTGAGGGTGTGTTGATTGTGTTGTTATCTTTATTTTGTTAAGGTGGTTCAAGGTTTGGTGCTTCAAAAGTTAGTTTCTCAAGTAACAGTGTATGCTAGAGTTGTTTGAGTGTACTAGATGTGTACATTCTTCAAGTGGAAGTTGTTGCAAAGGATTGTGTTGAATTTCAGAGTGTTTGAGGAATATTCTAGATTAATGTGAAGCATGGTCTATGGTTCACAAGTCGTCCTTGGACTTAAGGAAGTGTGTACTTAAGAATTTTAATGGTGTTTTCATGGGTAATGACTGGGCTTGTGTTTACACTACTTGTAGTGAATCATTATTATTTATAGAAGCATTTTGAAGCATGGTGTTGTTGATTTGGGTCCTAGCTTAGGTAAGATTTGGCTTGATTTCACTTTTATCTACCACAAAAGTGTTTTGTCACTGACCTAATTTTAATTTGCATGGTTGATGTGCATAGTCAAACTTGGAGAAGGGTTTCAAGGTTGAAAATGGTATAAATATGAGTTGAGTTGTTGAGGGATGATAAGATAGATACGAGAGATGTGAATGATGTGAAGTATAGAGTTATAGAATGCAAAATTGAGAAGTGTAGTGCAATATTTCATGTGTTAGATTACTAGGTACAATGAGTTGAATGTGTCTACAATTCTTTAGTCAAGTTGCAAACGTGTTTGTGACATTCTGGTAGATTCTATGTTGCATTTAGATTCTTTTCTTTGTGTAACATTTCTTCTCTATCTTATTTTGGAGTGATTCCACAATACTGGTTTATAATTTTTGGCCAAACTAGACACTGAACTGAATTTTTCTAACTAAATCTTCACTTTCAGGCACCTATAGCGGCTAGACTATGAGGAATTTGAAGATATTGTAAACTAGTGATTTGTGATTTTTTTTTTAGATTCTAAATATACTTTTTTCAGAAATTTTGGAATCACATTACACTTCTTTTTCCATCTCCTTCGAAATCTATTATTTTTTCAGTAAACTCCATTTTAAGTAGTGACGCTCACCGTATAACACATAATTTTTTTTCCATGAAGGATAAAATTATATTTTTTTCAAATTTAGATTTGTAACTATGATATATAGTGCTTCCAATTGGTTTCATAGTGTTTTATTGATTATTTTTTCCTTAATCAAGTTTGAAAGTTAAACCAATTACAATTCAGAAATAGGTGGACTTTATAACACAACTTTTTTTTTGTATGTATCAAAATTCAATTTTATTTTTGTTGTTGGATCAAGGACTTCAATATCTAGTGCAATCATATTTTTTGATTTTTTTTTTTGACAATCTTCTATTTTTCCACATGTGCAGAACAAAGAGCTTGATATTTGGTGAAAAACCTACATTCACAAGAAATTAAAAATAAATATAATAATTAAATTAAATTTATTTAAAATCATACTTTTTGGGAAGCATATAATAAGGACTACGTACTTACAAAAATAAATTTTAAATGAATTCAATTGATCCCCCAAAAGGAAAATCAAAAGTTGTTTTTTATCAACATTTTGATAAGTGTAAAGGAGACTTTGTTATAGGTATGGTTTAAAATTAGCGGGCTTCTATCCAAGGGGGTTTGATCTAAGGTAGTTTGATCAAAACCTCTTCAATTGGATTGCTTTAAATGGAAATTTTTAAGGCTTAAATCATTATATTTTCTGAAAATATGTGATTTCAGTAAAAATCAGAATCTCCTAGAAATTTTAAACTAGCTTTGTGGGATCACCCTTTGTATTTTGGCAGTGAGCCTTTCTTTCTTTGGGTAGTGAGGCCTATTGTATTTTGTTTTGATATTATTTATATTGTGAGCTAATCTGCACCATGGTTTTCCCTTCTTGGGTTTTCCAAGTAAATTCGATGTTCTCTTATGTATCATGTTAAGTTGGTTTAGTTTCTATTATTTGCTTTTCATTCTAATTCAACATAATAGATTTAGGGTTTAATGAATGAATTTGGATATAAATGTGTATGATGGTTTTGAATTTTTAAGGTACAATTGGTTCAACTCCCCCATCTCAGTTGTCTTGTGCTTTCAACAATTGGTATCAGAGCAAGGTTCCTTGGAAGGAAGCTTAACCGCTTAAGGTAGATCTAGGATGGAACACAAGAAGGAGATCCCTATGTTTGATGGAATAGACTATGCATTCTAGAAAACAAGAATGAAAGGACTTTTAAGTTATCTAGGATTTCATGTCTAGAAATTAGTTCAGAATGGATACACTATGCCTACAAATGGTCCAAGCACTGAAGCTGAAATCAAGGCCTATGAGAGAAATAGAAAATCAAGGCATGCTCTTTTAAGCAGTCTTAAAAATTATGAATTACTGAAAGTTATGAATTTGAATTTTTTTGAAGAAATATGGAAAAAGTTGGAAAGCATTTATGAAGGAGATGATAAGGTTAAAAAAGCTAAGATGCAAAATTTTAAGATCACATTTGAGAACTTGAAAATGTTTGAAGATGAAAACATTACAAGCTACATGTAGAGGGTAGACTCCATCAGAGGTCTTGGTGGAAAATTCAAAGAATCAAAAGTGATAAAGAAATTCTCAGAACCCTACCTAAAGCTTATAGTAGTAAAGTTTATGCTATTAAGAAATTTGAAAATCTAGATCAATATTCTAGAGATCAATTGCATGGTTCTCTAACTACATTTGAAATGAGAGAATTTGGTACAAATAATGATGTAAAAGTTAAGACTACTTTTAAGGATGGAAAATCAAAGAAAATTGAAGAATAAAATTAGGAGGATCTTGATGATGTGGAAGCTAACTTTGTGAGAAGGATGACAAAGGTTACTGGTAAATATAAAGGTAAGTTTCCTTTCAAATGTTTCAATTATAGAAAGATAGGTCACTATCCTTCAAGATGTCCAAATAGAGTTGTGAATGACAAAAAAAAGAGAATAGAGGTAAGATGATTAAGAAAAGCTATTATGTTAGAGAAGCTGTGAGTATTTTTTATGATGAACTTAATTATGGAGATGATGATGATGGTGAATTTTCGTTCATGGTTTTAAAAGATGAATTTGTTTCTACTAACTCTAAAATATTTGTGAAGGAATGCCATCTAGGGAGAAATGATAAGATTGAAGGTACTTTGATATCTTCTTTTCATGCTAGATAGGATAAGAACTATTGGATCATTGATATTGGATGCTTAAATCACATGACTGGATACAAGAGTAAGTTTGTTAAACTTGAAAATTATGATAGAGGACTTCATAGATTTGGTGATGGTTCAAGTACTAAGATATGTGGAATAGGTTCAATAAATTTTGATGGAAAGCATAATATTGATGATGTTTACTATGTTAATGGTTTAAAGCATAACCTCTTGAGTGTTGGAAAAATGTGAAGCAAAAGATACAATCTTATGTTTTAGGATAATGGATGTTAGATTAGAAAAGGGTCCAAAACTATGATTGTTGTTGGAAGAAGGACAAATGGAAATGTTTATCATCTCAAGGCTACTAATGGTCATTGCTTAATGACTTAGAATAATGAAACTTGGATATGGCATAGGAGGATGTGTCACATTAATTTTGATAATCTAGTAAGAATTAGTTCAATTCAAATAGTGAGAGATTTAACAAAGATCAAAAAGCCTATCAATGTTATCTGTAAGGATTGTCATATTTGAAAGAAAGCAAAAAGTTTCAAAGGAAAATAAAAACCTTCCACTAGATTGTTGGAGTTGGTGGTACAAGAGTAAGAATTCTTCAAGGTGACAGGTATTTCATGCTTTTGATTGATGATTATTCTAGAATGACATGGGTTACTTTTCTTAAAGAAAAATTTGAAGCCCTAGATAGGTTCAAAGCATATAAAGTTATGGTTGAGAATGAAATGGACATGAAAATCAACTGTTTGAGGTCTGAAAGAGCTGGAGAGTTCACCTCTAATGAATTTAGCATGTTTTGTGAGAATCATGGTATAAAGAGGAACTTGTTCACCCCTAGGAATCCTCAACAAAATGGAGTGTTTGATAGGAAAAATAGGATTGTTCAAGAAGCTGCAAGGACTATGATGAAAGAAG
This sequence comes from Sequoia sempervirens, assembly GCA_007258455.2. NCBI lineage: Eukaryota > Viridiplantae > Streptophyta > Pinopsida > Cupressales > Cupressaceae > Sequoia > Sequoia sempervirens. The sequence continues at coordinate 373,900,576 of VDFB02058242.1, read as the reverse complement.
CTAACCTACTAGAAGTCTACTGAAGAGAAGCAAATCATATTGTTGTTTATATACTTAAAATAAATTAGGAAAAGGGAAACAACGCAAAGACTCCCTTGAGTTGTGGTATGGAAGGATCCCTATTGTGAATTATTTTAGAGTATTTGGAAGCAAATTTTATATCATAAGACATGAAGAAAACTATGGAAAATTTGATGCAAGTTTTGGTGAAGGAATCTTCCTTCGATGTTCTACTAAAAGAAAATCCTACCAATGTTACATAAAAATACTAAGAAATATTGTTGAGAGTGCAAGTGTAAAGGTTGATAAATATTTTTAGAACTCAACGGTGATAGATGGATATGAATCAGAGGAGCCTGATTACAAAGAAAAAGAAAAGGCTAGGGAAAAAGAAGTGTTGCAAGTGTGAAGGTGTTGTCTTTGATGTCAAAAGGATGTCTACTAACTATCTTTTTCATTGATGTCAACTATGTTGTTGCATGAGGAGAATGTCGAGGATATTGGGAAAATTGAGAAGAAAAGGAAAATAGGTTGTTGTAGGTTGTGCATGTGTAGTTGAGATATTGAGGAACTTTTGTGAGTACATGGAGCTATCATTTTTTGTAGTGTCTGGAGATGAGTTGGAATGAAGTAATAAGTTGAGATGATGTCTCTAGTACTTGATTTCCAAGTTCTTTTGAGAAAATTTGATAAATAGGGAAAATAGTGTTGTGCAAGTGTTTAGAATGTGCTCTGGATTGCGCTCCATGTTTCTTCTATATTGATGCTATTCCTATGCAGATTTAGTATGTTGTTTGAGGTTGTTAGATGTTGCTATATTCAAAATTTTTGGTTTTGGATCATTGGTGAGAGGAAATTGTGTTTACCAGTATGAGAATTGGCTTTACAGTGTTGTACAGAGGTGTCGAAGAGAAATGTACTTGCTCCATATTTCTCCACAATTTATTTTCAATACTTGTGGTTTTGAAGGAGAGTTGATGGTTTTGTTCTCTTTTTTTTGTCAAGAAGATTCATTGTTAGGTGTATCAGATGTTTTGGAAGTGTTTACTTAATGTTTAAATGTTTTTTCATGGGTAATGGTCAACCTAGTGTCTACACTACATTAAAAAATGTTCAAGTATTAATGGATGCATAGTGTGGTGTGTGAGACTTAATTTTAGGTCATGGTTAGGTATTTTTTTGGTCCCCTTTCATTCCTATCCACCACAAGAATGTTTGGGTGCCAACCTTGGAGAAGATTTTTAAGATTGAGGTTGATGTAAATAAGAGTGGATTTGTTGTGAGTTGGGTGTGCATGAATAGAAAAGAGTGATAGATGCGAGATCAATGCAATTGAGGTGTGATGAAAATTTGAGTAGAGCAGTGTGAAATTCAAAGTATTGGATTCCTAAATGCAGTGAGCTGAAGGTGTCCAAAATATTTCAAATAATATTGGGAAAGTTTTGGAGCATTGTGGTGAATTCCTTATTGTATTGAAAAAGTTCTCTTTGTAACATTTCTCTTCTATCTTCTTTTATTTCTTTCTATGGAAGTGATCCATGGTTGTGAGCCTTTTTGGACAATGTGTCCTATTCTAGTAGTGATCCCTTTTGTACTAGTTTTGCAATTACTTATATTGTGAACTAATCCTCATCATGGTTTTTCCCTCATTGGGTTTTCCACGTAAATCTAGTGTTCTCTTATGTATGGTGTTGTTATTTCATTTTCTTATATTTGCATTTCATGATTAATCATTATTAAAGAATAAGGGTTTAATGAATGAATGCAGATATGATTACTATTCAAGGTTTTGATGTTTTGAATAGATACAAATGATTCACCCCCCTCAATTGTCTTGGTCATTTAATAATTGGTATTAGATCAAGTTTCCTTGGAGAAGAGCTTATTTTCTTGAGGTAGATCTGGGATGGCGAACAAGGTTACTTTGGAATGCACTAGATTTGATGGCACAGATTACGCATTTTGGAAGACAAAGATGGAAAGATACCTATCAGCTCAGGGATTTAAGGTTGAAAAGGCTTATTATACTACATATAGAGTTGCACATCTAAATGGTCCAAGTACAAGTGCAAAAAATCAAGATGCATGAGATCAAGGCTATGGAAAAATTTATTATTGTGAATAGTTTTTCAAATACTAAATTGGTAAAATTTATGAGTTTGAAGATTGCTAAAGAGGTTTGGGATAATTTGGAAAGAATTTACAAAGGAGATGCAAAATTCAAACAACAAAAGTTACATAATTTGAAGGCACAATTTGAGACCCTGCATATGTCGGAAGATGAAACAATCAAAATCTACATGTAGAGAGTTGATCAACTGGTGAGTGCAATGAGAGGTCTTGGTGCCAAAGTTAAAGAATCAAAAGTGGTAAAGAAATTTTTAAGTTCTCCTTTTGATTCTTATAGTGGAAAGGTTTATGCTATTGAGTAAATTATAAATCTTGATACTTACTCTAGAGATTAGACGATTGGTACACTAACTTCTTTTGAAATGAGGAAAAAAGGTTTAAAAATGGTATTGCTGTAGAGACTGCTTTAAAAGATAAAGTATCAAAAAAGGTTGAAGATTCAGATAAGGAAGATCTTGATGATGCGGAATCTAACATTGTAAGAAGAATGAAGAAGGGCACCGGTAAGTACAAAGGTAAACTACCTTTCAAATTTTTTAACCATGGTGAAATAGGTCATTATGCTTCTAAATGTCCAAGGAGAGCTATAAACAATAAGAAAAAGGAGAATAAAGGAAAGATGATTAAGAAATCTTATTATGTTAGAGAAGATGCTAGTATTTCTGATGATGAATATGATTATGGAGACATTGATGACAATGAACGCTTTTTCGTGGCTATTAAAGAAGGATCTAGTTCTACTAAATCTGAAAGTTGTGTGAAGGAATGTATTTTGAAGAAGAAGGATAAGATTGAAGGTACTTTAGTATCTACTTTTCATGTTAAAGAGAATAAGAATTACAATTTTTTCAATAGTGGTTTCTCTAATCACATGATCAAAGACAAGAGTAAGTTTGTTAAAATTAAAAAATATGATGGAGGACTACTTAAATTTGGAGATGATTCAGGAGCTAAGATTTGTGAAATAGGTTCAATCAGTTTTGATGGAAACCATAACATTAATATAATGTTTACTATGTTAAGGGTTTAAGGAATAAACTTTTGAGTGTTGGAAAAATGTATAGTGTTGAGATTAATGGATGCACAGCCCCTGAAGCTTCAATAAAGGACTTTAGCCATGAAAGATAATCAACCACAAAGAGAAGTGTTGCAACAATGGAATGTTGATTAAAGATTCTATTGATATGATACAAATGAACAAGATGCCTGATTATATAGGCAAGAGGTAAACCCTAATATGCATGAGATGTTGCCAAGTGTTATAATCTAACAACATGTGACAACATGTGAACCCTATGGTGATGATCATTAAATGATGAGATAAGTTCTAAAGGAATCTTATCCCACAAACTAGGAAAGGGAATATTATCCCATTTATTAAATGATTGCAACCTAGGACTAAATGATTAAATGCAAGACCTAAGTTAACTTATGCTAGTGTAATAATTAATTAATTAATTATACAAACACCCCCCCATAAGTGCAACTTAGGGAGGAAAATGCAATGATTATGCAAGATGATGATGGGTCCCAGCTGCGAGGCCATGTTAGGTACCCATGTACATGAAGATGCAGAACAATCTCCCACAACCGGAGAAAAGGGGAAAACCCAATGGGAACAAAACCCCTCTTCAAAAAGGAGATGAAAAAGAAAGAATGTGAGAATGGGAAGGATGGAGGACTCCCAAATACCCCCTAAGTACACCATCCGTCACATGGATATAATAGAGAGACTATATAGCCCCCCCAAAAGATAAGATCACCTGCAAGAAAGGTAAGTGTCTGAAGACAAAACAAGATTCAATGTCGAAAACAACTTGTCTCCCTTTCAGAAGAAACAAAACCAACTGCAAGTGCAAAGAGGCTTCCCATTCCGGATAGGAATTGAAGGAAGGAAGGATGAAAATGGATGATGATGTCTTGGAACTCTGCTCAAGTGTCTCCTTGCCTGATGATGAAAAGGCCACAATCAATGAAGAGAGTGACAAACCAGGATGATGTAGAAACTGATGCTGAACAATATCCAAAGACAAAGATAGGATGAATATGATGGATGTGATGGAGACTTGATATCCCCCCTTGAATTAAGTGTCCTCAAAACCACTGAAGGAAGTCTGAAGAAAATCCAATGGTGGATGCTAAAGAAACCTCAAATCTTGAATGGAATGATAGGGAAGAAGTCTCAAATGTGAAATCTCTGAAGAGAACCCAAGTGCCTCCAAGAGAGTCTCTGGATTCCCAATCAAGGTCGAGACAAAGGAATGAGGAGACTCAAAATAACTCTCCAAAGCCAAATCTAAATAGAGGAGTGATACCCCCTCAAGAATTGTCTCCAAACCTGTAGAAGTAGCCAAGGCCATCCTCTGATGTCAAGTCTGGAAAGCAGAATGTGTCCTGATGGATGATGATAGTGGAAGCCTCAATCAATGATTTTGGACAAGGAATCATTGAATGTGAAGGGATACCAACTATCTCTGATGAAGAAGAAGCACTGAAAGGTGCCTTGTCAACCTCTTCAGAAAGATCAAGGTAATCAACTTCCTGCACAACAATAGCATCATGGGGTACTGGATCTGAAGAATGACATTTTTAAGCATGATCATTAGGGAATGGTGGAGTATTTGAATCTCCATATAGTTCCCAAAGCTTAGTCCAAATAATGTGAGGACAATCACAATGATCAATAGATCTCAAAACATTGCAATCAACTTGCATCTCAAGAATCTCCAAAATAGTGTACCTGCTGCAACTCCAAGCAAGTTCATGAATACCTTCACTCGGATGAGGAACTATACCAAATAGATGTGGCAACAAATCAAGTGAATGAAGATGGTGGCAGATCCCATCTCGCCATTGCTGATAGTTACCCTTGTGCAACATAACCAAAGAAGAATAATATGGAAGCCCCATAAAGGAAATTTCTCCACAAAAACAAAGACAAATGACCTTCAATAGAAAATAAAGAGTTCCAAATGGATATGCAACTGTGAATATGCCTCCGAGATTAAGAGATTTTTCTTCAAGCTTCAGGATGTCTTAGGAATCGAAAAATCAATAAAAGATACTTGGATTTGAAACCAAAGAAGATGACTAGACTCATGAAAAAATGCACAGAAATATCTCTCAAATGCCGCTGGAATCTCTGAAATCCGACAATCTGATGCGAAGATATGCACTTTTGAGTCCAAAATGGAGGGTTGACTTCAGTTGACTTTAGAAATGTATAGCAAAAAAATCTTGCAAAATAGATGGCACCAATGGATAGTGCTCTAAATTCTCTTTCCGTTGATATCTTGTTTGCAAATTTTTGATATCGTGGCGCGAAGATATGGCCCTCAGAAAAAAAAAACTGCAATTTGATCTATACTAGCTAACAAGGTGCAAAAATCAAACACCCGGGGCTAAAAAAAATAAGCCCCCAGTCGTTGATGTGACCACAAGGCTAGGGTGCTGGCAAAAAAAAAAATCCTTTGCCCAAATGGTTGCATCTGAGCGGTGGTCAGGCGGTGAGAATTGGTGGTGCGACCGATGATGGATGGTAGCTCTACTTGGGATAGAGGGGCCCTTGGTCACTGATAAGACCGGGGCGGGGGCTAGGCTGTCAGCGGTAGCCCTACAGATAGTCGGTAGCCGGAGCAGTCATCATTGGTCAGTGGCCGGAGAACAAACGGTCGCCAGTGGTGGAGGACCTGATGACTGCAGCAGATGACAGTAGAGAGACAAGGGCTGACGATGATGTGACAGGGGCCGACAAGTCTGCAGAGCCCGACGGCGAATGGAGATGGATGGAGAAAATGCTGGGAAAGTGGAGGACGATCACCTGGGAGTTGAATGGCCGGTAGTGGCTAGTCCGGTGACCGGTGATGCAGAGGATGACGCAGGATCTGGTCGGTGGGGCAGACTGTCGGTGAAAGCCGACAGAAAATTTAAATATTGTAATATAATTTGCAATTTAAAATTAAATAAAAATTGCCAATAGAAATATGAATGCCGACCCAGAAATTTAATTGCCAATCGAATTCTGCAGAATTGATTTTTGCAGAAACTATAGAAAAAAAAATGCCCAAAAATAAGCCAAATATTTTTTGATTTTTCTAAAAAAAAATTTCCTTGATGGAGGAGGAGAGAGGGAAGATTTTTTTTCTGCAAAACTATACGAATAGTAAAAAATTGCAAACCCTAGATTATACCTCAAAGGCTCTCGGTTGAATCTACTCTGATTTTGGCAAATGAATAGGCTATCTATGGGTTTTGAGGCCTTCTGGATGCAATGGAGAGGTCGGAGAGAACCTTATCTACACCAAAAATCAGCTTGGCTCCTGTGTAGAGCCAACTAGCCTGCAACATAAAACCCTAAGCCTGCTGAATCTTGCACTCCAAACTTCCTAGATCTAGGGTTGATGTTTCAATGGACTTGCTCTGATACCATGCTGAGATTAATGGATGCACAGCCCCTGAAGCTTCAATAAAGGACTTTAGCCATGAAAGATAATCAACCACAAAGAGAAGTGTTGCAACAATGGAATGCTGATTAAAGATTCTATTGATATGATAAAATGATATTGATATGATACAAATGAACAAGATGCCTAATTATATAGGCAAGAGGTAAACCCTAATATGCATGAGATGTTGCCAAGTGTTATAATCTAACAACATGTGACAACATGTGAACCCTATGGTGATGATCATTAAATGATGAGATAAGTTCTAGAAGGAATCTTATCCCACAAACTAGGAAAGGGAATATTATCCCATTTATTAAATGATTGCAACCTAGGACTAAATGATTAAATGCAAGACCTAAGTTAACTTATGCTAGTGTAATAATTAATTAATTAATTACACCAACATATAGCAAGGGATATAATCTCATGTTTAAGAATGAAACATGTGAGATCAGTAAAGGGTTCAAAACTTTTTTTTTTTTGGTAAGAGAAGATATGGAAACATTTATCAACTTAAGGGTTTTGATGGTCATTGCTTTATGTCATAGATTAGTGATAGTTGGTTATGGCACCTGTAGTGTAGGAAAATGAATTCCCTTTCATTTTCACACTTTTTTGGGTCTACCTTGCTTTTTTTATCCTTAGTTATGTCTTAATTGGTCTTATTTTTCATCCACAAGCCTAATAAATTACATCTTTTTATGGCTAATCTTGACAAACATCAAAGGGTAAATGATAATTTAATGATTTTATTTGTGTGTCCCTAATTTTTGGATTGGGTCTAAGACACCACCTAGGGCATCTTTACCCTCCATAGGTCTTGGGACCCTAATTTTGAAAGCACCTAAAATGGTCCCTTTTTGGAGTTTGTGCCCCGAGTTTCAAGCCTTGGGACTAAGATGCCACCTAGGGAATCTTAGTCCCCTTCAAGTTATTTTTGAGATTTAATTTCAAATCTTTGTGGGATTTAGCCTCCTTTAATTAATGATTTCATATATCAATTGTTTGTGGCATAATTTTGAGATATCAAGCATGGATAAGTATAAATACAAGGTTCCTTCACTCTTTTTCATAATAAGCAAGTTGAATGAGCATTCCTAATAGAAATTTTGAGCATTCAAGATAATTCAAGAGAAATTCATCAAGCATTCAGAGTCATCATCAAGATTCAAGCATCATGTCAAATATCTTCTTGCATCATGTGTGTTTTTGAGCTAACATTTGTGATGTAGGGTTTTGATTCAAGCAAGCAATTCAAGTCAATATATATCAAGTATTTATTTGAGTCAAGATCTATATTCAAGCTAGCCACTTCACACAAGTTTATAGATTTCATAAGAAGGGTTTGGTGATTTGCTACATTGCATGTTGTTCATTCATAATTTCCCTTCATTATTCTATTTCATTCCAAGGTTTAATTACCAATAAGGGGTTAGAACAAGGAAAACCCCAATTTACTAACAATCAACAATTTTTTCCTCTCTTGTGTGTTTGTGATTGCAGTTTTAGGTTGAAGACCTAAAGATCATTTGAAGTGAAAAGTTACAAAGTTGCAAAATTGCATTGCAAAGTTGTCATCTTCATGGAAACTCACCTACAGGCCAGATCTAGAAGTTTCAGGACCTAAGATCTGAGAAGGAGGAAGTGAAAACATTGGACCTTGGATCACATTTGGAGATTTCAAAAATTTAGAATGGGACTAAGTCGCCACCTAGGGCATCTTAGTCCTCCCAGTGGAATTTTGCATAGATTATTTTGGATTCTATTCCAACATCCAAAAATTTTGCATTTCCCTAAAAATTAGTAGCAAGACTAAGACAATAATAATGGTGTTTTAGTCCTCCCTAGCACATTTTGACAACATTTTTGCATTTCCAGAATCCTCGTCACATTTCCAGACCTCCCAGGTACATGCATCATAACTTTTTGTTGCTTAATTTCATCAATTGCATCCATCATTTAGCTTGCATTACTAGTTTTTGTGAGTTGAATGTTAAGTTGTCCTTTCCAAGCTTTTTCTTGGTGGTGAACCCCTCAAAGCTTAAGGAACACCCTCCTAGGTCTTCCTTGTTGAGAATTGACTCACCTTTGAGGTTGATAGTCAATCCAATTTGGCTTCCTAGGGCATCTTTCAATGTTAATTAGGGAAAAGTGGTGTTCTATGATCAAGGCCATAAAGTACTCATTCTACCATTAATCATTTTGGTGAACCCAAAATTTTGAGCATTCCTTTTCTAATTTGGAGTTCATTAAGGTCCTAGATCTAGGTTGCATTCATTCTTTCATTAGTGAAAGTGCATCTAGGGTTTCTTACATTTTCATTAGTGAAAGTGCATATAGGTTGTATTTTAGCTTTCTTGCATCATTTTATCTCATTAAAAAAGTAAAAAGTGCATTTTCAGTCATCCTAATTGCAATTAGAAACATTGTTATTGCATCCAACATTGAAAAACTTACATTCAACTTTGCATTCAATTGCTTGTCATTAGTCACTTTTTCTTGCATTCATTGGCATAGTTTGTTAGTGTAATTAATTAATTAATTATTACACTAGCATAAGTTAGCTTAGGTCATGCATCATTTATTCCTAGGTTAGATTTTAACAAATCATTTAATAAATAGGGAAATATTCCCTTCCATGTTTATAGGGATAAGATTCCTTCTAGAAGATGAGTTGTCCTTCTAGAAGTTATCTCAACATTTAATAATTTCCTAGATAGGGTTCAAATGTTGTCACATGTTGTTAGATCATGACACATGGAAAAATCATTTTGCATCTTACATCTCTCTCATGCCTATATATTTAGGGCATTTTGTACATTTGTAATAATCCAATCTCATAATGTAGATCAATATAGAATCTCCATTGTGCATGCCTAGTTGCAACACTTTCTATGTGGTTGATTATCTTTCCTAGAAAAGGTCCTCCATTGATGACTACAGCTTCAGGGACCTTGTGCATCCATAATCTCAACATACTTTTCTTTTTTCTAAACATCAAGTCCCTAGGTAGGAAACCTGGAAACATTTTCATCAATCCAAATTTATCTATTTTTCTAAAAAAACATTTACTGGGACTAAAAATCCCTTACTGGAATCTTAGTCCCCCTGTAGGTTTCTTCTTTAGAATTCTATCTAGGTTGATTGCATTCTATTCCAATTCTTGGAACTTCAAAATTTCATTAGTAGGACCAAGACACCCTTGCTAGTGTCTTAATCCCTATTGAGTTTGAAGTTGTAGTTTTCAGGGTTTAAATTTTCTTTTCTATTCTTCCTAAGCCTCCTAGTAACATATATACTATAAGTTTGGAAAGTTTTGGGAACATCTATTTTATGCATCTAGGTCAAAAACATCAATTTAGGGCACTCATTTTTTAAATCATTTCAATCACAAGCATCATTAGATCTTAAAATCCTCACATTTCTTAAAATTTGCATAATATAGATAAAAGTACATTTCACTTTTGCATATACAATGTTTACATTCATAAAACTTTTCATGAGTTTGATAAAATTTCTTTTCATTTTTGGATATACATTGTTTGCAATCTTAAATTTTTGCATATATTTGATAAAAGTGTTTTGCATCTTGTGATATAAATTGTTTATGTTATTAAAGCATTTCCTGAGATGGTTAAAAATTCTTTTCATTTTTTATCAAACAATTTTAGTACCTTACCTTTTTAGCCACAATAAGAAAAAGTTCATATCCCCTCCCTATGAGAGTTCTTTACTAAAAGAGATCATGGAAAACCTAATTATCATATTCATTCTTCTCCTAATATCTCTCATATTGGCGAAGAAGATATTTTGGTGCTAGAAGAACAAATCAATGAGAGTTTTGAGAATACTAGTTGTTTCTCTCCTTCTACCTCTCTTATTAGGCAAGAAATTGATGAACAAGAAGAAATAACCATAGGTAATCATGACAACCACATAACACAACAAGAGACCATTGAAACTTCAACTAGTCTGCATTCATCTCCCAACATCTTCACCTCCTATGATAATGTTCTAGAGGATGAAAGTGGAAGTGAAGATATGTTGGTGTTGGATGATCAAAACTTTAAGATCTATGACAACCCTCTTTATAATACTTCTCATACCTATCCTATAATTTGGAATAAATTAGGGAAGAAAGGAATTAAATTATGGATAATGATGATTATTACATTTTTTCTTCTCCTAGTATCTCTCCTAGTTGTGAGGAAGAATCCTTGGTGTTAGAAAATGAAACCAATGGAAGTCATGAGGAAAAAATTCTTGAAAAATATAATGACATAATTGATAAGCAAGACAATTCAACCATTGATCATTCCCCTACTTGTGATGAAGTCATTTTGGAAGAACCAATCCTTGAATGTCAAGAACATTTGGATTGTAGTTATTCTAAAAAATATCCTACTAGGGAGGATATCATGGTGGAATAAAATGAGAACATTGACAACAATAATTCCTTAGATGAATATGATGAAGTGACATTAGACTCCCCCTTCACTAAGAGATCATGAAAATAAGGATAGGTCTTCTAAGGTTATGAACATTAGATATCCCTTGACATACTCTCCTAAGCCTAAACTTATCATTTATTCACCCTTGCAGAAACCACAAACTCAAAATAAATCTATCCTCATCCTTGAACCACCTAAGAAAAATGTGTCGCAATAATCAAGTTATCATACCATTGCTCATACATATAACACTAGAAATAATCTGTAACCAAGAAAAACACCTTCAACATCCCTCACATCACCTAATCCCATCCTACCTAACCCTATCCTACCAGGTCCTCCTCGTGGAAAGGAGTATGATCTTGTTGAAAAACTAAAGAATACACCTGCTAAGATATCATTATGGGACCTTATTCAAGCCTCCCCTCACTACCATAACATGATTCAAAATTCCTTACAACAAGTTCCTATCCCTTTTAATGCACAACCGAATGACATAGAAACCATGATTCAAGGAATAAATGTTGACATTGTTTTCCACCAAAGTGAGCTCCCTCCTTTGGAAGTGCAAAAACAATATGATGCTTTCCTAATCGTAGCTCAATACAATAGCACAAGGATAAAGTGAACCATTTTTGACAATGGCTCAACCTTAAATGTGTGTAGTCTAAACCTTTTAGATAAGCTTGGTTTTGATAAATCAAAAATCCAACCCACCTCTTTATCTATTAGTGACTTTGATAACATGGGAAAATGACCCCTTGGGGTGATCACATTACCTATTAAGGTTGAAAAAGTTACATTACAAACTCTAATCCATGTTATTCCTGATGATTTTTCATACATTATTCTTTTAGGTAGACCATGGATTGATGAGATGCATGTTGTGACTCTACCCTTCATCGTATCATGAAATATGTTTACAACAACAAAGTTTATACAATCAAAACCGATCCTAAACCAAAAAATTGTTTGAAGATTGAGAAAAACAAGGAAAATCCTTTAAAAAAATGGCACCAACTACACACATGGAATATGTACAAGAACAAACAAAAAGATTCCATAAGCCCTTCAAAATGATATTTCTAGATGGTTTGGGATTGTTGAGTTTTGAACCTACATTCATGGGAGAATATAAGATCATAAGCAAAGACTCTAAAAAGGGAAAATAAAAGGTAGTAATGTCAACACAAAATTTGGAAGACCCTTTGAAAGCATCCACCTCAACCACTTTAGAAGAAAAGACAACATACACAACAAACTTTGATGAAAATGACTATCAAGAACCTTTGAATCCTAAAGAAATGAAAAATATTTATGGAAAATGTTACAAACTTATAAAACAACTTGGATACAATGGAAAATGATGTGGTGGTAGAGAACAAGGTATTTGTGTTCCTGTAGAGCCTAACACACAAGAAACAACCCATGGTATTGGTTATTGTCCTTTGAGAGAAATCAAACCATCAAACAAGCCTTCGCTCAATATTAACACTATAACAAAAGATTCTAAGACGACTTTAATAGTAGTGCATCCTAAGATGATAGAAACTAGTGGTCTTGATTGTTATCCATTGCAAGAAACAAGAAAAAAAAGAAATCTTCGCTTAATGTCAATGTCATCTCACAAAACACTAATGATTTTAATTTGTTAGATTTTACACCCTCTTGTAAAGGAGAGTACAAAATATCACAATCTAAAGAGTCTTGTGTAGGTATGACACCTTGTACTAAGAAAGAGATATCTTTGTCGCAAAACAATGAAACATTCTCTACTTTTGATCAAGAAAGTATCTTGTTGAGACTCCTCCAAGATCATTAGATATCTCTCCCTCGAAGAACATGAAATAAATTTTACTACAAGAATTAATTTTTTTCATATCATAGAGTTCATGGTCATTCTATTAATAAATGTAAGGCTTTGAGTAATAAAATCCGACATCTTAAGGAGTTTGGTGATCTTCCTTATGTAGGGGAACCTAATTCCTCTAATTGATACTAATTTTTACATGAGAATGTTTCTCATCAATTATTTTGGCTCATCCTTTTCCTACACTAAGTGGGGGTAAGGGGTTAGGTATCCTTGTCCTCATATGTCACTTATTTTCCCCTTTGGCTAGTTGACCAACTTTCATGTACAGCTTGGGATGTGGATGACATGCCTTAAGTTGACTCGCATGTGACATACTTATTCATGACATAGCTTATTAGAAACATATGACTTGGCATAAGGATTTTTTAATAAGCTCTCATGTCTTCTTCTACTTTAAAGCAATTGATCACAACAATGGTGTTAGCAATCACTTTAAAGTGGGGGAATATATTGACACTCATGTTCCATTGTGTGATTTTCTTTCTTCCTGCGATATGTTCTTTCCTTGATGGTGTCATTGGATTTGATTTCCTCTGAGAGTGTGATATTTCTTTGAATTTTCCTACCTTGGAGACATTAGGCACAATTTTCCCTAAGAAGAGACCCTTCATGAACTAAGAAAAATCCCTTCAAACATCCCTCTTTCTTGTTGTGTTGCATTTTTGTACCTTAATAAATTCATGAAGGTATGGCTTTCATATGGTTCCTTGGGGCTCACCTAGTGGAAAAATAGCTTCACTAGCCCTTGTGAGTGTGCATTTTCTCTTTGTCCTTATCATAGTCATGGGGGTAGGTATGACTTTGATATGGATCCCTGGGGCTCACTTAGTGGACAACTAGCTTTACTAGCCCTTGTGAGCATGCACTTTTTTTGCATAGTGGATAGTGTGTTCCACTTGTAAACCTTTTTCGGACAAACAACCTACACTCAGTCTACAGTGTGTTGGATGGCTAGTCGAAGCTTGATCTATAGCATTTTTTCTTTTTTTGTTTTGTTTTGTTTTTTTTTCATTTTTCTATCTTTGATGGTGTATGTTGGTGATTTGGTTATGGCTTCATATATCATCTGCAAGTGTGTTACTTTGTGCCTATGTTGGTCTATCATAGGATCTTAATCCTAGGGGCTTGATCACCCCTCTTGGTTATTTTCATCCTATCTTCCTAGCATCTGTACATTTGAACACCTCTTGATTGCATGGTTGGCTACTTTAGTGTGAGTTTGAAGCAAGTTCATCCTCTCACTAAAGTGGGGGATAAATTTACTATAGGAAAATGCATACCCTTGCATTTTCACACTTGTTTGAGCCCACCTTGCTTTGTTTATCCTTATTTATGTCTTAATTGGTCCTATTTTGCATCCACAAACCTAATAAATTAGATCTTTTTATGGATAATCCCAACAAACATCAAAGGGAAAATGATAATTTAATGATTTTGTTTGTGTGTACCTAATTTTTGGATCAAGACTAAGATGCCACCTAGGGAATATTTTTCCTCCATAGGTCTTGGGACCCTAATTTTGGAAGCACCTAAAAAGGTCCCATTTTGGAGTCTATGCCCCGAGTTTCAATCCTTTAGACTAAGATGACACCTAAAGCGTCTTAGTCCCCCTCAAGTTATTTTAGGGATTTAATTTCAAATATTGATGGGATTTAGCCACCTTTAATTAATGATTTCATGTGTCAACTTGTTGTGGTGTAATTTCAGGTTATTAAGCATGGATAAGTATAAATACAAGGTTCCTTCACTCATTTTCATAATAAGCAAGTTGAATGAGCATTCCTAATAGAAAGTTTTATAATTCAAGAGAATTCAAGAGAAATTCATCAAGAATTTGGAGCCATCATCAAGATTCAAGCATCATGCGAAAGATATTCTTGCATCATGTTGTGTGTTTTTGAGCTAACATTTGTGATGTAGTGTTTTAATTCAAGCAAGCAATTGAAGTCAATATTTATCAAGTATTCCTTTGAGTCAAGATCTACATTCACGCTAGTCACTTCACACAAGTTTGAAAATTTCATAACAAGGGTTTAGTGAGTTGTAACATTGCATGTTGTTCATTCATCATTTATCTTCATTATTCTATTTCATTTCAAGGTTTAATTGCTAAAAAGGGGTTTGACCAAGGAAAACCCCCATTTACTAACAATCAAAAAGTTTTCCTCTCTTGTGTTTTTTTTATTGCAGATTTAGGTTGAAGACTTAAAGATCATTTGAAGTGAAAAGTTTCAAAGTTGCAAAATTGCATTGCAAAGTTGTCATCTTCATGGAAACTCACCTATAGGCCAGATCATGAAGTTTTAGGACCTGGGATCTGAGAAGAAGGAAGTGCATACATTGAGCCTCAACATCACATTCAAAGATTTTAGAAATTTAGAATGGGACTAAGTCACCACCTAGGGAATCTTAGTCCTCCCAATGGAATTTTGTAGAGATTCTTTCAGATTTTGTTTTGACATCTGAAAATTCTACATTTCCCTCAAAAATCAGTAGTGGGACTAAGACAATAGTAAGGGCATCTTCGTCCTCCCTATCACATTTTGACAACATTTTTTCATTTTTGGAATCCTCATCTCTCCCAGGTACATACATCATAAATTTTGATTGCTTAATTCTATTATTTGCATCCATCATTTAGCTTGCATTACTAGGTTTTGTTAGATGAATGTTAAGTTGTCTTTTCCAATCTTTTGCTTGGTGGCACTGAACCCCTCAAAGCTTAAAATACTGCATCCTAGGTCTTCCTTGTTGATAATTGACTCACCTTTGAGGTTGATAGCAAATCCAATTTGGGTTCATAGTGTATATTTGAATTTTAATTGGGGAAAAGTGGTGTTCTATGATGGGGGCCATAAAGTGGACATTCTCCTATTAATCAACACCTAAGGATGTTTCATATGAATTTTGATAATTTGGTGAGAATTAATTTAGTTCATGTAGTGAGAGACCTACCTAGAATCACAAATCCTATCAATGTTGTCTATAAAGATTGTCAATTTGGAAAGCAAGCAATAGTTTCAAAGGAAAGGAACAATCTACTACTAAACTACTTAAATTAGTACAAATATATATTTGTGGTCCTACAATGGTGAGAAGTCTACAAGGCTAAAATTATGATGCACTAGATAAATTCAAGGCATATAAAGCTATTGTTGAAAATGAAGTGGATCTGAAAATCAAATGTTTAAGGTCTAATAGAGGTGGTGAATTCACCCCTAATGATTTTAACATGTTTTGTGAAGTTCATGGAATAAAGAGGCACTTTTTTACCCCTAGAAATCCTTAGTAGAATGTAGTTGTTGAAAGGAAAAGACAAACAATTCAAGAAGCTACTAGGACTGCAATGAAAGAGGAAAACCTATCGTAAGTATACTAGAGATAAGCTATTCATACTATTGTTTACATACATAATAGAGTTCAAGATAAAGATAATAGCACAAAGAATCCCTATGAGTTATGGTTTGGAAGGATTCCTACTATGAAATTCTTTAGAGTATTTGGAAGTAAATTTTATATCAAAAGAGAAGAAGAAAACTTAGAAAAGTTTGATACAAGGTTTGATGAAGGTATCTTCCTTGGATATTCTACTAAAAGGAAAGCTTATAGATATTACAACAAAAGGATGAGAAACATAGTTGAAAGTGTGAATGCTAAGGTTGATGAAAACTTTTAGAACTCAATTGCAGTAGATGGGTATGTGTCAGATGAACTTGATTGCAGAGAAGTAGAAGAAGAAAAAGTTGATGAAGGAGTGAAGAATAAAGAGGAAGAAGTTGTAGAGAAGATCCCTAAGACCCAAAATTATGTGCAAAATAATCACTCTAAAGAACAAATCATTGGACACAAAATAAAAGGTGTATTGACAAGAAGAAAAGTTTTTGAAGTTGAATTAAATTTTTGTTTACTTTCTAAAGTTGAACCTAAAATAGTGAGTGAAGCATGCAAGGATGAACATTGGATGAGAGCGATGAAAGAAGAACTTATGCAAATTGAGAAAAATAAGACTTGGGAATTGGTTCCTAGACCTGCAAACAAGAACATAATTGGAACTAAGTGGGTGTCCAAAAAAAAATTGAATGAGAATGGAAAAGTGGTAAGGAATAAGGCAAGACATTTCTATAAGGGTTACTCACAAGTGGAAGGAATAAAATTTGAGGAGACATTAGCTCTTATGGTTAGGATGGAAGCTCTCAAAATGTTTTTTGCATTTACAGCATACAAAAACTTTAAATTTTATTAGATAGATGTGAAGTTTTCTTTTCTGAATGGTGAATTGGAAGAAGAAGTTTATGTAGAACAATTGAAAGGATTTTAGTTATTAGATCAACCAAATATGGTATGTAAATTAAAGAATGTACTATACGGATTGAAGCAAGCTCTCAAAGCTTGGTATGAAATATTGGATAGAGATTTGATACAATAAGGATTTAGTAAGGGAACTACATATAGTAATCTTTACTTCAAAATTGAGGAAGACAAGATATTTGTAGTGGTTGTGTATGTGGATGATAATATCTTTGGTGGAAATGCAGCTACATGTAAGAAATTTTCTGAAGAGATGTAAAAATATTTTCAAATGTCAATAATTGAGGAGATGAATTTCTTCCTTTGGCTACAAAACTATCAAATAGATAAAGGGATTTTCATTTCACAATCTAAGTATGTCAAAGAGATTTTGAAGAAGTTTGGAATGGATGACACCAAAATAGTATGCACTCCTATGGTGATTGGATTTTGAAAAGATGGGAAAAGGGGGGAGTATTTTTGCATATGGTTTAGGACATAGAACAACCCATTTTCCTTCTCCTTGGTTTCACTCAAGCATAACCCTAGAGATCTCAGTGAAAAGGAGAAAGAGATATTTCTATAAGGTTTTCCTAGGGGATGAATGTAAACTAATAAGGGTTTGACCACCAAGTAAGAACTTAGAGAAGACTATGAAATGCAAGATGAAATGAAAAAACCTAGTATGATGCAAACTTGATTTAAATGCCCTAGAAATACAGATAAAACAAAACAGAAAGATGCAAGTTGGAATGTGGGAACTTGAAAACTTGAAGATGACTAGAAGGAGTCCTAAAATGTTGGAAATGCTAAATTTTTTACCTAGTGGGACTCATTCACCAGTCTGGGTGAATCAATCCCAGTTTTGGATTTTACACAAGAGTAGGTTTGGGGAAAAGGGTATATGAATCTTCAAAGATCTCTATTAAACACCTATAATGGGAATCATTCACCACTTGTGGTAAATCAGTCCACTTCCACTCTTTTGGGGGTTTAAAACCTAAATTTGTTCCTCTCAATATGCTCTGTTCTTCCTGATTTATTTTCAGGTATGAAACCTAGATTTGTAACCTGTAGGTGATCTCCAAGTATCACCAATGCTTGATCACAATTTTGACAACTTTTGATCTCTTTGACAACTTTTCTCCAATCTTGATCCTTAGGAAATTTGCAACCTATATCTACAAATCACACTCAAAGGAGAGGGGAAAATGTTGGGGGTTTAGTAGAAATTGGTTTTCCTTGGTCAAACCCCATTTTGGAAATTAATCCTTGAAATGAAATCAAATAGGAATGGAGAATGAAGAATGAACAAGTAGCAATTTTGCAACTCACCAAACCCTTGTAATAAAGTGCTACAAATATGCTTGAGATGGTTGCAATGGATGTAGACCTTGACTCAAACTTGAATGATGTTGATCTTGAATGAAACACTTGCTTGAATCATAAAACCCTACATCAAAATTGTTAGTACAATAAAAAACATGATGCATGAAATCTTTGACATGATGCTTGATGCTTGAATGCTACTCTAAAATACTTGATAATCTGCTCTTAAAGACTCTTGAATGCTCTTATCAACACAAAATTTCTATAAGGATGAGAACTTGAATGCTTGGGGATAAGATGAGTGAAATAAACCTTGTTTTTATACTTAATTATGTAAGAATTCTCCAAATTACAACACTACAAGCTGACATCATATCTAGGAGCATAAAATACCACCAAGAATTTGAATTAATTTTAATTTTGATCTAAATGGGACTCATTCACCCAAGGTGGTGAATGAGTCCCTTCAGGCATAATGTATGGGACCAAAATTCAAAAACTCTTAGGAAGGTGTGAAATCAGGTTCAAGACCCAAAAATCTAGGTGTGAATCATTCACCCAAGATGTCAAATGAGTCCCAAAACACTAAATCTAGGCCACACAAACCTGAAACACCTAAATTTTGATTGGGGGATGATTAATGTCGAGATTATCCTTGAAAACATGCATTAATTAAGGCTTGTGGATGCAATTTAATGCCAATTAAAGCATAATAAAGCCTAATTATTAATGAAAATGTTGGAAAAGTGTGAAAGTGTGTTACAACACTTTATTTAAGGCAGGAAAGAGGTTTATTAATTGGAATTAATCAATAAAACCTTAGAAAAGTGTGAAAGTGTGTCACAACAATTCACAATGCTTAAGCAAGGAACAATTTATATCCATTAGTTTGCAAGGGCCTAAGACTTAATGTGAATGTGTCAAACATATTACAACACTAAATCAAGCCACCATTAAGCCTAGTTCACAAGGAGGGCCAAAACAAGCAAGGAAAAGCATAAGGTATACTTTTTCGATTGCCACATTTAGCCCCCACTTTAGTGAGAGGATGAAATTGGTTCAAACTCACACTAAAGTAGAAAAACACACATCAATAGGATGCAAAGACAATGATCAAGAGGGGTGATCATCCCCCCAGGACCAAGACCCCATAGCAAACCAGCATAGGCACAAAAGAACACACATGAAAATGATATAAGTGCATCATAAAGGAACAAGAATGCACCATCAAAGAATTAAATTAAATAAAACAAAGTGAAATTGAAAAATGGGAGGATCAAGCTTTAATTGTTTGTCCAACACAATGTGGATCCAATCTAGGCTATTTTTCCAAAAAATACATACTCAATCCGAGGAAACAAAACTTCAAGTTGTTTGCTAGGTCAAAAATCCAAAGAGGTGAGCCACAAACACACTTGGCTGATATGCACTCACACTCACACATGAGTGGCTAAGGGAAATTCATGCCTTGGGTGGGCTTCCTATCAAACCATACCAAAGTTTTACCTCTTGATAACTTTAATAAGGTTCCACACAAAAATGATTTTTAAGCTTCATGAGACCAGAATAACTTCACATGCTTGGAGCACATGAAAAAACTAGATGGCTCCATAAGAATGAAAGTTATGTTATGCAAGGTGGCCATGCAAATGTAAAAATAAGGAATTTTCAAATGATTCTTTCTTAATTCATGCAAGGTCTTTAGCTTAGGGGACATTGTGCCTAATTTCTCCAAGAGAGGATGAATCAAAGAATAAAATATTGACAACTTAGAGGATGCAGTGTGTTACATCAAGCCACTAAGAGGAATGTAATATGCTAAGATAGATCACGCTCTTGAGTGACATCACACCCAATGCCACCACAAAATGAAAAACGCATCATATGAAGTAAAAGGACTGCACTATGAACCATGAAAAGGAAAAATGCAAAAGAATAATTCCAATGTATGCCCCCACTTTAAGGAAATTTCTAAACACCATGTTGTGATCAATTACTTTAAAGTAGCAAATGATAAATGTAAACAATAAAAAAGACATGAGAGATAACTTGGAAATCCATATGCCAAGTCATATGTTTCCAAGTAAAGCAACATCATGCAAGAGAAAAGAGAGGGGTTTCTTGATGGGATAAAAATAACCTCATCAATATAATGGACTGAATACTTAACCTTACACCTTTCATCTAACCTTACACTACCAATTAATTGTCTTTAGGATAAGTAATTGCTTTCTTTTTGTGAATAAGCGTGCAACCTTTATTTCTTGAAATTAGTCGAAATAAGCTAATTATTGCTGACTTAATGGTTTAGTTTTTGAGAATTCCATAGGTCAACTCCGACAATCAGTTACCATCCCATTCAAAGAGGTTTAACACAAAAATTCAACACCATTGAAGACAAGTGAATGGGAACCGAAACTTTAGAAGCATACATGATGGACCAAGTTTTTATAGTTTCTATTATTTTTCAGTTCTAAAGAATGTATGGCTTGTGTCGAGCCAGTTTAATATTCCATGTCATGAGATTTAAAGTCTATTAGTTTTTGACAATTAGTTGAAGACTTTATCAACGGAAAAGTAGGATTTTCTTAGCTTCTCTCATATAAATATGTAACTATTGAAAATGATAAGATACAAAAGAATACCATTACATTATCATCATGTTTTCTAAGTTACACCCTTCATATGAATAAAATGAGTTTTTCCCACCACTTTTGGAGTTACTGAATAATGTCAATGGAGTTCTTTGAATGAAGTAATTTTGAGTTACTAGTGTGTGTGATCTAAGCTAGGCATAGGAGAACCTGAGATCCAACCACTCGAGGGGTTGTAGATTAGATAGATAATTATTTTGCTTTTAGTTCAATACTTTCATTTAGTAGATAACAATTGGAATTAAAGTTTACTTTCATGTGTGGAATTTTGTTAAGACTAATCTTGCAGGTTTTCAATGAGTCTATAGTCTTTGAGTTCAGTGTCTAAAGTTCTAGAGCACCTTCTTTCAGTTATTTCAGATTGTTAAATCATTTTCTACTAGTTGTTTATATTTTTATCTTTTGATTAGATCAATGTTTCCTGGTTTCTTTACAAGATTTACTTCTTTATAAATTTATACATTTCTTAGTTTGATCATTTCCATGCTTTCTAGTTTCGTTGTTATGCTTTTTAAATTCATCATTTTTTGCTTTCTAGTTTAGTTATTTCAAGCTTTCTAGATAGATGATTTCCTGCTTTCTAAGTATAGTGGCTTCTTAGTGTAGAGTTTCATTTCAGTTGTCCAATTTTTAGGAAACCTAAGAGAAATAGTCAAAATATATTCTTGTAGGAAAGAAATGGTGCAAAAGAAACTTTCCTAACGTTAAAACCACAGGGAAGTAAGTAGACAGTACTTTTAAGTTTCAAAATTACAATCCAATTAAGACACACATGAAAGATTTACAGAAACAGAAATAATACTCAAAGACAAATTAACACCCGATTTATGTGGGAAACCCTTTCGGGAAAAAACCCACCACACCAAGTCGAATCTCTTTGTATTTCAGTAATCAACAAATTACATACAATGCAGAGACACAACTCTTTGGTATCAATTTTACAGTTTCTTCATTCACTGTTCTTCTAGTTACATAAATGCTCTCTCTGATTCTCAATTTTTTTTCAACTTAGAATGTTATCATTTAAATATTACCACATTCTAATTTTTTTCCTCTGTTCATCCTTATCCGCCATTACCCATTGTAGAAAGTTTCTATACCATTGCAGATTTTTCCTTCCATACAGTTCAGCTCCAGCGTCGCAGCTGTTGTAAAAAACTAACTGCCAACCATTTGAATTTTGCTTCCTCTGATTGGTCCATG
This sequence comes from Sequoia sempervirens, assembly GCA_007258455.2. Classification (NCBI taxonomy): domain Eukaryota; kingdom Viridiplantae; phylum Streptophyta; class Pinopsida; order Cupressales; family Cupressaceae; genus Sequoia; species Sequoia sempervirens. The sequence continues at coordinate 373,878,201 of VDFB02058242.1, read as the reverse complement.
AGATGCCACATAGGAAAGTCAAACGGTCAAAGAAACATTCAACTAAGTTCGCATGTCAGTGAGACACTAGAAGTGTCTCACCGATGCTCAATGGCTTCATATCAATATCGGTGTAAGTCCCAACAGTTGGCAAGAGATATAGCGAATGCCACAAGTCATACCGACATCCATCACATTTCTATCGGAAAGATATTTCTCATCGGCAGGACTCATACCGATTCTCACAAGTCACAATGACTTCAACTTTTCCATCAGCAAGACTTTACTGCTCACCAAGAGGTTACACCGAGTCTCCTTAAGTTTCACCGAAACACCCGACAGTCGGTAATACATTCATCTTTCTCCAAGACTTCACACTAAGCACAACATGTCATATCGAGTCAGAAAGAAATTTATTATCTCCAAGGCTTCTTATCAAGCAAACATGTCATACCGAGTCAGAAAGACATTTGACCTTCACCAAGACCTTACATCGAGCAACCATGTCTTACCGAGGCCTATCGGCGAGACTTTCCAAGTCGCCAAGACTTCACACCGAAGTATTTTGTCACTGCGAAAGGAACCACGTATATCCTTGTCGATGAGACCTTCATCGATCACTAGGACATCATACTAAAACAAAAGGTTACACCAATGGCCCCAGTCACTATGAGTCTCCCCGACATCCACTTGGCACTTGATAGCAACTCGGTGAGACATTTCATATTGGCAAGACACATACCGACAACCAAGTCTCCCTAATAACTGTGAGTGAATAACAATCAGCGAGAGAAACAATAGTCGACGAGAGATCTTTCTGAGTCTCCATGTCATAGCGATAGGTCTATTTGGCAAGACCAAAACCAAGTCACAATGACTAGGGCATTTCAACAAGATTCAGAATAGCTAGTCAGCCAGACATCAAAAATGTCATGACTTTTCCCTTCAGGAGTTATATGCCAGTAAGGATTGAGGCACCTATTCCAACACTTCTATTGCATATATCCTTCAAGCACTAGTTGATTGATATATTAATGTGATTATCAACTAAAGTGTTAGGACCTAACGACAACCTATCACTTTTTTGCACTATTGTCGGGGACCTTATTTTTCTAGTGTTAGTAGGAGATACCTTGAATACCTATTTTAGGAACAAAAATAGTCCTTTGGATTCTTTTTCTATATGATCAAGAAACAAGGTCCCCATGAAAGATTCATACCAAAAACCTCCCCAAAAGATGTACCAACCACAAGTAGGGAGGAAGAAAACTCAGACTAGGAACTTACTGAGGACTTGACTAAGCAGGGTCAACTTGAGACCTTCCCACATACCCCAGAAAGAGAACACATAGTTGTAGAGGAGCGTATTCCTTTTCAAACTCTAGAACCTTGCCCAACTGAGTGAATTTTTGAAGAGAATCACATTCCCTTCAACATCATGGGTGACTATAGAAATGTCACAAACAAAAATAACCCTCCACCACCACACACATTCACATATCCTATTTTTGTTGATGCAGATGATGATATGACAATGAAAAATATCTCAACAACCTTCTTGCCAACATTTCAAGGTTTTTCTACTGAGGACCCTGACTAGTTTTTATTTGAGTTTAAAGTTTTATGTTAGACATATGACTACAAGAGTGATAATCAAAAACTAAATCTTTCCCCCCCCACTCTGAAAGACTTATCCATGCATTGGTTTATGGGATTAACCTCTCAATCAATAACCTCCTGGGATGAAATGGAGTCCGCCTTTTTGGAGAAATACCAAAGTTACTGTAGGATCAACGATAGGAAGGAATAAATATTCAAAATAAGGAAAAATGAAGATGAAAGTCTAGAGGATTGCCTAGATAGGTTTATCTTATTATCTAAATGATGTGGTGGAGAAGTCATAAGTCTTGATATTTTGAAGACCCTATTCCTTAAAGGTCTCAACGACGTAGCTCGAAGGAGCTTGGATTTAAAGGGAAAAGGAGATGTGTCCCAACTGGGGCTTGACGATATTACTAAATTGTGTCAAAATTTCTCTCATACCCAAGGAGGTATCTAGAAGTCCACCCTCTTTAAAGGTTCCAATGAAATAGGAAAACTACATGAAGAGCTAGCCAACTTCAAGACTGACATTCTTGTTTAACTAAATACCATGCTAGATGGCATACATGATAAAATGTGAAATCCTAAGACTTTGTCCATTTACTACCCCAGGTGATGAAAGAAAAATTTTCTAAGGGAATGCCCTTTGGACAAAGTTGACAAAATTGATGTTTGTCAAGTTTGTGAAAAAAATAACCCCACTGATTAGTGTGAGGTTTTGAATGCCATCAAGAATTCTAAGAAAAGAACACCCTTGGTTGAGGAAGAAGTCAACGTTGTAAATCAAAGAACTAGAAGGAATTTTTCCTATGGCTAGAATTCAAACCCTAACTAGAGACCTCAACCCAACTAGAAAAATAATCAATGGGAAACACCCTAGCCTCAAGCACCACCTCTCATACCACCTAACTAGAGAACTTATCCTTGTGGACCACCTAAATGGAAAAATAAATCTTGGGGGGATCCTTAGTGGCCTAACCAGCCTCAACAACAATGGTACCCTAAAAATTCTATTCCTCGATGGAATCAACCTCAATATAAGTTATACTAGTCCCAGAAGGATGCCTACTCAACAAAAAAATCATTTACCACCTCCCCAGAGTACTCAACAAAAAAAATAAGTTAACCAACCACCACTTCCATCACAACCCATTCTGAACCCAAAAAATAATCACCTAAATACTCTAGTGTATTTCAATGAATAGGATAATGTCACTAGACTTAACATAATACACTGTGGAAACTTGCAATTGAGGTTTGGAAAAACACTTTCACAGCTAAATATTGAAGAAATTCTAGATGAACCTATTAAGAAGACTGTTGAGACAACTACAACAATGCCCACATCTGTAGAACAAGCCCTAGAAACTACTCAAAATAATCCCAACCCACCATCTTCAACTAGATCTTTCGAACTACCTTAGGAGGAGGGGGGTCAGTCTCTAACTAAACTTTTGAAGGATTTTGCACCTAAGGAAAAAATAAAAGCACCTTTTTCATAGAATCTGAAACCAATCACCATGAAAGATACTTTGAAAATGACCACATCTACCAAACCTACATTAATACAAGAAATTAAACACTTGCAGATTGAAGTCCCTTAGCTAAAAGCGATTAAGGAGATTCCTGAGTTGAACTAGCTAATCAAATAGTTGTGTATCAAATCTCTAGGGAGAAAACCAAAATAAATAAATACTGTTAACATAAATGGTTATCTAGTTGACTTGTTAGCTGGAATGACCACTACTCTAAAAAATGATGATCCAGGTAGTTCATTTTTAAATGTAACAGTTAATGAGGTAGCAATACCTAATGCTTTGGTGGACCTTGGAGTATTCATTGATGTAATGACTATTGACATGATGGAAAAGTTGGGACTTACTAATTTATGTCCCGCAACTACAATTTTGTAGATGACAAATCAATCCATAGCTATTCCCAAGGGAATCATTGAAAATGTTCTTGTTAAGGTGGATAGATGGGAATATATAGTAGATTTTCAAATAATTGAGTGCCTTACAACTAAAGAAAGTTATCTAATAATTCTTGGACAACCATGGATGGCTACTATTGCAGCCAAAATTGACTATAGAGATGGAGGAATGACCATTTCACATGGACCTAATAGAAAACATTTATTTTTGTACCCTCCTGCCAAGCCTGACGAACACAATAAAGTATGGGTTGATGAACTAGAAAGTCCCAATGGACAAGGAAATTTGGCTTCATTGGCCATGGTAGTCATCAAACAACATGGTGAATATTTGGAGGATGAATTGGAAAACAACGTGGAAAGTCTTACTATGGATTTGAGTGGTGAGGAGATGACATACATAGATCCTAGGACACCCAATCAACATAGATAACACAAAATTTGATAATGCCAGTTTCATGGGATTGCCTTGTCCTTTGACAAACTAAGTTCCAAAAACACACCATTTATTTGCAGACATTACAAGGCTTCATAAAACCATACCTCATAGTTGTCCTCTTAACACCTTGATAAGGCCCATGTATACTATCACATCCAACCATCCAGGAGTTAAAACCATTATTTTGCTACCAAAAAAACTTTGAACATTAACAGTTGGTTGACTGAGCTGGAAGAACACAAATTATTCAACACCTTAGTGAATAGATCTAAAGCTTTCACTTGGGACTATACAGATATGAGAGGATTACACCTAAGCATGTGTACTCATCATATCTATACTGAGGATGTTCAACTTATTCACCAACCACAACAGAGACTCAATCTTGCTTTGAAAGATATAGTTAAAAATGAAATTGAGAAACTCCTACAAGTAGGGTTTATTTATTCGATTTTTGACAAAAAATGGGTGTCACCTTTGGTTGTGGTTTTAAAGAAAAATGGAAATTGGAGAGTCTCTATAGACTATAGGGAACTTAACAAAGAAACACACGGAGATTATTTCCCTCTACCATTTGTAGACTAGGTGTTGGATAACTTGGATTTGAGGAAACATTTTTCACTTTTGGATGGATTTAGTCATTACAACCAGATACATGTAGCAATAGAAGACTAGGATAAGATGAAATTTACCTCCCCTTAGGATACATTTGTATATTGGGTTCATCCTTTTGGTCTATGTAATGCTCCTACAACATTCTTGAGAGCTATCCTGGCTATATTTTTTGAGTTGGTGAACAAGTGTGTGGAAGTTTATATGGATTACTTCATTGTATGTGGTTCAACCTTTGATGAGGTTCGTCAAAATTTAGACAAGGTGTTGAAGTGATGTGAGGATCACTGTTTGTCTCTGAGCCACAAGAAATGTATGATAATGGTAGAACAAGGAATAGTGTTGGGACACAATATTTCAGCTGAAGGGATTAAGGTTGATCCTAAGAAAATAGAAGTAATACAGCAACTTGAGACTCATAAAACCTAGACTAATGTCAGAATTTTCTTAGGTCATGTTGGATACTATCAAAGATTCATAAAAAAATTCAGCAAAATCACAGCCCCTATGTTTTCCCTTCTTCAAAAGAATGTAGAGTTCATCTAGACACCTGAGTGTCATTCATCATTTGAAATCATCAAGGAGAAACTCATCTCTACTCATATCCTTCATGGACCTAATTGGAAAATTCCATTCCATATCTATGATGACACATCTGATGATGCCATTGGAGCAATAATAATTTGACTCCAACAAAAAGGAATTATACTACAACGAAGAAATAATTGTTATTTATAGTTCATGCAATCAAGAAAAATTGACATTATATCATTGGATACAAAGTCATAGTATATATAGATTACTCAACCATCCAGTACCTCATGAATAAACCCGTGGTAAATGCAAGGGTAATTAGGTGGTCACTTCTTCTCCAAGATTCAACACAACAATTATTGACAAACTAGGGAAGTCCAATGTAGTTGTGGATTTCTTATCCTATATTAAACATGATGGTGATTGTGCTCTAGTACATGATGAGTTCCTAGATGAATTTTTTTTTCCATCTCTACTAAAACCCCTTGGTTTGCCAACATTCAAACTACTTGGGCACTATAGAAGTACCACCCAAATTTTCATCAAAATAGAAGAAACACCTTATTATAGAAAGTTCCCCCTTAAAATGGATTAATGGGATCCGATTTTGATGTGGACCTGAAATGGTTCTATGATGTTGTGTTAGGGAAGATGAGACCTATAGTATCCTTGGAGCCTATCATGATGATCCTTCTAGAGGGCATTATTCTGCTAAAAGAGATTTTGGGAGTAGGATACTACTAACCTTCTATGCATAAGGACATCAAGAAATATGTTCGCAAATCTAATGAATGTTAAAGGGTAGGAAGACCAACTACATCTAATGAAATTCCCCTACAACCTTAGGTAGTCCTTGAACCATTTGAAAAATGGGGATTGGATTTTATGCGCCCTATAGACCATCCTTCACAAGGAAAAGAGTAAATTTTGGTCTATACCAACTACCTAACTAAGTGGGGAAAAGTGCAAGCCCTATGTGTTGCTAGGGAGGAACAAGTAGATGATTTCCTTTACAACAAAATCTTCCTCAGATTCGGAGCTCCTAAGACCATTGCCACATATTAGGGCCCCCAATTTATGTCTAAAGTTCTATTAACCTTCACAGATCATTTCCAGGTGAGTCACAATAAGTCATCCTACCACCCTCAGGCGAATGGACAGTTCAAAGTCACTAATAGGGAATTGGAAAACATTTTAACAAAAATAGTTTAATTAGGAAGAAAAGAATGGGCTTAAAACTACCTGAAGTCATTTGGGCTTATAACACCACCTAGAAATCAACTATTGGGTATAGTCCATATGAGTTAGTTTTTGGGAAGAAACCTCTCTTTCCCATTTAATTTGAACTCCAAACCCTTAGGACATCCATGGAGTTGGGTACAAATCTTGAACAAGCCCAAGTAGAGAGAGTTATAGCTTAGTGAACTAGAACTTTGTTTGGATGTCTTCTATCAAATTGATCTAGTCTAACAAAAATGCAAGGTATGGCATGATAAACATATCAAGGTGAGAGAATACCATAATGGGGATTGGGCATTACTATTCAATTCCAGATACAAGGATCACTAGGGAAAATTTAGAATGCATTGGCTCAAACCATATGAAATTTCTTAGGTATTTGCAAATGGTTCAGTTAAACTAAAACCCATTGATGGTGATACTTGAACTCTCCTAGTTAATGGACACTAGTTACACATCTACCATAAGCTTGTTAATAGAGAAGAATTTACAAAAATAGTAGAAATGTAGGAAGAAATATAGTGCATTGACTCTTCTATGGTAGAGTCAATATAGTTTCTCCCATAATAAATTCCTAAAAAAATAAAAAAATGTGTGTGAGTTTACTTCATTTCAGAATGATTCTTTTAATTTCTTCATCAACTTCATCATTTAGATTTGCTAAATTTTTTCTATATTTTGCAAGACTTCATTTCTTTGGAAAAAAAAAAATACGGTGCACCCTACTATGATGCTCCATAACTTGTTGACTCAGTTGTTGTGATGCTCCAAAACTTGTTGCTGCTATGCTCCATAACTTGTACAAATGACTTGTTTCGTTCCTCATTCTAATCCTGCATTCTGATGCATCACTCAGTAATGCTTCAGGAAGTCAAAGTCCAAAATGTCACATTCTTATTCTTTCTTCTAGTTGCATCTTCTAGCGATGCTCCAGAATTGTGTTGTTTCTTCCTTTTGATGACATATTTCAGTGATGCTACAAAAATTATTCGGTTGCTTTAGAACTTGTTCGGTTTCTCCAAAACTCGTTTGGATGCTATGGAAATTTTTGGTTGCTACACTGACTGCATCTTTTGATGATGCTTTGGAAATTTTTGGTTGTTGCTCTAGTTGCATCTTTCAGCAATGCTCCGAAAAATTTTGGTCTCTACTCTAGCTAAATCTTTTGAAGATTCTCTAGAATCTTCAATCTTGTTGCTATGTTTTGATGAAATCTCTTCACGATGCTCCAGAACTTTCTCTTCTTCCACCCTGGCTGCATTTTTTGGCAATGCCCTAGATTTTTGTAAACTCTTCCCTTTTTTAGTATATTAATTTTTCCTAAGTTCTTCGCATGCCTATCATTTAATTTTCTACTACCTCGAGATCCAGTCCCTAATATTCATTTCTCCATATCATATCAACTCTTTCCGTAATAAATGAAATTATTATGACAAAAAAAAATATTCATAATAATTTTTTCCACCATTTAAACCATACCATCCATGTCATTATTATCTACTGCCACCCTCACCAAATCATGTAACTATCTGATTATGTCAGTAGAGGTAAGAGTTGTTCAATTTAATAACAATACATAAGGTGCGTATGGATTTACTTATTTAAAGTTAGTAATTATTTTGAATAAAGATTAATTAATTGGTATGAACCATTCCCTCTCTCAATTTTGAAACTTTTTCCATCACACGATTGCTAAAAGTATGGAAATGGTTGTGTAATTTCCCATGAAAAATTGTCATGCTTACTTAGTAAGGACTCAAGTAAGGTGATTAATTCCTCTTTCATCGGTTATATGAAAATTGTGTCCCTTTTTATCTACAATTTAGTTAATTGAAGCAAGGAAAGTATTATAGAGATTCGTAGAATTTGGCAGAGTGGTAAGGGAAGGAAAAAATGGATGAGCCAAGAAAAAGTCTAAACCAGCCTCAGTAGCTCAATTATTGGCATTGAGCAATATTGTGGGTCTGTTTCAAATTGTTGGGTAGCTCAAATTCATGAAAAATATTGAGGGATATATAGATTAGCTAGTAAAATAATTTTTTGATAATTTTGTAGATGAACAGACCATGGTGCGTGGCAACCGTTTTTGGGTAAGTCCGAAAATCATTGCTCATCTTTCTAGTCTCAAAAATAGAGGAATTGATTTGAATGAAACTACCAATGATACCTATCAAAAATTGGTAGAATTGTTCCATAGGGAGGGGGAGCCTCAACCTATAATCATCATAAGTACTAGGGGATATAACAAAGGTTTCCATAGAATGTTTATTCTAGAACCCGAGAGAATTATCATAGTCTAAATGATAAAATATTTCACCTATGAAGAACAAATAACTATGGTAGTGGGACCCCCTTTCCATCTGCTAATTCATTTGTGTCATGACATTGAGGACCCTTCTTTTAGGTTTAATTTACCATCCATTTTGTGTCATTCAGTTATCACCATGATGGAAAAATATAAAGTTGGGATAGGGCCCCTCAAACACCATGGCCTTATACAATTAATATGCAAGTATCATTTTCGTAGAAAGACAAAAAAGAAGTGGCAAAATTTTCTGCAAAAATTTGAAAAAGTGGATTTTGAAAGACCACTTGAGGAGGCTAAGTCCTCTAAAAAAATAACAATATTTAGAAGAACCTTCCTCTAAGGCCTTAAGTGCTACTAAATCCCAACATACCTCAATGACTCCTAGCAGCGATGCACTGGAAACTTTTTTGAATGTGTTAGAAGCCCTAGGACAGTGAGGGGATGTGGAAATTATGCACTTTGGAGAAGAAGAAGAGACTCCTTGCAAGAGGAAGAAGCAGACTAAAGTCACTTTTCAAATAACCCCTCCTCTACGAAGAAGTAAGAGATTATCTGTAGAATCCAGTGAAACCAGACCTTATGACATAGAAAGTACTTCCAAAAAGAAAAAGGCTAGGACTCGAACAAGGGTAGTGGAAACATAAAGTTAGCCTAGTATTGAGGAAATAAGTGAAATAGAAAGAAAGTTGATTAATCCCACAAGGATGAGGAAAAGAGAATGCCATCTCCAAAGGAGTAGGAAGAGGAAAAAATATAGTCGCCACATTTTATGGAGATTGAAGATGAACCTGTGGGGGGAATCTCCCCTTTTCTTGATAGAATTGAAAATGTACCTGATACAAAGGAAAATGCACCTCATACTAACATAGAAATTCCCAGTCCATCTTTCTCTGTGGACATAAGGGATGCAAAATCTAGTTAGAAAGAGGAGGAATTAGAGAAATTGAAAACAAAAATTATTGAATTGAAATACAAGTTATAGAGTAATGAAGAACATATCACCCAGTAGCAAGAAGAAATTAAGGCACATGCTGCAATTGTAAATAAAAGGGATAAAGAGATTGAAAATTTTACAATGAACATGGAGAAAAAAGAAAGGCTCATTAAGCATTTGCAATACCAAATCCAACATTGGAATCAACAAAGCAAGCAACATATGGTTGATTTGTCTAAGAAAGATAAGCACATTCAAGGTTTGAAAAATAATTTTATGCAATTGTTTAATGCCTTCCAAGAAGAAAGAAATAGACAAAAAATTGAACTTAATGCTTCAATGAGTAGAATTATGGATTTAGAGAAAAATTTGCAAGAAAGTGACACTAAGCCAATAATGGAATCCAAGGGGACACAAACTAAACCAACTATTTTAGAATGGTTTCAGGTACATATCCCTCCATTATTGATGAAATGGATGAAGAGATGATACTTCTTAAGGGATGTAGAATTTAAAAATAATAAGCTTAAAAGGGAGTTAGTACTATTAGATGAATCATTTCACAAAGCATATAAAGGTAAATAGTATGCTTGTGAAATCGGCAAGTTATTGTTGGCTTGTAGAAGACCATCTAGGTTGTACTCTATGTTCCTCAATGAATAACTCCTAAGATGGAAGTTACTTAGGATTCACCGTAATTAGCCACATGACCCCGATGATAATGAAATTGTTAAGATATTTGTTGAGTCAACTCTTAAATAGTGAGATTTAAATTTTCTAAATTCTTTGTCCATAATTTTCTCTTGAAAGAATATATAGATTTCTTTGTTAATTTCTTTGTGGGAGAAGTTCAATTGAGATCATTCATGTCTACAATGCATAATCAGATTCACTATAAAAATAGGTCAAGGGAGTATGCGCATGTAGAGAAAATTGTTGGGTTGCAAATGAGATACCCCCATAGGAAGCCTTTCTATTTCAAGCCATAGTTTTTGGGTATTCAACTTAGAGAGAATGTACAAAGAAAGTACAATGATAACATCCAACTATGTCATAATCACTTTCAAGATCACACATGAGTGGATAAGGGAAAGTCATGCCTCAGTTGGGCTTCCGGTCAAACCATACCAAAGTTATACCTCCTAATAACTTTAATAAGGTACCACACAAAAATGATTTTGGAGCTTCATTAGAAAAGAAAAAATTTGTATGCTTGGAGCTCATGAACAAACTAGATGGCTTCATAGGAATGCAAGCTATGTTATGCAAGGTGGCCATACAAATGCAACAATAGGAAATGTTCAAAAGAGTCTTCCTTAATTCATGCAAGGTCTTTAACTTAGGGGATATTCTGCCTAATGTCTCCAAGAGAGGACCAATCAAAGAATAAAAGATTCACAACTTAGGGGATGCAGTGTGTCACACCAAGCCACTAAGAGGAATTTAATATACTAAGAGAGATCACACTCTTGAGTGACATCACACCCAATGTCATCAAAAAGAGAAAAATGCATCGTATGAAGTAAAAGGATTGCATTATGAACCATGAAGAGGAAACATGCATCATATGAAGTAAAAGGACTACACTATGAACCATGAAGAGGAAAAATGCAAAATAATAATGCTAATGTATGCCCCTACTTTAAATAAATTTCTAAACACCATGTTGTCAAAAATTACTTTAAAGTAGCAAATGATAAATGTAAACAATAAAGAAGGCATGAGAGCTAATGTGGAAATCCCTATGCCCAGTCATATGTTTCCAAGTAAAGAAACATCATGCAGGAGAAAAAAGAGGGGTTTCCTGATGAGGTAAAAATAGCATCATCAATATAATAGACTGAATAAATAACCTTACATCTTTCAACCAACCTTACCGTGCCAATTAATTATCTTTAGAATAAGTAATTGCTTTCCTTTTGTGAATAAGCATATAATCTTTATTTCTTGAAATTAGTTGAAATAAGCTAATTGTTGTTGACTTAATGGTTTAGTTTTTTAGCATTCCATAGGTCAACTCCCACAATTAGTTACCATCCCATTCAAAGAGGTTTAATGCATAATTCAACACCATTGAAGACAAGTGAATGGGCACTGAAACTTTAGAAGCATACATGATGGACCAAGCTTTTATAGTTTATGTTATTTTTCAGTTCTAAAGACTTCATGGCTTGTGTCGAGCCTATTTAATATTCCATGTCATGGGCTTTAAAGTCTATTAGCTATTGACAATCAGTTGAAGACTTTATCAACTAAAAAGTAGGATTTTGTTAGCTGCTCTCATATAAATATGTAATTGTTGAAAATGATAAGATACAAAAGAATATCATTATGTTGTCATCATGTTTTCTAAGTTACACCTTTCATATGAATAAAATGAGTTTTTCCTACCATTTTTGGAGTTACTAAATAATGTGAATGGAGTTCTTTGAATGAAGTTATTTGGAGTTACCAGTGTATGTGATTTGAGCTAGGCGTATGAACACTCAAGATTTGGCCACTCGAGGGGTTGTAGATCAGATAGATAAGTATTTTACTTTTAATTTTGTACTTTCATTTAGTAGATAACAATTGAATTGAAGTTTACTTTCATATGTGTAATTGTATTAGGACTAATTGTGTAGGTTGTAGCTAAGTATGCATTCTTTGAGTTCAGTGTCTAAATTTTTAGATCACCTTCTTTCAATTTTTTCAGATTGTTAAATCATTTTCTACTAGTTGTTTAGATTGTTATCCCTTGATTAGAGATCAATTTTTCCTAGCTTCTTTACAAGCTTTACTTCTTCAGCAATTTATACATTTATTATTTTAATAATTTCCTTGCTTTCTAGTTTAGTTGTTATGCTTTTTAGATTCAAATTTTTCTGCTTTCTAGTTTAGTTATTTCAAGCTTTCAAGATAGATGATTTCCTACTTTCTAATTCTAGTGGCTTCTTAGTTTAGAGTTTTATTTCAACTATCCAGTATTTAGGAAACCTGGGAAAGATAGTCAAGATGTTTTCTATTGCATATAGCCTTCAAACACTACCCAATTGATATATTAATGTGTTTATCAACTAAAGTGTTAGGGCCTAACAACAACCTATCATTTCCCCAAAAATGAAAACACCAAACACCTAAGGGATCTATGGATTTGGGGTCAGTATGTTCTTGCTACAATGTTTTTTAGAGAGCTCAGAACTGTCATCATTCCCCAAATACACATAGAACTGGAAGAATGACATAAAGAGAGTGAAAACAAAGCACAAGACAAATGGAAAAGATAAAGAAAAAGAAAAGGAAAATAATTTTGGGTCAATATGAAAGAGACATGGATGTCTCAATGCCTTGCGTCATCCCCAAAAGGAAAATACAAGAAAAATGAAAAATGAAATAAAGGTAAAAGGGATAAAAGATTTATGACATAGAGAAGAATGAAGGTATAAATAGAGGAATGGCACCAAGAAAGAGAGACACAAAATATAACAACATAGGGATCATGTCACACACATGCAATCATACCAAAGAAAATGAAAAGGAAATAATGCAAAATACAAGTAAGGCACATGTGAGTCAACCTAAAGTAGGTCATCTACATCCAAATAATGTTCATTGTATGTAGAAGGAAAAAAACTAGGCAAAGGGGCAATGGAAAGTTTCAAACTAGGGTCATCACCTAGTTCAACACTCTTCTTAGAAGAATTATTGTTTAAGCTCATAAAAGAGGAAAATAATGTATTCAATTCATTATGCACTTCCTCATCAATTTTAGCAATCTTATCATCGTCATCCAATTTTATTACAATAGGAGGATGAAGCGTAATGTCCAAGGAAGGGTTTAACTCCTTTTGCAGTTGTGGTATAGGATATTTTTTTTGTAGTGAGGGAGACTTATCGTGCATTGATTCAGTCAAGTTTGGATGTTGATTTTCTTTATTTTTTTCTTCATTAAACTTGCAAGCAAGGGCATGACGTCTATGCCTACACTCTCTAGAATTTTTTTTATTTTAGTTTTGTTTTCAAATTTTGTAAATATGTAGGAGTGGGTTTATCAACTATAAATTTCTTTGCTTCCCTAGGGGGAGGAACAAAAGGAACCACAAGAGGCTATTCAACCACTTTCTCTTTTGGCTTGTAAATTTGTTTGATTCTAGGAGGCATGGTAGTTTCAATGTCTACATCTTTTGGAAGATGTCATGGGAAGAGTTGTGGTAGGTTGATCTTGATTTTGTGTTATTTCTTTAGGTTCAATCATGGTTTCATCAAGGATGGTAGGCTCATTTGAAGTTTCTGGCATGTTTTTAAGGGACAATTCTAGAATTTTCATTGCCTTGAATTTTTGATAAAATTTGAAAAAGAAGTCCTCATGGGATCTAATAGGTTCCATAGGATTGGGCCAAAAGAAATCTAAGGAAAAGTTCCCTTTTAGCAATGCAGGATTAAATCTATTGTGATGCAAAATATAGATATCATTGTAAAATGAAAACTTTAAGCATTTATGCAGAACCGAAGGGACTACCTTCATGGAGCAGAGCCATGGATGGCTAGGCTTCACACAAAATTGGTCTGACTCATGATGATGGAGAATGTGGAATCTAACTCTTTTGGTCCTATCATTAAAGGTAGTGTGATCGATCCTATTGTAGGGCAAGAAAAACCATTATGTTTCTTGATCCATTCTCTCAATTTACCATATATGTCTTGGTAAAGTTCATGCACAACCAAGAATTCTTTAGTGATCACATTCTCTCCACAGACATGATCTATTAATATCCTATTAGTGGGCTTGTCATTAATTTTGTTGGCTATGTAAAGAGGACCATTAGGTGCATTTTTGGGTATATCTTTCAAAGAGAAAGAAATATCAAGAGGCTTTTTAGTTCGGAACTTACAAGGAATGACACATATCACTCCTACCATCTCATTTGTATGATCATTGTCTATAGGATTATGTTGATCAATATCATCATCATCCATATCAACATTCATCACATCATTCTTTTTAGTTTCACTAGTTTTGAAAAATGAAATATTGTGATTTGGCATGGGGTTAGTAAATATTTGCAAGTTCTAGTTAGGAGGGGCTACAAACTTGTTTCCTTTATAATTAACACCTCCAACAGAAAGACGACCAAAATCAATGAGGTCTTGCACCAGATGTTGAAGATGCTTACAATGCTCTGTATCATGTCCATTTTTTCAGTGATAATGGAAAATATGCATTTGATCTAAAGCTCAAAGGTAAAGGATTCTTAGGATTGAGTGTCTTAATAGGAGGCAAGGTGATGATTTTTTGTTCTAAGAGTTGTGACAACGTACTTTGGAGGGTATCGGGTAAGGGAGTGAATTATCTTTTTGGGTCCCCATAGCTAAAGGGTATCATGGTTTTCATATTAACTACTTGGTTATTGACATTCTGAGTTATTTGTTGAGGGGGATTTAATTTAAGGAAACCTTTGTTCAGTTTTCTAAAAGTTTGGGATTTTTTTTGGTTTGTGGTATCAGACTTCTCGATTTGACTAGAGGTCGATTTTGTATCTTGACTACTAACCAAATTCTAATAATCACGAAGGGTAGTACACAAGTGGAGAAAGGACGAGAATTTCATCATGGTAAGCTTATCTTGTATCTTACTTTACAAATTTTCTATGAACATCTTTTGAAGGTGAGGATCGGGAACCTTAACATCAATTTCAGAATAAAGTGATTGATAGTGTGAGATGAAGTCAGTTATCTTTTCTTATTTTTTCTTTCATCTCATCAAATCAGCCAAGGTCACCTTAGGAGTCATATGCACTTGGGAATGGTTGAAAAATTCCTCAACAATTTCATTAAATAAATGAATTAAGTTGTTTAGTAAAGAGGAAAACCACTCTTGACAAGGAAATATCTTTCCAGGACCTAGGGAAAAGCTTAGCCAAGGGTTTATCATCAAGGAAAAATTAACTACACAAGGCAATGTAAGCATTAACATGGTTAGAAGGATCTCCCGTTCCTCCATATTTCTCAAATCTAGGCACCTCTACATCTTGTGGCATTGGTGTTCATAATATCTCTAAAGAAAATGGGCTACTTTTGACATAATGGGTAGGTGGACCATTTTGATTTTGATTGATGGTGGAAACTTACTTTTGAAGGGATGAAATGGTTTGTAAGAGTTGTTTTATGAGAGGGTCATTGCTTGTGTTATGAGATGTAAGTGAAAAAGGTGAAGGGGTGTATGTGTTCGAGGGGTATGTGAATTGCATGATTATAGGTAGTAAAGTGGTAGGAAATATGACATGTGATGCCACAAAGGTACTAGGGATGCTAGCAGAAATACCTAAGGAAGTAATCACATTACTAGTTGGTTGCATTGTTGTTGTGACTTGAGGGTTGGTATAGGTAGGAATTGAGGCCATTGTTGTGAGAGGGGGAATTTGAGTTCCTCCTTGGCTTGTGACATTGCTTGTAGGTAAATGATAACTAGTGGTTGAGGGGAAGTCTTTTCCAAATATTTAAACTATGTTTTTCACAAGGTTAAGTCAATCTTCACTTTCAAGCATGTGGTGAATGTTATCCATAGTAGGGATGGCCATAGTTGAAATTTTGTCATTTTGCACTTGATGTTTTAGGTTTGTTGAGTCTTCATGAATTTGAATGATGTTTTTTTGTAGACTATTATCAACTCTTGTTTCATCATGCATGAAACTACTTGAAGGTAAGGAATTCTTGAGGGTGTTGTCCATACCTAGTGTACTAGTGTCAATACTAGGAGTGAAAGAGCTAGAAAACCAAATTCCATGACGATTGTGCTATCATGGGATGACATGAGTCTTGAACTTTGTCTCACTACAATATTAGCAATAGGACACCAAATACTCATGAAAGGGCTTCTAAATGAATGCAATGCAATATAAGCTAAGAAAAATGAAAGGACTATAACTGAAACTCTATAAACTAAAACATTAAGGTATAAAAAACAAACAAAAACTTGGAAACATTGATTTAAATGCTGAAAAATGCAATTCAGAATATGCATAGGGACCGATTTGCCGAAGATGGCAAATGAGTTAGAGTAGATTTTTTTTTCAAAATTGTAAAAAATTTTCAATTGGTTTTTATGCTTTTTATGATGTATGATGTAAATACCAAGTGCATATGTAGATTTTGTTGGATTTTCAATGAAATAAGATGCAAAAATACACACTATATGAGCTTTCACTTATGTAAACCTTGAAACCCTAGAATTCCAATTAACTAATGCAAATCCTAATGCAATGTTAATGCAAGCAAGATCTAGGATGATGATGCACTCCAAATCAGAATTATATTGTTCTAAATGTAGGTTCACTAAAATGAAACAATGGGAAAACGGTGTAGGATTGTTGCATATGGATTAAGACATAGAAGAAATCACTTTCCTTTTCTTTGGTTTCACTCAAGGATAACCCTAGAGATCTCAATGAAAAGGAAAAAGAGATCTTGTTGTAGGGTTGTCCTAGGGGCTAAATGTAAACTAATGATGGGTTCACCACCAATTAAGAACTTGGAAAAAACTATGAAATGCAAGATAAAATGCAAAACCCTAATATTATGCAAACTTGATTTAATTGACCTAAAAATACAAGTAAAAAAGAAAAGAAAAGATGCAAGCTAGAATGTGTGCACCTAAAAACATGAAGATGACTAGAAGGAGTCCTAAAATACTAGAAATGTTGACTTTTTGACCTAGTAAGACTCATTCACCATTCTGAGTGAATCAGTCCTAGTTTTGGATTTTTGCATAGGAGCAGGTTTCAAGCAAAAGGTTATCTAAATCTACAAAGATCTCTATTAAACACCTATAGTGGAACTCATTTGCCACTTGTGGTGAATCAGTCCACTTTCACTTTTTTTTGGGGGTTTGAAACCTGAGTTTGTTCCTCTTAGTCTGCTCTATCCTTCCTGATTTACTTCCAAATTTGAAACCCATATCTGTAACCTATAGGTTATCTCCAAGTATCTCCAATGCTTGATGACAACTTTGACAACTTTTGATCTCGTTGAAAACTTTTCTCCAATCTTGCTCCTTAGGAAATCTACAACCTAGACCTATAAATCACACTCAAAGGAGAGGGAAAAATGTTGGGGGGTTACTATAAATGGGTTTTCCTTGGTAAAAGCCCATTTTGGAAACCAATATTTGAAATGAAATCAAATAAGAATGGAGAATGATCAATAAACAAATAATTTTAATGTTGCAACTCACCAAACCCTTGTAATAAAGTATTGTAAATATGCTTGAGATTGTTGCAATGTATGTGGATCTTGACTCTTGCTTGAATGATGTTCATCTTGAATCAAACACTTGCTTGAAATATAAAACCCTACATCACAATTGTTAGCACAATAAAAAAAATGATGTATGAAATATTTGACATAATTCTTGATGCTTAAATGTTTCTCTAAAATGCTTGATAATCTACTCTTGAAGAATCTTGAATGCTCTTGTGAACACAAACTTGCTATAATGATGAATAGTTGAATGCTTAGGGATAAAATGGGTGAAAGAGCCTTGTATTTATACTTAATTATGCAAGAATTCTCGAAATTACAACACTACAAGATGACATCAAATCTAGGAGGATAAATTTTTTCCAAGAATTTGAATTAATTTTAATTTTTATCTAAATGAGACTCATTCGCTGAAGATGGTGAATGAGTCCCATAAAGCATAATGTATGGTATCTATGCGAACCCCAATCCTAGTACCTACAAAACAACATGAGTAAACAAGTTAAACAAAGAATTGCAAGCTAAAACAAGGATTCCCCATGAAATCCATTTACAACATCAAATTAGGAAGAAGATAATGAAGAACACAATGAAAATGACAAAACAAAGATTAAATCCTAATTAGAAAAGCAAACAAATGATCCCATGGGGGAATTGGTTCCAATTTGATGTGAAAATTGGCCCTTTCCCAATCCCTAAGATGCAAGCTTGATATGTTGAACATGATTGATCCACTTTGATGGTGAGAGATGAGAGCTCCAAGCCAAAATCTGCAAAAAACCTAGCTAAGAACTCAAGATTGATGGATGAGAATGGCTGAATATTTTAACATAATAACTTTGCATAATTTGTGGATGATCAAATAAGGATATGAGCTCTTTATTTATAGATTTCCAAGATGGATGAATGTCCAAATTTGATCAATGTGGGACTAACATTCATCCAATGGCATGATGCCACTTTTCAATCTATGAATGGATGAAGGATGTGCAAGATTTGGGAAATGTACCAATAAATGCATAATTTTGAAATTCAAATTTGTTGAAATGACTTGCCAGAGGGAAGGGAAAATGCAGTAAATGCCACTTGGCTCAAGGCAAAGCACATGTAAGATGAAGTTATTTCCTTGTTCGATGTACATGTTGACTTGGAATTTTTGAATTCAAATTGAGAGAATATTCCAAAAGATACCTTGTGAGGAAAATAGATATTTAATAAATGAATTAAATCTATTTTCATGTGCAACTTGCATTATATAGAGGATGGGACATGAGATGAGATTAAATTAATCAAGGGTTAATTAATTTAATGAGAGAAGTTAGATGATGTGACCTATTTGACTCAAATTTATGGATTTATTTAAATCAAATAAGAGAGGAATATGGTATGAGATTAATTAAATAAGGATTTTGATTTATTTAATTAAAAGAGATGGTGTTAGATTAAATCAAATAAGGTTTCAATTTATTTAATTTAATGGATAGACTTTAGAGATTTAATCAAATAAAATTAATTTAATTAAATAGGGATAATTAGATTAGATGAATTGATTTAATTAACAAAAGAGATGACTTGATTAGATAAAATGATTTATTTAATTAAGAGAGAGAAATTGATGAATTTAATCAGATAGGGGGATTTGATTAAAGGGTTAGACCGAGGGATGATTCTGGAAGAAAGATATTAGTAGTCGGGATCAGATGCACAATGCCAATCAGTATATTTTACGTGTCTACATTTTGCCCCTCTTTGAAGCAATGCACTCGTGTTGGTTCAAAGAATAAATGATCTCGATCAAAGCCAAATTTTTTGATATTTTCAAAAACTTGCCCCACTGTTGCATGGTGAGAGAAATCATGCCATTATAATGCCCCTTGAGATATTAGACACAAATTTCAATTTTTTCGTGATCTCGCTAAAAAAATGACAAAGTACCCAACAGGTTCGAAAAGGCTCTAGGAGACTAAAAATGTGTCTAAACAAAATAAAATGATGTAAAACAGGCCTCAATTGGATAGAAACATGTTCAGGGGTCCAAAACCCTAGGAAGACAGCTAAACAGGGTGAAAAAACCCTAATTTTCATGCTTAAATGGGGCCCGAGGGGTCACATTCAAGTCATTTTCAAACACTTCCAATAGTGACCTCGAGATTTGAGTTCAAACCTCCTAATGATATGGCGAAATGACAACTTCCTCTGCACATTTTGGATCAAGTTCAGACGTACCAGCAGCCAACTAGCATCGGGGCACTGATAAGTGGTCCTTACCCTAGCTTCGTCTTTCATTTATTGCTTTAATTAATGCTTTAAAGACTTGGTTCACTTGCAGTGGTGCTATATAGCGCAGCTCAGAAGTCAAACTACGTTGCTTGGTGTGATATAGCATTGTCGTGGTGCAGTTTGGAGTTTAGAAACTCTGATGATGAGCTCAGGGCCAACAAGGTAGTTTGGAAAGTGCAATGCAGGGGTCTTAATTTAACTCAAAGTGCACCGCTGGGAGGGAAATTGCACTGCGACGGTGCAATTTTTCTCTTTTTAGCCCTAGCGTTGGAGTTTGATTAAGATCAAATTATGATGCCATCATGGGTTGCACCACTGGGGAAGTTTCTGGAGTCCTCGATCAGAAATTTTTCAAATTTTTCAATATGTTGACCTTCGTTGATGCAGGACACGGTGAGGGAGCTCTACTCTTAGGAGCATAGGTCACGAGACCTAGCTGGATACTTGCGGGCCCTGAGCGAGAGGGACCAGGATCAACTTCAGATTGTGGGGTTGTGCCACATTGCGTATGTAGCACCTATGTGCACTCACCTAGGGATTCTCATTTCATCTTCCCACTAGTGAGGCCACCGTCACTCTAGAGGACATTTGGTGTATTTTATGATTACCTATTCATGGTCGCCGGGTGATCTTTGACATGAATGAGGGACATGAGGGAAACTTCTGATTCCTTGCTACTGATGAGATTGTCTTCTGTGAGGGGCAGATACAGCTTGAGCGACACAGGATCCTAACACCCCTTACCGATGGGTGATTGCAGCTATCATTTCAGGTCTTGTTTCCCCTGACAGGCAAGGGCGATACTTTAGTCCTACCTAGGGATCCTGCTAGGAGCGGATGGTTCGAGACAGGCTGGTTCATTTTGCTTGGGGGCCTCTACTTCTAGCTTCACTTTATAGAGACCTCCATGAGTACGTTTATATGGATGACAGAGCATTGGGAGTGGGGGTGACTCTACTTCACATCTAGATGTGGGAGCACATTTCTGTGCTACATCCACATGTTGTTTTAGTTCCGATGGGGGTAGACGATCCCCTTGTGGCACGATACAGAGGCAGTGTCTTTTACTCATACCAACAAGCACAGGATCTCCTATTGGAGGAGAGTCTTGGATGAGATGCAAGTTTGCACCTGGCGACCCTACCTTGGTCGGCCCGGATGGGCCGATGATGCTGATCAGATATTCTACTGCCATCAAGACCAGTACATGTAGGGGCGGGAGCATACTATGGTTGAGAGGTACCTACCTGGGTGCATGCAGCATCAGTTTGGGGAGCCACATGATCATCCCGATGGCAATTATGTAGCTGTCTTTGCCCGCACCATGACACAGATTTCATGGGGGTGATATATTCCTACTTCAAAGGCAATGGATAGTTTTTGACAGTTGGTAGCCCAACCATGGGCTTATGATCAGGGTTTAGTAGATCCAGGCACCACTCAAGCCTATAGGGATTGGTTCTGGCCTCCTCTTCGTTTGACGATTCCAAGTGCAGTCCCTGATGTGTAGAGAGTCAGAGGCAAAGGGGGAGGTCGAGGACGGAGAGCTGAGATTCGACAGGACCCGCCACTAGTACCCCCAGTCTAGCCAATGCATGGAGATGTGCACATGTAGGACTAGCAGTAGGATCCACCACGAGATGAGGATCAGCCTTGAGTGTAGCCACAGGTGCAACAACAGGTGCAACTGGTGGGTCAGGCAGATGCAAAAGATACTTTGATTACATAGCTATAGGCCCAGGTTCAGGTCATGACAACTGAGAGAGACCAAGTGAGGGTTGAGAGAGAGAATCTTAGGGCCGAGAGGGATCAGGCCATGCATCAAAGATAGGCTGTGGAGCTACAGGTAGCTACCAAGCTAGGCCGTAGGAAGCAGATAAAGAGCATGACAACCTCCTCTTCCCAGGGTACAGTGTCAGTTCAATCCTATAGGGATGCCATCTGAGAGGCAGAGTATTACTGGTGGTCTTATCATGAGGTCGTACCTAGAGTAGAGTGGGTCCCAAAGTATTCAGAGTGGGCCAGCCATAGACCAGCAGAGGGTCACAGTAACAGGGGCGAGGGAAATATTCATAGGGACCGAGCTTGAACAATATGTTATGATAACTTTTGTGCCTTATGGGCTCATTTTTGATAGCTCGATGGGCCTTTTGTACTGATTGACACATATGTACAGTGATCCAATTTATTATTGTACTATGATAGTTATGTGATGAGATATATATATGATCCGATGATGATTTTGATGTGATGCACTGTGTTCTCTTTATGTATGATTTTACTTCTATATGTTGTGGATGCTTTTATTCTTTAATGATGTATGCGTTATGATTATGACTAACAGATCCATATTATGTTAACCTATGATATGCAAATGTGATGATCTATTTATGATAATGAAAATGTGATGGTCTATTTATGCAAATGTGATGGTCTATTTATACAAATGTGATGGTATGATATATGAAATGATATGATCTATGGTGCACATGCAAAATGATATGTGGAATATGCTTATATATGTGATGATTATGGATGGATGTATGCTTTGTAAGTGATGGATTGTGATATGATGCAAATGGGATGGTTTTATGTAATGCTAATGAGGTGGTTTTTTAAGATGCTTAGAATAATAAATGCTATTATCCTAAACATATTAAATGACGATGTAATGTTTGTGTTGTATTTTAATAGGGTGCAATGATATGTTAATGCAAAGTGATATGATGATGCGTAATGTAATGTGAATGTAATGTGGTGAGATTTTTCATGATGTTATGCAAGTATATATGTCAATGAATTAAATTCCTATATATTTATTGTTTATGATTATGCAAAAATGATTATGAAATGCTTCTGTTTATGCTATGATTTATGTGATAGGTGGTAATGTGAAATGGTTATGAAATGAAAATGAATGTTATGCGATGATTGATATAATGCCATGTGGTGTAATGTAATGAGTGAAATGCAATGAAATGGATGCACCTATCTATGAAGAATGGCTATGATAACTTGTTTATATGATGATTGAAACGCAATGTGTATGTTTCCCATATGATATGATTATGCAATATGCTAATGATTTGTGGATGTAGGATCGATGACTATGATGGTGATGATGATGGACTATCATAGTACCTTGTTAGTGTGGTTAGAAAGGAAAGAATAAGTCATTTCAACAAGACACAAGATGTTGCAAATGAAAATGATGATGATGATGATTACTTGCCGAGGAATTGGGATTTTCAAAGGGCCAAATTTTCTTATGTTTGATAACACACGTGGTACGATGCATCAAGGTATAGAAAACCAGGATGGCATTGTACCCAATGTGATGGACTTTGACTTGAAAAATAGATAGGAGTATTCTTGCTCACACCTAACATAAGAAAACCTTGCTAGGATGCACTTTAGAAGTTTCAAACACCTAAGACCAAAACATGGAAAGGTAAACCTATCCATGCAATAGTCAACAAGTTCTCCTAGACCTCTTCCATACATACCTAACAAAACAAGTATTCTCCAAGGTTATATTACAAGAACGTCCAACAAACATAGCAGGCAAAAGATAATGATTGTTGCCCTATTCCGATTTCTCTAAATCCTCAGTTTTTGGGATATCATCAAGAAGTCCTTGGAATGAGCACAATAGGATAAGTCAAGAGATAAAGACAAAGTAAACAAACAAGTTGATGCTCTTCAATACCGCTAACAAAAATGGAATGTGTTTTGAAGGATAAGAACCAAAACTATTGCCAAAGGATAATGCCCATTGTAGGAAGGATGCATCCTAGGACATGTTAGTGGATGGAAGCATGTCATTTCATTTATCCAAAGTGTTCCGTCTGATAAAAAATGCCCATCATAGGAAGGATTCATCCTAGGACATGATTTTATCAGATGATTGATATGGGACTATTTGGATGATGGACTATCGACAAAAGAATTGACCAACTTGCTTATGTACTGACTTAGACCTAAGACTTGATGTTTTGAGTTTTCATTTTTAAGCTGCTAGACTTGTTTCTAACTATTTCACCAAAGGTTGAGGATGACGATCAATTTATTATGGATGGTGTTATTGCGGGTGCAAGCGAGATGAGACAGATGGATTTTTTCAAATATTTGGATGTTTTTGATCATTTTGAGATGTTTTGAGGCTATTTTTGGTATTTTCGAGATTTTCAAATGTTTTGATTTTTTTGATTTTCAAAATGTTTTGGGATTTTCTAAAATTTTAACCAAGAGACTAACCTAAAGACCTATCCTAGGGGTCTCGAGGGCTAATCAACAGATGAGCCTTTCCTATGTTATATACGTAGAGACCATGTAGTTCATCTGACAACTTGACCGATTTACAAATGAATATATACATGATGAAATGTCAGTTTATTTATGACAGATTCCTAAAGTACTAACCTAAGTGTATCGAGGGATGATCAATGATCAACATTGCCTACGTTCAAGCTCAGAGACAACGTAGTTCGATAAGATGACTTTTTTTTAACTTTTGACCAACTTTTTGACTTGTTTTTGGATTTTGATATGTTTTGATGTTTTTGGATTTTGTGCTTTTTCGATGTTTTTGGATTTTTTGATATTTTTATGTTTTTGGATTTTCTGATATTAGGACTTCAAGAATATACACAAATCTGACCCGATGAGAACATGCCCCCAGTATGATGCAATAGACTACTCTAATAAAGGCAAGAAAAACTAACCTTGAGGATGGACCAAGTAGTACTAGGAGGGATCATGATATGAACACATGACCAAGCTATGGTGTGGATGCGAGTGGATGAGTAATGGATGGAGATCCAGATGTGATGGACGATGGATGGATGATGCAGAACAAGCCATAAAGATCTTGATGGATGGAGAGTGCTTATTTACGCAAGGTGTCTATTTGCCAGGTTTTCACCAAGGTACTTGCCCAAAGTGCCACCAAAGTGGTTTTCACTAGAGGACAATTTTTTCCTTCTTTTTATATTTTTTATCCTTTTTCTTTTTTTTTTGGATTTTTTTGTTTTACCAAGACGCCTGTTTGCTAGGTTTTTGCCGAAGTAACCATTTTTTCATGACATTTTCTAATTTTTTGAATTTTTGGTTCTATACCTTTAAATATTTAGGCATAAAACTTTTTGAGATGGGAGCTATTCATGGGCTCTTGCAAAGGTTCCCCTTCGGGTGTTGATAGATGATATGCCCCTCACTTGTAACTTGATGTGATGATGAATGGTCCCAGCCAATTGGGTTCAAACTTTCCTTTGCTACTTGGGTTTGGGACATTCTTCTGATTTTCTTTTAAGACTAGTTCTCTGACTTGGAACGTCATGCTTCTGATTTTCTTATTGTAGCTCCTTTTGAGTCTATTATGATAGACTTGCAAATGACTCAAAGCATCTATACGTCGCTCATCCAGTAGCTCCAGCTCATTTAGTCTTAACACTTAGTAGTCTTCATCGATAATGAGGTTTTGTAGTGATATCTTGAGGGATGGGAGCTCAATCTCAATGGGGAGTATGACTTCTAATCCGTAGACCAAGGAGAAGGGGGTGGCACTAATGGTTGTGCGGATGTTGGTTCAATAGGCCCAGAGGGCGGGATTAAGCTACAAATTCTAGTCATGACCTGCATCATTGACTATTTTCTTGAGGATTTTCATAATGGTTTTGTTTGTAGCTTCTGCTTGGCCATTTCCTTGGGGATAGTATGGGGGTGGAGAAGCAATGTTGGATTTTGAATTTCTCACATAAGTCACAAACCTCCTGATTCTTGAATGGTGTCCCATTATCTCAGATAATGGCTTGTGGAACACCATAGCAACAAATGAGATAGTTTAGGATGAACTTAGAAATCTACTTCCTAGTTATATACATCATGGGTATGGCCTCCACCCACTTAGTAAAGTACTCCATTGCAGTTATGATGAATTTGTGGCGATTAGATGAGGTGGGTGTGATTTTTCCAATGAGATCTAGTCCCCATTGCGAAAAAGGCCATGGTGACGATAGGATGAAGCTCTTGAGCTAGAGCATGGATGAGGTCCCCATGCTGCTAACATTGTAGATACTTTCTAGCATGATTGTGTCCTTCTCTTTCCATTGTGGGCCAATAATACCCCACAATTTCTTGGCTATGGTCATTCCACTCGAGTGTGAACCACAGATATCGTTGTGTACTTCAGTTAGAGTGGTTAATGCCTCCTCAGTATTTAGGAAGCGCAATAGGGTTCCTTCTATGCTCCTACGATATAGGGTATCACCTAGGATGACAAATTTGGATGCCTTTTTGACAAAGTTTCATTTTAGGTTTGATGGTAAGTCGGCAGGTATGACTCCTAGATGAAGGTATGTGTAAATTTCGTTGTACCAAGAATCATCGGGACCAATGATTTTGCACACATTTTTTGATTTTGGTACCTCAAATGCGGGAATGAGAAGCTACTCAATCAAGAATTCATATTTTGGAACATTGTGGGGGATATCGAGCAAGGATCTGATTGTTGCCATGGCATTTGCTGCTCTGTTGTTGGTTCTAGGAATTTGCTCAAATGTTATTTCGATGAAGGATTCTTTGAGAGTCTCCACCAATTTCTTGTATGGAGTGAGCTTGTCATCCTTAGTCTAGTATTCATCATTCACTTGATTTATGATCAATTGGGAGTCTCCATACTTTTTGAGAGCTATGATGTTCCATTGTACTGCTATTCTAAGACCTATAGTCAAAGCTTCATATTCCATAATGTTATTGGTACATGAAAATGCCAGTTTGTATGACCTTGGTATGCAATCCCCTTGTGGGGTGATGAAGAAGACACCAGCTCCTAATCCATGTTGTGTGTATGAGCCATTGAAGTATAGTTTCCAGTGGTTAGCTACGTTGAGACTGAAAATGGATTCATCTAGAAACTCTGAGACAAGAGGATTCTCATAATAGATTGGTGCTTCTGCTAGTTGGTCTACAATGACTTGTCCCTTGATTGCTTTCCTCTCCACATATTTGATGTCATATTCTAATAATATCATCACCCATTTTTCCATTCTTCCCATGAGCATTTCCTTTGATAGTAGATACTTGAGAGGGTCAATTTTGGCGATGAGCTTTATCTTGTGTGCCAACATGTAATGTCTGAATTTTTGTGATGCAAACACTACTGTGAGGCATGCTTTCTCAATGAATGAATAGTTTAGCTCATGCCCAACCATTGTCCTACTAATGTAATATATAGCCCTTTCTATTCCATTTCTGTCATGCTAAGCTAAGAGGGCTCCAAGGGCTGCTGTTGTTGCTAAAACGTATAGAATCGATGGCTTTCTTGGGATGGGTGGCATTAAGACTGGTGGTGTTAGTAAATATTCTTTAATTTTGTTAAATTCCTCTTCACACTTGGTATCCCACTTGTATGCTACTCCCTTGTGGAGTAGGTGAGAGTATGGATTATGTTTGTCCACCAGTTGTGCTATGAATCGTTTGATGGATTGGAGTCTGCCTTTAAGACATGCTATGAATCGTTAGATGGATTGGAGTCTACCTTGGAGATGTCTTAGTTGCCTTAATGTTTTTGGTGCCTCCATCTCGAGGATTGCTTTTACTTTTGTGGGATCCACCTTGATGCCCCTCATTGACACTATGTATCATAAGAGCTTTCCCAATTGTACGCCAAAGATGCACTTCTTTGGGTTTAGTCTAACCTTGTACTCCTCCAGTCTATCAAAGATGGCACTTAGGGTTTCTATGTGATCTTTTCTCTTTCTTGACTTAGCTAGAATGTTGTCAACATAGTCTTTGACTATTTTATGGATCATGTCATGGAATATCAATTTCATGGCCCTTTGGTATGTTTCTTCTACGTTCTTTAGGCCGAATGGCATCATGTTCCAGCAGTAAATCCCCCATGGACAAGTGAAAGTTATCTTATGTTGATCCTATTTTGCTATCATGATCTGATTGTATCTTGAGAATCTGTCCATTAGTGACAACATCTCATGTCTTGTTGTCATGTCTACTATCATGTCGATGTTGGGAAGTGGAAAGTCATCTTTTGGACATGCCTTGTTCAAATCCCTGAAGTCTATGCAGATTCTAATATTTTTGTCAGGTTTTGAAATAGGTACCAAGTTTGATACCCATTTTGGATAGTATATTGGTCAAATGAATCTTGAATCTAATAACTTTTTTAGCTCCATTTTGACCAATAGGGTGATCTGAGGATGTATTTTTTGAAGCATTTGTTTGACAGGATTTGCTTCTAGATACACTGCTAAATGGTGGACCACATTCTTTGGATCAAGTCTTGGCATGTCAGCATAACTCCATGTGAAGTTTATTTGTCTTTCCCTTAGGAATGCTGCTAGGAGCTCTTGCTCTTCTGATAGTAGTGATTCTGCATAGAATGTGATATGCGGGGTCTCCTTTATTCCTAGGTTGACAGGATTGCATTTTTCTACCAAGACTACTGACTTTTCCTTATGAATGGCTCTTAAAGGAAGATTGAATCCCCCATCCTCGGGTGCCTTAGAGTGGTTTTCACCATTGGATGCATCCTTTCTTTTTACTTTTTTCTTGTCAAAGAGTGCCACAGTGTGGTTTTCACTCAAGGACTTGGATATTACTCTTAATTTCTCACTTTTGTGACTGAAGGATTCAATCATTTCCCCATAATAGGCATGTGTGTCCAACTCTATTGTAAACCTTGCTTTGTGATCTCCCTCTGGAATGTTATCCCACAATCCCATGAATTCTGAGAGTGCTTCATCATTTTTTAATGTATCTAGAACTGGTGGTCCTCATTGGTCGTAGTCGATGAGTTTGGGATATACTAGGCGGATCTCATGATTTTTATGGTCTGTTTCAAAGGAGAGGGTGCTAATCATACAAAGGGTGGTATCCTCAAATAACCTAGGTAGATTGGTCATGGTATCCTCATCATCGCTACTATTATAAATGTCAGTTATAAAGTTATGTATGTCTCTGCCTATGGATATTGGTAAGCATACTTTTGCGGGGGTTGGATGAGGAGGATTGTTAACCATTCTAACTAGAGGATTGCGACCACATATGGTTATACTTAGAGGGGTACATTCAAGGCCAAGATTTTTTATTGGTCACGTCTCTGACATGATAGGTATTATGAGCCCATTATCATTTTTCCTAAGTCCTTGATTTATGTCGTAGCCCATTGTGAGCATCATTTGTAGACCCTTGCTTCTGTCATCCATTGGTAATTCAAGTGTTGGTCTTTCATCATGATATAGCATGTGAGATGGATTTACTTCAATAACCTCCTAGCCAAGGTCTCCCCATCTTGTGAATTCGAGGTAGTCTTTAGGAGATATTTTTGATGTAGAAGCTTGGTTTTCTTGTGGACATCCCCGTGATCTAGGAGATTGTGGTAACTCTCCTACCACAAAAGCATTGTTAGGAATCTTATAGCTTCCACAACCGTCCTCCTAGATGATGAGCTTGATTTCAGAGATGGTGGGAATGGTAGGTGTCTCTGTTGCAGAAGTGGATGCGAGAGTGGCGAGGTCGATGTATGGTGTGGATGGGCCCTCATCATTTTTTGGTACTTAGAGGATTTTGTAATATTTTGGTTCAATATTTTTGAAATACGAGAAAGGTTCGAGATCTCCATGGATGGTAACTTCTTTTCCATTATGTGTAAATTTCACACATTGGTGGAAAGTTGATGCCACTACTTTCATCACATGGATCCATGGACATCCTAAGAGGTTATGATATGGCAAGTCGAGGTCCAAGACTTGACAATTGGTTTCCATGAGAGCTGGTCCTACTTGAATAGGGAGTTTGATATTGCCCTGAGACACTCTTTCTTGGTCATCATATGCTCTTATCGTGATTCCCTTTCCTTTGTAGATGGAATCTTCTGATATTTTCAATTGCTTGATGAGACTTAGGGAACATATGTTCAATCCCGCACCTCCATCCACCAAGACCCTTTTGATTTTTCTATTATGTACTATGGATTCCAAGTGAAGTGCACGGTTGTGAGATGGTTGGGCGGGGAAATCCTGGTCAGAGAATGTAAGAAGATTAGGCGTAATGATATTTCTGACCATAGCTTGGAATTGCTCTACATCGAGATCTGTGGGGATAGTGGATGAGGCTAACGCTTCCTCAAGGATCTTCTTATGAGTTGATGATATTTTTAACAACTCCATGATGGAGATGTGTGTTGGCGTTCTCTTGAGTTGATCTAGGACATTATAGCCATTAGGAGCGGATCTAGATGCAGGGACTCTGTTTGGTTGGGATGATCCTATAATGGTTACTTTTCTGCCTCTTGTGGTGACTCCACAATCTCCGGAATAGGCACCCTTGATAGTAATGACAATGCAATATTCATCTAAGGAGGTGACGACTGTTTCATACACATGATTTAATTTTCAATGGATGCATTTTCCCTTTATCCTTGATGTTCCCTTTGTTGCCATGATTCAGCATCATATTCATGTATATTTTAAGATCCTGATTTCTTGTAGGTTGTTCCATGTTTATGATTCTTTTATTGATGAGATCTTGAATGATGTTTTTCAATCTCATGCAATTTTTTGTGGTATGGCCTTTGATTTTATGGAACTCGCAAAGTTGATTCTCATTATACAAAGGAGGTTTTACATCCAGTTCTTGGTAATTTTCAAAGGTAGGAGCCTTGATGAGTTTTTTGTCGATCAACTTTTTCATTATGTCTTCGAGTGGTTCCCCCAAAGTGGTGTATTTTCATTTGGGATAACTCTTGCACTGAGGTGGTCCTCTTTGGTCATTAAGGTTATTGATTGTTGGATTGTTTTTTTCCTAGTGTGTTGTGTGATGAGTGTTTTGGTGTTATGTTTGGATTTGACGTGCGGGTGTGTTTTGGTGAGGAGCACTAATGACCACCTTGGCATCGACGACACCATCATTAGTGATGTTTTTGTTCCTTTCCCACGTGCGAGGTTTATCATTGTAATTGGATGGTGGGCGGTTTTTTTGTTGTTCATGGTATGATGTTGATTCCGCGGGTTGAGTCACAAGGGCTCTTTTGATGCTAAGCGCATTGGGGATCAACTAATCATATGTGGTGATGCCTTGAACCTTGAGATGAAATGCCAAGCAGCCTTCAAGGTTGGCTATGATGGTGCAAACTTGTTGTTCTTTTGGCATGGTCTACTTGCTATGATTGGCCTTGGATCACCATCATTGTAGGAATGAGGCGAATGATTCTCCCTTTCCTTATTTCAGAGCCAAAAGTTCTTCTAGACTAACATCCATTGTGATGTTGCATGAGTAGTTCTTAATGAATGCGTCCATAATTTTTTGAAATGTTCTAATGCCTGAGGGTAAGCAAGAGAACCATTCCATAGCATGGCCTACCAAGCTCCTAGGAAATAACCGCATCAGATAAGTATCGTCATAGGAAACCTCCATGCAATGAACCTGGAATTCCCTAATGTGATCTTCAGGGTTTCCCATCCCTCGATATTTGTCAAATTTGGGAATCTTGAATCCCTTGGGGAATGGTTTCATTATTAAGATCCTATCAAATGGATAGGGAAACAAGTTGCTTGGTGTTTTGGTTGTTCACCTTGATTGAAGGTTGAGCATTTGTTGCAAGAGAAACCTAAGTTGTGTCGTCACATCATTTTGGGGATCAGGGGGTGGGATGAAAGTGTTTTGGGGTGTTTCAATCATGGGTTGGATGGGTGGGTTGGTCAGTGTGTTGTTCAATGGTATCTGTATGTTTTTCTGAGTGAGGTAGGCTTCCACTTGCTTTTGTATGAACAATGTTTTTTGTTGATCTTGTTGTTGCTGCACTAAGATTTGTGCTTTTTTTTGCGCTTTTTGTTGTTCCAACAATGCTTGTTGTTGTGCTTACTATTTTTCCAACAACGCTTGTTATTGGGCTGCCAATTCTGTTGCTTCTTGCTACTCTTGATATTGCTTTAATGCATGTTGATATGCTTGCAATTGCACTGCTTGTCTTTGTGCATGAAGTTGTGCTTGATATTGAGCTTGTTGTGCCTGATATTGAGCTTGCGCTTGTGCTGCTAGTTGTTGCAATAGAAGTTGTGCTTGAGCAATATTTTGTGCTTGCAATGCTTGTGTGGCTTGTGCAACTTAAGTGGCTTGTTGTTGTTGTTGCTGCAATAAAGCTTGGGCTTGTGTGGCTTGTTGCGCTTGTAATGCGGCTTGTTCAGCTTGGGCAGCTTACACAGCTTGAGTAGCTAGGTGTACGGATTTTTGTTTTTGCACTTTTTGGAATCCCTTTGAAAATCAGCTTGCAATGTTGCATTGTATTGGTTTGATGTGGTGGAAGTTGGTGGTGGTGGGGGTGGTGGTGGATTCGAAATGACGTTTGTGGTGGGTGATAATGTTGTGTTGATGTTTTGGGTGTTGGATGGTGGTTTTGATGTGATGGTTGGCCCTTGAGAGACCATGCTTTGCGATGTTAAGGGTGTATTCGATGATGTTGCAATTGATTATGCGTTTATTGCCTATTGTTGTGATGTCAACAACAAGTTTTGAGCATTTTACATAATGCTTTGGTTGATATTTGGGATGTTGTTTTGATCAATACTTGGTAGAGGGGGAAGCCCTAAACCAAGGAGTGGTGTGGATGATAATGGTAATGGTGGGAGAGGTTGAAATGTGAGGGGTGTGAGCTCTTGCGAGAATGTTGTGGTGTTGAATATGCCCCCCGGTCCAAACATATCTCCCTCTTCTTGTGAATTTGTGAGGAGAGATGTGTGAGGTGTTGTGTGCAAAAATGATGATGATGGATCATGATGGAAGGTGAGAGGAACATTTTTGTGTAATGGATTTTGGGGTATGTTTTGTTCCAATATGGTGTTTGCATCCAAGTTTTGATAATTAACAAGGGGGTGTGTTTTAATAGCATTGGAAAATGAATTTCCGTTATTAGCATTAGGTTGGGATGGAGCAAAAGATGTCATGATTTGCGGAATGTTTTGCATGATGTTTTGAGATGGGGATGTAGATGAAATGGGAATGGTGTATGAGATTGGAGGAAAAGATGTCTCTACTATAGTACTCACATCAAAATCCAAAAGTAACTTGGCCCCTTGTTTTGCTAGTTCAAGCATGTATAACGAAAGGTTGAGCCTCATCATGATGTTGATGATTTTATGGTTCTCCAGATTTTGGAGCATTTCAGTCATTTCCTCGTGAGACATTCCAAAGGTAAGGTCCTCTCCTTGTTTTTCTTCTTGCGAATTTTGCGATGATGAGAGGGTCAAAGGATTACTTGATTCAGCAGGATTCATTTCTACATTTGGTTGGCTAAGATCGCTTGAAGCGGATGTTTCTTTGTTGGCTTCCATACTCTTCTTGTATTGAGATCTAGTTAGAACCATAAAACAAGGATTAATTTTTGAGAATATGGGAGATGAATCTCTTGATTCTTTAGATTGATCTCTATTTTATGCCCAAATTAGAAATTTTTAGGATGTCTTGAGGATCGAAAGGTGATGATATGATGATGATGTTGGGGATGGATGATGCGGATGTTATGATCTTTGGTAAATCTTGAAGGAGATACTAGGCTTTTGGGACTTTCGGATGTGTTTCAGATTTTTATTTTGATTCGATTTTGGATTTTGAAATTTTATCCTTGATTTTGATTTTGATTTGCTTTTGATTTTGAACAAAAGACCCTAAGATATTGGATGATGATCTAAGGGATAGATTTGTTCAAAGGATGGTAATTTGAATATGTGCGGGGAGAAGGATGCATCTACCCACACCTATTCAAACAAGATGATAGTTTCACTAAGTATATGGAGAAGGATTCATCTACATATACTAAGCTAGAAAAGATGGTTTTGATATCTTTGACTAAGAATATGCAAAAGGATGCATCTAGACATACCTAGCCAAAGGTGTTTTTGATAATGTTTTCAAGGATTTAGTCTCAATGATTTTGATGATTTTTTATTTTGCCAAAAAATCCTAGCATTAGGATGATTTCAAGATTTTCAAAAGGTGGTGGTGAGATGGTGTTTGTTTAGAAGGATGGATGAAAAAGATTTTGACTTGTTTGGATCCTAAGATGAACCTAAAAATGACACTTCTTTTTCCTAGACCTAGGTATTGAAGAGTATACAATGCTTCTATAGACCTTTGTAACCAAGAAATGATTTCATTTGAACATTCATTTTCGGATTTCCAACCAATGATTTTTTCTTTGGGGATTTGGACTACTTTGAGAATCGTGAGTCTTCAACACATATGAAAGTTCATTTTGCTTAGTTTGGCTTAATGGCTTTATTTTACCAAAAACACTTTCTTTGATTAGGTTTTCAAACTAAGATGTCCAATGTCTTAATTTCCTCAAACCCAACAAGATATGTTATGTGGGAATTCGATGAACTTAAGGCAAGGATTTTCCTATTGTTTACTTAAGTAGACAAATCGAGATGTAATCCAATGTTTAGAAACCTCTAAGGATGTGAATCCCAAGGGCAAGCAATAACATATGGATTGAGTCAATTGTATTTGTCTCCAAAAGGTTTTGAAGTTTGGATGATGATGTTAAGTGTTGGTTTTCAAGATGTTTTTGATCAAGAAATGCATTTTGTAACCCAAGAATAAGTACAATCCTATGGATGTGCAAGACAATATTTGTTGGATTCCAACATGGACAAGTCCAGCTACGCTTATCTCTAGCGAATGGTTAGATACTTGACCCCACTGGCTCCTCTCCATGACACTCACTTATATGGGGCAGCCAAGGATCAACACCCATGAAACTCCCATGGCATGTTTTGCATTTCTACTAAAAGACCATAAAAGTGTGGGGTGGCTTCAGAATGACCGTTCTTGCACCAACAAATAGATGAAAGGATTTTGGAAAATTCTATCACATGGGTTTTAATAAGGACTTTCAATTTGTGGAGATTGACCCATATGGCAAGAGTCCCCTTTCAGATCCATCTTGTCAGAATCAACCGCGTGATATTGGCGTTTACTCCAATACCCACATTTATATACTGGTTGGAAATACTCTTGGCTTTAGAGTGTTACCGGTTGAGTGGTTCCCTTGGGTGAGTACTTTTTCCACAAGGTAGGCCCTCTAGGATAAACAAAAGTCAATGAAGAACAATATTTGTAACTCAATCAATCCTTGTTAGCAACAAAGAGAGAGAATATACGCAACAATGCCCCTACTCACACTCACACAAGATGTTCAATTTAAACCCAAATCAAAGTGTGGAGGTGATTGCTTTATCTCACCCTAAAGTCGTGAAAAAGGCCTTTTGATTCTCAAGATCGCTATAAAGCACGAGAGAAGCGCATACATCCTTTTTCAGTGCCTTTAGTTTAAGTATGCCTTCACGAAAAACAAAGTTACACTTGTTCTTTTTAAATCCACAAAGCAAAATGTGAGTTCTTTTTAAGCATCAAATGACAAGTGAGACATTTTGTTCAATTGTTTAACCAAAAAAAAACTTTAGTATGTTGTTGATCCTATTGTTCATTTTAGCCTTTGCAAGAAGAAATTGAAAGATCCTTTTTAAACCCAAACGAAAATTAGTGTCCTAAGAAAGAAAGAATACAAATTTCTTAACAAAGTGTTAAGCAAACACTAAAGTGTTTAAAAACACTTTGGTTTGATGAAACATCCTCCTCATGCTTCTCCTTTCTTCGTTTTCGATTTCCAACCTACAAGGAAGAAAAACTAGTCAGATTCTGGAAAATACAAAGACAAAAAAGCAAAAAACAAAGAAAAAATTAATCATTAATCAAATAACATTTGTTAAAATTAAATTTCCACTTTTTACTTCCTTCTAGCGTCGCAACTTGTAACTGCGTCACAGTTTGATTTCCCAACGGTGCTCTCACAGTGCTGCTTGCTAGTCAGTGTCACTTTGTGTCAGGACAGAGAGCTCAACTGTGTTGCACTTTTAGTCTAGTGTCACAGTTTTCTTCCAGCGCCATAGTTTGATATTGTTTGAAATTTTTTTGTGAGTCAACGAGCCCAGCGATGGAGTTTATAATTCAAATTTTATTGGCGGGATGAGTCCAGCATCGCACTTTGAGTCTCTCGCAGTGCTATATAGTGATGCTGAAAAGATAGTGGCATCAAAATAGTGATGCTAAGCTCCTAGAGCTGGAAATTTATGTGTATGAGTAAAAACGCAGAAATTTCAAGAAAAGATGAGAAAGAATGATATCCAGCCCTCCTTCTAGCGCCAAATGTGTGAACCCCAATCCTAGTACCTGCAAAACAACATGAGTAAACAAGTTAAACAAGGAATTGCAAGCTAAAACAAGGATTCCCCATGAAATCCATTTACAACATCAAATTAGGAAGAAAATAATGAAGAACACAATGAAAATGACAAAACAAAGATTAAATCCTAATTAGAAAAGCAAACACATGATCCCATGGGGGAATTGGTGCCAATTTGATGTGAAAATTGGCCCTTTCCCAATCCCTAAGATGCAAGCTTGATATGTTGAACATGATTGATCCACTTTGATGGTGAGAGATGAGAGCTCCAAGCCAAAATCTGCAAAAAACCTAGCTAAGAACTCAAGATTGATGGATGAAAATGGCTAAATATTTTACCATAATAACTTTGCATAATTTGTGGATGATCAAATGAGGATATGAGCTCTTTATTTATATAATGCCAAGATGGATGAATGTCCAAATTTGAGAAATGTGGGACTAACATTCATCCAATGGCATGATGCCACTTGTCAATCTATGAATGGATGAAGGATGTGCAAGATTTGGGAAATGTGCCAATAAATGCATAATTTTGAAATTCAAATTTGTTGAAATGACTTGCAAGAGGGAAGGGAAAATGCAATAAATGCCACTTGGCTCAAGGCAAAGGATATGTAAGATGAAGTTATTGCCTTGTTGGATGTACATGTTGACTTGGAATTTTTGAATTCAAATTGAGAGAATATTCCAAAAGATGCCTTGTGAGGAAAATAGAGATTTAATAAATGAATTAAATCTATTTTCATGTGTAACTTGCATTATCTAGAGGATGGGACATGAGATGAGATTAAATTAATCAAGGGTTAATTAATTTAATGAGAGAAGTTAGATGATGTGACCTATTTGACTCAAATTTATGGATTTATTTAAATCAAATAAGAGAGGAATATGGTAAGAGATTAATTAAATAAGGATTTTGATTTATTTAATTAAAAGAGATGGTGTTAGATTAAATCAAATAAGGTTTTAATTTATTTAATTTAATGGATAGAATTAATTAAATAGGGATAATTAGATCAGATGAATTGATTTAATTAAGAAAAGAAATGACTTGATTAGATAAAATGATTTATTTAATTAAGAGAGAGAAATTGATGAATTTAATCAGATAGGGGAATTTCATTAAATGGTTAGACTGAAGGATGATTCTGGAAGAAATGATATTAGTAGTCGGGATCAGATGCACAATGCCAATTAGTATATTTTATGTGTCTATAGTATCAAAATTCAAAAATTCTTGGGAAGGTATGAAATCAAGTTCGAGACACAAAAATCTAGGTGGGACTCATTTTCCCAAGGTGGAGAATGAGTCCCATATCGCTAAATCTAGTCAACACAAGCTTAAAACACCTAAATTATGATTGGGTGATGATTAATGTCAGGATTATCCTTGAAAACATGCATTAATTAAGGCTTGTGGATGCAATTTATGGTCAATTAAAATGTATTAAAGCCCAATTATTAATGAAAACCCTAGAAAAGTTTGAAAGTGTATTACAACAATTTACAACACTCTAGATAAGGTAGGAAAGAGGTTTATTAAGTGTAAGTAATCAATAAAACCATAAAAAAATGTGAAAGTGTGTCATAATATTTCACAACACTTAAGAAAGGTACAATTTATACCATTAGTTCACAAGGTCCCAAGACCTAATGTGAATGTGTCAAACACATTGCAAGACTAAATCAAGGCGCCATTAAGCCTAGTTCACAAGGAGGGCCCAAACAAGCAAGGAAAATTAGAAGGGACACTTTTTCCATTGCCACAATTGTAAATTGGGAAAAGATGATGGTTCACCTAAGGCTAATGAAAGAAAATATAGATCTATGATTGGTGGACTACTATATCTAACTAATACTAGACATGATATCATGCATGTAGTTTATATTGTGGCTAGATTTCAAGAAGATCCTAAAAATGACATGTTGCAATAGTGAAGAGGATATTTGGTTATTTAAGAGGCATTCCAAATTATGGCTTATGGTATCCTAAGGATATTGATTTCTAATTACATGCTTATATTAATGTATATTGGGCAAGTTGTGTTGATGATAGGAAAAGTAAAAGTGGTGGTGCATTCTTTCTTGGATGTAGATTGGTGTCATGGTTGGGTAAGAAGTGGGATTCAATTTCTTTGTCTACTATAGAGGCTGAGTATATTGTAGTAGCATCATTTTTTACACATTTTTTGTGGATGAGATAGACATTGAAGGATATCAGAGTTGTGTATGAAGAGCCTAAATCTATCTTTTGTGACAATACACCTACAATTAACATTTCAAAGAATCCAATGACGCATTCAAGGACAAAGAATATATCTATTAGGTATCACTTTCTAAGAGATAAGGTTATATAGAATGAGGTGAAACTTGAGTATGTATCTATAAAGGATCATATTGATAACATATTTATGAAGGCTCTTCCTAAGGATACTTTTGAGTATCTTTGGGAGAGGTTGGGGGTTATTACCCCTCCTTCAATGAACTAGATGCATATGGAGATGCATTAGTCCAATGGATTTATGGATCTATTCCTTTTCTAGTTTGATTTTGGTGGCTACCTCTTAGGGAGGTAGGTAGTGTCATTTTTTGTCATTAAGATGTTGATTCGATTGGCTATACTCCTAAGGGGGAGTATTTAGAGCAGGTATGTTGGTTCTATGCCAAAATGGGAGAATAATGCAAAACTTTATCCTTTGCATTCATGTCAAAGAGGGATAAAGTATCATGTGAAAAATTGTAAGGTATCAGTGGAGAAAGTTGTGCATATTGTCAAATCATGTCATAACCCAATTTTATTGTATATTTATTAAATATGAAAAATTGAATTATTGATGAGAATAAATTAAATATTAAATGAAGATTTTTGAATATTTGAAAAACTGAATGAAAGAAGTTGACTGATGTTGACTTTGTGAAATTTTGAAAAATTATTTTATATGTTACCATGAATTGAAAATTATTGATCAATTTGCAAGTGCAAGTGTGTGCAGTTGCAAGGTGATAGGTTGAAGGACGAGAACATGGTTGAAGTAGGATTTTTTAGCCGGATCGAATGGTAAGTTAGTTGGAATCTAGGTGCACACACCACAAATGATATTATGACTTGCATTTGAGCTAATTTGCATATGCAAGAAATGAAATTTCATAACTCGAATTGTCTCTGTTATTGAAAATAATGGCTTGTAGATTTAAAATTTGTCTACTAGAATTTTGTGTTTGAAGAAATGAAAGAAAATTCCTTTTTTTATATATATAAATATATATATAGATGCTCAAATTTTAATTTTAGTTCCCTATTGTAAGTAATAGTGTATGGAACTTGTAATCCATTATAAAATAAACTTATACATGAACACAAATATATATATATACACATTATATATATTCTAAATGTATATATGCACATTATTTGAATATATGTTAAATAAGAATGAACTATTTAAATGTATATCAAAATATATATGCATACATATACATATGTACACTAATGCAAAACTAAAAATTCAAACCTAATATCGAATTTAATTCAATAACTGATAATGTTCTAATATCATAATATTGAGAAATCAAAGAAGATTGTGCAGAACATGGCATATGATGATAATAATGGAAATATTCAAAAGTGTAGTGGCTGGAGGAAAGGAAATAATTCCTACGCTAGAGGCATGCAAAAGGGAGGATTCTTTTCCATTTTGAACATGCAAAAGGGAGGATTTTTTTCCATTTTGAACATAAAGGAGTGGGAAAAAAAGCATAGGAAGAAGTGGATTGTTGGGAAGGAAAAATTAGAGAAATCTCATGGAAAAATCAAGGAGTAAGCTCATTCGAATACAAAATATGAGGTAATCTAAGCACTTAAGAAAACAAACTCATTTTTCTCTATCTTTTATTCCTCATTGTCAAATGATATTCTTTTCTTTTACATGTCTATTTCATTATTCAAACATTAAGTTTCATCTTGATAATGCCATGGCCTTAGGTTGAATGGCATGGCGACAACCATTGATGGGTCAATCAGTGTGTGTTGTATTGCATGAGTTTTATTTTTTGCAGAATCCTTGTGGTTGCCTCTCTGAGTTAAGCTAAGACTTAGAGTATTATGTTCAGACAATTCTTAAAATTGCACTTTTGTGCAAGCCATTTGATGGAAATTGGAACCTCTATTCTGATACACTGTAAATTATGATGAAAAAATAGTATTATGGATTAAACAATTATCCCTTGAAAGAGGGTTTATAACACTGTGTTTTTATTTTAAAAATATTTTGTTTCCATATTATCAGCTAGTTGAGGAGCTTCAAGGCTCATCCATTAAATCCTTTTCATTTAAATGTTTATCTCAGAATGGCTATCAGAATTATTTCCAATGACAGTGTGTTTTTTTCCATTATTCTTTATGTAGGATTGACTACAATCTAGGGAGGATAAGAGACCCCTCTGTATATTGTATTTTCCTATATTTTATCAAAAAAAATATCA
The DNA here is from genome assembly GCA_007258455.2 of Sequoia sempervirens. Lineage (NCBI taxonomy): Eukaryota > Viridiplantae > Streptophyta > Pinopsida > Cupressales > Cupressaceae > Sequoia > Sequoia sempervirens. Next base: position 373,837,363 of record VDFB02058242.1, on the reverse strand, counting down.
AATGGGATAATAATAGAAAATGGGAACTTTGTTGAATGTTTCTTAAGCCTTGCAAATGTATGTAGGTTGTCATTTGGTGAGAAACTGACCCCATTCGATGAGAATAGTGGCATGAGACCCATGTTTTGGATGCAGAAAAAGTCTATATGTAGAATATCTCTGCATGTATGGTATAAAATAGTAAGCTCACATGGGAAATTCCAAGTATATTATTGATGTTTAGAAAGGATAAACCTAACCATTCGGGATTGGTTGACTCAAAGAAACCATAGTCTATTGTTGCAGCCTAAAAGGCATGAGTATTGTTTGAATATTAGACATACTATCCTTAAGTATGAAGCATGGAAATTTTGACTTGATTATTTTTGGTGCATTGTGGAAGAACCATTTTGTATTTAACAATGAACCATTGATTGTAAAGTGATCATTTCACATGTAATTAGCTTGAGATCTATAAACAGATTAAATGATAATATTTGATTTAAATGTAACCATTTAGTTGAAAAAGAAATGTGTTAAACAATGGATATTCTTTTGAAAACAACTCTATTTTATTAAAAAGTTATTTTTATAGATAAAAATAACATGTTTTATAATGGTTTAGTTGGAAATGGTCCATGTTCTATTTAAACAATGAATGTACATAAGTGAACAACTTTCTTTATAATTGTTTAGTAGGAAACAATAGTTCTATTCAAACAATGAATTTACATATGTAAACAAGTTTTACAACTGTTTAGTAGGAAATAGTATTTGTTTTGCTTAAACAATGAATATTCATATGTGAATAGCTAGTTTCATGATTGTTTAGTAGGAAACCGTATTTACTTTGTTCAAAAAATGAATGTCTTGTGTAAACAACAATGTTAGAGAAACATAGCAGTGAGAATGCTAAAACAGTATGTGTAAAACTATTAGCATAGATTTGTTATGTTTTCTTTATTTTCACAATGGAACATCAATTAGAATACTATTTAAAGGTTTCAATTTCAATTAATTATTATTTTAGAATGTATGCACAAACTTAAACAATAGTAGGCACATATATGTGTATGCACATAGACTGTGTCTACATACATACACATACTTGTTACATACCTTCTTTTGTTTTTCTTAGCACATTTATTTAAAAAGGAAAATGCTTGAGATGATAATTAGAAAATAGTCATAAGAATGATGTGATTTCTTGTTTAATTACTCTATTAATTATAAATATAATTTAATTTTAGAGTATAATTATATTTTTGTTCTTCTTTTGAAGACATTTGTTAAAGAATAATTTGAATATTGGAATAGAACATTGATAACTTAGTTGACTAGAGAATCTATGGGTAGCTATTGCTAGAGGGTAGATAGCTATTATAGTAGAAATTTTCCTTCTAGGATGGGTGTTGAAATAGAGTTAAGAGAGTATAGGTTTTCTTTACTAGAACCTATTGTTTGTTGTTGTTCCAACACACTTATTATGCTTGGCCAAACAATGTAGTTCATTATGTATGTATGAATGAACTATGTGATTTCATTCTCTACCATTCCTAGCATAGATCTTGTACTTTATTTTCTAACTTGTAGATAGAAATTGCATGTTGATGTATGGGCATGCACTAGATTCCACCTTGTACATTATTCTCTTGCTAAACTTTTCGTGCAGGGTCAGGCATTCTTCAAGTTGAAAGAATACCGAGGAAGCGTAAGCTTCATGGTTGGGAACTAAAGCACTTCAACCATGTTCTCATCCACTAGTGGAGACAAGCATTGAAGAAGAACCTTGTTCACTAGAATGTTATAGTCTATGATGTAACTTGATGTAATTCATTCATGTACTTGATGAGAAATGTACTATGTAATGACATTGTGGCCTTAGGTTCCAAGTAAATCTTGATATTGTAATTTGACTTTTGAAGTGAATATAAGAATCTTTGACTCATTTTAAATGGACACGTGTAGCTATGATTGAATTTAGCCAGTAGTTATGTATTTTTAATTTGGAGTATATTCATGTGTCATTTACAATAATATTAATTAAGTAATAATTTGGAATGGATTATTACAAATCATTCAGGGGGAGAAAAGAAAGTGCATTCAGAGTTGTTGTGTTGCCTTTGATGGATTTTCACATCATGTGCTACCATCAATGAAAAGGGGGTATTTTTTACAATTATGAGGTGTTGTCATTGATGCAATAGGATGTTTATTGACTGGTGTTGTTATTGATTTCAACTATGTTACATTGCATGAGGAAAATGTCAAGGATATTGAGAAAGTTGAGAAGAGGAAAAAAAATTGTTGTAGGTTGTGCATGTGTAGTTAAGATATTGAGGAAGTGTTGTGTGTACATGTAGCTATGTTTTGTTGTAGTTTCTGAAGATGATTTGGAATGAAGTAATAAGCTGAGATGATATCTTTGGTACTTGATTTCCATATGCTTTTGAGAAAATTTCATAAACAAAGAAAATAGTGTTGTGCAAGTGTTTAGAATGTGCTCCATAACGTGCTCTGCATTTCTTTTTTATTGATGTTATGCCTATGTAGGTTTGGTATGTTGTGTGAGGTTGTTAGAGGTTGCTATATTTAGAATTTTTGGTTTTGGATCATTGTTGAGAGGAAATTGTGTTTACTAGTGTGAGAATTGGTTTTGCAGTGTTATACAGAGGTGTTAGGGAGAAATGTACTTGCTCCACATTTATCCATAGTTTCTTTTCAAGACTTGTGGTCTTGAAGGAGATTAAATGGTGTTGTTATATTGTTTGTGTCAAGAGGATTCATGGTTACGTGTATTGGAATTTTTGAAAGCGTGTACTTAATGTTTAAATGTTTTTTCACAAGTAACGAATGACCTAGTGTCTACACTACAATAAAAAATATTCAAGTATTAATGGATGCATAGTGTGGCATGCGAGACTTAATTTTGGATCTTAGTTACTTTTTGTTTTTCCCCCCTTTCATTCCCATCTACCACGGGAATGTTTAGGTTTTGACCTAATTTGAATTTGTAAATACAATGAATAGTATGCCAACTTTGGAGAAGATGTTTAAGGTTGAGGTTGATATAAATAAGAGTTGAGTTGTTTTGGTTTGGGTGTGCATGTAGAGAGATGTAAGATAGATGCAAGATCAATGCAAGTGATGTGTGTGTGATGTGAATTTGAGTAGAGCAACATGAACTTCAAAGTATTGGATTACTAAATGTAGTGAGCTGAAGGTGTCCAAAATCTTTCAAACAAGACAACGAAATTATTGGATCATTGTGGTGGATTCCTTATTGCATTGAGAAATTTTTCTCTATGTAACATTTCTCTTCTATCTTCTTATATTTAATTCTGTGGTAGTGAGCCTTGGCCATGATAGACAGTGCATGCCCTATTTTGGTAGTGAGCCCTTTTGTACTAATTTTGTAATTACTTATATCATGAGCTAATCCTCAACATGGTTTTTCCCTCATTGGATTTTCCATGTAAATCTAGTGTTTTCTTATGTATGGTGTTGTTATTTCAATTTCTATTATTTACATTTCATGGTTAATCATTATAACAAAATAAGGGTTTAATGAATGTATGTGGATCTGATTACTGTTGAGGGTTTTGATGTTTTGATTAGATACAACTGATTCACCTCCCTCTTAATTGTCTTATTCATTCAAAAAAAAGCTCCTTAAAAGACCCCTAGAATTCCTAAGTATGTGCAGATGAATCATTCTAAAGAATAAATCATTGGAGACAAAAAAAAGGTGTATTGACAAGAAGGAAAAATGTTGAAGAAGAGGTAAATTTGTGTTTACTTTCTAAAGTTGAACTTAAAACAATGATTGAGGCATGCAAAGATGAACATTGGATGAAGGATATTAAAGAAGAAATGCTATAGATTGAGAAGAATTAGACTTGGGAACTTGTCCTAATACCTACAAATAAAAATATAATTGGGACTAAGTGAGTGTTTAGAAATAAACAAAATGAGAATAGAGAAGTGGTAAGGAACAAGGCAAGGCTTTTGTGTAAGGGTTACTCATAGGTTGAAGGTATATGTTTTGAGGAGAAATTTGCTTTGATAACAAGAATGGAGGCTATCTGGATTTTTTTGGATTTTGAAAAACATAAGGACTTCAAATTTTATTAAATGGATGTGAAGTATGCCTTCTTGAATGGAGAATTGGAAGAAGAAGACTACATGGAAGAACCAGAAGGATTTCAGTTATCAAGAAAATAGAATATGGTATGTAGATTGAAGAAGGAATTATATGGATTGAAGCAAGTTCCCAAAGCTTGGTATGCAAGGATAGACATGTATTTGATACAACAAGGATTAAATAAAGGTACCATAGATAGTAATATTTACTTTAAAGTTGAAAAAGATCAAATATTGACTATGGTTGTGTATGTTGATGACATAATTTTTGGAGGTAATGAAGCTCGATATGTAATAATTTTATAGAAGAGATGCAAAAATATTTTGGGATGTCTAAGCTTGGGGAGATGAATTTATTCCTTGGGCTACAAATCAATCAAACAAATAAAGGGATATTCATCAAACAATCAAAGTATGCCAAAGAATTTTTGAAGACGTTTAGAATGAAAGACTCTAAATTGGTATGTAGTCCTATGATTACTAGTTGCACAATAAGCAAGAATGATGAATCTCCTATAGATAATTAGAGAAAGTACAAATCAATGGTTGGTCGACTACTATATCTAACTGCTACTAGACTAGATATCATACATGCAGTTTGTCTTATGGCCAGATTTCAAGAAGATCCTAGAGAATCACATGTTGCAATAGTGAGGAGGATATTTACATATTTAAAGGGCACTTTGTATAATGGATTATGGTATCAGGAGGCTACTAAATTCACTTTGAGTGATTACATAGATGCAGATTGGGTTGGTTGTGTTGATGATAGGAAAAGTACAAGTGGTGGTGCATTCTTTCTTGCATGTAGATTGGTATCGTGGCATATGATGAACCAATTTTTATATTCTATGATAATACATGTGAAATTAATATTTCAAAGAACTCGGTAATGCATTCAAGGAAAAAACATATTTCAATCAGATATCACTTTTTGATAGAGAAGGGCATGGAGAATGAATTAAAACTTTAATATATGCCTACAAAGGATTATATTGTTGATATATTCAATAAGGCTCTTCCAAAGGATACTTTTGAGTATCTCTGAGAGAAGTTGGTGGTTATTACCCCTCCTTCATTGAACTAGATGGATAATTAGATGCATTAGTCCAATGGATCTCAAGATTCATTCTTTGTTCTAGACTAATGTTGGTGGCTACCTCTTAGGGGGAGTAGGTAGTATCATTGGCGGTTGCAATCAGAAGAGTGCGTGTTGTCATTATGTAGTGGTTGCTGATTTGGTATAGTTTTGTGTGTTCCTAAGGGGGAGTATACAAAGTAGTAAACAAACGATGTTTAAAAATAGTAGTAAGTAGGTTGATTGAAGTCAAAGAGAGAAAATAAATGAAAATATTTAGGTCCTTTTCCATTGATTTCAAAGGGGTAGAGAATTCCATGTGAAAAAAAACAAGTTATCAGGGGGAGAGAAAGAGTCATGTGAAAAAGAAGAGAAATTCATGAGTATATTTTCAAAGGGGGAGAATAGAGAAAAGGAAATAGGTGTTGAGTTGAGTTGTGTCTTTGATGGTTTTTCACATCATGTGTTTCCATCAATGACAAAGGGGGATATTTTTTCATGTATGAGAAGTTAGTGTTTTCTTTTATGTCAACAAGATTGTGTTGTCAATTATATCTATTATTGGGTGAGATTTTTGCAAGAGTATGAGTAGTTGATGTTATTCATGCATTGATTAGTTGCATTATGTTGTAATTAGTAAAGCTATTGGTGTCAAACTCTAGTGTTTCTTTGATAAGCTTCTATTTATGGATATGTGGATGAGTTACTATGTTGCAGCTAGCTTGGTGGTAATGAGGAAGTACTAAAGATGATGAGGGTGTGTCCTTGGTGCTTGGTTTCCAAGTACTTTTAAGAAAATTTGATAAAAGAAGAAAAAAATGTGTTACAATGGTGTGTTCTTCTATTGCTATGTGTTTCTTCTAGGTTGAAGATATGCCTGTGTGCTTCAAATATGTTGATTAGAGGTGTTTAGAGGTGTTGTATTCAATATTTGGTGTATTGGATCATTGTACAAAAGAAGTTGTGTTCACCAATGTGTGAAATATGCATTGTAGAGGTGTTTGGGAGGAATATGTTTGCTTCACATTTCTTCAGAGAGTGGTTTTAGGTCTTGAAAGTTTGAGGGTTTTTTTATTTTCTTGATTTCTTTGTTTAGTTAATATTGTTCAAGGTTTGGTGATTATAAAGTCAATTTCTCAAGTAACTATGTATGGAAAATTGTCTAAGTGTATTGGGTGTGTAGATTCTTCAGATTGAAGTTGTTGCAAAGGAGTTTGTTGGATTTCAAAAAAATTTAGGAAAAATATAGATTATGCTCAAACATAGTGTGTGGTTTGTAAGTCATCCTTAGAATTAAGGAGTGTGTAATTAAAAAAATTAATAGTGTTTTCCTGGGTAATGATGGACTTGGAGTTTACACTACTTGTGGTGAATGATTATTATTTATAAAAATGTGGTGTTTTTGATTTGGGTCCTATCTAAGGAATGATGTAGTTTGCTTTGACTTCTATCCACCATATAAGTGTTTTGACATTGACCTAATTTGAATCTATATAGTTGATGTGCATATCTCACCTTGGAGAAGGGTTTCAAGGTTGATGATAGTATAAATATGATTTGAGTTGTCGAGGGTTGATAATATAGATGTGAGAGATGTGAATTATACAAAATGCATATTTATAAAGTGTGAAATTGAGAAGTGCAGTGTGAGCTTTCATGTGTTAGATTACTAGATGTAGTGAACAAAGGTGTCTACGATTCTTTAGTCAAGCTGCGAAGGTGTTGGTGACATTATGGTGGATTCTATGTTGCATTGAGATGCTTTTCTTTGTGTAACATTTCTTCTCTATATTCTTTTCTATTCTAGAAGTGAGCCTTTGGTAGTGAGTCTTTCTTTCTTTAGGTAGTGAGCCCTCTGGAAATGAGCCCTATTGTATTGGGTGTTGATATTACTTATATTGTGAGCTAATCATCACCATGGTTTTTCCCTTCTTGGGTTTTTCACGTGATTTTCTCTTGTGTATGGTGTTAAGTTGTTTCAATTTATGTTATTTGATTTTCATGCTAATTCACCATAATAGATTTAGGGGTTTAATGAATGAATGTGGATCTAATGTGTATGAGGGTTTTTGAAGTTTTAAGGTATAACAGATTCACCCCCTCTTAGTTGTCTTGTGCATTCAACAAAGGGTAGAAAAGTATCAAGCAATATGAATTAATAAAATAAAGGTCTTAGGTTCATTAGGAAAACCCTGAGTAGTAATAATCAAATGAGAAGGTGGGTGGAGATAAAGCACCCCATATACAAAGATTTAGTAAAAAATAGAAATGTTATAAGAGGTTGTACCCTATTGGTTAGCATTAATTAGGCTATGAATACTTCCAACAATAAGAGGTGACATAGTTGATTTGTACAAATTATAGATAGGAGGATTAAATGTTATTGGACCTCTTAGGAAGGATGTTTATAAGGGAGAAAAGTAATCTTAATTGTGTTAGTATAAAAACTCTCAATTAAAGAACCTATTCCAATAGATTTTACAAAGGATGAAACAAGGAAATTTTACAAATATTTTTGAACTCATGATAAGAAGGTTAAGTTTGGATTAGATCCTAGGGAGAAATCATAGTTTGTGTTGCTTGAGTTTGTTCTAGATATAAGGTTGTATTTTTTAGTATTCTTAGGGGAAGATGAGGATTTGAAGGAAGAACATGATTGGTTGGAGGGATAGAAACAAGAATAGTGTTGTTTGTTGGTTTTGCTAAGTATTACAAGTATGCCATATTGCATGAAAGTTCACGAGAGAAGGAGCCATAGGAATAATTTATATATAAGAAAAGGATGAAGCAAGATGAACCAATACAAGAGAGTTCTTAGTTACAATAGGAAAACCCTAAATAGTAATAATCAAATGAGAAGGTGGGGTTGTATTAGGCACCCCAAATATAAAGATTCAATGAAAAATAGAAATGTTTAAAGAGGTTATGCCCTATTGGTTAAAATTAATTAAGTTAGGAATAATTACAACAATAGGAGGTGGGATAATTTACTTGTACCACTTGTAGAGGAAACATCTTTAGATATGTTCATTTATGGGTTTTAGTTAGGAGATTATGTGTAATGATTTTTTGTGTATTAAAGATAGTGATTTTTTTTACAAATTTCATATTGGGAAAGCTCTATTGATTGTTATCATGATATATGTGGTTTACTTGTCATTAAGTAATGATACAATCTTGGATAACTTCTCCAAAAAAAAGTTTCATGAGATAAACATCTAGATTGATGAAAATTAATTTCTCCTGAAATTGAAAATGAAGTGATATATGTATAGTAGGTGTGTATTATCATTGTCTAATAGAAAGATAAGAAAACTAACTTTTATTTATATTCAAGACAAGAACTATAAAATGTTAAAATATGCATGAAGGATGTGAAATATTTAATAGAATTATTATAAGAAATGTGATCACATTGAGTACCATGATTGTAAAACATGTTAAAAATGGTTTATTAAAAAAGCCTTATAAAATATAGAAGAAAACTAATATCTAAGATTCTAACTAAAGAGATAAAGATTTAAATTATTTACAAGAACAATTGATCTTTTCTTCTAACAACATAGTTAAGGACGCTAATTTGAATAGGTCCACAAAAAAACATACCCATGAAAAATAGCCTTATATCATGTTTTCCACAAGAAAACCATGTCAAAAGAATGACTCATATTTTAAATAGTTATATGCTTATTTCTATGTTTAAATATACACGTAAAAGAAAAGCACAAAGACTCCATAAACAAATAGCTCATGGGCTTTGTGATAATTTTAAAATGTAAATCCCATGAGCATGGAAGTGAGAGGTGTACTATAAGAAAAAAAATTAGGTTTTCAATGGCTTTTTATTTTCCATCCTATATTACTCTAGGATGAATATAGTTTTTAGAATAGAATATTTTTTCTAGTTGTTTCTAATTAAAAAAGAGTAAATATTACTAGATTATCCTAGGATGTTTCAATCTTGTAAAAGGACACTATTTGGCTAAGCTTAAATATAATGTGAAATATGAGACTATTGATTTACAATAAACTAAAACAAAATTTCAAGAAATAGATTACATAATAGAAAATGATTGGTAAAGAGGAACTTGGAGTTGAAAGCTAGAATCCACTATCTAGGATGCTATTGCAATGTGTAGATATTAATCCAATGCACTATTATTTGTTTAATATGTCAATAAAAAACCTTAGAAAAATCACATTTTCTCTAATAATCTCATGCTTAGTTACACAAAAAAAATCAAGGGAAAGGTGAATAATCTAGGTTATATAAAATAAGGTATAGATGAAGAAATATAACTAATTTTTTTATATTTTAAAGAGAGAAAAAATGATAGAGGGGAAAACATAAATGTAAATCTACATGTGGTTGTATTTTTTCCTAAAATACCTATAGCTAAGGAATAAGGAGAATGCTTGGGGCTATTTAGAAGCTTTCTAATAGTGGTCAAGCTCCTAGTTTGGGCTACATATAGTATAGTGATGTGATGATAATTCCACAAGACCCATTAGACCTTGACTAGTACATCAAGAATTAGGTAATGATCATGATACTTTATTATTATAACATTTTGATTATTATTTTTTGCTATGTAAGAGATAGTTTGTATTAATGGTGTGATAATTTTACTTTGGCCCACTCTAGGTGAGATACAAAGGGGTACCTCCTCCCCATAGATTCAAAACAAGAGCTCCCATAAATAGACTACATAAAGGACAACTACCATAGTGAAAACAATATAACTTGCCATCAAACCACTACCTACTATCCATCATAATGTCTTGCAAATTACACCTCAAAGGTCTTCCTTCTTCTTTGATGATCTTAATATCATCTAAAGATTTTATTGTGAGGATTTATTCCTCTTCACCTCTATCCAATCTTGACTTGAAAACATGTTAGAATTAATAGTTCACTCCTCCCCACCTTGGTGAAGTATTGTCACCACACCCGAGAGCCATAGCCCACAAAGAACCCAAAGGAAATGACATAGTCCCATAGCCCCTAGTAGCAAAAAAAATAATAGTTGAATTAAGAGATTTAGAAAGGTGAGAAGTTGAGGTTTTCTCTCTCACTACAAGAGATGTAGAACTCACCAAAATGTCTCCCTTCACATCCATCCAAAGAGAAGGGTAAAATAAAGAAGATGAGTCCACTTCTCGTGAAAGTTTCAAACATAGCCAAAAACCTAAAATCAAGCAAAAAAAATGAAATTCCATTATTTAGAAAATGGGATCTCATTTCACTTCAGGAACTCGAGCAAAAAATTGGACCCCTTTTCTAAAAAATCGGATCCTATTTCATAAAGGATTAAAATTATAAAAAAAACAAACGAGACCTAATTTCTAAAAAATTCAATTTACAACCCAAAATTTTCTATGGGTAAAGTCCACCTCATGTTGGTTCCATGTATCTGTTATGTGTCTATGTAATTCAACTCCATATCTAGAGGTATTTATGTATAGGCCAATGTACCTGTTGATTGTTATTTCATGTTATGTATGAACTTCCCAAGAGTGAACCTCTGGGATATTTTAGCAGCCATAGGTAGTCATTGGACCATTCCAATGACTAATGTTTGGGATAATACTAGGGATTAGCTAGCATTTGTTGGTGAAATTAATATTTAATTACACTTGCATAACTTTACTTAGGAAATTAGGTAATTATTTAATTCCTAGGTTTATTAATTCTCATCTTTATCTTTTGAGCTATCTTGTTGCTCAAGATAAGATTAGGGTTTTGCATCTTTTCTTTTATAAAGCAAATCATATCTTGTAATTAATTGAATTATTGAATAATAATGTTGCACATCTTTTTGCAACCTCTCTTACTTTTTTGATTTTATCTTCTGTGGAAGGTTATTCTGGTTTGCAAATTTGATCTTGGCTTTTAACATCATGGTACTTTGAATATATCAATTTGCACATTTCATGCAAACTTCTGCTTTTTAATTTTCCTCTTCTATGGAAGGTCCCCCAAATGCAAGCCCCTAGTCGTGCAAAGGACTAGGGGCCGAAATTTTTTTAGCCCTTGGGGCACCTGCAACCCTCATTGGGCTTTCTGGAGCAGTGTTCACGAAATCGGGTGTATTTTTTGTGTACGATGTCCATTTTTCACAAACGAGATACCATTGGAAAACTGATTCTGACACCAATCTAGTGGTCCTAGTGTTTTTATCAGATCTTACTCTAGATTTATTTTGTAGGCCTTTGAACTCAGATGTTGCTGTTTTCACTTTGGAGGGCATATCTTTTGACTCGGTGATCCTTTTTTCGTCATTCTTGCGGCGTTGGAAAGCTGATTCAGTCCTCTACACAGATCTAAGGTGTATTTTATTTTTTTGTTTATGCATGTTCAATATGATCTCCTTTTACAATCGTCGGGTTATTGTAATAAATGAATTATGATAAAGTTCCATTCAGGGGGGTTCTTGCATAATAAATCTGATTAGAGTGTAGTTTTCACTTTGATCTCCATCTTCATATTGTTTTGATGGCAACTCGCATGAGTTTATTTGGTCTCTTTTGGCCATATATTTTCTTAGCTAGACACATCAGATTCATCAGTTCACACATTAGATTGAGGTATTATGTTTCTTGATCAGTATTGGTTTAGATTCTTCTCAGTTTGAGGGCCATGTTTTTATGGTTAATGTTCCAGATTTTTTTTTGGTACTCCTTCCCATGGAAGAGTTTCAGTCACAGTTTAACATCAGCATCGAGATACACAGCTTCCAGATTCTGTCATCATCTCATCTATTGTTGCTTCACATATTCTAGGGTTGTTCCAGTTTGTGAGTTTTCCAGTGTTCCATGGCATCGGGTCTACTATCACTTTATCATGATTCTAGTTTTGGTTTTAGTTGTAGACAGAAGTATCTTTCCTTGCTTGTCAGATTGCGGTTCCAGTGTTACTCCATAGTGTTCTTCCAGTGCTTCTTGCAGCAGTCATCTCATTGTAGGGGGGTTTTGTCCCACTGGGTTTTCCTTCTCTACCTCATCATTGCATTTGTACTTGGGTACCTGATCAGGCCTTGTTGTCGGGACCCATTCATGCTTTCTTGTATTCATCTTAGTTTTAGGTGCATTCTTTATTTGCTTCTCCCTAAGTTGCACTTATGGGGGGTGTTGGTGTAATTAATATTTAATTACACTGGCATAACTTTACTTAGGTAATTAGGTAATTATTTAATTCCTAGGTTTATTAATTCTCATCTTTATCTTTTGAGCTATCTTGTTGCTCAAGATAAGATTAGGGTTTTGCATCTTTGCTTTTATAAAGAAAATCATATCTTGTAATTAATTCAATTCTTGAATAATAATGTTGCACATCTCTTTGCAACCTCTCTTGCTTTTTTGATTTTTCCTTCTATGGAAGGTTATTCTGGTTTGCAAATCTGATCTTAGCTTTTAACATGGTAATTTGAATATATCAATTTGCACATTTCATGCAAACTTCTACTTTTTTGTTTTCCTCTTCTATGGAAGGTCTATTCTGGTTTGCAATCAGATCTTGGTTTCTAACAGCATTCACTTGGTTCATGGAGGTGAAGGTAGTAGGATACCTTGCTTATGATAGGACGGTAGCAATTGTATGGGTAGGGATCCATTTGTGTGGGTAATAATAATCTAAGGCTAACCATGTATTGAGAGGGTTCATTGGTTGTCACTGATAAGCACAAAAGTTACCGATACCAAGTGTTATTGGGGATTGTGAAGAAGATACCAGAAAATACCACTAAGGTCACAAGGTGGTATATGTCAGGAGCTACTTCTTCCTAGGTGGAAAAAATTGTTGTTGGTGGCCTATAGGTGATTGAAGTTAGAATTCACTGGGTTTGGTATGTTTACTACTTATGGAAATCCCTGGGATGATGGACAGACCCATGGTGTTGTATGGGATGCAATGAATCCCATTCTTAGTTGTCAGACTATATAATTGGCCTTGTAGGGTTGAGGATAGACCTGCGGTGTAGTATTGGATGCATCAAATCCTCTTCCCACTTGTCCAATGGTGTAGAAGACTGGTGGAAAGGATAATGTGCTCATGTTGTTGCTCATTGAAATAAAAACATTAACCCCATTCCTTCTATACTTTCCTCTCAATCAGAAGCTTGATAATCCTTCCAAGCATGCTCATATTTTTTTTAGACCATATTTAGCACCCAAAGTTTTGTTAAATCATCACCAAAATATCACAAAGAGGTTAGAGAGGTCAAAGAAGTAATTATTTTTACTTTTTTAATGTCAAATTTTGATTAAATAACTAGATTGAATTAGTTTTTTAATTGAAATTTATTTAAGTTTTAGGAGTTGATAATTCACCCCAAATGTTTAAAATCCCAATTCACCTCTTCATGAAAAACCTCTTAAATAATATCCATAAAAAAACCTCCTACAATTCCTTATCATCCTCTCAGAACACAAAAAATTATATTAGGGAAAATTGAAAATAATAGAAAAGAACTTGAGGATTTAATTGCAAAGTTGATAGATCCTGTAAGAATGATGGTGTTGTCATTGACGTCAATATGAATTCTACTAACTAGTGTTATCATTGATGTCAACTATGGGATGAAGATGTTGAGGATGTTGACAAAATTTTGGAAAAGAGGAAAATAAGTTATGCAAGTGTAGTTGAGACCTTGAGGAAGTGTTGTTAGTACATGGAGCTATTATTTTGTTGTAGAGTATGAAGATGAGTTGGAATGAAGTAGTGAGATGAGATGATGTTTTTGGTACTTGGTTTCCAAGTGAATTTGAGAAAATTTAATAAACAAAGTAAACTGTGTTGTGAAAATGTTCATAGTGTGCTCTGGTATTGTGTTCCACATTCTTTTAGTGTTGATGCTTTTCATATACTATTCTTATATGTCATTCAAGGTTGACAGAGGTTGCTATATTTAGAATGTAGGTTTCTAGATCATTGTAAAGTATGAGATATTTTCACCAGTATGTGAACCAGTTGTTCAGTGATGTTTTTTGTGGTCTAGGAGAAATGTATTTTCTCTGTATTTCTCTACCATTTGGATTTAGGTTATGCTAATTTAGGAAGTTTCTTATATAATGATTTTATCTTTTTGTGTTCAAGTTTTTTTTTATTTGGTGCAGTATAGTGAAAGTTTCATTCATCAGTTTCCAATTAAGGGTTATTAGTTATTTTGAGTTGAAGTATTTGTTGTTGCGAGCTTGAATGAAGTGTTCGATGAATCTTATGTAGTTTGGGTATTTTTCTAGATTGATTTCAAGTAAATTATGTTGTTTGAAACTTTCAACTTAAGGAAGCATGTACTTAATGTCTATGGTTTTTTGCACGATTGTTGGATGACCTTGTGTTTAACACACATGTGAGGATTGTGGAAGTGTGTTGGGATATATTTGGGTACTAATTAAGTAATTATGTAGGTCACCTTTTGTTTCTATCTACCACGGGAATGTTTAGGTGCTGACCTATTTTGAATTTGAATGTATAACAGCTAGTGGTCAACATGGGAGAGTTTTTGAGGTAAGGCTTGATATAAGTATGTATGGTGTTGATGCAAGAGAAGTGTGGAAAGATTAAGAAGAAAGATAGTTTCCATATTGTTGCAAGTGATGTGTGTGTGGTGCTAATTTGAGCAAAGCAGTGCAAATTTCATGTTAGGGTTCTTGAAGATAGTGAGCTAAAGGAATTCAAAATATTTCATGTGAGACCATGAAAGTGTGCAAGAAATTGTGGTCGACTCCTTGTTGCATTAAGAAGTGTTTTCTCTATGTAACATTCTTCTATCTATAGACATGTAAAAATTAACTAATATTTATCACATATCCTAAATGACATTTTCTCATCATCGAAATTATTATCACTTAATATCACTGCATTTCAAATCAATTACATCGATAACCCTAATTTCGTCTATTAATTGAATAATATTGCATTATTTAATTAATTCACTTTTTCACCATTTTTGATGAATTAAATAAATTTCATTTATTTAATAAAGTCTTGAAAACCCTAATTTATGCTATTAATTGAATAGTATTACGTTATTTAATTAATTTACCTTTTTATCAACTTTGGACTAATTAAATAAATTTCATCTATTTAATAAAGTCCTAATCTAAATTAAATTATTCAAAACATCATCAAAAATCAAATAAAAGAAATACAACTTTTTTTGTAAAAGTCAAACATGACTTGCACCTTCAACTCAAAATTTAAATTAATTAGATCAATTAATTAATTATCCTCATCCACTTTTATAATTAAACAAATTATGATCCTCCAATTGCTTGATTTGATTGGCTGATTGATCCATCTATTCTTCAATTCCATATATTGTTCAATCTATTTCCTCAATCCCATTAAACGCTCAAAATGATTTCTTTAAACACATTGATTATGTAATCAATTTGCACTAATTATTCCTATCTATTTCCTCTCAATGATCTAGAACTGTTGATTGAGATATTCTACTATGTGATTGCAAGTGTTCATTTTGAAACAAAAATTCTATTTAACAATTATCTTCTTCCTCAAAAATGATCAGAGAATCAACATCATTTGAACAATGAAGTAATGCAAAAAACACAATCAACCTTTTGAAGCTTTACGCATATCTTTGATTAAGGACATTACATGTTCTTGAAGATTTCACTCGGCACAATGGAGGCTTCACATTGATATGAACAAACCAACATCTTTGCGAACACACTTCAACACGGGATTGTAACACTGCTTTGGTGAATTCATTTTTGCTTTTCTCTTTTGATTTCATTTCTTGAATTCATTTCTTCATAGATTCATTTAGTGAGTAATGGGCATGAAGTATCTTTTTCTTTGATTAGATTAGTTTTTAACTCATTCAATTTGATTATATAACATCACCTAATTTCCACCTTACACAATTTGGCATGCTAGGTGGGACTGTGGTCCTTAGCACTAACCATTTTATGAGCAAATTTTGAATTTGTAGGTTTCGAAAACACACTGGAAAAATTTTCACACGCAGGCTATAGGAAATTTTCACGGTCAATTTCACATTGTTTCTACACTTGACTTTTTTTGTTGCTTTTTATTTTTGGGACACTTTTGCTAAAATGAAAGGGGTACACTTGAGTTTTTCAACCACTTCTACATAAAACAGAAGCCACTTTTGAGTTTTTATCTGCACTTGCTTTCTAATAGGGTCACTTCTACTAATTTTTTTTGCTTTTTCTCTATCAAACTTTTATCTAAAATTTGCAAATCATGTTTTCAATTTCTAACACTAATGGTCATTTGGTTTGGTTGTTTGGTGGGTGCTAATGTTGTTTATGCATGAGTTTTAGATTTATGACGTGTTTATCCAAGAACAATTAACATGTTTATTGCAAAGAAGGAAAATTTTCGAAGCTTTTAATTTTTCAAAGCTTTCATAGTTAGAAACTTCAATTTGGTGCTATAAAAAGAACCCCACAAATCCAAATGCTTTCAATTGGTGTTCTAAAATTGACTTTTCAAAGCTTTGTAACTTAGTCAAATTTCAATTGGTGCTCTAAAACAAACTTTTAAAAGCTTTCTAGCTTAGGAAAATTTCAATTGGTGCTCTAAAAGAAACTTTTCAAAACTTTGTAGCTTAGCAAAATTTCATTTTGGTACTCTAAAAAAGAACTTTTCAAAGCTTTCTAGCTTAGAAAATGCTCTCAATTGGTGCTTAAAAAGAACCTCACAAATCCACATGCTTTCATTTTAGTGCTCTAAAAAATATTTCTTAAAGCTTTCTAGATTGGAACAAACAATTCCTTTTGGTGCTCTAAAAAATGTTTTATTTTGACCAAACGCTTTCCATATGTTGATGAAACAATCAGTTTACTTTTGTTGAACAATTAAGATAAGGCTTTAGAACACTTCAATTGTTGCTTTAAAATGAACAAATATATTTTGGTTGTAAATTATGATACTTCTTGAAGTCTTAAATGATTTGAAATTGGTGCACATAGAAAGAACAAATTGATATCTTGTAAATAATTTTATTTTTCATTTTTCATTTTTATTTTATTTTCTTTATTTTCATTTTTTGAACTTAAAAAGAACATTGCAATGAAGTGTATATTGTGTATTTCATGTTTGGAAAAATAGGTGTCTATCCTCTCCCCTCACACCTTTCAGTGATCTTGGGTGATGAAAAACATCTTGAGTTTCTCACATTTGTTTACATTTCAAAGCATACCTTTAGAGGGCCTACCTCCTTACTTGTGTGAGGGAACGACCCAAGCAGTAATTTTTCTTTGTCCCGCTATATAAATAATTATGCATGTTAAAAAATTCATCAACCACCTAGTGTAGATGTTCTATACTAATGAAAGTATCCCCTAGTATCCATGAGATACATAAAACCCCCTTTTATTAAGGTTTGGGAGACCTCTTAATTGAGTGAATCACTATATGTATAAACACCAGTAAAAAAACCCAAAACATGAATAAGAACCAATGTTTTAGAAGCCACCCATTTTTAGCCAAAAAAATTATTTGAAGTGGTGCATTGAAACTTTGATTCTGAGAAGTTAATTACCAAGTCTAACTTATGGTTGAGCATAAAACACTCTCCATTCATTGCATGTAAAATTATCCCTTTGGGGAATGAGGTAAGCCCACCTAAAAGGAAGTGTTTATCCCTAGGGTCTAAATTGTCTTCATGAAATTTCTAAATCTTTCGATTAATTTAAAACATCAAGTTCATTGTGCTTTAATTAAAATAAACACATCAAAACAAGCATTTAACATGGTTCTCAAACTTCAAACCCTTTTAATTTAGTACAAATCCTTTAAAAAGAGCCCTATATTTTCACTCGTAAAGGATATCTTAAAACAATATCTTTGAAGGTTTCTAGATATTTAGGCTCACATTTCAAGTCACATTAAGGAGAAAGTTAACATTGGAAACTATGACTTTGGCATTTCAACTTCTACAAACATTGAGCTTTTGTGGAAATAAACATGCTTAAAGATGTAGACATTTTTAGGGTCAAATAAGTTTTGATTGTTGTGTTGCATGATATCACTTGCCAAAATTTCAAATTAGATCAAGCAAACTCATCCAAAACTAAAAAGCTTATCCAAAATGTTGCTAATACAAAAACTAGAAAACAAAACTTAAAAGAAGTCACTTCTACTTCTATTTTTGTTGCACTTGACCAAAAACTAGTCATACTTGACAAAAATTGGCATTTTTTCCCTCTATCTTATGACATTTGTTGATAAAAACTTATTGCTTTTGAGAAAATTGAACACGCTTGATATAAAATTGTTGCAATTTATCCTAGTTTTTCCGCAATTAACAAATTTTATTGGATGAAATCACCCAAGAACTGGCCACTTTTTCCTAAGAAGTTTGCATTTACCTCTACAAACAATTAGATAGAAAATTTGATAACAGAAGTCGCTCTTGAAAAAATTTACCACATTTTCTTTTCTGATTTAGCCACACTTGACCATAATATGGTTGTAGTGGACTTTTTGAGCCACTTTTGCTTCAAACCTACCACTTTTGCTTTATTTTCTAGTGAAAATTATATAACCAATCCAAAATTGGTTACAAATCCTTTTCAGAAATGAAACAACTAGACTCCCAAAATGTGTCATAATTTACATCAGTCCATCATTCAACACCTCATCCTAATTTTATAATTCAAATTTAAAACAAAAAACTTGGATCATTCCTTCACTCAAACATCTAAGATATCAACATTTTCTTGAACCTCAAGGCTAGTTCAAGTAAATTTTCTACAACATATCCTCTAGAAAAATAAGTGAATTATCATTCCAAGTCTTTCAAACATTTTGAGTTCCAAGAATAGTGTCATCCCAAAACATCGCTCAAACCTTAAGGTCTTGAGAATCATAAAAAACCATATCAAAACACTTTTGTCATTCACCTTATGACCATTTGGTATCCAATTGCTCCAATTCAATAACTAAACCTTACAACACCTATCATACAACCAAACTTCACACAAATTGAGGGTGAACAAATATATATTATCAAGAGTTTCAGGAGCTTCATATTAGAGACAAAGGAAACACAAACCCAGTGGAGAAAAACATCAAATATCCTAGACAAACAACAGTGAAAATTCAATCTTTCAGTTAGAAGGAATGTATTACCACCTCCCACATGGAAATAGAAGACTTGGCTCCCAAAAACACTTGTAAAACAAAAAATCCAAAAAACAAACACAATTTCATTTCCTTAAAACAAAAAAAACCAAAAACAAAGCCTTCTATTTTTCCATAGTTAGAAGTCACCAAATTTTCACAAAATCCTAGTGCTTTTTTATGACAATTATGAGATCACAACATAGAAAAAACATGAATGCCAATAAAAGTAATGCTAGAATAGCCCCAACAAACACCAAAAGAAACGTAAGTGACCCATGGGGATATAGACCAAGTGACCTTGTAACTCCTCCAAAGGAACCCACTTTCAAGGCAAAAATACACCAAACACTTAGTGAGGAGGAGATAATCCATGGACACCAAGATGTGATGGATAGATCAAACCAAAATCCCAAGAACATGTTCATAGAATAACTAGATATTGAGGAAGAAATGGATGAGAAAGAATTCTTTCAACACTCCAAAAGTCCCAGGATACTTAAACTGATGGACAAACTCCTAGGAAAGGATCCAAATACTTCATCAAATTAACACAAAGTGGTGCTAAGCTTCCTATATACTTTAATGTCGAAGGTCCTAAGGATCCTAATCTCATTCCCTTAGGGGATAAATAATTTTTTCAAAAGATACCCAAACTAGTGGAAATTTCAAACATGCCACCAATATTCTCACAAGGCAATGATCAATCGAAAGATAATGATTTGTTTAAGAAACTTTCCAAAATCTAACAAGTGGTCATGGCCCAAAAATATCAGGGTATGTGCAAGATCATCATGGAAAAAACAGGCCCTTAAGTGGCAAAAAATTCAAAAAATTCAGAGTTAGGCAACTTGACGTAAAAATTTGAATAAGTTATCTATATTATTTTAAAAATATGTAAGAATAGAATCTATAGAAAATTGAATGAAGTTTCTAAACTACTAGGTTTTTTTAAAGAAATCTATTTGGTGAAAATTTGAAATTTCAATGAGTACTTAAATTTTGGGAAAAAAAAGTAGGTGTCCTAACCACCCTAACCACAATAAAATGATAATATTTTTTATAAGATTTTAGATATAAATAGGGGACTCATGTCTCGATGTGATGCATATTTTTTGTAATCTTTCCAAGTAAATAATTAATTATGAATTTTTATTACAAATTTTTAAAATATAAAACTTGTGATGTCCTACCTTAACTTGGTCAAAAATTCATGAAATTCATTTTTCCTTTTTAATCCTATAGTATGTGAATCATATAATGTGACACATCTTTTAGATTCAAAAATGATAATCGTTCAAAGCTATAGATGTTTTTCAATCAGCCTATCAATCAGGACTTTAGTCATACTTCAAATATAAAATGAATAATAATTATTTATTAAATTCAAAGTAAAGCATAATTTATATTGGTGGAAAGCTGAGAATCTCCTTTAAAAACCCTTTTCTTTTCATCAATTTTGGGTAAAAAAAAGTCATCAACCACATACCCTACACATACCCATCATATCGCCACTTTTTGGCCCATCATGATCCTGCACATACCCATCAAGGATGTCCATCTTAATACATGGCATAAGGTAACAACCAACCAATAGGACAATACATGCCCCAAAACACTTCACATATTAAACCTTCCCAAAATGTACAAAATCAACAAGGGTGATTTCCACAACAATACCAACAACAAGGTGGGTCACATGGTCCCTTTCCAAATCAAAATCTGCAACAAGGTGGGTCACATGGTCACCTTCCAAATCAAAATACACAACAAGGTGGGTCACATGATACCCTTCCAAATCAAAATCTACAACAAGGTGGGTCACATAGTCCCTTTCCAAATCAGTACCAACAACAAGATGGATCACATAATCCCCTTCCAAATCAAAATCCACAACAAAGGTGGGCCACATGGTCCCCTTCCAAATCAGTACCATCAACAAGGTGTACCACCAACATATTATCTAGGTAACCTTCAAAATAGTTCATCCCAACAAAAAGGTATGCCATGTGGTACCCTTCACAATTCATCCCATCAACAAGGTATCTCGCCAATGCACCAACTAGGTAATCTTCAGTACAATTTTTCCCATCAACAAGGTATCTTTCCAATGCACCAACAAGGTAACCTTCATTACAGTTTGTCCCAACAACAGGGTGCACTGCCAATGTACTATCAAGGTACCCCTCCTAAACAATAATAAAAAGGACCTAACCATCCTTGCAATCAACAAGTAGCTAACCCTCCTTATTTCCAACAAGGAGCTAACCCTCCTTACATCCAACAATGAGATAACCCTCCTTATGTTCAACAAGGAGCTAATCCTCCTTATGTTCAACAAGGAGTTAAGCCTCCTTGCATTCAATAAGGACCTACCCTCCCTTCACACAACAAGGACTTAACTCTCCTTTCAAACAAGAATGATTTAACCTTCCTTCCACCCAACATGGTTACCAAGGTCACGTACCTCAACAATACCCAACCTATGACCAAAACATGGTAGGACAACAAGGTTACTATACATGGGATCTACAAACAAGTGTACCAAAAATAGAGGTCGACATGCAACTACAAGAAATGAATCAGAGAATATTAGACATGCAGATAAGAAAAACAAAGAAGACTTATATCCTTCAAGATATATGTCCATTTCCTTTTGATCATTCCATTACTATGATCCCATTTCCAAAAAAATTTGAAATACCAAAGTTTTAAAATTACAAAGGAAAAAGAGATATAATAGAACACACACAAAATTTCTCAGTATCATGCATGGAAATGCAAAAACAAAATTCCAACCTAATGAGGCTCTTTCCACATGGTCTTATTGGTCACACTATGGAATAGTTCTCCCATCTACCACTAGTAATTAAATTTTTTGATGAACTAACTAGAAATTTTATAAACCAATTCCAATTCAATATAGAACAAGATGTCACCATCATTAACCTCCACAAGATTAAAAAAATTCAAGGAGAATCATTTACCTCCTACCTACAAAGATGGAGACATAAAGCTAATAGGTGTAAGTGGCCTATTCCTGAAAAAGAACTAGTAGATGTATTTGTTTCTAATGTCCAAGCAGAGATCAATTATCAACTCACTATGTTGTGTACCATGAGCTTTGAAGAAACCGTTGAGAAAGGACTAAACATAGAAAGGTCTCTCATAGCAAGAGGAGTGATTAAGCTAAACAACCCAAGGGATAATTTTTCTAATTTGAATGAGAAACCTAAGATTTGGTCCAAGAAAAAAAAATGTTACAAATGATGGAGTAGTTGATGCTAGAGTAGTATGGAACGTACAAAATCCCAATGTACCTCAAGTTGTACAAATGAGCTATGCTCCCATAATCCATAAAAAAATAAACTTAGCTATCCCAAAAACAATCAAGTGCTCAACCAATATAAAAAATGAAGGATGGAAACAAAGGAAATATGATCAACTAAGGAATTTCATGGAATTAGGAGAACCCCTTGAGACAATCATGTGCAAACTAGTGTACAACAAAACTTTATCAAGGTCAATGATCACCCAAACTATGAGAATCCAAGCTTTGAAACACCATGGCACCATGAGAAGGACTTATGCGAGTTCCATAAATCAGAGGAAATATAAAAAATAATTGCATGAGACTCAAGCACATAATATAGGACTTGATCGACAAGGGAGAAGTTGATATCGAACATCATCCTGGAAACAAAGACTTCCAAATCTACACCAACCCAATTTTGAACCATGCTAAGAAGAATGATAAAGGGAAAGACCAAGATTATCATAGTGCTAACTACAACTATGGTGACACCATCCTAGGTACCCTCTCCCAAGAAAATGACATGAGATTCAATGTGTTAACAATAGAAGGTAGGGACCCTGAATGTAACATAAGTACCCATCAAGGGAAAGTCAAAATACAAAGATCCCCACCTAAACCCACATCTAATTCATCAAATGACTGTAGTACTATGGAACTGTCGAAGAAGACTCCCACTTTGATCTCCATCCTAGAGTTGTTGAAATTGTCACCTGCACATAGGGAAATACTAGAGAAAGCATTGGAAGCATTAGTCCCTAACAACCTCGATTCTAATCAGTTTCAAGCCATGGTTGGAAAGATCATGGCCAATCGTCATTTAGCATTTTCCAAGAAAGACCTTCCACAAAAGTCATTCCATAACCAAGCCCTCTATATAGAGGTTGGTTTCCACAAACACATGGTCAAAAGGGCATTCATAGATAATGGTGTAGGTCTAAACATTTGTACCTTAAAATTTGTTAAACAGTTGGGGTATTCTGAAAATGTAAAAAACAAGGGAAAAAGAATTACTATAAGGGCCTATGAAAACCTCGAAAGGAATTCAGAAGGAACCATTAGGCTTCCAGTATAGATAGGACCAACAACCACAAAAACAACATGTGAGGTACTTGAACTTGAGCTACCATATAACCTTCTTCTAGGACGCCCTAGGATTCATGCTTTACAAGCAGTTCCTTCAACATTTCACTAGTGGCTAAATTTTCCTCACAAAGGAAAGGAGGTTACATTATATGCTAATTTTGAACCCTTCCATTATTGTATAAAATTGGAGGAGAAGTATAAAGAAGTCCAACATATACCTAGAAATGTCATATCATTTCATTCATTCTCATATATTGGCCCATCCACACTACCATCAACCTCAATTAAACCAACATCAAGTGAGCAAACAAAAATTGAAACCAAGGTTCAAAATAGCCACCCCAGTAATAGACAAAGGAGAGTGGGTCAACTACAACATCTCCACCATCAACTTGGGCACTGATTCCAGAGAGCAAAAAATTGATAAAGTGCAAGGATCAGTGGCCACAATAGTGGAGAAGATGAATAAGGATCAATCCTCTAAGGAGAAACTGAAGGCACAGGTGCTGGACCTCAACACATATATTCAACAATGGGCATCTCTAGAGGAAGAAGCTCCAACCACATCCTCTACACCCCTACTCCTATCTCAAGAAGAACTCTCCAAGGTGGAGAAGATGAAGAATTAGACTAAGTCTACTACGGATTGGATCTAAAGAGTGATCTATAATGGTTATATGGGCATAGGCCATGCTATCTAAATAGCTAATAAATTTTGGGATGTGCAGAAGTTGGAAGGCATAGAGAAATTTTTTCACTGATCCACCTATCTATATAGGATTACCTATCCTAAGCCCAAGGCCATCCTCAAGATGCTCGAAAAGACATAGGAGAAAGAGCTAGCCCTTGTGAAGGATGACCACTAGCTGGTGGAAACATGGAAGATGGGCCTAGATCATAAGAGAGGCTTCCTAGAAAGAGTATTGCATGAATTCAAGCTTGACCTCGAATGGGTCAAAGAGCATAGGACGGACCCCGAGGAGTACCTAAAGCTATTGAAAAATTATGACATTCATGTTATAGAACTAGACCTAGAGAAGATCATGCCATACTTCCACAAGAAGATGGAATAAGGGATAATAGATTCACTAATGCTAGACTTCATAGATTTTGCTGCTAAAGCCTTCATCTAGTCAAAACAAGTGATCAAGGCCACACCCAAATGCACAAAGAATTGGGAGCTGATCACTAGCAGGTCTAAGAACATGACCTTTCAAGTACTTTAATTTGACATCATGGAGTGGAATAAGCTTCAAGTGTTGATTGGAAAATTCATGGAATACGCCACTCTTCAAAAGAACTAGGGAAATCCAATAATAGATGATGAGTTCCTGATAGTATAAGCTAAGACAAGAAGGCAGCCACTAAAAGACAAAACTACTATAGTGTTAAGACACTACAGGACGAAATAAAAGTAAAAATTGTATTTTATATTAGTAAATTTTGGGGGTAGGTGAAACCCTAATGTAAAGTGAATCTTGGCCACAAAATGAGAGTAAATCCTATCCATTCATTTCACTTTTGGAAAACTATAAATAAGGGGTCTCCTCTCATTTTCAAGGAGAGAGTTGAGTTTTTGTAAAGACATGCTACAATTTTTTTAATAGAATTTCATTGCCTTTGGTGGATTCTTGTGTTTCTCTCATGTTGCATGATTCATCTCATATTTGATAGATTTAGATAGTTTTAACTTGTTGTTCTAACTATTTCCAATTATTTTTAGTAGCTTAGTTGATGTTGTCCATTGATTTTGAAGATTGAAGAATGCTATTGTGTTTATGCTTTCCATATTCATGCTTTTTACTAGTTATTGATGATAAATAGTAATCTAGAGCTAGTCTAAACACTCATTCATTGTTGCACTTAAAATTCATCTTTTACTCATGCTTTCTAGTGAATCAATAGTTGAAAATTTGCAGTCCTTAGAAGATAGCACTAGTTTAATGAGACTGTATGTTATTTGGTTAAGTGGAACTTGGTTATAAGAAGGTTGGCTACTATAGCACCCTCCATTATCACTGTTCATCAATAGTTGCAGCTCTAGTAACTCTTATCTCCCTTTTCCCTTTTCACCTTTCTTTGAAATATAAGTTTAGGAAAAGTTTCAACATCATTGTAAAGCCAAATATGATGTCGTGTGTGGAGTTTTAAATTGTTGTTTTGAACTTGCAACAATTACACATCACTCTTAGAATCTTAGAAACTCCATTTGAAGGTGCAATCTCCTTCCAACCTAACAATTGTCCATGCCCCCTGTGATTACCAAAAAATAACATCAACCCACTAATTTTTTTTTGCAAGTCATGACCTAACACTCAAGAGACCTTGGGATAATTTTCTGCAACTTGTTTGTAGGAAGTTGTATTTCAAGAGAGGTGCACTTATGTGCTGCTTGTGTTGAGAAGTGCAAAAACACCCATCAACAGAAACTAAAACTTAATTTGTAGTATACCTAAGAATTTTTATAAATTTTGAATGTGTCTTTCATTACATTTATAGTGTCTAAATAACAAAAGGTTTTCATTACAACCATACTATCTATGTATAATTGGAGGTTAGAAAACAATGGGAGTTATATAACTTGCAACCCAAAAATTATTGTGAAACCCTCTGCATGTAACAACCCAATTAGTTTGTCACCCCTTAGCTCAATTTTTTTTTTTTTGTGTATCCTACACCCACAAATCCTCCCTGTGCTCTACACCCTTTAGCTTTGAACATGTAGAATGAAATAACAGACAACCCAAATTTTTTATACAACTTGCAATTTTTTTTTGCATTTACTTTTCAGTCATATGTAGAAATTCAATCACAATTTTACTCTAAGTAATAGTTTTATAAATTTCAAATGAAGGCGCCTTACATTACATTTCGGCTATCTAAATAATAAGAGGTATTAATTATATCCATAATGTTTTGTAAAGTTTTAGGTTAAATTTTCACTAGTTTTATGTATTTCCCTTCTGCAATTCCCCCCTACTCTCCACCACCTAGCTTTGAATGTAAAGAATGGAATAACTCAAAACCCACTTTGTTTTCCAACTTGCAACTATTTTGAGCATTTTTTTCATAATCAAATGAAGAAATTGAATACCATTTTTACTCCACTAACAATTGTTCTAAAATTTCAAGGTACCTTACATTATTTTAACCTAATTCTTTTGGGAGGGAGAAATAAGTACTAGATCAATAGAAACTTTGCATAACCCTCAAACATACAAAACCTTTTCCATTTTGTGTAGTTGTATGTCAACAATCCACATTTTCTCATAATGTAAGGGCACATCACTCAATTTTTGAACATGAACCCTCATAAGATATTTTCAAGTCTTGAGTAGGTAGCAAATACTAGAATGTATGAAATGAAAAAGGAAATAGCTTTAAAATTACTTGAAAAGAAGTAGAACAAAGTGAAAGAGATATATATTGTATTAACTAAAGATATTCTTCATACTCTTGAGAAATTGAGGAAGGAGCATGTGTAGTATGTGCAATGGGAAAATCACAATACAAAATTGGAGGCAATAGGTACTAGAATTCGTAGAGTGAAAAATGAAAATTCTCTAAAAAAAATTGAAAAGAAGCATATTGATGTAGGAGCATCCCTAGTTGTAAAGAAATCTTGTATCAACCAAAAATACTTCTTTTCTTACATTACACTTAGTAGCAATTTCAGTAGATTCATTCTAGATTATTTGTGTTGTCTTCTGAAAGTTTTCACTCTCAGAATTTCTCTATATTCCACACCAAGTAGTCAGGGCTGACTTGGTTCAAGTTCCTTAGTATGTACCTATCCATAGATTCACAAGTTAATTCATATCCTTGAGGCCGAAATTCATTTTCAGCATTCATCAAGTTCTTAACCCTTAAGGATGATCCTAATCTATTTTGGATCTAGAGGAGCATATTTATAAGAATTTTGATAATTTGTAGATCATTAGTTAGTAGTTCATCATAATTAGTTTCAGTACATTTTCACATAAACCCTTCGAGGGCATGTAAGAAGGCATATTGGCCAAAAATATTTTGTAAGCCTCTAAGGTAAGGCCTATGAGTTCAGGTACTCAATTGAGTGGCCAATTTGCATGTAAGCATTCAATGATAATAAAGATTACTAATTTGGCATTAATTTTGTATTTTTTATATTGTGTTGACTTATTGTTGCATGGTCCAAAATGTTCCTTCTAGAACCCTCCTACCCTGACTACACCAAGTAGTATCAGAGTGATTTTTGAATCCTAAAGACATTCCTATTGGTAAATAAACTGCTAACTTGAGGTAGACTATAGTTATTTACAATCGATCACTTATTTTGAAGTATTTGAAACCCTTGTAGCTAGATCACCAAGCTGAGGTAGTTGTACAATTTTGAGGGGAGATATGCTGCCAAGGAGAATACTTTCCATGGAAAATGTCATTGGAAGAATGGATAAAATGTTAGAAATGATGCATGAGATGTGAGTTAGGCTAGATGTTGTTGAAGAAGATTGAAGGCAAGACCTAAACCGTAGGTAGAATGATGAAAGTGATGATGAAGTAGATCATGCAAATCCAATTGCAAAAGGCCTAGGTGAAGAAGAATAATTATATCAAGACAAAATGTTGAAGGTAATCTCAGAGATTGGGAAAACAACTAGATTCAAAATTCAAAATTACATGAGAAATTTGAATAAAAAAGAATTGATCAATTTCATCAATGAAATGGAGGAATATTTTGAATATGAAGAAACTAAAGATCTGGAAAGAGTTAGGTTTGTAAAACTAAATTTGAAGGGTCACACTACATTATGATGGAAATAAGTCCAATTGGATAGGAATAGAAGAGGTAAGGAAATGATCATTGAATAGGATTGAATGGTTTCCAAACTAAAGAATCAACTCATACCATTCGAATATGAATTGGAATTGCTAAAAATATTGAAAAATATGAGACAAAGGGAATTGATGCTGAAGGAATACATTGAAGAATTCTACAAGATAATAATAAGGACTAGTCATAGTGAAGCAAGCAAGGATTAGTTTGCAAGGTATATCAGTGGACTAAGAAAGAGCATTCAGGAAAAATTAAGCCTAGTAAAAATATCATCAGTTGAAGAAGCATACCAAATGGCATTAAAGGTGGAAGGAAAGTTGACCAAGAAATTTGAGTAGTGAAGAAGTGCGAAAGGAATATTCTTGAAGAATGGAGCCCAACTCAGAGAAAGAAGAACTTATGTAGAGAAGAATAAGATTCAAGACCCTACTAGGGTGAAGAAAGGAGACTAAACTACACCAAACAAGTAGATAAGATCAAACTTTCTACCCCAATAACAAAGGACGTTTTGAGAGAAGACCATTCAAAGGAACCTATTTCAAGACTGGAGGTAAAGGACATAGAGCATTTGAGTGTCAAAAAGGAAGTATTGGAAAGAAGCCTGAGCATACCAAAAGGACATCATATGTAGAGGAAGAAAAAATTAGATCCCCTAATTTGAGTGGAAAACCTAAGAAGAGTGAATCATTGATAATGAGAAGAGCTTTGATGCATGAAGAAGAAACTAAAGAACCACTATAGAGGAAAATCATATTCAGAACCAAATGTAAGTTTGGAGGAAAGGTATGTAAATTTATCATTGATAGTGGTAGTATTGATAATATAGTTTCAGAGGATATGGTAACAAAGATGAATTTGAAGAGGTTGAAACATCCAAACCCTTATAGAATATCATGGATTCAAAATGAACATAAGGTACTGGTAAATGAACAATGTTTGGTGAAATTTCATATTGGGTCATATAAGGATGAAGTTTTGTGTGATATTATGCCCATGGATACGTGTCATTTATTATTAGGGAGACCATGATAGTATGATAAGAAAGCTATTTTGGCAACAAAAGGGTAGACAACTAAGAGGGGGGGTGAATCAATTGTCCCAAAAATTTAAAACTTATTAACTTTATCAAGATTATTCTCAGATTTGATTATTAACCATGAAAGCATAAATAATCAATACATCAAAAACACATAGAACACCAATATTTTTTATGTGGAAACTCTGTTAGGGGAAAAACCATGGTGGAGGTCAGACCACAAGATTATACCCCATTAAAATTATAAAGAAATATGAATGGGGAATGCACATGCATTCAAGCACACTTCCTAGAGCTCACTGCTCAATTACAACAAGGCTTACTTCCTGAAGGAAGACACACTATCTTATAGAAATATTTAGATTACATCTATAGGGATTCAAACTGATAAAATAGCATCTTCTAATGTTTGATCATAGTTCTGGTTAAGCACGTGAACACTTCTTCACTTTTCTTCACTCTTCTTCACTCTTCTTCACACTCTACTCTACCTTTGAATGATTTAGAGAATTATTCACACACACACACACACACATTCAACATACTTCAAATGAAATAAACAGTCACTTATTTATATCCGCAGCAAGAAATTAAATTGCTACATGTTGGCTTTAATGAAAATAATAAAATGATAACAAATTATGCCCAAAATAGTAGCAATTATTAATGTGAATCAACCAAGGTTAGCCACAACTTAGTGAAGACCCAAAATAACATCTTTAAACATGAGCCACCTTCAAAAATTAATCCTCAAAGATCCACAACATGCTACAAACACCTTGTTGGCTAAGAATATGAAAAACATGAATACACAAGAGAAAATCTTGGATCAGGAGTGCAAAGATCAATGCAGATGTCCAACATAGATAGAGAACACTCTAGAAACATCCAAAAACATCATGAATCACTAGAGAAACATCTACAACAACTTAACTGACTGAAATTGTATCATATTCATTCAGGAACACAAACTAAAGTAACATAAAGACTATCAGAATACAAATCTTCATAACTTGATCAAATCTTCACGTGGATCTTTGAAACTCAATGTGGATAAACTAGATATACTTGAAAAGAAACCCTTTAGTCCACAACCTCTTATCATCAGCGTACTGAGCTCATTGACAAACTAAAATTCACTTCACCACTGACAATGTGCAACTCTTTTCATTACAATTTTCTCAATATCCTTGACATATACAACTTCTAATGCATTAATGCTAATAGTGTTGACATCAATGACAACCACATATTAGTAACACAACCACAAAATTCAACAATCTCCCCCTTTAGCATTGATTTCAACACATGATGTGAAAAAGACCATCAAATCAACTATCTATAGCACTTACTCCCCCTTAGGTTTTGGCTCTTTTCTCCTCAATTCTTCCACATGAATTTTCTCCTCACAAGGTTCTTCTCCCAAAAAGTTTTTCACATTGCTCTTCTCCCCCTTTGACATCAATGACAAAGATCTCTAAGCTCTGAACCACATATCTAAACATTTGAATCATCTAACTACTTCCCCTGAGTAGTAGCCAACACAACATCAATTTGGATCAAGATATGACCATGAAAATCATGGACTAACATAATGGAATGCATCTTAGTTCTAATTAGGAGGGGTAATCACCCCTAACTTCCCTCTAAGATACTTAAAAGTATCCTTAGGCAATGAATTTGTAAAGATATTTGCAATCTACTCCTTAGTAGGCACATACTCTAGTCTAACTTCCTTTTCACTCACCTTCTCTCTGAAGAAGTGAAACTTGATAGATATATGCTTGGTCTTTGAATGCAGCATGAGATTCTTAGAAATTTTAATAGCACTTGAATTATCATAGAATATAGCTATAGGCTTATCATACACAACTCTAATATCCTTCAACATATGCTTCATCCACAATACTTGAGTACAATTATGAGCAGCAACAATGTATTCAACCTTTGTTGTAGATAAAGAAATGACATTCTGCTTTATACTTAACCATGAGCTCAACTTCTTTCCCAAGAAAAATGAGCCACCACTAGTATTTTTTCTGTCATTCACATCACCAGCCCAATCAGCATCAATAAAGGCACTCAAAGTAAGATCATCATCTTTAGGATACCATAGGACAAAATCAACTATTCCCTTTAAGTATCTAAAAATTCTCTTCACAACAATCACATGAGATTCTTTAGGATCAGCTTGAAATATTACAACAATACATACAACATTCATGATATCAGACCTAATTTGAGTTAAATACAATAATCCACCAATCATTGATCTATATCTAGTATGATTTTCCTTTGTAGAATCATCATTTGTGTTCAACTTACATCTAGTCACTATGGGTGTACCAACTGGCTTTGAATCTTCCGTACTGAATTTCTTCAACAATTTTTCACATACTTGGAATGAGATATAAAGATCCATTTGTCTAATTGAGTAATTTGCAATCCCAAAAAGAATTTCATCTCTCCAATCATTGAAATCTCAAACTCACTCTACATCTCATTAGAAAAATTCATGTACAAACTATCATCTCCCCAAAAAATGATATCATCAACAAAAACTTCCACAATAAAATCTTTATTGTTATTCTTGAAATAAAAATTAATATTAGCAATACCTTTGTTAAATCCAAGTTTTAGCAAATACTTATCCAATTTGGCATACCAAACTCTAGGGGCTTGCTTAATTCCATACAGTGCTTTCTTCAATTGATAAACCCTATCTCCCTAATTAGTCAACTAAAATCCATCTAGTTTCTCAACATACACCTCTTCTTCCAACTTTCCATTTAGAAATGTTGACTTGATATCCATTTGATAAACCTTGTAGTCTTTGTAAGCAACATAAGCAAGAAACAATCTCACAGCTTCAATTCTAGCAACAGGAGAAAAGGTCTCTTCAAAATCAATTCTATCCATCTATGAATATCCCTTATACACCAATCTTGATTTGTTTCTAACGACTTCACCTTGCTCATTCAGTTTGTTTCTAAAGACCCATTTAGTTCCAATGATATTTTTATCCTTAGGTCTAGGAACAAGAATCCATGTATCATTATTCTCAATTTGTTGTAGCTCTTCTTTCATTGCTTCAACCCAATATTCATCTTTACATGATTCATTCACATTAGTAGGCTTAGTCTTTGAAATCAAACAATATTCTTCTATAATATTTCTCCTAGTCTGGACACCTTTATTCTTATCACCAATAATCTGATATTCTAAATGATTTAATCTTACATACCTTGGAGTCTTAGGATGTTCTTGAATTTTAGGCTCTTTTGATCTCTCTTCTACTCTTTCACTATTTTCTCCTTCCTCTTGATCTTCTTCATTCACCTAAATGATTTGAACTTGATTTGAAGTCTAGACTTGCTTTCCTTTGTTTGTACTATCATTCTAATCATTAGAGTCATATCCATAGGTTCTAGATGGTTTAGCTATGTCTTCATCAACCTTGACATTTGCACTTTCAATCATTTTCTTCAATATCTTATTGTAGCACCAGTAGGCCTTGCTTTTAGTAGAGTAACCCAAAAAAATTCCATCATCACTTCTAGTATCAAACTTTCCTAAATCTTCATCTCTTATAATATAACATTTACTCTCAAAGATTTTTAAATATTTAACAATAGGCTTATGACCAGTCCATAGCTCATAAGGGGTCTTACTAGTATCACCTTTGACTTGTACCTAGTTGAGGATGTAAACAACAATACTCACAAATTCTCTCCAATAGATATGAGGAACATTTCCTTCCAACATCATAGTTCTAGAGGCATATTGAACTGTCATGTTTTTCCTTTCCACAACTCCATTTTGCTGAGGGGTCCACGGGGTAGATAATTTTCTCTTTATTCCATGCACTTCGCAAAAAGAATTAAACTCACTGGAAGTGAATTCACCACCTCTATCTGATCTCATACATTTAATCTTCAGATTAGTCTCTATCTCAACCATAGCCTTAAATATCTTGAACATTTCCAGAGCTTCAAATTTCTCCCTTAAGAAAGTATCCCACATCATTCTTGAATAATCATCAATAACCAACATGAAATTCCTGTAACCTTGTAAACTTCTAACTCTATAAGGACCACACAAATTAGTATGCACAAGCTCCAACAATTCATTTGAACTATGTTATTTGCTTCGAAATGAAATTATAATTTGTTTCCCCAACTGACATTCCTTGCATATAGCATTAGTAGACTTTACCAACTTAGGAAGATCTCTCACAGCCTTAGTAGAACTTATCTTGACAATATTATTAAAATTAACATGACACATTCTTCTATGCCACAACCAACTTTCATCAACTTGAGCAATCAAAAATATTTTACTAGCAGTATTCAAATGAAAGATATTACCTCTTGTTTTTGTACCTGATGCAATCACATTTCTAGAACACCCCAATATTTTGCACTTTTCATCCTTGAATTGAAGATTGTAACCCTTATCAACCATCTTCCTGAAACTCAAAAGATTATGCTTCAGACCTTCCACATATAGGACATCATCAGTATTGTTCTTACCATAAAGAGAAATGCATCCTCTACCACAAATCACACTAGCTGTGTTATCACCAAATCGTACAACACCACCATCATACTTTTCCAAGCTCACAAACTTACTTTTATCTCCTGTCATGTGATGTGAACATCCACTATTAATAACCCATTCATCTTTCTCTTCAACTCGAGCAACTAGGGATTTCTCCACATTTGTAAAACTAGCAAATTCAGTAGACACATGATTATTTTCCTTGATAGCAATAAATAATCATTCATCCTCACTTCCATTTCCTTTATCAGAATCATCTTCTCTCACTCCTTTATCAGTAGCATAATAACACTTATTTTGAAATTTAAGCTTGTTATGTCTTGGTTTAGAAACTCTTTTCGGACACCTTGATGCAAAATGACCTATCTTATTGTAGGAAAAACATTTAATAGGCAACATTCCTTTATACTTACCTTGTCCTATGGCTTCTCTTTTCACAATCAGTGCTTCAAGCTCATCTAGTTCTCTTTCTTCTTCAAGCTGTCTCATTTCTTCTTCATACTTGAATTTCTTTCTAGAAGAAATCTCTCCCAGATCATATGTATGTTTATCTCTTCCAGATGTAGTATCCTTGAATGTAGATTCTATCTTAGGAAGGGCATCACCAAATTCACTCCACTCAAAAGAAGTAAGCTTACCAATCAACATATCTCGAGTAACATTTGTCACAGTTCGGAGCTCTTCAATGGCTATAGCTTTGACTTTGTAAGTAGTAGGAAAATATCTAAGCACTTTAGCAACAATATTTGATTCTTCCAACTTTCCACCAGCACATTTGATTCCACACACATTTTTATTCACTCTTTACATGAAAGTAGTAATATTTTCATCATCATCCATTCTCAACATTTCATATTTCCCTCTTAGACTCTGCAACTTAGAAATATTCACATTAGCATCACCATCATACAAAGTTTCCAACTTTTTCTAGATCTCTAAGCAATCTTCAGATTCATAACATTAGTTATCTCAGTATCAGTCAAAGCACTCAATAGTGCTTCCTTAGCCCTGATATTGTACTCAACATCTCTAATCTCAACAATAGTAGTAGGACCATTATGAGGTATAACATACCTATTACTTTTAATGCTCTAGTAGGGTTCACCAATGCATCTTAGATGTCACTCCATTTGAGTCTTCCACAAGGAATAATTTGTTCCATCAAATCTTGGACTATCCTTCTTGTATGTCGCCATCCCAAATCACCTCAAGTTGTTAAAATTCTTCCAAGGAACCTGTTCTAATACCAATTGTTGGAAACAAAAGGGTGGACAACTAAGAGGAGGGAGTGAATCAATTGTCGAAGAAATTTAAAACTTATTAACTTTATCAAGTTAATTCTAAGATCTAATTATTAACCATGAAAGCATAAATCATCAATGTATCAGAAACACACATAACACCAAGATTTTTTATGTGGAAACCATTTTAGGGGAAAAACCATGGTGGAGGTTAGTCCACAAGATTATACCCTATTAAAAGTATAAAGAAATATGAGTGGGGAATGAACATGCATTCAGGAACACTGCCTAAAGATCACTACTCAATTTCAAAAAGGTTTACTTCCTGAAGGAAGACACATTGTCTTACAAAAATATTTAGATTACATTTGCAGAGATTTGAACTTATACAATAACATCTACTAATGCCTTATCAT
The DNA here is from genome assembly GCA_007258455.2 of Sequoia sempervirens. Lineage (NCBI taxonomy): Eukaryota > Viridiplantae > Streptophyta > Pinopsida > Cupressales > Cupressaceae > Sequoia > Sequoia sempervirens. Next base: position 373,801,579 of record VDFB02058242.1, on the reverse strand, counting down.
AGTTCTGGTTAAGCACATGAACACTTCTCAAATTTTCTTCACTCTTCTTCACTCTTCTTCACACTCTGCTTTTCCTTTGAATGATTTGGAACATTATTTTCACACACACAAATCTGGAATACTTCAAATGAAATAAATAGCCACTTATATATATCTGCAACAAGAAATTAAACTACTACATGTCAGCTTTAATGAAAATAATAAAATGATAACAAACTGTTAGCCCAAAACAATAACAATTATTAATGTGAATCAACCAAGGTCAGCCACAACTTAGTGAAGACCCAAAATAACATCTTCGAACACAAGCCACCTTCAAAAATTAATCCTCGAAGATCCGCAACACGCTACAAACACCTTGTCGGCCAAGAATATGAAAAAAATGAAAACTCAAGAGAAAATCTTGGATCATGAGCGCAACAATCAATGCATAGATAGAGCACAATCTAGAAACATCTGCAAACATCATGAATTACTAGAGAAGCATCTGCAACAACTAGACTTATTGAAATCACATCATCTTCATTTAGGAACACAAAAAAAAGTAACATAAAGACTATCAGAATACAAATCTTTATAACTCAATCAAATCTTCATGCGGATCTTTGAAACTCAATGTGGATAAGCTATATATACTCGAAAAGAAACCCTTTAGTCCACAACCTCTAATCATCAACATACTGAACTCACTGATAGAATGAACTTCACTTCACCACTGACAGCTTGCAACTCATTTCATTACAATTTTCTCAATATCCTCGACATATACAACTTCTAATACATTAATGCTAATAGTGTTGACATCAATGACAACCACATATCAGCAACACAACCACAAAATCCAATGAGCTATTCATGATGGGAGAAGGATTACTTATACAGTGACATCAAATGGAAGAAGACTCAATTTAATACCTTTGTAGGAAGAAGAGAAGACTTAGTTTTATGGTGCTTCCAGACTATGTTTGGTAGATGGGAGGAAATTCCTTGATGGGATGATGCACGAGAACATGTGTTTTGAATTTATTCCAAAGAAAATCAATGGATCAAAGATAGAGAAGCCCACTAGAGAAAGTAAAGAAGTTACAAAATTGTTGATAGAGTATAAGGACATTATCTCAGGCAATGTGCCAAATGGTTTACTAGAGGTCTGAATTATCAATCATTAGATAGATCTAATACTGGGAGTTGGTTTGCTAAATAAAGAAGCACATAATCTAACACTGACATAAAATGTAGAGTTGAATTGGAAAATAAAAGAGATGTTGAAGAAGGGATTGATTAGATAAAGTTTGAGCCCATGTGTGGTACATGTGTTTGCAACGAAGAAAGATGGAGAATGGAGGATGTGTACAGATTCAAGAGAAATTAATAGGATTACTGTCAAGTACTGATTCCCATTGCCAAGGATTGATGACATTATGGACTATTTGAGTGGAGCTAGATATTTCAAACAAATTGATCTCAAAAGTGGATACCACTAGAATAGGATCAGAGAAGGAGATGAATGGAAGATTGCATTCAAGAAAAATGAAGGATTATATGAGTGGTTAGAGATTCCTTTCAGATTTTTCAATGTACTGAGCACTTTCATGAGACTAGTGAATGAGGTGTTGAAGAAATTATTGGATAATTTTGTCATTTTTTTCTTGGATGATATTTTTATTTTCAGTAAAAGTAGAGAACACTTGTTGCACATTAGGAAAGTATTGCAGAGGTTGAGAGAAGAGAAGTTGTTGGTTAATTTCAAGAAATGTAGTTTCATGAAGACAAATTTGGTGTAATTGAAATTTTTTATTTCTACTGAAGGATTAAAAATGGATCTAGAGAAGGTGAAAGCAATTTTGGATTGGCTTACACTAGTCAATATGGAGAAGTAAGATCCTTTCATGGATAGGCTAGTTTCTACTGGAATTTTATAAAAAGTTTCAATAGTGTTTGTAACCCCATGATAGAGACAATGAGATGCAATAAGAAGGAATTCAAGTGGATGACCAGAGCACAAAAGAGTTTTGAACTATTGAAGAAAAAGGTGATAGAGAAACCAGTGTTAGCACTACCTAATTTTGATAAAGTCTTTCAAGTTGAGTACGATGCAAGTGGGAATGTAATAGGAGCAATATTGAGCTAATAAGGAAGACCTATTACATATTTTAGTGAGAAATTGAATGATGCCAAAAGAAGATATTTAGTATATGATCAAGAATTTTATGCCATAATTCAAGATTTGAAGAAGTGAAGACACTACCTATTACCTAAGGAGTTTGTGTTGAATACCAATCATCAAGCTTTGTAGTATTTGAACAGTCAAGGGAAGTTGAATCAAAGACTTATGAGATGGATTGAGTTCTTGCAGAGTTACACATTCATGCTAAAGCATAAGAGTGGCAAGTCAAATAAGGTTGTAGATGCATTGAGTAAGAGAAGGAATTTGTTGACAGAAATAAGAGTCTAAGTATTGGAATTTGAATAATTGAAGCATATATATGGGGATGATGTGTATTTTGGTGTAGCATGGAAGGCGTGTAAAGAACTAGTAGTGATAGACCAGAGTTAGTGGCTAGATTACTTCATTCAAGAAGGTATGTTATTAAAAGGAAGTTAGTTGTGTATACCAAGGAGCTCAATGAGAGAAAATTTTATTAAGGAGAAGCATAGTGGAGGTTTGGTGGGACATTTCAGAGTAGACAAGACAATGGCCCTGGTGAATGAACATTATTTTTGGCCATAAATCTATAAGGATGTAAGGAAGTATGTTCAAAGTTGTAGAATTTTTCAAGTTACAAAAGGAAGCAATTAGAATACCAGATTGTATAAACCTTTTATAGTATCAGAGAGACCTTGGGAAGATTTGAGCATGGATTTCATTCTAGGATTACCTAGGACACAAAGGGGATGTGATTCAATAATGGTTGTGATGGACATATTTTCCAAAATGGCACATTTTATCCCTTGTAAGAAGACTATCGATGTTGTGCACATATATGATCTATTTTTCAAGGAGATTGTGATATTTCATGGACTACCTAAGAGTATAGCTTTGGATAGAGAAACTAATTTCATTGGATATTTGTGGAGAAGATGAAGAAATATTTAAAGTTCAGTTCAACATATCACCCAAAGAAAGAATGATAGACAAAATTAGTGAATCAAAGTTTCGGTAACCTATTGAGATGTTTAGTTAGAGATAAGGTAGGAAGTTGAGATATAGTTTTACCATAGGAAGAATTTGCATACAATAATTTAGTGAATCAAAGGATAGGAAAGATGCCATTTCACATTGTTAGTGAAGTAAGTCCTAGAGGAGTTGCATAGTTAAGAGACATCAGTATGGAAAATAAAAAGAGTACAAAAGTGGAAGAGTTTTTAGACTTCATGGATACATTGCATAAATAGGTCTAGGAGTATTTGGAGGAAATGAATAACAAGTATAAGGAGAAGGAAAATGAACACCAGAGACCTAAGGAGTTTGTTGTTAGTGATAAAGTGATGGTGTATTTGAGGAAGGAAAGATTCCTAGTTGGTACATACAATAAAGTAAAGATGAAGTTTAGACTATGCAAGATTCTAAGGAAGTTTGATTTTAGAAATGCATACAAAGTGGAGTTACTGGAGACATTGGGTATATCACCTATCTTCAATGTTGTAGAAATACATTAGTTTTAGAAAGGAGAATCAAGTGGTAGTGGAAATGAAGCAGATTTGAAAGAGTGGGAGATTGGGAATATATTGGATACCAGAACAAGTAGAAACACTAGGAACAAGAAATACAAAGAATATCTAGTGAAGTCAAAAGGTAGACCAATGGAGGATTTATCATGGATTTCTCAGGCCGAGGTGGACCATCTCAGTTTCCTTCTTAGCCCTAGAAAGTGAGGGACTCACTTTTCTACCAACCCTGTGTGTTTGATGCAAGATCATCCCTAGTTGTAAAGAAATCATGTATAAAAAAAAAATAGTTCTTTTCTTACATTACACTTAGTAGAAGTTTCAATAGATTCATTCTAGATTATTTGCATTGTATTCCATAATTTTTCACTCTAAAATTTCTCTATATTCCACACTGAGAAGTTAGGTCCAACTTGGTTTGAGTTACTTAGTATGGACCTATCCAAAGATTCGCAAGTTAATTCATATCCTTGAGGCCAGCATTCATTTTGAGCATTCATCAAGTTCTTAAACCTTAAGGCTGACACAAATTTATTTTGGATCTGGAGGAGTATATTTGTAAGCATTTTAATTATTTGTAGATCATTAGTTTCAGTACATTTTCACATAAACACTTCGTGGGCATGTAAGAAGGCCTATTGGCCAAAAGTATGTTGTAAGCCTCTAAGGAAAGGCCAGTGAGTCCAGGTACTCATCTAAGTGTCCAATTCACATGTAAGCATTTGATGATAATAAAGATTACTAATTTGGCATTAGTTTTATGTTTGTTCCATTATGTTGAATCATCATTGCATGGTTTGGACTATTCCTTCTAGAACCCTCCTACCATAGTGAATGAGGTACAAAGTGTATTGATTGAAGATATTCTTTCTGCTCTTGAGAAGTTGAGGAAGGTGCCTATGCAGTATGTGTAGTGGGAAAATAGAAATGTAGAACTAGAGCATTAGGTACTAGAATGCATGAAAAGAAAAATGAATTTTCTCTTAAAACAATTGAAAAGAAGCAGACCAAGATGAATTAGATAGATAATGTATTAACTAAAGAGATTTTTCTTTCTCTTGAGAAGTTGATGAAGGAGATTGTGTAGTATGTGCAATAGGAAAATGGAAAATGGAGATTGATGCAAGACCAGCCCTAGTTGTACATAAATCATGTATCAACCAAAAATAGTTCTTTTCTTACATTACACTTAGTAGAATTTTCAATAGATTCATTCTAGATTATTTGCATTTTCTTCCGAAAGTTTTCACTCTCAAAATTTCTCTATATTCCACACTGAGAAGTTAGGTCCAACTTCATTTGGGTTCCTTAGTATGGACCTATCCAAAGATTGACAAGTTAATTCATATCCTTGAGGCCAACATTCATTTTGAGCATTCATCAAGTTCTTAAACCTTAAGGCTAACACAAATCTATTTTGGGTCTGGAGGAGTATATTTGTAAGCATTGCAATTATTTGTAGATCATTAGTTTTAGTACATTTTCACATAAACACTTCATGGGCATGTAAGAAGGCCTATTGGCTGAAAGTATGTTGTAAACCTCTAAGGAAAGGTCAGTGAGTCCAAGTACTCACCTGAGTGTCCAATTCACATGTAAGAATTCGATGATAATAAAGATTACTAATTTGGCATTAGTTTTTGTTTGTTCCATTATGTTGAATCATTGTTGCATGGTTTGGACTTTCCTTCTAGAACCCTCCTACCATAGTGAATGAGGTACATAGTGTATTGATTGAAGAGATTCTTTTTTCTCTTGAGAAGTTGAGGAAGGTGCCTATGCAATATGTGTAGTGGGCAAATAGAAATGTAGAATTATAGCATCAGGTACTAGAATGCATGAAAAGAAAAATGATTTTTCTCTGAAAAAAATTAAAAATAAGCACACCAAGGTGAATTAGATAGATAATGTATTAACTAAAGATATTTTTCTTTCTCTTGAGAAGTTTATGAAGGAGATTGTGTAGTATGTGCAATAGGAAAATGGAAATGAAAAATTGGAGGCATTGGGTGCTAGAATGCATGGAATGAAAAATGAATCTACTCTAAAAATAGTTGAATTGAAGCAGACCAAAGTGAATGAGATAGATAATGTATTGGCTTAAGATATTTTTCCTTCTCTTGAAAAGTTGAGGAAGGTGTGTGTGTGTGTAGTATGTGCAATGGGAAATTGGCAATGTAGAAGTTGATAATCTGATGAGGTTTGTATTGCACAAGAATTTTTGCAAGAAAATAAAGTGAGAGATGATGCTATAGGTGATGTTGAATAAATAAATTCAAAGATTCTTGAAATTAAGACTTACATGGAACAAATACATCGGGAAATAGATGATAAAGAAAAATAAATAACAAATGTAAGTGTAGAAAAAGGAGAATCAGTGGGGTGGACACATGAAAGTCTTATTTGTAAAGGTAGAATTTTTTTGTAAAAAACTTGTCAAAAGAAACATCTTCATTCTATAATTAGAAAGATACTCCCAAAGATAATCAAAAGGTAGCTAGAAAGCTACATAAAATTATTCAAGACATTGAAAATCTATCTAGGAAATAGATCCTTGTTGTCTTAAGGGCTTATTATCGAGCAATTGCTCTAAAGCCTAAAGTAAAAGATATCAAAATAAAATTAGAAGATCATGAAAAGAATCACCAAGGGGTGTTAATAGGTAAGATCAATGGGGATAAGGAAAAATGTGTGGATGGTCAACTTGTAGATGTAAAAGCAATAGTTGGAAGTGTTGAAACTGAAGAAAAACATTAGAAGAGTACAATTAACCACTTAAAAAGGGAATGAAAAGATAAAAAGAAGACTCCATCATCAAAATAAAAGGAAGTTAATTAATGTTGTTCAGAGAGAGATTCAATCTAAAATATAGGAATTTGAGAAAATAAATATGACAATAGAAGGTGTTGTTTACAAATAAGGGTGCATGGAGACATTAGAAAATGAGTGTTTACAAGAATTTGAGGCAGTTGAAGGCTGATATCAAGCACCTCGAGGCTCAATTAGGAAATGTTAAATTTACTTATAATGGCTATGTAAAGCATTTTGATAGATCAAAAGTCAAAGGTGCTATTGCATAACTTATAAAAGTTAAAGATACCTTGACAAGCATAATCATATCACTCACAACACACTATTTTTTTCCACTTGCTATTATTTTTTGCATTTATATTTCCATCATGTGAGGAAACTAAATTCAATTTTTACTCTCACACACACTTGTGCTAAATTTTGAAGCTAACTTTTATTACATTCATATTTCCTAAATAACAAAATATTTTAAAGAAATTCATACTATTTTGTAAAATTCCAATTTGGAAGATAGTGGGTGTCATAAAACTTGCAACACACATAGTGTTCTAAAACCCTCTACATGTAACAACCCAATTAGTTAGTCACTCCTCCACTCAATTTGGTTATTTTTATGTAACCCCCACCTTCAACTCCACCCCATGCTCTCCACCCTTTAGAATTAAACATGTAGAATGAAATAATTGACAACCCACATTGTATTTTCCAACTTGCAATTATTTTGTGCATTTATTTTACCATCATATGAGGGAATTGAAATGTAATTTTTAGTCTACCTAAAAAAATTTATAAAGTTTGAAGAGTTATTTTCATTACATTATTATCATCTAAATAACAAAAGGTTTTCAAGACATTCATATAATTTTGTAAAATTGTAGGATGAAAAACACTTGGTGTTATGAAACCTACAACCCACAAACTCTTGTAAAACCCTCTACACCTAACAACCCATTTGGTTAGTCACTTATTAGGTGAATTTTGTTATTTTTATATATCCCCCACCTATAACTCCTCCCTTTGAGGAAACCCTCTACATTTAAACATGCATAATCAAATAACTAACAACCCACATTATGTTTTCCAATCTATAATTATTTTGTGCATTTTTTTCAATTGTATGAGGAAATTGAAATGCAATTTACTCTAAGTAAGAGTCATTTTATTTTTTTAGTTTTTCTTTCATGACATTCATATTATCTAAATAACAAAAGGTTTTCAATACATTCATATTAACATTGGGTGTTATGGAACCTACAACCCACATACTATTTTCAAACCATTTAAAAGTAACATCACAATTGGTTAGTCACCCCTCACCTCAAATTGGTCTTTTTATGCTACAACTGCACCCCATGCACTCCAACCTTTAGCTTTCAATGTGCAAAATGAAAAAAACTCACAACATAGAGTGTTTTCAAACCTATAATGATTTTTTGCATTATCATTCCTTATATTTCTACACATCTTCTCTAAATGTAACACTTATTACAATTTTTAACACATATCTTACTCATGTCAGCCTCCAATTACCGTGGGTGCACAAAATTCATTGAAAGGGATAACTTCTCTCACAAGCCACATGGCTAGTGAGTTTCATGGTGAAACTCCCACCACTACCTAAAAGCACCAAAAAAATTCCAAAAAAAACTACCTAGCAGCACCATTATTTCATCATTTTCATCATTGTAATGTTTCCTCCCATCCACCAATTTTGTCACTTTTATCCCTTGTCTTGGTGAGCCTTGCACTATTTCCTCCCATCATCTTATGTATTTTTCTATGTGTTTTTGTATGTTATCATTTTTATGACATGCAATTTTGTTGAGAGATTAGCTACATCCTTAATTTAGATATATATTTTTTATTAATATTTAAAAGAATAAAAACATTGAAAAAAATAGGGTTATGATTTAATTTAAAAAATAGATATTGCAAATATATTTTTTTGAATGAAAATAAATTATATGTTGATTTATTCTTTTTTTTTCCTAAAATGGAGAGGGATAGAGGCTTTAAAAAAATCATTTTAAAAAATAAAAATAAAAATGGACATGCAGATTTAAATTAATAAAGTTGATTTGTAACAAAAAATTATGTCATGTATAAATAAATAAAGCTTTGAATTAAAATTTGAAAAAAATATAACTCTAATAGGATGTTCTAAAACATATTACACTAGATGCAAATAAATTTTAAAACAAAGTATCTGAAATCTAAAATAACTATAGAAACTTGTGATTCCTACATAATAAAAAATAAGGTTAGAAATGCATTTTTTTTATTAAACTATTCAAAAGAGAGAAAATTTATACTTTGCATCTTCTCCTCTCTAGAGTTCCTCCTAGGTGGTTCACAAACTTGGTAAACCTTCACCAATTTAGCTCACAAAGATTAGCAATACCAAAGCTCTGATACCATGAAAGGAAAAATAAAATGAGCAATGAAAATTATTAATTAATGAGCATTGTTTGAAGGAAAGAATTTACCAAAAAGGACAAAACCCAATCCAAGCACCAACATAATGAAGAGGAGACACAAGAATTGGATGAGAGGAAAAATAAGAAAAATACCCAATATTATGAATGGACCGAAAATGCCAAAGAATGATACAAAGAGAGAGAGAGATAGAAGTTAAGACTTAATATTGCTTTTTTGAAGAATGAGAGGAGAGGGACCTCAATAAATAGAGGTAAAAAGAGGAGTTAAAAATTAACTCCCAACTCTATGGATGACACACTTCATCCTATTTGTGTGCAAGGTGTCAAGATCCTCATAAGGAGGAGGCTACACCTAAGCAACTAGTGTTCCTTAATAAAAGAAACTAGTGTTCCTTAATAAAGGAATTAAAATAAAATGAGTGATCCTCACACATGCGTGAGGAGGAAAAAAGGGAAAAGACTTGGAGGGATTCCTTTGGAATATCCTAAAAGTAATTAAATAATCACAATTAAATAATTAACTTTACCAAGTAAAGGTTAATCTTCTAACACAAACCTCTAAAGGAAAACATGATATATCATTTTGTGAAGAAGAAAATGGGAATATTCACCTTCCTATTATGCCTAAGTATTAAGAGATCCTCTATCTTGATAGAAGAGTGACAAGAAGAAATCTTGGGTACAAGCAAAATTCCTAAGATCACATATTTTTTAGCATCTTTATCATCACAAGAAAATGAAAAATTCACAACATTATTTAAAAATACAACTATAAACTTTGCATGGTCTTATATAGACATGCAAGGCCTTGACCCTAAGATAGTGTTTTATCATTTGATAGATTTTCCTAATGCAAAACCATTAAAGTGGAAACTTTGTAAGATGCATCCTCACGTAGCCTTATTCATCAAGGTTGAGCTACAAAAGTTGTTGGATGTGATTATCTTGAGTTGGTTTCAAACTTAGTTCTAGTTAAAAACCCACTAGGGCACCTGTATATGTAAATATTTCAAAGATATGTATAGGGCATGCCCTAAAGATGATTTCTCTCTACCCAACATAGACATGATTGTATATTTAATAGTTGGGTATGAAATTTTATCCATAATGGAAGGATTAATTAGTTAAAATAAAATATTTTTTAACATTGAAGATCAACATAAAATGAATTTCACCTGCCCTTAGGGATATTCTTGTTGGAAAGTTATGCCACTTGGTTTAAACAAAGTAGGGGTTACCTATCAAAGAGTAATGTCAATAATATTTCGTAACCTTTCTCATAGTATCACATTGGAAGATTGTGTGGATTATTTAATAGAAAAAAATATAACAAGATGTTATCACCTGGATATCCTTGCAATAATATTTGAAAAATTAGAAGAATATAAAGTGAGATTAAACCCCAAAAAATGTGTCTTTGGTGTAGCTTCTAAGAAATTTTTTTCCTGTATTGTTTTTCATAGTCATTGAAGTGGATCCCACTAAATTTAAAGCTATAGTTGACATGCCTCCTCCAACTAATCTAAAGAAACTATGCATCCTTTAAGGAAAACTTCAATAAATTAGGCATTTCATAGCTCAACTAGCATATAAGTGTCAAACTTTCACTCATCTTTTGCATAAAAATGTAACATTTTAGTGGGATACGAATTGTCAACAAGCCTTTCAACAAACAAAGGATTATTTGGCTTCACCTCAAATTTTGATTCCACCTATTCAAGGAAGATATTTTTATTATACATCTTCGCTACTATATTGCATTAGGTGCTCTCCTTGCACAACATGATTATACAAGAAAGGAGGGAGATATCTTTTATATTACTTGTACATTGGTTAGATATGAGCTTAATTACACTCCAATTAATAGGGAATATCTATTTGTTGTCTATGCATCACAAAAAATGAGACATTACATGCTTAATCATCAAACAAATCTCATCTCATCCTTTAACGTACATTTTGTCTAAGTATAATTTAACTAGTCATATATCAAACTAGTTTATGATCCTAAGTATATTTGATATTGAGCATGTGGATTGTGTTACACCCCAATGTACATTTACCTATTTACTATTACTATGTTAGGGTAAATTATTGCATTTGTCAATGTATTTGGAATTATAAATGGAAAATATATATCCAGCTATACTTTGTTTATCTAAATAATTGGAAAATTATGAATGAATGTTTATTTCATTTGATGTTATATAATTGAATGGATATCTGGAATGAATGGTTATTGAGTTTGATATTATAACTATGAAATGTATAAATGTTTGTATTTGATGAATAGGTGACTAACATGAAAATGTGCTAAATTGGATGCAAATTTAGAGTCAATCCTCTAGAAGGGAGGGGAAGTATTACTCAAGAGAAGAACTTGGTTGGGTAACCTATAATAAAACCTAGTTGAGCTTACACACACTCACTTATAGAATGGTTGAGTCAAGTCATAGATTTGGTAATTGGTAAGTAATCCTTTAGTCTGATGTGTTTGCATTAGGAAGGATCTTGATTTTTGTTAAGAGCATTCTTGGATTGTGTTTAGTTCTTGGTACATGCAATTTTTTCTTTGTATTACTATACTTGATTGATGAGATATATATACATATGCAGGTCGACAATAACCCATACACATGAGATAACTCATACATGAGAGTACATAGGTTGATGTACCTATGCACGCTCATGGATGAGTTGCTCATGTGCATGGGGATATAAAGAGGACAATGAGACATGTATATATATGCATCATATGTATATATACCTATCAATAAGATAACAATTATTTGTGTGTGTGTCTGTATAATCGAATGTATATATATGAGATATATGCATATATACATATGTATGCACATGTAGATATACACATATGTGTTGAAAAATGGGAATGTCCATACAAGTATGTCAATATATGTTTATGTACGTATACATGTATATAGATATATATCTATATCTATATCTATATATATATATAATGTTAACTTGATCTCATTCATTTGAATATCAAGTGGAATATTAAAAAAAAAAATTGTCAAAGAATATATATAAATAAATGTATATTTGAATGTATATATATATATATATAAATAGCATTAAATATATATATATATATGCAAATGGATGATTTATAAGATATTTTCCATGGTCAAAATAATGTGAATGTAGTGCTACATGTAATGGCACAATGCCAAGTATTAAACCATATTTATCATTATTGATAATAGGCAATGGAAATACATAAGTATTAATTTGTTGTGTAAAGTATATTTAACACAATGATAAAGTGTTGTGGACTATATCATGTAATGTTTTAATTCATACATAAAACAACACTATAATATAGGAGTTTGACGCATTAAGATGTGTCAAATGCTTTAGCTTGTACCAAGTTGACTATGTGCAACATAGCTAGATAAAGTATGACTTATTCCTCTATTTTAACCAACAAGTTTGTGAATAGGAAAAGTGATGAATATTTGGAACCATATTAGGAATTTGTGTTTCTTTTAGAAGTATATTTAGCCTATAAGTCAATTTCTACATTGAAGCATGTGCTTTCTGAACTAGTCAAACTATTGTTGGAAAGCATTGGATTGATTTGCTCTCCTATTTGAGTGACTATTGAGATAGAAATCCACCACCTTTTGAACATGAAGCTGAGTTGATGGTATTTTATTGAGAACTATCATATCATAAGCCTTGTTTGTAGCCTATAGATATTGGTTTTTGGGTATAAATAACTGGCATTCTCACCTCATTTGGAACACTTTTTCTATGCATCATTACACTACTCCATTATGTTGTATTTTCATTAAGAGATTCTTATTTTGTTAAGAGTGATTGTGAGGAAGCTTTAATGAGAGAAATTGAGAGGGATTTTTTGCTAAGTTGATTTTAAGATGGGACCAAGCTTGAGATCTAGTGAGTCAATTGGAATAAGTGATTAACATGCATGAGATTTTTTAATTTTTTTGGAAAATTGTTACCATAGAGGGTAACGCTCTTTCATTAATTCAAAGGAAGATTATATAGCTACAAATAAAGAGGTTTACACAAGAGAAACGATGCCCGCACCCAGCTCCACCATCCTTCTAATCTCAAAATCATGCACCACACCCTTGTTCTCCATCACATGATCAAGACACATCCATAGGTTCTTTGCAGCAATGGCCTCTTTGAACTTGTCAACAACAACTTCCACTTCTCTCTTGTGCACTTTCTTTGCTCAAACAATGTCAACAATAGCTTTCATTGACTTCCATCATGTTTGGACCCCTAGAAAACTTTGAAAAAAGGCACACTATAGTAGAAAATCACCAATGTCACCCTTCACGTGCCAAGCGGATGGGCTTGAGCATGACCATAGCTCAAGTTCTCATGTCGAGATTTGAAGCAAAAAACCTGCCAACAATGTTTTTCCCCATAGTTTCCTTGGGTACTAGCCCATGAATCCTTCTTAACCAAATTAATTTACATTGAACTCTATGAGTTGCAATAGGCCTTTCTAGCAATATGGAGAATTTGAGGCCATCATTTCCACATCCTAGGTTATGGCGTATTTCATCAAAAATGCAACAACATTTAGCTCTCAGAAAACATGGGATAGTGAATAACCTTTGAATTTTCCTAACAGTTCATTAATCCTAGAGACCCACACATTTAGCCTCCAACTTGGTGCTTCTCTCACTATGACAACCCTGATGACAATTTCAAAATCACCCTCTATATCCACCTAGTTCCTGTTATTGTCAACAATGTACTTAAGCCCTTCATAAAGAGTCAAGAATTCAAATTCATTGTTCATCCCATCTAGTAACTGAATAGAGGTAGCCTAGACCATTCTCCCAATGTCAATTCTTATTACAAATCCTACCCTCAAAGGCCCCAGATTGCCCTTTGAGGCCCTGTCAAAGTTCATCTTCAGTCTCCCTTGGGGCAAGAGGATTCATTTTGGCAACCCCCAAGGCTTTTTTTTGCAACATTTTTTCCCATTTGTGGGAACAATTGAAGGCCAATTTCTCAACATTTGTTGGTCCCAAGTACACACAAACCTATATTTTCTCAATTTTTCATGTGCATTGAAATTTTTTGAGATGCTTCTCTCTATTTTTCCAAGCATCTTCGGCAATTGAGATTTCTTGTCATTGAAAATTCTGGCATTTATTTACCTCTACAGGTGCTATATTATTAATGATGAAACTAAGAGCCATAGGCTTGCCAAAACTGATCCTTTTCCTATATCTATCCATGCTTCGAAAACCTCCAGCAAGTTGTTCTATAGCAAGGCCTTCTATTCCAATTTTGCACAAAAAAACCTCCAACACCATTACGTCATTTCACACTGAAGCAACAAATGATCTACCAACTCACCATCCTTCCAAAAGAGCACACACCTTTCTAGGCATGCAATTCCAATCCTTTGTATCCTATCCCCAATGATGATCCTTGCGTGGAGGGCCACCTAGGAAAAAGCACTCATCTTAGGTAGGAATGCTTTACCCCAACACAGTTGGGCAGGCCATTGGGGGGAGCCTCTATCTTTTCTAGTTACTTCATAGCCCACCTTCATAGAATACTCCCAAAAAATTTTGGCACACCACCTAATCACATCACTTCCCTCCATGAAAATGATTTATCTATTGGCTAGCACATTGTTCAAGAGAGAGTTTTGGGCACCTGTGAAGCAATAAATTATCTTCTAGGAGAATTCACACCTTCCATTGGAATTCCATATGTTAACATAGCCCCTGATACACTTTCCTAATTATCTTTTTGTAGCTTGAATTTATTCTTCTAGGAGTGGCAACTTGGATAGAGGCTCATAACTATTTGAGAAATCAAACCGAAATGAATCCTTCCTCCCATCTCTCACTAGCTAGGTTAAATGATCAGTTATGATAGACTTGTAGGAAAACATAAAATTCTAGATTGCAGACCCTTTTGATGGATTTGCTAATGTTAGAAATCTATCCTCATCTTGATTTTCCAAGTACTTTTCCCTAAGGATCTTGGACCATGGTTCATTAGGGTATTTAAAAATCCTCCACACCAATTTTTCATTAAGGGAATTGTTCTAAATCTATATGTCTTTGACCCTAGCACCACCCTCAATCTTCAGCTTCACCACCCTTTACTAGCCTATCAATAGGATCCTCTTTTGATCATGCGCACCATCCCATAACAACTTATGTTGGATCCCCATTAGTCTACCTACCACCTTTTTGATCATGGTTAGACAAGAGAGCATGAAAATCAAGATTTCCCAATTGACTGCTTTCACCATCAACACACGACCAACCAACATTAACCACCTATTGCACCAACTTTTTGTTCTCAATTTTCACCTGCCCAGTGTCTCTTCCCACATGGCAACTTTTGAGATAGAAATCTGCCACCTTTTGAATATTAAGTTTAGTCGATGGTATTTTTCTTAGAACATTCATATCATAAGCCTTGTTTGTAGCCTATAGATATTGGTTTTTGGGTATGAATAACTAGCATTCTCACCTCATTTGGGATACACTTCATCTATGCATCATTACACTACTCCATTTTGTTGTATTTTTATTAAGAGATTCTCATTTTTCTAATAGTGATTATGAGGAAGCTTTAATGAGAGAAATTGAGAGGTATTTGTTGCTAAGTTGATTTTAAGAGGGGGTCAAGCTTGAGATCCAGTGACGCAATTGGAATAAGTGATTAATAGGCATGATATTCCATTTCTCTTCATGTTTTATCTTTTATTTGAAAAATTGATCATCTTGCGTGTTTAAATTGGAAATTGATTTAGTTTGCTTCAAATAGAATATAATCTATTTGCTTGTAGGAAAGGAAAAGTCTTATTGTTATGATTTCCTTATATGTGTGTTGTACTTACTCCATATTAAGGATTGGTTGATTATCGTCTATAGTATTACATACTAGGATTGATAGAATGGGAATAGCTTGTTAAGTTATTTTATGTAAAGTTAAATTGTAGACTTAGAAATCTCACATGTTATACTTGTTGGAATCAAGCAACACTGAGAGGGGGGTTAATTAGTGTTGTGTAATTTTTGACTTCATTAATCTATCCTCTCAAGTTCCTAAAACATTCAATCAAAAGAAAGTTGCATTAACATAAAACAATAAGACACAACACCATAACACAAGGTTTTTTACGTGGAAACCCTGTTAGGGGAAAAACATGGTGGAGGTCAATCCATAATTTGAGTACTCAAAATATAAGTGTTTTACAAAATGGGAATGCACTTGCATTTAGGCACACTACCTATAGCTCACTGCTCAAAATCAGGAAGTCTCACTACCTTACAAGAGATTGGATTACATCAAAAGGTTGAACTAAGAAAATAGCATCTAAAAATGCTTGATTACAGTTCTGGTTAGGCTCATAGATCAAATTATGGACCTTCTGTCTAATTTTTCACTTTGCTTTGCTCTGTCTTAGTTCTCTTCACAAAATCCTCTTCTGCATAGGTGAAAATTGCTCAACTTCTCTTCTAATATTTGCACACACATCAACACATATAAAATACCCACACATATATATATCAAAATGAATTAACTGATCTCTTATATATATCCGCCACCGAGGATTCAATCACTATATGTCAGCTTTAATAAAATAGAAAATATTTTCCAACTAGATCAGCTCAAATCATGAATAAAATTTGATGCGCATCCACCAAAGTCGGCCATATCATAGTGAGGACCTAAAAAAAAATATTGAATATGAAAATACTCCAAATAATTTTTCCTTGAACATCCTTAACATCCCATATTCACTTAGTTTACCTTCATATACTGATGAACATAAAATCAAACGACCAAATCTCCTAACTCATACACCAATTGATGCGATAGCACAAAATATGAGAATAAGACATTTCATGTACCCAAAGACCTTCCCTGAGATTAGCAACCAAAACTAATAGACTGGTAATGCAAACCACTTGGCAGATTCGACTTTAGCCAGATACTTATTATTTGCTTTGTCTTCTAGTATGATCAGATACTACAGTGTAGACCAAATAAATGACTTAGGTTTCCATTAATGACAACACTAGAAGTTGTATTCCAACAATCTCCCCCTTTGGCATTGATGGCAACACTTAGTGAAAAATGACTAAGTGTCAGAACCTTCAAAACTTCAAAAATCCATAGCTAACAAAACTTGACAAAACTCCCCCTAAATTTGATAAGGAATTTTTCACTACTCTCTCTCCCTCTTTGACATCAATGAAAAAAAGATAATAAAATATTTCTCTCTCTCTCCCCCTATGAAGTGTAACCAAAAACTTATTGATGCAAAAAATAATTCAAAAATTTGAAGAAATACAACCGCTATTTGAAGATTATTTTGTACTTTTCCTTCATCTCTAGAAGAAACTTCTTCCATGCTTCTACTGCAATCTTGGTGATTATGATCACGTTGTTGGTTTCATATGTCTGGTTGATAATTTTGATGAGAGATTTTGGAATTGTTATTCCTTCTTCCAATACTTCTCCTTTTCTCAATATCTCAATCAATTGTTCTAGCTTGCATTATGTTATGTCCTTCACTTTCCAAAAGGTGTCAAGAATCATGTTCCTAGTTTTCTAAACATTTGTATGCTTTGTTTGTAATTCCTGAATCCTTTTCTTGATTACACCATCATGATCCTGAGACATGTTAAAATTTTATCCAATACTGTTTAGCTTTGTTTGAATTTTCTCCAACTTTTCTTTATACTTGCTAATTGCATGAGGTCATTGAAGACAATAGTTATAAATGTTGTTTGTTGTGCTTATGCATTGCCTTGATCGATTCATGTTCCTTTTTAGTCTAGTAAGTGACAATTTGTACTGCTTCTTCAGGTGTAGGATCACTTCTTCTTCCTTGTTCTAAACCCTAGAGTCCATGATTTCCTTGATGCATTCAATCATCTCTTCTGGCAATGTATTCTATAAAATCTCCAATTTGATATGATTGTGTACAAGATGAGCACTTAGTATGCTTAAAATCATGTCCTTCTCATATGAAGGTCTGATAGACCATATGTTCACAATTTTTTGCATTCCATCTTCCTCATGAATAAGATGCAATAGTTCTTCTTTGGTTAAATCACCTTCTCCTTCACTTCCTTCTGTCATTTCCTTTTCTTGTTTTGGTTTGGCTATTTCTAGTTCTTTTCCTTAGGTGTCCTTAGTTTCCTTATCAGATTCCTCATCTGGTATGTCCATAATCATTTGTTCTTTCCCTTTCCCTTCAACTCTTGGAGTCTTGCATGTTGGTGGAGTACAAATAGTAATTTATTTTGCTCTTTTCTTCTTTCTTTCCATCTCATCAAAGGAGGAACCAAATTCAAGTTCCCTTACCAAAATGGAAATACTAATTGAATCAAACTTCCCTAACAAACCCTTAAAGAAACTTTCATATACTTGATCACAATTTTCCAAATTGTTAGAGTATATGTAAATCTGCTTGCAAACTGGTTCACTCTCTTCCCATACTACATTGTTGTTCAAGGGTAAGAAATTTAGAAAATACATCACAAGGCATATAACCAAAGTACCAAACCTAAAAGGGTAGTTTTTCTTGTTTTTCAATTGCACGTTCTCCATCAGTTGATCTTTCAGTAGTACGCAAAGATCAAAGTCTTCATCTTCCATTATCATCTTATGTGAAATGTAAACAACACATATCAAAGTTGCACCTTCTCTATTTCTGAAAAATATTTTGTAGGATATTCCATGCACAATGTACCTTTCCACTGAGTCTTTAATTGTGGATATTATCAATTCCCTTTGATCTCCAATTACTCCAATTACTCCAATTAGGGTTTCAACTTCTTTATTTTGAATTGATTTCTTCCTTGGAACATCCCCAACCTTGTATAACCTAGTTACAACTACAATCACTTCTTTCGAGATATGGTAGGGTTTATCCAGAGTTATAATATCATTATTCAATCTATCCAGAAAAAAATCAATGATTTTTGTTTTTACGAAATAGGGGAATTCACTCCAAATATCCAAGCTTTTATGTTTCACTTCATTTAGCCAGTTTAATTCATCATGTGACAACATGTTTCTTTTAGCTCTAATCTTTTCACTGCTATACTCATCTAGTTTTATCATTCCTTTGATTTGTTCCATTTTCACTTTCATACACATGTCTTGAAATTAAGTTCTTCAACTGCAAACGAAATTAAACTAAAATTTCTCAATATAATAGAAGTACCTGATGGATTAGGGTTTCATCACCAAATTCTCTTCACACTTTCAAAATTATGATGAAGAGTGCTCTCCTTCTTTTCTTTGATATAAAGTGGAAAATAAGGGTTTCAACTTGATTTTTATAACTCACACACTTAACTTTTGTTGTAATAAATGTTTTTTCCCTAACTTATCCGGATACCCTGCTTCCATATACTATGAAAGATAACTCTTTTGCGAACCTCCAACTCAGCATAATGTCCTTTCCAAATATTTCCACATTTGTAGATCATCAATGCAATCACTGCACTTATCAACATCCCGATGTCAATTATCGATAGGGCGTTTGAAATTTTTTCTTGATAGCTCCCCCTAGGCCAAAGACCCAAAACTAATTCCTAGAGGAATTACCAGAAATAGGTTCTAGTGCTAGCTCATTTATTGTAGTAGAGGGACTCTTCTTCACCCATGTCTTCTGTTGACAATGATTTTACTTGCAATAAATAGCTCATATAGAATCTCCATAAACAAGACCGCAAAAAGCCTACCTTTCTTGAAACATATGAAACAAAGACACCCTAAGAAAGAATTTTTCATTTATAGAACAAATATTGACTTTTGTTTAATCCCAAGTCTCTGTAAATTAGGTCATGATTGCACTAAACATAGCTCTCAGGTAATGATGTGATAATTTTGTTGTTATTTTCAAAGGGACTACGATTATTTCAAGCTTTATCAAGAATTACTAGTATTTCACATAAAACTTCATTTTTTATCATCAAATGACATCATGAAATCAAAAAAAATCATCATAATATTTCATGAATAAAACAAATTCTTTGCTATCACTTAAGTAAATTTAGCATTAAACATTCAACAAATTCATGGAAAATAAAAGATTTTCAACAAAACTATTTCCATTCACTTGTAATTTTTTTTAGAACATTTTCAAAAAATATTAACATCTAATCTAAAGCAAAACATAAAAAATAAATAAAAAATTACCCTAGTTATTCTCCATGGATGCCCCAAAGAATTAATCAAAACAAAGTAAATTGCTTTATATTTTACCAAATTGCTTCACAACTACATATAAAATAGCAAAAGCTTTTAAAGAGAGGATTTTGTTTATGGACACTAAATAGGTTATGTATGCACCCTTAAATGTCGTAGCATATAGTCTTGTTTAGTCAAACTTACAAAACCAGCTACAAAAGATACTTAGATAGGTAGCTATCCATTAAGCTTTGATATCAATTAATATCTATGTGCATACAAAGTTTTACGTTGGAGTGGTTTAGAAAACAAGAAAAAAGAACAAAACTTAAACGAATTTTTTTGCTCCTCTGACATCCACAAATTTTGAACTTAAAATAAAAATGTGGGAGGAGATGGCATTTTATAGAAACAAGGCACCTCAGAAGTTCAACTTAAAAGTGTTTTAAAGAAATCAGAAACAACAAATTAAAAAGAGTCACATGGCATATGCCAACTATCATCAAGAACTCTCTAGAATAAGTCAAAGCTTTGACTTTATTCACAACAATGCTTTTCTCCATACTTCAGCATGAACACTTTATCTTCATTGAGGCTACAAAATTTTTGTTGAAATATTGTAATGAGAAACACCCACTGGGACCAGGACCAACCTACAAAATTAACAACAAATAAATTATATTACATTTTTGGTATCTCGTATTTGGTTCTTTCCATATTCACTTATGGCTTTGGTTCCAGACTTCCTTCTTCTTTCTTTCATTGGTACTCTCAGAAATCTCTCAGTATTTGATGTATGTGTTCCTTTGAAATCCTTCATATTTCTCTCCAAGTAAATTTGAGCCTAATATATTCTTCAGTCACTTGAAGTATGGCATCATTCTTCTGTGCCTTTTTTGCCTCATATTTGACTATAATATTTCTTCTCTGTATTATTTTATCTATTACTTCCCTTGTCAAAAATTGAATAGGATCTTTGTTTATTATTTCTATCCATTCTTTAAAAGCTTTAGCTTCCTTCCCATCCTTCCCTAATGTTTGGGGATCAAAAATTTTACATGACAATACTTCAATAAATTCTTGATTTTCTCTTATTAGTTCTCTGCACTCAATGGTGACCTTTTCAAATCCTTTAATACATTGTACTAACATGTCGCCTTCTCATTTCAAATGTTTCTTCCACTTTCTTGGCAATGAAATTTCAAATTCTAATATTATATTATTTTGTATTTACTCTTGGACATCTTTCTATATGAGAATCATTTTTCACCTTTCGTCAATGCCTTGCTCCTGGTGAAGTTTACATTCATCTTGAAATCTTTTCAAATTCTCTAAATGATGGCATGCTTCCTTATACATTTTTATTGCATTTGTAATAAATTCATTTCCCTACTTTATCCAACATTCAATCCATTCTTCAAATATATTCATTTTATGACGAACTGCAGCAATGGCATCTACTTTCTCTTGTGACATCAACACCAAATGTTGGGGTAGTTCAACTTGTTCTTGACCAGATAAAGTTAGTGATTTAATAAAATTCTCCAATGTAGCAACTTGTTCTTTCAATTCTCTTTTCTTTCATTTATATTTTTGTACTCTCACAGCAATAACATTCAAATTCACTTTTATTTCTTCTAGTTCTTGCTACCAAGATGAGTATCCAAGATTAATACTTGTGATTTTATATTCCTTAGGCATTATCTCATGTCTATATTTGTCATTTATTGGAGTGGCTATCTGGATAGTTCAATTTCCATCTGCATTCCTTTGTATGACATACTTTTCTTTTGCTCTGTGCCTAGGTTTAGGAGTATTTACTTCTTGTATGAAATTATTGAGGTTTAGAGGTAATATTTCTACTTCCAATGGAGAAGCTAATTCCTTGATTAACCATTCAAGTGTATCATCATCTTGTTGTACCTTTGTAACTCTTTCTTGTCTGTGTCTATTACTTGATTCAAGAATTTCATCTCTACAACTCGCCATATTTTGTGAAATGGAAATTTCTTTATAAACTTCTGACATAGACTTAGGATTAATAGGATTTTGCACTACCTCCTCTATTTGGAGACTTATGTTTTCTTGTCTATCTATATTTTTTGATTCTTCTCTCTGAATCTTATCTTCTTCATCTATAGTTACATCAGGATTCTCTTCATTTTTACTTCTATCTCCTATGAATTGTGTAGCTTCTTCTTCTAAAGTTTCAATTTCAATTTCAATTCCAACATGGCCTTTACCTATTTCATCAAAGACCTATGAAGCTTCATTAACATTTTTCACATTCTCAAAAGAAAATTGAGAATCAAGAGTTTCTTCAATAACTCTCTTATCAATAGGATTCTTCTCTTCATTCCCCCTATTTCCATTTCAAGTACACTAGGATTTCTTGCATGTAAGGTGAGCGTCCCTTGAATAAATTCTTCTTCTTGAATATTTATGGGATTAGAGTTTGTATCCTGCATTTCTTCTGTCACTGAGTGTACTATGGGATTATCTTTAGAATTCTTTTCTTTTATCTTCTCCCACATATTGCCCCATCTATCTACTTGTTCCTTAATTCTAGCCTCATCTTCCTCAGAAATTTACTCTAAAGCCATAGGAGTTCCACCCAATGCGTGTTTCATACTAGAAATTTGAACAAAAGGGGGAAAATTAAATAATGGTGCAGCTCTCTGAGATGAAAATCTAGTTTGTGTACCAACATTATCTGTTATTCATGTTCCTTGATCAACAATTATTCTAGTTCTGGGTCTATTCATAGAAGAAGATACACCTTTAGGCCTTGCTTTAGACTTGTCTTTACCTTTCTCTGCATCTTTATGTTTTTCTGATAACTTTGTGGGAACTTCCTGTCTTATTGCTTCAGGGGTCATTTCTTCAATTCTAATACCTAGAGTAGCCTTGCTAGTCTTTCTTTTCTTCTTGATGGGCTCTCCACTTTCAAAAGAAGTTTCATCTCTTTCTTTCTTCTTTTACTTTCTAAGTAGATGGGTTCAATTTCCCTTTCTCTTAAACTTTTATAAAAATCATCAATCCAATGTTGAGTGTACCTTATGACTGGCCTAGTAAAATCATCAATTGTTGTTATGTCTCCACCATCAACACCTGGGTCTGGAATGGGTTCATCATATACCCTGTCATTACTATAAAAATAATTTAGCACGTGATCATCATCTTCCACCAATTGGTATGGGATATCATAGAGTTTGAGCATTCAAGCAAACCCTAGAGTCATTATTTCATACTTTTCATTTTGACCTCTTGCTCATCTTCACAATTAAGCCAATAATCTTATAAATGAGGTACATGAGCATGATAACTAGCTATACTTTTTTCAATATTTCCTTCAAAAACATAGTACATTCTCTGAAGTGGAAATTCTTCAAAATTGTAGGTTTTCAATTCCTCCTCACATAAATTAACCACCTTGATTGTATTGCACTTATAATTCCCTATTGTAATAGGAAACTTGAAATAGGCCTTCTTACGAGCATGGCTATAAAGAGCTTGAGAGGGTTTTTACTATCTCACCAATTCCAATAAAATAATTTTATCTATAGGATACCTGGGCAGCATGAATGGGTTTCCATCAAATCCCTCCACTTTGATATAGGAGTAAGTTGGGAACTATATGTACCATACTCCATAGGCCAAATGAAAATTTGTACTTCCAAGGATAATCTCTTAGATTTATCACATTCCATTGTTCTCACCAACTTCATGGAAAAATATCATTAACTTTTCTGTAATCACCTTTATACCCATGAACAGTGATTTGGGGTAAATGTGTGTATATCAAACTATTGACAACTTTTGTGCCCAAGGTACCAGTCCACTTTAATCCTTGTTTGTTGGCTCTCATAGCACAAGAGTAAATAACATATGACAACATGTAGAAACATCTAGTTTTGGGGAATGTAGTAATTTTTTCATGTAACCTGTCGCCTATCAATTTTCCCCAATGCAACTCTACAAGACCTTCTATCATTTGAGATATTATCACAAACATCCAGGGTTTGAACATGCTTGCATCTCTTAAACCAGTTATTATGTCTTGCTTTTCTTGTTTGAATGTAGACCTCTAAATTATCTTGATCTATGGTGTGATTGGCTATTGGCACCATTGGGTGTTCATAATTTCTCTATTGTGTTCTTTTGTGCTCTGATATGTCTTGGCCTTTTCTTTCAGGTCAACATTGAACATCCTTGTGTAGGAGGGGAGACCAAATGTACACATAACTCCATTCTATGACAAGTTTGCATAAGTTCTTCCTTCCTTTTCAACAACCCTTTTAGATGGATTATAATAGTTTATACATTGCATTACTAATTCTGGTGTTTCCATCACTAGTGGAAACCTTCCTCCAGGAAGTAACCCATTTGATACGACATTTTTAGTACAATGGGTAGCATTTTCTTCATAATAAAACTTCAAAACCCCTAGGTATCCGCAACTTAGTTTCTCAAAAAATTTACCTCTACTTGCATGCCAAAGTAGCTCTATGAATTCAATGTCTTTAGCAAGTTTGCAGTATGACATGAAGTGGAGTGTTGTAAAATAAATTGCACGCTTGAGGTGGTGCCAAGTACATAGGTAGTTCACCACTTTCATTAATTACTTGTTATTTTACATTGATTCCTAGAGTAAAGGTGTAATCATTATAGATTATGTTTCAAATCATGAACACCTAGATTTCTTAGCTGGCTCACCATTTGAGAAGAAAGACAACATGGTGACTATTCATGGAAGTTACATGTCACGCTAATTTTATATAGGGTATATTCCATTAAAGACATGAGATTAATGATGATCACTGGAGTTACAGCTTCCGATAATATATTTGAAAAAAATTGCATACTGGAATCTAGGAAGTACTTCCCAAGAAAAATAAATAAAACAGAACAAGAGAACAAAAACCAGAAACTAAAACTGAAAGATATACTTGATGATATTTCAAAGTAGATTTTCTGGTTTCTGACTTTCTACTTCAAAGAAAACAATAAGGCACCAGACTCTAATAAAAGAGAAAATTACTAGGTTTATACAATTTGATTAATAAAAATACTAGGCAGAACTAGAGTTATTTAAAGACACAAACTCTTTCAACTCACGTAGGACTCTGAAATTCTGATTTTTGGTAATAGAATAAATAAAGGACATACCAAAACACTGAAATACCAGGAAATAAAAAGTGCATCATCAAAGAGGCCAAGTGAAACCGAGAAAACTACCAACAACCGGTCAGGTATCAATTAAAACCACGTTGAGGCAGACAAAAACAACAAAGCAAAAAGGGAAAAGAAAATAAATGGGTCCACATTTTTCCAAAGGAGAAAAATGGGATATGTTGTGAGACTACACAACAACTAGCAACCAACAAAACAAAACAAAAACAAAAGAAAGTCAATTCTAGATTTAACATCAATGTTCCAACTTTCCTTAGTATTCTAATTATAAATCATAGTATCTTTATTCTATTTCCAAATCTTACTTTGGTTAGCATGCATAATTAAATATTACTAAGCTCATGTGTGTGCAATTGATTTATTTCCACTACAGTAAAATTAGAAATATCAATTGTTTGCATTAACCTACATAATATGACAATTCCTTTTAAGCCAACCAAGGATAGAGACTTGTTGCTAGTCAAGAATCCATAGCCCAGACAAGGTTATCTCTATAATTCCCCCCAAACATAGCTCTACTACTAGTCAAGCGCCTATAGCCCTGATAGAGTTATTTGGATAGCCTAAAGAGTTGATATCGCTTTTTTTTTATAGATATAGCAATGATAGCTCAATTTTACTTTTGATATTGCAATAATAACTCATCTATCAACTTGAAAGCACTTAAGCATCGCTATTAGGTTGGGAATTACAATGATAGCAAAGGTAGTCTTTTGATTTTTCAATTAATGCAAACAACTGCTATCCCAAATTTCAATAGAATGATTTAAATGTGTTCTTTTGTAGCTCAACATCAAATGAATAGCTGATGCTAACCAGAGTACATAAAATTGAACAATTTATAAATGGAAAACTAATTCCAGTCAGAATAGAGATTAAAACTTTGGAGTTGACGTTCTATTGACTTGTGAAACTTTAAAAGTTGCTCATCAATGTAATTTCCAATGACGCAACACCCAAAAAAAGAAAAAAAAAAAGTAAACAAAAGCAACACCAAAACGAAACTATTTACAAAAAGAAACTATTTACTAAAAAACTATTTACTCAAGGCTGAAAATAATGTTTTAGAAACTGTCCATTCACAGGTAATGGGATATCTTCATCATTCAAGGAATTTAATCTATAAATGCTATCACCCAAAATTTCAAAAATTTGGTATGGGCATGTCTATGATCTGTTAAACTTATCATGTTCATTTTTACATTCATGGGATTTATTCCAATATAGGACCAAATCGGATATTTTGAAAGTCTTTAACTTGGCATGTTTATCAAACCATCTTTTCACTATGGATTGATGTTTAGAAAAATGGTCTATAGCTCGTGTTCATTTCTCATCTAAATGCATCAATTGCAACAATCGAGCTTCAGTTTGATCATCTAATCCAATATATTCTTGTGCAAACTACCAAGTAGGGATTTTTAAATTTATTGGGAATATAGGATCTACCCCATAAACTGAATGATAAGGATAATTCCCTAATGCAGCTTTCATTCTAGTATGATCTACCCATAGGGTGAACCCTGACAAATAATGCCATTCCCTAGGGTTCTTTTCAATCAATTTTTTAATTATATCCAACAAATTCTTATTTGATGATTCAGCTAATCTATTTCCATATGGATAATAATTAGACAAAAATTTCAATGTTATATCATATTCAAATTCCCAATTAGAAAAATTTAATAAAGAAAAAGCAGGGCCATTATCACGTACTAATGCATACAACGTTCCAAACCTAGTGATAATATTTTCTTCCAAAAAATTGATAACTACGTCAGTAGTGCATTGTTTGTTGGAACACACCTATCCATCGAGTACAGTAATCTATAGCAGTCAATATGAATCTATGTCCAGTTGAGGATGGAGGATTAATATTTCCAATAAAGTATAATCCCCATTGTGAAAAGGGATGCATCTCCATCACCGGCTGCAGCGGTTGAGCATTGAATCTTCCATTATCTGACATTGTCTGACATGTATGACAGTGTTTAACATGTTCATAAGTATCTTTAAAAATCTTGGGCCAGGAGTAGCCTACTCTTAAAATAAGGTGTGCAGTAGCCAAACGTGCTCCATGAGTTGTTCCAAATCTGTCATGTAGTTCCTACAACACTATCAACTTCTATTCTATTTAAGCATCTTAAATAGATTCCTTCATGATTTCTTTTAAATAGAACCCCTCCCTTAATCGTATAACTCTATGATTTCATCTTGAGGGATCCTCTTTGATTTCTTTGCATATGATCAGGACAAGTATGGCTGACCAAATAATGCCAAATGTCTGAATACCAGTCTTCTTGGTCCTTTTCATCCACCATGTATTGCCGAGTCAAAATTTGGGGATCTATTTCTGCAATAGATTTAACCAAGGCTTTTCCTCAAACCAACCTCATAGGTATGATGTCTAAATCATATTCTTATAATATAGTAACCCATTTAGCTCTCTTTTCTCCAAGCTCACTTTGTGTCAACAACATCTTGATAGTGGAATCTAGGACAATAGCCTTAACTATACTCCTGAGGATGTAATTTCTAAACTTGCGTACAACTTTCACCAAAGTGAAGGCTTTTTTTTCAACATTTGAATATCTCAATTATGCTTCCTTGAATGGAGTTCTCATAAAATTAATTGGTTTTTCTTCTTTATTTTCACCTTTTTGTGTTAATACTGTATCACAAGTATGACCAAAAGTGAATAAGTAAATATAAAAAGGTTTAATATAATCTCGACTTACCAATATTGGTGCTTCTATGATTGCATTCTTTATACTATCGAAGGTGATCTTAGCTTCATTATTCCACTCTATTTTGGCATCTTTCTTTAACATATCATTGAGTGGCTTCACTATTTCAGAAAATCCTGAAATAAATTTCCGAACAAAGTTGATCTTACCGAAATATGACTTCAATACTTTTCTACTTCCTAGGTGCTATAATTTGAGTACTGCATTCACTCTATCTGGGTCAATTGAAATACCATGTTTAGAAATGATATGTCCCAATAACTTTCCTTTAGTCACCTCGAAAATACATTTTTTAGGATTTAGGGAAAATCCATAAGTTTCAAACTTTTGTAATATCGCTCTAAGATCTCGAACATGATCTCTTCTATCTTTAGAAAATACTATAAGGTCATCCATGTAAATGATGATTCATTTTCCTATCAATTCTTAAAAATAATAGTCCATTGCTCTTTGGAAAGCAACCACAACATTTATTAATCCAACGACATCCTTCTATAAGCAAAAGTTCCCCACTTAGTGGTGAAAGTTTTTTTCATCTAATCCTCCTTCGCTACCATTACTTGATTGTATCCCAAAAATTAGTCCAAAAAGGACATCATTTGTGAATCGTTAACTATCTGTAACACTTTTTCAAGTAAAGGTAGTTGATAATTATCTTTTTCAGACACTCTGTTAAGAGTCCAAAAATCTACACACAATTGGATGTCTCCATTCTTTTTCCTAACAAGGGCTAAATTTTCCACCCAAGTAGAATTTCTAATTGGGAAGATTATCTTGCATGAAAATAGTTTTTGAACTTCCTTTTGAATTAAAGGCTCTAAAATTGCATTCACAGGACATTGTTTCTGTCAGAAAGGTTTCGCATCAGGCTTCAATGGTATAGTATGCATGATGATAGAAGTGTCATATGTCTTAAAATCTTCATATGTCCATGCCATGACTTTCCAATAATCTTTAAGCACCTGAGCAATATTTCTTTTCTCTTCTTCAGTACAAACCTTCCCTATAAGTACATTCTTAGGATCTTC
This sequence comes from Sequoia sempervirens, assembly GCA_007258455.2. Lineage (NCBI taxonomy): Eukaryota > Viridiplantae > Streptophyta > Pinopsida > Cupressales > Cupressaceae > Sequoia > Sequoia sempervirens. The sequence goes on along the minus strand of VDFB02058242.1, from coordinate 373,772,497 downwards.
TTCAGTATTCAAATTATATAATTCAAATAACCCTCCTTCACTTTGAGGTAAATATTTTTGTCTTATTATCTAATCAATATAAAACAATCATTCTAACTCAATTATTCCTTTCAAAATGTTATTATCTTTGATTTGAGTCGATTCTTCATCTTGAATTTCACCATTAGGGTGATCTATTTCTTTAATAATTTGTGCCTCAAAAATACCAGAATTAGTAATGAATTCTAGTATGTGCCTGTCATCTTCAAACACGTGTAGGTTAGTAACATTATCAAGAACCAAAGGTAATTGTACCAATTCAACTATGAATCTTTTCAAATATGAAGTTTCTAAAGGTTCCAAAGTACTAGCAACAGTCACCAGAGCATCGAATCTCTGATTAAATCTTCTCGATATGTGAGTAATATTAAATGCATCGAACTCTTCGATTAGATCCCACACTCTATGTCGGTAATTAGATAATATTTTGTAATGGAAGATATATTTCTTTCAGACTTGTTTAACTACCAATTCTGAATTGCCAAACACCTTGAGGATTCTAACGTTTTTCTTGATTATCAGGATCAAGCCATGTATAAGAGATTCATATTTTGCTGCATTGTTAGTACATTGAAATTGCAATTGATATGCAACAAGAAAGGACTTACCTTGTGGGTTGATAAGTTCCACTCCAATTCCAATTCCTTGTTTCAATTTTTCTTGATCATTTGTAATCAATATTTTACAATTCTTCGACGTCATTGTATAAATATTTTCATTATGTATATTTTGATCTTCATTCTTATGTGCTCTAGGTTCAATTCTTGTGACATCATCATGTCCTAGACAAAATCGGCTCTTAATTCTACGGATTATCTCTAGACACATCATATAGTTTTTCTTTGAATGTGTAACATTGTGCAATTGGCACCAGTCCTGCAATAACAAAAAATTTAGTGAAATTTTATTTTTATCATTCTCTTGAGCTTTTCCAATACTACTATTTTGAAATTTATCATAAGGATCATTCTCCCCCTCAAAGGAGTCATAATATAATTCAATTAGAACATCTATTCCAGGAATTAACTCATTAGATTTCTCAACATCATAAGTGAAAACTTCTTCAATTTTAACTCCTGAATTGTGTAATTTATAAACTCCTTGTTCTACATTGATATATAGAACTTCATTTTTCTGATTATAATCTGTGATCATGTATTTCATATGAGGTTCTCTTTCAATCCTGATTTGATTAGGCACTCCTTTCCATGGTAACCACATGTGTGAGAAGTTAGTGGACATGTATCCATTTAATGTTTTAGACCATTCTCTACTCAAGAGCATACCATAGGTATCTAGCATCTCCACAACTTGAACGTCAATGTAATATTGGATTCTAGGGTCAAAAGCCAATTGCATGTGGATATTAGTCAACTCTCCTATCACATTTACCTCTATCTTGTCAAGTTGAGTGACCTTCTTTAAAGAATTTGCAGGAGTTAAACCTAATGTTTGACATATGGACAACGACATCGCATTAGTAGAAGCTCCAGAGTCTACTAAGGAATTGTGAAGGTTCTTACCAAATATTCTCAAACTGAGCAAAAATGGTGAGGACTCTAGTTTTCTTTTATAAAAGGCTACTTGTGCGTCAGCTATGGGAACAATGTTCTTGTCTTTTCTTTTAGCTTGACTATCTTTCATTTGAAAATCCTTATATTTTCTCTCTTTAGGAAAATCTTCTAGAGTATTTAAGAAAGCTTTCTTGATCAAAGGTGTTTTAAGTAGTTCTAACAAAGAAAGGCTAATCTTTACTTTCTTGATTTCTCCAGCTAAGTGATTAGTCAAATTATTTTGATCAGCAGGATCAATCTTTTCACCTTTTGAAACATATAATGAATTGTACTAAGAAGTCACCTTAGGTAATCTAGGATTATTGCTTGATTTGTCATCAGGTGGATTATTAAAGTTATTTGGCAGGATGCACATTGTTAAAGGTCCGTTGAATTTACCTCCACTATTAGCATTATTCCTCGTGTTGTAATTATGTCCCTTCTGATATTGCTGAAAAGCATGTACTTCATCCATTTATTCTATAGGCTCATTTTCATCTTGATAAGGAAAAGTATATGTCTCCAAAGTCATAGTTGAATCATCACCTTTGTATCTATGAGCATGATTTGTAATAACTGAAGGTAATTTGAAATGTTCATAACTTTCTAGGACTAAGGCAGAGTCTTATCCTACTGAAACTAATTCATTTCCTTTGGAAGGTTGAGAATCACAATGCTCATTATGATGAGTAGCAGCAAGAAAAATATCTGAAGTGATTTTGAATTGTGAATAGTCCACTTCAGAATGAGAATTTGTATTATGAATTCTACACCAATGTTTCATTGCAAGGTTAGCTAAATTCACTTTTGACATAAATTTTTCATCAATTGAATCAGGATTATCCAAATGTGTTGATACTCCCCCATTATTAGGGCATGTATTCCATGGTCTGAAAGGCCTAGGAGCATTATACACTCGATTTTAAGAATTTGAATTATTATTTTGAGAAAAAAAATTATGATTTCTTAATTGTGCAACTTCTATAGTTAATCTTTTGAGTTGAGTTGTGACTTCTTTCATGTCTTCCTTTTCCTCAAAATTTTTGACATTTTGTTTTTCTTGAGTTTGTGAGAAAAATTAATTTCCATTAGGACGTAGCTCTGTAATAGCTAGACTAGGGTTTGGGACTAAAGCTTGACTATTTCCTAGTTGAAAAAGAGTATTTTGAGGAAATGTTCCATTTTGGACCACTATAGGATAAATGTTGGGAGTCATGGGATAAACCATAGGGACTCCATTTGCATTTGAGGTAGGGTAAATACTTAATCCATTTCTAATATTTTTCATTTCTAAATTCACACTTACGACTTTAGCATAGGCTTCTGGTAAATTAGTGGGAGGATTGGCTCTTCACTTCACAAACATAGCAGTCAAAGGATCTACTACTGTATAATAAACTGTGATAGTAGAAAAATTATCCACTACATAAGGTGTTTGTAACCTAGAATAAGCCTTTTGAAATCTACCATTAAAAGTGGTTATAGGTTCTTCAAACCTTTTTATTTGAGAAAATTGATGATATATTAGGGCAAGATCTGTAGGTGTTCTAAACCTAGCTAAAAATTGAGTTTCCATGTCTTGCCATGATTTGATGGAATTACAAGGGAAATTGATATACCACTAGTAAACCTCATCACTCAAAGTATATGGGAACAATCGACACACGTCTTCATGTTGAATTCTTGCTGAGAAACATGTATCTTTGAATATACTAATGTTTCCTCCAGCATCTTTGTGAAAATGATACTTAGGACACAACTTGTCAAGATTTTTTGGTAAATCGCTATATATGAAAAATTGAATCGGTGATTCCACATTAAAGAATGCCATCACTACAGGGGGTGATGGTGTAACAATGGTTGGAATATTTGGATTTACACTTCAACTTACAAACTTTTGAGTTCTTGATGATGTTCAACCACTAAGCTCAACTAAGGTCACCTTAGGATCACTAGACCAAGATCTAGTGGTTCTATGGAAATCCAGTTTAAAACCTAAAAAAACCAAAAATAACAACAATAGGCCCTCCTTCTAGTTCCAACTCCTGCTGACAATGATTTTACTCATAGTAAACAATTTGTATAGAATCTCCACAGACAAGACCGCGAGAAGCCTACCTTTCTTGAAAGATATGAAACAAAGACAACCTCAGAAAGAATTCAGCATTTATAGAACAAAGATTGAATCCTGTTTAATCCCAAGTCTTTGTAAATCAAGTCATGATTGCACTAAACATATCTCTTAGGTAATGATGTGATAATTTTGTTGTTATTTTCAAAGGGACTATGGTTATTTCTAGCTTTATCAACAATTACTAGCATTTCACATAAAACTTCAATTTTTATCATCAAATGACATTATGAAATAAAAAAAAATCATCATAATATTTCATGAATAAAAAAATTTCTTTGCTATCACTAAAGTAAATTTAGCATTAGGCATTCAACAATTTCATGGAAAATAAAAGATTTTCAACAAAACTATTTCCATTCACTTGTATTTTTTTAGAACATTTTCAAAAAATATTAACATCTAATCTAAAGCAAAACATAAAAAAATTTCTCCTAGTTATTCTCCATGGATGCCCCAAAGAATTAATCAAAATAGAGCAAACCGCTTTATATTTCACCAAATTGTTTCATAGCTACATATAAAACAATGCAAACTTTTAAAAAGAGGGTTTGGTTTATGGACACCGAATAGGTTTTGTATGCACCCTTAAATGGCACAAGAAATAGCCTTATTCAGCCGAACTTACAAAACCACCTAAAAAAGATACTTAGATAGATAGCTATCCATAAAGCTCTAATATCAATTAATGTCTACATGCATACAAATTTTTACGCCAGAATGGTTCAGAAAATAGGAAAAAAGAACAAAACTTAAAAGAAGTTTTCACTCCTCTAACATAAAAACAAGGCACTTCAGAAGTTCAACATAAAATTATCTTAGAGAAATCAAAAACAAAAAATTAAAAAGTGTCACATGGCATATGCCAACTGTCATCAAGAACTTTCTAGAATAATTCAAATCTTTGACTTTATCCACAACAACGCTTTTCTCCATACTTTAGCTCGAACACTTTACCTTGATTGAGGCTACAAAATTTATTTTGAAATATCAGAATGAAATTTACACCCATTGGGACCAGGACCAACCTGCAAAATTAACAACAAATAAATTCTATTACATTTCTAGTATCTGGTATCTGGTTCTTTCCATATTCGCTTATGGCTCTAGTTCCAGACTTCCTCCTTCTTTCTTTCATTTGTACTCTCAGAAAGCTCTAAGTATTTGATGCATGCATTCCTTTGAAATCCTTCATATTGCTCTCCAAGTAAATTTGAGCCTAATATATTCTTCAATCACTTGCAGTATGGCATCATTCTTCTGTGCCTTTTCTACCTCATATTTGACTATAATATTTCTGCACTATATTATTTCATCTATAAGCTCCCTTTTCAACAATTGAACAAGATCTTCATTTTTTCTTTCTATCCATTCTTTGATAGCTTTAGCTTCCTTCCCATCCTTCCCTAATGTTTGGGGATTAAAACTTTGACGTGACAATACTTCAATCCTTTTTTTATTTTCGCATATCAGTTCTTTGCACTCGATGGTGACCTTTTCAAATCCTTCAATACATTATACTAACATGTCACCTTCCCATTTCAATTGTTTCTTCCACTTTCCTGGCAATGAAATTTCATATTCTGATATTATATTGTTTTGTATTAACTCTTGGACATCTATTTGTATGAGAATTTCCATATTTTGCCTTTTGTCAATGACTTGCTCCTAGATAAGGTTACATTCATCTTCAAATCTTTACAATTTCTCTGAATGATAGCATGCTTCCTTATACATTTTTATTGCATCTATAATTCATCTCCCCACTTTATCCAATATTCAATCCATTCTTCAAATATATTCATTTTATGATGAACTATAGCAATGGAATCTACAGGTCTACTCTTGTGACATCAACACCAAATGTTGGGGTAGTTCAACTTGTTCTTAACTAGATAATGTTAGTGATTTAATAAAATACTCCAATTTAGCAACTCATTCTTTCAATTCTCTTTTATTTTGCTTATATTTCTTTACTCTGGCATTAGTAGCATTCAAATTCATTTTTATTTCTTCTAGATCTTGATACCAAGATGAGTGTCCAAGATTAATACTTGTGATTTTATATTCCTTAGGCATTATCTCATGTCTATCTTTGTCATTTTTTGGAGTGGCTATTTGGATAGTTCTATTTCCATCTGCATTCATTTGTATGACATACTTTGGTTTTTCTCTACACCTAGGTTTAGGAGTATTTACTTCTTGTATGAAATTACTAAGGTTTAGAGGTAATATTTCTACTTCCATTGGAGAAGATAATTCCTTGATTAACCATTCAAGTGTATCATCATCTTGTTGTACCTCTATAGCTCTTTCTTGTCTCTGTTTATTACTTTATTAAGGACTTTCATCTCTGCGACTCACCATATTTTGTGAAATGGAAATTTCTTTATCAACTTCTAACATAGACTCGAGATTAATAGGATTTTGCACTGCCTCCTCTATTTGGAGACTTATGTTTTCCTTCTATCCATATTTTTTGATTCTTCTCTCTAAATATTATCTTCCTCATCTACAATTACACCAGGATTCTCTTCATTTTCAATTCCATATCCTGTGAACTATGTAGCTTCTTCTTCTAAAGTTTCAATTTCATTTTCAATCCTAGCATGGCCTTTACCTATTTCATCAAAGACCTACAAAGGTTTATTAACATTTTGCACATTCTCAAAATAAAATTGAGAATCAAGAGTGTCTTCAATAACTCTTTTATCAATAGGATTCTTCTCTTCATTCCCCATTGTTTCCATTTCAAGTATACTAGGATTTCATGCCTCTAAGGTTAGCATCCCTTGAATAAATTCTTCTTCTTCAATATTTATGGGATTAGAGCTTATATCCTACATTTCTTCTATCACTGAGTGTACTATGGGCTTATCTTTAGATTTATTTTATTTTATCTTCTCCCACATATCACCCCATCTATCTACTTGTTCCTTAATTCTAGCCTCATCTTCCTCAGAAATTTCCTCTAAAGCCACAAGAGTTCCACCCAATGCTTGTTTCATACTGGCCATATTAACAAAAGCACCTAGAGAATTAAATAATGTTGTAGCTCTCTAAGATGCAGATCTAGTTCTAGGCCTGACTGTAGAAGAAGATGCACCTTTAGGCCTTGCTTTAGACTTGTCTTTACCTGTCTTTGCATCTTTTTTTTTTTATAACTTTGTGGGAACTTCTTGTCTTGTTGCTTTAGGGGCCCTTTCTTCAATTCTAATACCTGGAGTAGCCTTGCCAGTCTTTCTTTTCTTCTTTATAGGCTCTCCACTTTCAAAAGTAGTTTCATCTCTTTTCTTTCTTCTTTTATCTTCTAAGTAGATGGGTTCAATTCCTCCTTCTCTTAAACTTTTACAAAAAGCATCAATCTAGTGTTGAGTGTACCTTATGATTGTCCTAGTAAAATCATCAACTGATGTCATGTCTCCACCATCAACACCTGGGTTTGGAATGGGTTCATCATATATCCTATCATTATTATAAAACTAATTTAACACCTAACCATCATCTTCCACCAATTGGTCTAGGATATCATAGAGTTTGAGCATTCGAGCAAACCCTAGAGTCATTCTTTCATACTTTTTCATTATGACCTTGTGCTCATCTTCACAATTAAACCAATAATCTTCTAAATGAGGTACATGAGCATGATAACCAGCTATACTTTTTTCAATATTTCCTTTAGGTATGTGCAAGATCATCATGGAAAAAATAGGCCCTTAAGTGGCAAAATATTTAGAAAAATCAGAGTTAGGAAACTTGACGTAAAAATTTGAATAAGTTAGCTATATTATTTCAAAAATATGTAAGAATAGAATGTATAGAAAATTGAATGTAGTTTCTAAATTACTAGGTTTTTTTTGAAAAAAAAATCCATTTGGTGAAAATTTGAAATTTCAATGCAGTGGTACTTAAATTTCAGGGAAAAAATAAGAAGTAGGTGTCTATCTGACCACCCTAACCACAATAAAATGATAATATTTTTTTATAATGTTTTTGATATAAGTAGAGGAATCATGCCCCGATGTGATGAATATTTTTTTGTAATTTTTTTCTAAGTATATAATTAAATTAATTATGAATTTTTTATTACAATTTTTAAAAAAATATAAAAACTTGTATGTCTGACCACCTTAACTTGGTCAAAACTTCATGAAATTCATTTTATCTTTTTTTAATCCTATATTATGTGAAGCATAGAATGTGACACATGTTTTGAATTCAAAAAATGTGACATCGTTTGAAAGCTATAGATGTTTTTCAATCAACCTATCAATCAGGACTTTAGTCATAATTTGAATAGAAAATGAATAATAATTACTTATTAAATTCAAAGTAAAGCATAATTATAATTTGTGGAAATATGAGAATCTCCTTTAAAAACCCTTTTCATTTCATCAATTTTGGGTAAAAAAATAGTCGTCAGCTAGATACCCATCATATTGCCACTTTTTGGCCCATCATGATCCTGCACATACCTCTTCAATAGTATAGTACATTCTCTGAAGTGGAAGTTCTTCAAAATTGTAGGTTTTCAGTTCCTCCTCACATAAATTAGCCACCTTGATTGAATTGCACTTATAATTCCCTATTGTAATAGGAAACTTGAAAGAGGCCTTCTTGTGAGCATGGCTATAAAGATCCTGAGAAGGTTTTAATTGTCTCACCAATTCCAATAAAACAATTTTATATTTAGGATACCTAGGCAACATGAATGGGTGTCCATCAAATCTCTCCACTTTTATATAGGAGTAAGTTGAGAACTGTATGTACTAGCCTCCCATAGTCTGAATGGAAATTTGTACTTCCAAGGATAATCTCTTAGATTTATCACCTTCCATTGTTCTCACCAGCTTCATGGAAAACAAATTGTTAAATTTTCTGTAATCACCTTTATACCCATGAATAGTGATTTGGGGTAGATGTGCATATATCAAACTATATCCAAATTTTTTTGCCCAAGTTACCAATTTGCTTTAATCCTTGTTTGCTGCCTCTCATAGCATGGGAGTAAATAACATATGATGATATGTAGAAACATCTGGTTTTGGGGAATGTAGTAATTTTTTCATGTAACTTGTCACTTATCAATTTTCCCTAATGCAACTCTACAGGACCTTCTATCATTTGAGATATTATCACGAACATCCAGGGTTTGAACCTACTTGCATCTCTTAAACCAACTGTTATGTCTTGAATTTCTTGTTTGAATGTAGACCTCTGAATTATCTTGATCTGTGGTGTGATTGGTTGTTGGAACCATTGGGTGCTCATAATTTCTCTGTTGTGTTTTCAGCACTTTGATATGTCTTGTCCTTTGCTTTCAAGTTGGAATTGAACATCCTTGTGTAGGAGGGGAGACCAAATGTACACATAATTCCATTCTAAGAAAAGTATGCATAATTTCTTCCTTCCTTTTCAACAATTCTTTTGGCTGGATTATAATATTTTATGCATTGCATTACTAATTCTAGTGCTTCCATCGCTGGTGGAAAACCTTTTGTAGGAAGTAACCCATTTGATATGACATTTTTAGTACATTGGGTAGCATTTTCTTCCAGTAGTTGTGAACTAATTTCAATGTCATAAGACCATCCCATGTGGGTATCTGTGACCACCACATTAATGGGTACTGCCTATGAATTGCAGTATTTGAATTCATCTTCTTCTCTTGCTTTAGAAGTGCTTATTTTCGATATAATGTGCTATGTAATTTTTAAAAATATTTGTCTATGTGTGTGAGTTAGGGTTAAATTTAACCGAACATTAGATTTCATAAAAAATTTAATTCCTTCTTTGATCAAATTTAACAACTCAGAGGAAAAATAATATCCCAATTTCAAAATGAGAAAATACCATTATCAAATATTTCTATCTTGAGAAACTCTTGTCAATAAATCAGTTATTCATAACATACTTGGTTCTAGTTAAAATGGTGATTCTTCATAATACAAGTTAAAAACCCCTGGGTAGCTGCAACTTAGTTTCTTGAAAATTCTACCTCTGCTTGCACGCCAAAGTAGCTCCATGAATTCAATATCTCTAGCAAGTTTTTAGTATGACACGAAGTGGAGTGTTGTAAAAGAAATTGCATGCTTGAGGTGGTGCCAAGTACATAGGTAGTGCACCACCTTCATTAATTACCTATTATTTGTGATTAATTCCTATAATAAAGGTGTAATCATTATGGATTATGGTTCAAATCATGAACACCTAGATTTCTGAGTTGGCTCACCGTTTGAGAAGAAAGACGATGTGATGACTATTCATGGCAGTTACATGTCACGCTAATTTTATACAGGGTATATGCCATTAAAGACATGGGATTAATGATCATCACCGGAGTTACAACTTTCGATAATTTCTTTGAAAAAAAACAATAACACTGGGATTTGGGAAATACTTCCCAAGAAAAGAAAAGAAATGGAACAAGAGAACAAAAACCAGAAATTGAAACTAAAAGATATACTTGACAACATTTCAAAGCAGACTTTCCTGTTTCCCACTTCCTACTTCAAAGAAAACAATAAGGTACCGAACTCTGATAAAAGAGAAAATTACTAGGTTTATACAATTTTATTAATAAAAATATTGGGCAGAACTAGAGTTCTTTAAACACAAACTCTTTTGACTCACACAGGACTCCAAAATTCTAGTTTCCAGTAATAGAATAAACAAAGGACATACCAAAACACTGAAATACTGGGAAGAAAAAAGTGCATCATCAAAGAGGCCAAGTGAAACTAAGAAAACAACCAACAACTAGCCAAGCATCAATTAAAATCACGCCGAGGTGGAAAAAAACAACAAAGCAAAAAGGGAAAAGAAAAAAAAGGGGTCCACATTGTGCCAAAGAAGAAAAATGGAGCGTGTTGTGAGACTACACAACATCTTCTTCATCTGATCTCTTATTTCATCCATAATTACTTTCCCTTTTCCTTTATCATCTTTCTGCATATTTCTAGCTTTGTATGCTGGAACTCTTCTATCCATATTTTTGTTCTTGGAAAATCTTGCAATGTGATCGCATTTGTTGCAATTTAAACACACAATATTTCCTTATCTAGACTATTCATTCCATTGATTTCTTCTCAATCTGCACTGGTTAGAAATATTCCCAAATCTTCCATAGGTATAACATTTAACATTCCTTCTATTGACAGAGTTATTTGACATATTTTTGCATTCAATTGACTTATGACCCAACTTATTGCAATTGGAACACTAATCAAGAATGATGAATCACTTGATTTCATTTTACTTCTACATTGAGAAACCATATGGCCAAATTTATTGCAAGAAAAATATTATCCATTAAATTTTTGAGCATTAGGTTGTCTTACCGGATATCTTTTCGTTTGGTTCATTCGATTTCCTTTCTTGAAATTCCTTTGTCTAGATACAAAAATTTCACCTCCCTCATATCCAAGACCATTCTTGTCATTTCCATTCTTCTGTCCTTGATTCGATTCATCAAGCTTAATTGAGCTAATCTTGAGCTTCTCCTTGTATTCATTTCCAGTAGCAAGTTCATCCCTGAGAATAACAATCTATTTTTCAAGATCCTCTTCATTGTTTTTGGATTGTTGTAGTTCAATCTCTAACTAAATGATTTCTCCATTAACTCTATTGCATTCATCAGATCTTTCTTTTAGGTACTAGACAAGATTTTCCTCATTCTTCTTAATTTCTTCAATCTCCTTAGTCATCTTCATTGCCATAGATTCCATCTCATGTTTTAGGGTGGCATTGTCTCTAGCAAGCTTTTCACATTCTTCAGTTATTTCATTCAAGGATTGATTCAAGCGAACATCATCCATGATTTTTCTCTCTTTCTTCTTAATCTAGTCACATAGATCCTTTCTCTTCTCCCTAGAATTAATAATCTAATCCTTCAACTTCTAAATGAATTTCTTAGCATCTGAAATATTTGCTTTCAATTCTCAGACTTTTGCTTTAGACTAATCATGATCATCAAGTGCCACCAAAATTTGTTGTTGAAGACTACTAGAGTCCATTACATTCCAAGATCCACCTCAAGTTGTTAAACTTTCTTCCGAGGAACTTAGCTCTGATACCAATTGTGGGAATCAAGCAACACTGAGAGGGGGGGTGAATCAATGTTGTGCAATTTTTAACTTTATTAATCTATCCTCTCAAGTTCATAAAATAGTCAATCAAAAGAAAGATGCATGAACATAAAACAATAAGCCACAACACCATAACCAAAGGATTTTTAAATGGAAACCCTATTAGGGGAAAAACCACGGTAGAGGTCAATCCACAATTTGAGTACTCAAAATATAAATGTTTTACAAAATGGGAATGCACTTGCATTTAGGAAGATTTCCTAGAGCTCACTGCTCAAAATCAACAAGGCTCACTACCTTACAAGAGATTTGGATTACATCAAAAGGTTGAACTAAGAAAATAGCATCCAAAAATTCCTGATTACAGTTCTGATTAGGCTCATAGATCAAATTCTACACCTTTTTTTTCTGATGCTGCACTTCACTCTGCTCTATCTTAGTTCACTTCACAAAATCCTCTTCTGTACAGGTGAAAATTTCTTAACTTCTCTTCTAATATTCACACACACATCAACACATATTGAACACCCACACATATATATCAAAATAAATTAACTAATATCTTATATATCCACCACCAAGGATTCAATCGCTATATGTCAGCTTCAATAAAATAGAAAATATTTTCCAACTATTGGCTCAAATCATGAATAAAACTTAAGGCACATCCACCAAAGTCGGCCATAGCATAGTGAGGACCCAAAAAAAAATCTTCAATATGAAAATACTCCAAATAATTTTTCCTTGAACATCCCTAACATCCCATATTCACTTAGTCGGCCTTCATATACAGATGAAAAAAAATCGAATGACTAGATCTCCTAACTCATACACCAATTGATGCAACAACACAAAATTTGAGAATAAGAAATTTCATATACGCGAAGACCTTCCCTAAGAAACACAACCAAAACTGATAGACTGGTAATGCAAACCACTTGGAAGATTCAAATTCAGTCGAATACCCTATTCTTTACTCTGTCTTCTGGTATGATCAGATACTGTAGTGCAAACCAGATCAATGACTTAGGTTTCCATCAATGACAACACTAGAAGCCATATACCAACAATACCTAGGATTATAATATCCACTGAAGGGGGTAACTTATTTTTTTGCATATGCTTTAATGGTAGAGATACCATTGTGTTTTGGGAAAATGGAATAGGCTATTTCTTTGGTTAATGACTACCTATTGAAGGAAATTACCCCTGATTAGTATATAATGGCCTAAAGTCAAATCTAGTTAGCGTAGTGTATGTGAATAGGATGACTGCTGAGTGAGAATACTTTGGCCAAAGTAGTGTGATTTCCTTCACTCCATTGTCAATTAACAATGTTCCTTTTATGCATGATAATTCAGTATTGTAGTGTCTACAAGTTCTAGTTATGTAGGGCACAACACTAAGCTCAGTGTGATTGTTGTTATGAGGTTACTCCACCAATCTCTTTTTCAAAGGGTAGGGCCATCTATTGGATGATAGATGTGTGGGGGACCCAATTTGAGTCCATGGTTGGCTGAAGAGTGCTTGAGTGATACTTCTCCTCCTCAGCTAGCGATCAAGATTTGAAAGGAGATTCTTGGACTATCTATATCTATTTCTTTGAAGTTTGATTGAGTTATGTATGCAATTTGTATACAATCATTGGAGAAATTGTAAAATGTGGAATATTATATTGGAAATGAAATAAAAATTTAGAATTTTTTGTGTCATCTATGTTCATTTGTTCTATTTTGGAAAGGAATTTTTTTATAGTAATGGCTATGAAACATATTTTATTTACTTTAAAGTGAAAACTTAGGAAATTTACTTGCATGAACAATTGGCATGTTGCACCTAGTAACAGAGCTACCAAGTTTAGCTCTAGAACCTATGTGCTCATCATACTTTCCATACAACATTAAAAGAGACTAATTTTTGGATATTCTTGTGCTAAGATCATGCATCTTAGGTTAATTGCAAGAAAGTGAGTAATTGGGAATGAGTGCTACTTAAAATTCATGAAAGAAAAAGAGGCCACTATTTGCATGATAGAGGGTACCAACTATGATAATCTTGCTTGGTTAAGTGATACTGAAACTTTCAGTCACACTCTTTCTCAGATTAGTGAAGTAAAGAGAATGATGGAGGAGGCCAATTTCAACTATCTACCTCTAGTTTTACAAGTAAAGTTTGATTCCTTGTCACTTTCTTAGGATATTCCCTTAGAAGGGAGTGTCATTCCAACATTGATATTTAGAGACCTTAGAGTCCTTCCTATATCAAAAGTGATTGTAATTTCCTCAAGTAATGAATCAGAGGGTTATGCCCCCCATAGCTATGTATCAAATGATAAATCTAAAGAATGCTACATGTTTTGGGATAGAATGATCAAATGAGAGATGAATAAAAATCAAAGGGGTATACTCCATTGAGTTATGTGCTAGAGAGTGAATCTCAAGGATACTCTCCACTTGACTATTTGAATAGTCACTTTATGTAAATTGAAAGGATATTGAGATCCTCATGAATAATAAAAATCATGTGTTAATCAAAACCTTGTGCTCAAATATTATGTGAAATTTATTTTCTGTGTGAATGAATGCTCATTTAAATATTAACCATAACATAGTAAGAACAAGATTGAATCTAATAAAGATGAACCTTCAGGTATAACCCTTTTCTTGCAAGGATGGTGAAAAAAAGGACTAATCCTTGAGGGAGTCAGGAAGTTGGAAAGGGTCTGGAGAGTGTTGAAACTAAATTGGATCAAATTTTGGCTATCATTCACAAAACCAATGCAAGGTTGAGAAATATTGAGCAGGAAATAAGGGGAAAAGATAGAGAAGAACAAGAAGTTATGATTAATGAAGAAGTCCCTATGAATGAAGATGAGGGAGAGAATTCTCACAATCATGTTTATACCCATGAACATGAGAATGATAAATCACTCACTCAATCCAAAGCAAGTAGTAGGAATAATTTGGCTACTAAACTTTCTAGGGACATGAGGAAAATAACCCCACCAAAATTTGACATAAGAAACTATTTTGATGCCACAAAAGAAATATAGGAAGCCTATTAGTTACATGAGAAGCCTCTAACTAGTGGATGAATAGGAAAATGGAACTTGGGATTAGTTATTTCAAACTTACATGGAATGATTTTGTGGAAATATTTTGGAAAAATTTGTTACCCCAAATCTTTTATGACCAGAGACTCACTTATTTTCAAAACCTAAGATAGGGAGAGATGTCAGTAAGTGAGTATTAGTAAAATTTCACTCGGTTGTTGTGTTATATACTAATATATAAAAAGGATGAACACTTTTGCATAAGGAAATTCATTATGGGGCTTAATATCTATATTGGTGGTGAGGTAGATGTTCAAGGTCCAACCACTATGGATCAAGTTTATGATAAGGTTGTTAAGCAAGAGAAAAATCTCAAATCCATCTCCATCCACCAAGAGAATAAGAACCATAAGAAGTTCGTTGGAGCTCACGTTAAACCAACTCCAAGGAAGTTTGATGGAGTAAAATATTTTTAGAAGCAAGGGGATAAGGAACCCTGAAGTAATGGAAAATAATCAAGGAGGGGACACCAAAGGAATAATTTCAATGGTGGTAATGTTAATAATGTTGGAGGTAATGCCAATAGACCTAGTGAACCTACAAGAAAGGACCAACAATGGGATGCTTCACATGTGTTAGAGACCAATTTTATGTAAATTTTCCCAATAATCCTTTTGGCCCATGACCTTATGGAAACCCACTTCCTTCCCAATAAACAACATTCTAGCAAAAGATTCATGCTACCTTGGATGCTCATCAAGTGGAGTATCAAGTTAATCTAGTGGAGACTCTAGGTATTTATTTGGTTTTCCAATTTCCATTATTATAGATACTGGGGCTATTGAAACTTTTGTTTCACCTAGAATAGCAAAGAAAATATCTAGGAAAGTTGGTTATATGGAAATGTCATGGGTTGTAGAATATGCAAACTAGAAAAGAGAAATGATGGAAAAATGTTTGTTCAAAGCTAGGATTGAGCTACCTTATTTCTCCACTGAGGTAAATCTATATGTAGTTTGCTTAGGATCCTATGATGTTATCCTAGCAATGAACTAGTTTTGGAAGCATAGATCATGGGTAGACTGTCATTCCAAAAAAGTAGAGTGCTTAGATGATTTAGGTAACTAAGTGATGCTACAAGGGATACCTAGGGAATTCAAGTTATGTCAAATCTTTTCCATGTATTTTCTCAAGCCTAAAAAGAAAGGATGCAAGCTCTTTGCAATAAAGATGGAAAAACTTGAGGAATATAAGGAATTTAATTCTCAAGATGGTATTAACAATTTAGAGCCATAGGAATACCAAGAGGTGGAAGAAGGTGAAATGATGGAAACTAGAGAGATGGATATGGAATGATATCCTGGGTATGTGTAGGATCATGATGGGCCAAAAAGTGGCAATATGGTGGGAATGTGTAGGGTATGTGGTTGACAACTTTTTTTTACCCAAAATTGATGAAACAAAAAGGGTTTTTAAAGGAGATTCTCAGCTTTCCACCTATGATCAGGTGAAATCCCCTAGTCTAGATAATACAAGGAAAAGTGCCAAAACAAAGGAAATGACACCTAACACCTCACGATTAGCCTAGTTGGATTCAAAACAAAATAAAGATAAGAAAAAGAAGTTGATTATACCTTGTCTTGAATTGATCCTTTGGTTGGCCCTTGGTAGTTGATTTTGTGTGCTCCCTTTGATGGAAAGAATGCTGAAGTGTATACTAATGGATTGAAAATGATGAGGGTTTGATAAGGAATACAATGAGAAAAATAGGTGGTTGAGAAGATGAATACAATGGATAGGATGAAAGCTTGAATATGAAATAATGGTGGATGTAGGTAGATGCAAGATCTTAATAGTTGAAGTTGGTTGAATGTTAGAATCAATGAGAAGTGTTGTTGCAAGTGTGTGAATAATGCATAATAATCAAAATAAAAGAAAAATCCTTCATTTTATAGAGAGAAGCCCTAGGGAAATGGACGGTTGAGATCTTGCCACCATGGGAAAGATGGATAAGGACACATAAGGTTGAACATGACATGTGATGGGAAGGTACTTGTAAGTAACTTGGAATAAGGATGATGTGACCTCTCAATGATCACATGGGGAAGAGGAGAATCTTGTATGAATAAAAGTGAATTTAAAATTCACATGATTGGGAGATTTGGTGGATAAGAGAAGGTTCCCAAAAAGAGAGGTGAGAAGTACCTTGGATAATACAAGGTCCTTAAAAAGATAAGTACTTACCCACATGTGACTAATGTGACAAGTTAAAGGTTTTGGAAGACTTTGGAACATGTGAGTGATGTAACAAGTCAAAGGTTATAGAACTTGCATGGGGAAGAGAAGATTCCTTGGAGGAATAAAAGTGAATTAAATATTCACATGGGGGAGACAAAAAGGAATTAAAAATTCCTTGGGGGATGGGGAGAGTTGACCAAGGTATTGATTAGACTTAACTGATCAGTAATTAGAAGACAATTAGTGGCTAATGAAGATTAAGAGCCAACTTGCAAAATTTGGAGGATGTGACACATCCTAATCAAGGATAGGCATGTGTACATCCTTAATGATGGGTTTAGGAGATGGATTAAGATTAAGAAAAAGTGATGGAGGATGTGACATGTGAGGAATTAAATAAATTTCTTATTTATTTAATTCTATTGAGGAAAAGGAGAAAAAGAGTAATGTATTTAATTATTTAACTAGTTACCTTAGCGATTAGAACAAATTTATATGTATTAATTAGATAATAGTGATATTACTTAATTAATGCAAATAAGTGGATATTTAGACGTAAAGGGGGAAATTTGGAAAAATGCAATTTTCCAAATTTGGATGCCTACATTTTTCCCCTCTTTGAAATGATGTTACGAAGTAGCATCATTTTAAAGAATATTAAAACATAGAACCCAGCTGAAGATGGTTAGACTAGAAAGATTCCCAGTCATTCAAAGGAGTGACTAGGAAGGAAAAAAATGATGGGGGTGAAGATGAAGATTAGGGATTGAGGATTCCCCCTTGAGAGGACATGTAGGTTGAAGAGAACATGGGTGTGCTCTCGAAATGGATGAGATGATGCAATGGGATAGATGAAGAATAGGATGAAAAGTGATGGGAAAGAGAGGATGGAAAGCACTAGGAGATGGATGAAGCACAAATGGATGTAGGGACAAATGTGATGTTCCCCAGTCAAGGTACAAACCATAATGGATGGATGATGGATAAAGTGTTGTTGATGAGGGAAGGATACATGCCAAAAAAACATTGAAAGGATAGGGAAGAATACATCCCAATGATGATAATGAAGGTGATGAAAAAAGTGTTGTTGATGAGGGAAGGATACATCCTAGAATAACACCAAGGATAGGAAAAGATATATCCTGATGATGATGATGATGATTGGATCAAGGCTTGCAGCAAGGTCAAGAACATGACCAAGGATGTGATTAGATGATTTGTGCTAGATTTAATGGATGAGGATTAGATTGAGATATGAGATGGATGAAAGGAATAAAAATGAGTGGGACAAGATGCTTAGAATAACCAAATGATATTATTCTAAGAAGTTTGAAGAGATTATGATAAGAGATTGGATGGATAGGGGAGGGAGAGTGATGAAGGATGAATGGATGGGGGGGAAGATGAAATGCAATCCTAATGCAATTTTCCATTTTCAAAGCACTATTTTTTTCTATAGCATAAGACACAAGATGCCAGGGTATGAAGAACTAAGGTCGATCAGTGTCTAATGCATAAAACAAACACAACAGACAAGAAGGCTATCCCAACACCCCAAAGTCATGAAGACCTTGGTCGGGGTAGGTATTGGGATAACCAAAAGCACAAAACGATGCCCCATCATAACACAAGACCTTGGGGATCTTGGTGGGTACTACGTGGGACAACCAAGAAGAAATCAACAAAAAGAAAAGGAATCAAGATATGCCCCTATGTTGACCAATCAAAATGCACCATAATATGATGGATCATGGCGGCCTTGAAAAGTGATGATAGGGAGCTCAAGCGATAAATGAAAGCCAAAATCATCAAAAGACCTCAATCAATTTCAAACGTCCTTTTCCATAGGATCAAAAGGATGGATGGGGTTGATGAGGTTTGTTAGGAAGGATGTATCCTATTGAGACCGATGATGGAAACTAAACTAAAAGATCGTTATAACACAGGAGATTCAAAACTAATTGGATCTGATGATATTGGTGGATATCGTTTGCTAAGAACTAGCTAAATAAGGGTACAACCTGATGGCACAACACAAGGTAGACAAGACACGAGACTGACACACCCTAAAGACCTAGGGGCTCGGGAGCTGATCAAAGATTAGCCTAGACTACATGAAAGTGTAGAGCCCTCGTAGTTTGATAAAAGACCAATGATTGACCATGGATAAAGTGAAAAGAGGATAATGGAGAACTTGATGGATGACCAAGATAGGATGGAAAAAAGCCTTAGGGGTGGATCAAGTGATTGACCTTTCCTATGTGAAAGTGCAGGGGCAATATAGTTCGACAAAAGGATCAAAGAAAAACAATGGATAAAGGATGATGTGATGACTAGGATAAGTGGATAAAAATATGAGACAGATACAAGGATAAAAGATAGACCTATTGGATTGGATAGGATTGATGATGGGAATTACATTAAGCTCAAGGATGGGATAGTTATCCAAATCAGAAAAAGATGAATTGGGAGGATGGTACGATGGAGAGATGAGTGATGAGAAGTGATAGGAGATTGGAAATATGACTGATGATAGGGAAGGATACATCCAAATTAAAGGGTTTTTGATGAGGGAAGGATATATCCTAAAACAGCACCAAAGGATAGGGAAGGATACATCCCGATGATGATGACGATGATAATGATTCGATCAAGGCATTGGGTTGCATGATGCAGGATCCAATAGAAAGATACCAATGACAAGGGATGGTGAGATGGGATGAGGATAAAGATGAAATAATGGATAGAGGATAAGGATGGGGGATGGAAGGGACTGTTGGGATGGATAGGAAGATAAGGATGAGGAGATGGATGAATGATGTCTCCAAGGACTATGTCACAAAGGAAGATAGATGCTCTTGCTCTAGATATGTTATGTGTGATAAAGCAAGAGGGACAAAATATGAGTGGATGGGAAGATAAAGGAGATAAATAGAGGAGGATAGGGTGGGTAACTGAGGGAGTTTTCTGGATGAATGTAGGATGTCAAGATAAGGAAGGGAGACTGATGGTAGCATGACGGGTGGATAAAGAAGGTAGAGGATGCAGATAAGGATTAGGATAGTGTATGGATGAAGAGAATTTGTACCAAGAGGTGTCCAAAGCATACATAGATGTTTTCCTCTATCAACATCAAGATGACAAGGAGGATGGAGGGATTGGGATAAATGGGATATGACAGGTAGGATGTGGAAGATAGATGGGATGGAGGAGATGGATGGAGGGAATGCAGTTACCCCCAAGTGTGGAATTAAAATAGATGAGGGATTTAAACATGAAGCATGTTCTCTAGGTTTTCATCATGGTACTTATCCAAGGTGCTTGTTTTCCAAGTTTTCACCATTGGACAATTGATTTCTCTTTACTATTTTTTATTTATTTTTTGGATAGCATGCAGATGGAGATGGATAAGGATAGGGATGCGGATAAGGGGATTTAGAAGATACATGATAAGGATATGGATGAAGGACTCAAGCATCAAGTTTCATATGAGGTATTAAGAGCCCATGTGTGAAGCGACTGTTGGATGTTGGTACAACCTTATTAGGATAAATGGATTGTGCAAGAGGATGAATTAAAGGGATTTGATGGGGAAGATATGTGGGATAATGGATGGGATGTTGGAAAGTGTATAGATGAAATGATGGGGTGGATGTGTGATGGGGAGATGTGTTTAGGACTAACATTGGCACATATGATGGTGAATGTGAAAGGCTAGGAAGGTTAGTGGATGGTGAATGTGGGGATAGTGGAGGAGATGGGATAGTGAATTTTGGGACATAAGGACCCAAAACAGATTTAGGAGATGGAAGGGGTGTATGATTAGCTTTTGGATTAACAACTTTGGATTTCATTACAAATTTTTCATTTGAAGGTATTGCATCTTTTTTCTTTGGGATCCATATGGTTTTGATCTTTGCTTTGGTGGGCCTTTGTGGCCAATGAGTTGGATTTGGTTTTTATTTTCTTCACCATGTCTTTTAGAGGGGACATGGGGAGCTTTTGTTTCATGTGGATGTTTAGATTTATGCATTTTTACTTTGGAATCCAAAGTGCATTTAATAGAAATGGGATGGGTGTGATGAGATGGGTGGTGTAGAGGAAACATGAATGGAGTGATGGAGGTAGGATTTTGAGGATGATATGTGGATGGAGGATGTGTAGGTATGTGCCTTTGTTGATCTTGATTAGGAGACATGAGAGTGGGATTTTTATGATGGGTGACATGGATAGGTGTTGAATGGATGAAAGGATGAATAGGACGAGATGGAGAAAGTGATTTTGGGATATAAGGTCCAAAACTAGATGTAGTACCAAGAGGATGCATGATAGCGGGTGGAGGGACATAAGGACCCAAAATGGATAAAGTAGATGAAGGATGGCAGAAGGTGGAAAAAGGGACATAAGGACCCAAAATGGATGGAGCATATGAAAGAGGAATGTGGATGATTGTTTTGAAGCGATATGATGGAAGAGGAGGGATTGCAGCAAATGATATGGTGGAGCGATGGGAAGAGCCTATATTTATTTTGGAAGAGGCTCGTTGAGGAAATCTAGAGGTTTTACCAACATATTTAGATTGCAAGTCTTGAGAGATACATCAAAGACCTTGCATATAGATTTTTTCTTTGACCTAGATGGGCTCCAAAATACCTTGTTCATGAAGGCCTAAAACTTTTCCTTCATAGTTCATGTTCTTGAGCATTCGATCAATCAAAGGATTTTTGTTATTTCTAGAAGAATGATGTGAGTTCATTATTAGGCAGAGGATGATGGGTGGTATATATGATTTTTTTTCTTCTGCAAGGAAAACCACCTTGGAAGAATGTGAGAGTACCAAGGGGATATAAAAGTTGTGAGGGGATAGTAGGTTTAGGCAATGATGGAGGATCATGAGATGGAGATGATGGGATAGTAGCACCTGGATGGGTGGTATCAGGAGAGGGATTAGGTGATATGATAGGATCTAGATTTGTGACAATAAGTGATAAGGGATCATGTGATGGAGATGGAGATACAGGCTCATGAGATGGAGCAGTGGAATTTTCAATGTCAAGGGAGTCATGAGATGGAGTGGATGGAGGACTGTGATCTTGAGTAGGACTAGGTGGGTCGACAAGATCTTGATGTGGAAAAGGGGATATGTTGGCATGCTTTGGATAAGGCTCTTGGCATGACTCATCTTGTGTGGGTGGTATGATGATGGAGTCTTGAAGGAACTCTTCAAGTGGGGGAGATGGAAGGATGGAGGATTCATGAAGTTCATGGGAATGGATTTCGATAATACTAGGAGTGGGAGGATTGGATTGGATTTACGAATTTGTGATGGGTTAGGAGTATCTAGGAGTAGGAATGAATTGGATTTGACTATCTTTGATGGACTCATTAGATCTTGGAGAAGGAGATGGGGATTTGATGGATTCAGTGGGTTTGATGATTTCAACGGTTTGAGTGATGCTAGGGGTTGTAACATCAATGATAGGTGAGATACAGAGAAGGGTCTCATCACTAGAGACCGTGGATGATGGATTGGGATGAAATGGTTCCATGACATCATGATGTGGAGTTGGGGACATCTTTTTTTTCATAAGTCCTTATAGAATTTCTAGAGTGAGAAACTTGCATACTCTAGGCTTGGCTTGGGTGATGAGCATAGATGAAGGATTAGGGATTGGTAAAGGATTGGGGTTATGGAGTGGTGGACTAGGATTAGATGAAGGAATGGGATTGGATGGAAGAATAAGAGTAGGTGGAGGATTAGGATTGGATGGAGGATTAAGGTAGGGATATCAGGATGGTGAATTAGGATAGGAGGACTTGGACAGTGGATTAGGACAAGAGGGTACAACTAGTGGATTAGGATGGGAAGATTGAGATGGAGGATTGAGATAGGGAGACGTGGATGACAGATTAGGATGAGAAGATATGGATATTGGATTAAGATAGGTTGATGGGGGTGTATTATTAAGATAAGAAGGTGTGGATGTAGGATTAGGATAGGAGGACATGGATGGGGGATTGTAATAGGAGTATTTGGATGGAAAATTAGGATAAGAGAATGTGAGTGTTGGATAAGAGTGTGATGGAGATGAAGGATATAACAAATATGCAGATAGGGAAGATACTGAATATCCCTTATCAAAGGTAGGATAAGGAGCATGATTAGGCATGGATGAAGACATAACATGATAGCTTGAATGGGTGATTAGATTATAGAAAGCGGTTGGGGAGATCTCACTAGCGATGATAGCATCAAGGGGATATATGCCATATACCTCTTGATTGACAAGACTTTTGTTATCATCATCGTGATTAGGGTTTCCCTTGACTACTATTGATGGAGGATATGGGTTCATGATGATGAAAGGATAAATAAGATGGATCAAAGATTTTGGATGGAAATAAACTAAAGCTCAAAGTGGGATTGAGGTCAAGCTCATATCTGTATTAGATTAAAGCTCAGATTAGGATGATTGGATGATGTGATGGGATTGATTTTGATAATTGGAGTTGATTATCAAAGGACTATTATGACACTGAATCTACCTCAAGATGGAAACAAATTGATTGGGCTGAAGGTGAATGGATAGGGATGCGATTAGATTAGATTAGATTAGATAAGATCAATTAATGACACAATTGATAGGATTTAATGATGAATAGAAAGTGATTGAAAACCCTATTTAGATATTATCCTAGGTGAATTAGGATATTGATTGATTGGATTAAAGGATAAATGGATGATTGGGGTGCTGAATCCACCTTGAGATTGAAATTGGATTGATTGGGCTAATGATGATGATTAAATTAGGACGGATGACAATCCTAAGCAGATGTTGTTGATAACGATCAATTCAGACACTTAGCTCAATTCAGATAATAACCTGAAATGAATCTCAAGGGATTTGGATGGGAAAATGATGATGGATACCTAACCTAGAGATGCTCTTAGATGATGTACCGATGTGATTCAGATGATAGATGAATGATTTTGTGAGAATTTTGATGGACCAAAGCTCAAATTGGGATTGGATAAGAGGACATGATATGACTAATTCTAAACCAAGTTCATGGGTTTTAACTAGAGGACGTAAGATGCTGACAATCAAATTTTTCTAGATTTGGCAATTTTCAAAAATTGTCAAATTTTGCCATTTTAGGAAACTTCATAGGCATACCTTTAAGAGTCCAAATTTTTTTCCAAAAACTACCCAAAACTAGGATAGGATGAATTTCCAACTAACATCCCAAATCTAAGACATGCATTCCAAATTATTAACGAAAATAATTTTTCAAAAATTGAAAAAAAACCACTAAATTACGATTTTGAGGGTCAAGAAGAAAGTTTGAGGCCCCAAAAATGTGCCAAAATGTGGTCCAACTGACACAACATCAATTGGGAATCTGCATGCCACCTTATAACACAACCACTCATAAAATTTCATCCCAAACAGACGCCCAAGTCAAAATTTATGGCCTTCGAAAGTTTCAGCATAAAAATCAAAACCCCTGAAAAGTCTAGATGATTGGGATGGATGATTTGATGATAGATATGGACTCTAATGATGTTATAAGTAGCACCTATGTGGTTTGGTCAATGAAACAATGAATTATAGAAAAGTGTTGATGATGGGAAAATGGGTGTTCGAAATGACTGAATGGGCGATGGGAAAGGTTGTTTGGAGGGTGAAAAAGGTTGTTCGGAGGGCAGGTTTGCCCAAGTTAGGGTAGGTACGCCCCTTTGTAGGGTGGGTATGCCCCTCTACAAGGTAGTTATGCCCTTTTGAGGGAATGTATGCCCCTCTATAGGGCAGGTACGCCCCTCTATAGGGCATGTATGCCCAAGGATATTTAGTGAAAGATAGATCATGAATGGATGCTCAAAATAGGTGGATGAGTGTTCAAACCAAGGAGACGACTATTCAGATCAAGGGGATGAATACCCAAAATGAGGAGATGAATTTTTGGGATGGGGAATGGATGCTTGGAATGGCGGGACGAATGCTTGAAACATGAAAATGAGTACTCAGAATGAGCAAATGAGTGCTCAAAATAGGCAAACGGGTGCTTGAAATGGTTGAACAGATGATGAGAAAGGTTGTTTGAAGGGTAGGTCCACCCAAGTTAGGGCTTGTACACCCCTTTGCAAGGAAATTATTCCCCTCTACAAGGTAGGTGCACCCCTTTAGAGGGCAGGTATGCCCAAGGATAAGGGAAAGTTCACCTTTTTAGTGAAAAATATGCAGAAACAGATGCTCAAATCAAGTAAACAAGTGCTCAGAATGAGGGGGTGACTGCTTTGAATGAGGGGATGATTGTTCAATATGATGAAAGGATGTTCAAAATGGGGGAAAATTTTCTTGAAACATGCAAACGAGTACTCAAAGTAAGTAAATGAGTGCTCGAAATGGCTGAACGAACGATGAAAAAGGCTATCTAGAAGGTGAAAAAGGTTGTTTGAGGGAAAGTATGCCCTAGTTAGGTTAGGTACGCCCCTATTCAAGGTAGTTACACCCCTCTACAGGGCAGGTATGCCCCTCTGTATGGTAGGTTCTCCCAAAGACAAGGAAAGTTCACCCAACCTAAGAATCAAGCTATTTGACTAAACAGAAGGAAAAACTGACTATTTGGAGGATAGATACGCCCCTCTACAATAGACTTGGCCTTGACTTGGATGAAAATGACTATGGAAGAGGACCAAACAACAAGCAATAAACAAAAGCTAACTTGACTAAATAAATATGCACTGGTTTAGTACAAGGAAGACAACTCAAGCAACACAAGCCTAAGATTAGTAATGAGGGGTATGGATGACATAGTCCTTAATCTAATATAAACAAGAAATTTAGGGAGTCCTTGATATACTCTTATTATGTGAGGCACAACTACGAACATCAACCCATCACAGACATAAGTCGAGAACCCCAGTGATATACTGAAGGGCTCTGACCAACTCTTCACATCTATCTAGGTATCACCCCAGGTTTGATGCTCCACCAAACACGACGTGACTGGATTGAGGTGCAAATTTTTCTCTCCACCCTTTGTATACCTTTTTGGTATGCGTGGTTGGGATTGTCACTTGGGTGATGAAATCCTCAAGCATGTCCCACTAGAAAGAGGACACTAATCATTTCCAACTACTCCCCAAACTCACATGAAGTGCAAGGGGAAATCATGAATGAATTAGTGCCCCCTTGGGTGACACAAGGGACTTGTAGACAAAAAAAATAGTAGATTTGACTCCCCCTAATTAAACTATGTGCCTAGATTAATCAATGAAAATGATGAAGAAAATGATAAACAAACTAGATAAAACAATTGTCCTATAAGAAAAACATTAGTTGTTTTGATCTTTGTTCTTTGACAAGGATGAAATAAGCTACACAAATGTTAGCAACAAGATAGACACACTCACAAATCGATGATGTTAGAATTTTAGGACATTAAAACAATGCAAAACAGAAGCAGAAATGAAGCCAAAATGACTGTTTTACCTCACAAAAGGGCTTTATTTGGGCAGGTACGCCCCTTTGTTTGGGAAAGCATGCCCCTTTGTAGGGGTAGGTCCACCCCTCCTAGGTAGCTACACCCCTCTGCAAGGGTAGTTATGCCCCTCCTGGGCAGGTACGCCCCTCTATAGAAAACAGTTAGAAAATAGACTAAGAAAGAGCTAAAAACAATAGTTTTACCTTATAGAAAGCTCTGTTTAGGGTAGGTACGCCCCTCTATAGGGGTAGGTCCACCCCTCCTGGGTAGGTATGATCCTCTGCAAGGGAAATTCTTCCCCTCTTGGATAGGTACACCCCTATACAGGGGCAAGTCTTCCACTCCTGGGTAGGTACACCCCTCTACAACCTGAACCTATAAAAGATGAAACAACAACAAATGTAAAAAATAGGGACCCATTTGTGGGTCCCATTGGGCATGCCATAAATGTGATTAGGTGAAATCCCCTAGTCTAGATAATATAAGGAAAAGTTCAAAAATGATGGAAATGACAGCTAACACCTCACGATTAGCCTAGTTGGATTCAAAACAAAATAAATATAACAAAAAGAAGTTGATTATACCTTGTCTTGAATTGATCCCTTGGTTGGCCCTTAATGGTTGATTTTGTGTGCTACCTTTGATGGAAATAATGCTAAACTAGATGCAAATGGATTCAAAATGATGAGGGTTTGACAAGGAATGCAATGAGAAAAATAGGTGGTTGAGAAGATGAATACAATGGATAGGATGAAAGCTTGAATATGCTATAATGGTGGATGAGGGTAGATGCAAGAGCTTGATAGTTGAAGTTGGTTGAATGTTAGAATCAATGAGAAGTGTTGTTGCAAGTGTGTGAATAATGCATAATAATCAAAATGAAAGAAAAATCCTTCATTTTATAAAAAGAAGCCATAGGGAAATAGACGGTTGAGATCTTGCCACCATGGGCAAGATGTATAAGGACACATGAGGTGGAAGCTAACATGTGATGGGAAGGTACTTGTAAGTACCTTGGGATAAGGATGATGTGACCTCTCAATGATCACATGGGGAAGAAGAGAATCTTGGATGAATAAAAATGAATTTAAAATTCACATGATTGGGAGATCTGGTGGATAAGAGAAGGTTCCCAAAAAGAGAGGTGAGAAGTACCTTCGATAAGACAAGGTCCTTAAAAAGGTAAGTACTTACCCTCATGTGATTGATGTGACAAGTCAAAAGTTCTAGAAGACTTTGGCACATGTGAGTGATGTGACAAGTCAAAGGTTCTAGAACTTGCATGGGGAAGAGAAGATTCCTTGGAGGAATAAAAGTGAATTAAAAATTCACATGGGGAAGACAAAAAAGAATTAAAAATTCCTTGGGGGATGGGGAGAGTTGACCAAGGTACTGATTAGACTTAACTGATCAATAATTAGAAGATGATTAGTGGCTAATGAAGATTAAGAGTCAACTTGCAAAAGTTGGAGGATGTGACACATCCTAATCAAGGATTAGGCATGTGCACATCCTTAATGATGGGTTTAGGAAATGGATTAAGATTAAGGAAAAGTGATGGAGGATGTGACATGTGAGGAATTAAATAAATGTATTATTTATTTAATTCTTTTGAGGAAAAGGAGAAAAGGAGTAAGGTATTTAATTATTTAACTAGATACCTTAGGGATTATAAGAACTTTAGAGGTATTAATTAGATAATAGTGATATTACTTAATTAATGCGGATAAGGGGATATTTAAATGTAAAGGGGGAAATTTGGACAAATGCAATTGTCCAAATTTGGATGTCTACACCATCAATATAAATTTTTCTTTACTTTGAATTTAATAAATAATTATTATTCATTTTCTATTTGAATGACGACTAAAGTCTTGATTGATAGGTTTAGTGAAAAAATCTATATCTTTCAAACAATATCACATTTCTTGAATCCAAAACATGTGTCACATTCTATGTTTCGCATACTATAGGATTAAAAAAATAAGAAATAAATTTCATGAAGTTTTGACCAAGTTAAGGTGGTCAAACATACAAGTTTTTTAATATTTTTTAAAAGTTGCAATAAAAAATTCATAATTAATTATTACTTGGAAAAAATTTTAAAAAAAATATGCATCACATTGAGACATGAGTCCTCAACTTATATCTAAAATATTATTAAAAAATATTATCATTTTATTGTGGTTAGGGTGGTTAGATAAACACCTACTTATTTTTTCCTTGAAATTTAAGTACTACTGCATTGAAATTTTAAATTTTCACCAAATATTTTTTTTTTAAATAAATAAACCTAGTAGTTTAGAAACTACATTCAATTTTCTACATATTGTATTCTTACATATTTTTGAAATAATGTAGATAACCTATTCAAATTTTTACGTCAAGTTGCCTAACTCTAAATTTTCTGAACTTTTTGCCACTTAAAGGCCTATTTTTTTTATGATAATCCTACACATACCCTCTTGTCTTAATAAATTTTATGGATGTGTTTCCAAAGGAACTACCTAGACTACCAATAAAAATGATATTCTATTTCTCCATATATATAGTGCTAGGATCAAAACTTGTTTCCAAAGTAACTTACATAATGACAACAACTAAGTTAATGGAGCTTAAGGAACAACTAGATGAATTGTTATCTAAGGGATTGATAAGACCTAGTGTGTCACCCTAAGGAGCACCAATAATACTTGTGAAAAGAAAGGATGGTACGTTATTATTGTGCATAGATTATCATATTCTTAACAAAGCTATGTTAAAGACCAAGTATCCATTTCCATGCATTGATGATCTTTTTGATCAAATGTAGGGAGCTGCTATGTTTTCTTAAGATTGATCTATGATATGGATACCACCAATTGAGGATAAAAGATGAGGATATATTCAAGAATTCTTTCAAAACTAGATATGGGCATTATGAGTTTACAATTCTACCATTTGGACTAACTAATGTGCTGGAAACATTTATGAACCTAATGAACAACATGTTTAGAGATTACCTAGACAAGTTTGTCTTGGTTTTTTGGGATGAAATCCTAATTTATTCAAAGAATGAAGAGGATCATTGCAAGCACTTGGAGATAGTTCTACAATTACTGAGAGAACATAAGTTGTATGGGAAACTCTCTAAATGTACCTTCTTTCAAAAGAAAGTGCAATATCTTGGACACATAATTTTAGTTGATGGTATCTCAGTCGATCCAACCAAGAATAGGGTAGTGCTAGAATGGACAATGCCCAAAATTTTCTCTTTAAGGTAAAGAATTTTTATGGTTTTAGCCAGATATTATAGGAAGTTTGTTGCAAAATTATCTATAATATCCATTCTAATTACTTCTTTGTAGAGGAAAGGAAAGAAGTTTGATTGGACAGAAAAATCCAAGCAACATTTGATCTACTCAAGAAGAAGTTAACTACTACTCCATTTTGAAAGTACCAGATCCTAATGGTAGCTTCACTATTATCATAGATGCATCGGGAGAAGGCTTAGATGGAGTCTTAATGCAATAAGGAAAAGTTATTGCTTATGAATCAAGGAAGTTGAAACCCTATGAACAAAACTATTCTTTGCATGATTTAGAGCTAGTAGCAATGGTTCATGCATTGTAGATGTGGAGGCATTACTTGTTGGGAAAGCCCTTTGAGATGAAAATAAATCATCATAGTTTGAAATATCTATTTACTCAGCATAATTTGAATGCACAACAAAGAATAT
The DNA here is from genome assembly GCA_007258455.2 of Sequoia sempervirens. Taxonomy (NCBI): domain Eukaryota; kingdom Viridiplantae; phylum Streptophyta; class Pinopsida; order Cupressales; family Cupressaceae; genus Sequoia; species Sequoia sempervirens. The sequence continues at coordinate 373,742,190 of VDFB02058242.1, read as the reverse complement.
GGTTGGAGTTGATATCTGAATTTGACTTCAATATTAGCTACATCAAGGGAAAAGAAAATTGAGTTGTTGATGCCTTTATTCATAGACGTCATATTTCCTTAATAGTGACAATTCAAACTAACTTTAAAGTCCAAGTATTGTAGAAATACAATGAGGATGAGTACTACATGCAAGTTAAACAAGCACTCACAAGTAATCTGAAAAATGGAAGGTATGAGTGATTTCATTTTGAACCAATGGATTGCTTAGCTATAAGGGAAGAATGTATGTGCCTAACTCTAAAGAGTTAATAAATCTTGTGTGGAGAGAAGTTCATGAAGCACCACAATCTAGACATCTTGGTGTGACAAAAATGTTGGTCGATGTGAAACCATTATACTTTTGGAAAGGGGTGAAAGGGGATGCTAGTTTATTTGTGGCTAGATGCTTAAAGTGTCAAAGAGTGAAAACTGAACATCATCATCCTAGGGGCTTATTGTATACACATGATATTCCAGAGAGTAAGTGGAAATTCATTAGTATGGACTTTGTGCAAGGATTACCTATGCCAAGGAATAAGAACAATGTCATTCTAGTAGTTGTGGAAAAACTTACTATGGTAGCACATTTCATACCTAGAATCTAACTGATGGAGCTCCTATCATAGCTTGAAAATTCATTCAAGAGGTGTTTAGACTGCATGGAATTCCTGAGAAGATTATCTTAGATACAGATGCATGTATGACCTCAATGTTTTGGTAAACCTTATTTTTTGCATTTGGGAGAATATAACTGATGGAGCTCCTATCATAGCTTGAAAATTCATTCAAGAGGTGTTTAGACTGCATGGAATTCCTTAGAAGATTATCTTAGATACAGATGCATGTATGACCTCAAGGTTTTGGTAAACCTTATTTTTTGCATTTGGGACTCAACTAAATATAAGTTCAACATATCATCCAGAAAAAAATGGACAAACAGAAAGGTTGAATCAAGTACTCAAAGACCTACTAAGAATGTATTGCATGGATCAACAATACAAATGGGAAGATTACTTTCCTTTAGTGGAATTTTCTTATAATAATTCCTATCATTTTGTAATAAAGATAGCTCCTTTTGAAGCATTATATGGCCGAAAGTGTCAAATCCCTATGAGTTTGGATAAACTTGAGGATAGGGTGAGTCTTGGGCTAAAGATGTTGGCCAAAATGGATGAATAGGTTAGAATTTTTAGGCAAAGGCTAGCTAAAGCCAATGATAGATAGAAAAGCTATGCAGATGCAAAGTGAGTACCCAAGAATTTTGTAGTAGGTGATAAGGTGTTGTTAAGGGTAAAACCTAATAAGATTTCCATCAAGTTTGGAAATTAATTCAAACTAGCTTCACACTATTTAGGTCCTTTTGGATTATTGAGGAAGTAAATTTGATATCTTACCAAATTTTGTTGCCACCAACTCTTACCTAAAGAAGTATATACTAGGAGATAGTCATGTAACTGATTGGAATGCTTTATAGGTACAAGATCATAGAGTGGTAACAATCAAGCCTACCAAGGTTCTTGGAATATGTAAGCTTCACTTGTGTAACAAATAGGTTCTATAATGAAAATTCTAGTGGGACCAGTATAAAAAATATTTTACCACTTGGGAAGACTGCTAAAATAGAGAAAAAGATTCCACATGTCTTACATGCTTTTGAAGTTCTTGAAAAACAACATTTTGTTTTCTTTGTTTAGTTTATGTTTTCTACATAAAATCATTGAGGATGATGATTCACAAGGGGGAGTATGTTACACCGAATTGTGCATTTACCTATTTACTAATACTATATTAGGGTAAATTATTGTTGAAACAACCGAAATAGTGAGAAGCTCTACTTTTCATGAAATAGGGTTCCTATTTCACATTGTTGTTTCACTCAAGGAAACCCTAGAGATCTCAATCCAAGGATGGAATGAAGGAAAGAGATCTAATAAAGGTTTTCCTAGGGTATGAACAATGACTAAAAGGGGGTTCACCACCAAGATACAACTTGGAAAGACAAATGACATGCAAGGCCTAATTATGAAGCCTAATGATATGCAAGCCTTCACTAAATGACCTAGAAATAATTGAAAAAAAAATAATAAGATGGAAAAGGAAAAACGTGCACTTGGAAACCTATAGAAGTTGGAATGGAGACCTGAAATGCTGAAAATGTTGAGTTTCATGGACTCATACGTCATACTAGGTCATTTAGTCCTAGGTTATGGTTTCTAGGTAGAAACAAAAAACTAGCAAAGACATGTCTAGAACTCTTGAAAACTAAAAATATCACTGTACTGGGACTCATATGCTAGAAGTGGTCTATCAATCCTATTTGTATTTTATGGAGAATCAAAGTCTAAATATGCTCTTCAATCTCTACTTTGTCTTCTTAACTTAGTTTTTGGATTTGAACTAGAAGATTCTTCTCTATAGGTGTCTTTTATGATCTTGTAAACAAGGTGACTACTTTTACAACATTGCAAACTTGAAAACTTCTTTCCAATGTTGCTCCTTAGAGGGTCTTCAACCAATATCTACAAATCACACACTAAAGAGAGGGAGAATGGTTGTTTTGTTAGTGGATAGGGGTTTTCCTTGGTCAAATCCCACTTTGGTAATCAAACCTTGTAATTAAATGAAATGGAATAAAGGAATGATGAATGAACAAGATGAGATGTTGCAACTCACCAAACCCTGGAAATGAAGTGTTGCAAAAATTTATGAATTAAGTGGATCCAATGGATGTAGATCTTGACTCTTGATTGAATGTAATCGATCTTGAATTTAATGCTTGCTTGAAACATGAAACCCTACATCATAATTGTTAGCTCAAAAACAAACATGATGCATGATGACATTGACGTGATGCTTAATGCATGAATAATGCTCCAAAACACTTGATAATCAGCTCTTGAAGACTCTTGAATGCTCTTGTAGAAACTTGAATGCTCTTGTGAACTTAAATTTTCTAGAATGCATGAATACTTGAAAGCTTAGAAGAAAATATGTGAAAATGCCTTGTATTTATATTTGTTTATGCCAAATTTCCTGAAATTACAACACTACAAGCCAACATCAAATATAGGAGAATAAAATATCGCCAATAATTTGAATTTAATTTATTTTTAAGCCACATGGGACTCATACGCTAGAAGTGAAGTATGAGTCCTATTATGCTAGGCTATGGGACATATTTTTCAAGAAAAGATTAGATTCATGTGAAATCTAGATCGAGGCCCCAAAACTTAGGTGGGACCCATATGTCCAAGGTGGTGTATGAGTCCAAGATCATTAAATATGGACCATACAATCCAAAAAAACTTGAATTATGATTGGATGTTGGTTTATGTTATGATTATCCTTTGAGAGATGCATTAATTAAGGCTTGTGGATGCAAAACAAGGCCAAATAAGGCATAAAGAAGCCCAATTAATAATGAGAACCCTAGATTAGTGTGAAAGTATAATAAAAAACTTTACAACACCTTCAATAAGGTACAATATGGTTCATCTAGTTTACAAGGGCCCAAGACTTAATGTGAATGTGTTAAAAACATTACAACACTAAAGCAAGACAACATTATGCTCAAATCAACTAGGAGGGCCTAAACAAGCACGAAAAATGTAGAGGGATGCAAATAAGATACAATATGGTTCATCTAGTTTACAAGGGCCCAAGACCTAATGTGAATGTGTTAAACACATTACAACACTAAAACAAGGCAACATTATGCTCAAATCAACTAGGAGGGCCTAAACAAGCACAGAAAATGTAGAGGGATGCATTTTCCATTGCCATAATTGCGTATGCGAGTGTATTTGGAATTCTAGATGGAAAATATATATGTGGTTGCACTTTGTTTATCTAAATCATTGGAAAATTATGAATAAATGTTTATTTCATTTGACATGTTATATAATGGAATGGATATCTTGAATGAATGGTTATTGAGTTTTATATTCAAACTATGAAATATATAAATGATTGTATTTTATAAACGACTAACTACAATGAAAATGTGTTAAGTTGGATGCAGATTTAGAGTCAATCTACTGGAAGTGAGGAGAACTATCACTCAAGAGAAGAACTTGGTCGAGTAACCTGTAATGAAACCTAATTGATCTTACACACACTCACTTATAAAATGGTTGAGTCAAGTCATATATTTTTTATTTGGTAATTCATCCTTTAGTATGGTGTGTTTTCATTAGGAAGGATCTTGATTTCAGTTAAGAGAATTCTTAGATTGTGTTTAGTTCTTGGTGCGTGTGATTTCTTCACCATATTAGTATACTTGATTGATGAGATATATATATACATAAAATGTATATATATGTATACATATGCAAGCTAACAATAACCCATACACATGAGAGTACATAGGTAGACATACCTACACATGCTCATGGGCATAGTGATATCAAGAAGACAATGAGACATGTTTGTATATATATATACATATATATATATATGACATGTATATATACATATCAATAAGATAGCAATTGTTTATGTGTGTGTTTGTATAATTATCGAATGTATATATATGAGATATATGCATATATACTGTAACTGTGGATTTCTTTTAGGTTTAGATTAGCGGTGTTAAGCAAAAAATCAATGAAGACAATAGAAACCCAAAGACCTATCGAGTACAAAGGAATTTAAACAATAAATAGTTATACCTATAAATTGAGTTCTCCATGATTACCTCCATAGTACCTTCTTACTTGCTAGTTGTGTTTTTCCCTCAGATCCGTCGTGCGAGCAATCTGCAAATATATGCCTATGTCCTACAACAAGCTTTGAAGGATTTGTATAAATGTCTAATGCCTATGACTAGATGACTATGATTGCCAATGCCTAAACATACTAAGATTTGATTAAATAAAGACATAATTCTAATGAGAAGCCTAAGTGTGCAAGTGAATAAGTATGCAACGCACCTATAATGTGTGCATGTGCAATGTGTAATAAAAAAGTGAGAGGAAAATGGCATTTTATAGAAAATTCCATTTCAAATGGATGGGTGAGATCGAATTCTAAGAAAGACCTAGAATGAGAGGCCCAAATTAAATCCCAGAATCCCTAATTAGGGTTAAGGAAAAATCATTAGTCGAGTGGTCAAGATGTCATCTCCGAGAATCGAATCGATGGTGGAGAATAAATGAGGAAATTAATTCAAAAATAAAGATTTTTGAAAATGAATAAGATAAAGAGTGGACTAAAGATCAATTTGGAAGGGTCGAGAACCTGCCTGATTAGTTGACTCTCAGAGGAAAGTTACCGATTTGGAATTAAATTAATTCCAAATGTGAACTTTTGAGAAATAGTAAATAATCAGTTTTCGAATTATTTACCAAAATGAGCTTGTAGTTAAGAATGAGTTGACATTTTAAATAATTAAATTTATTTAAAATGAGAAGAATATCCAATTTGGCAATTAAATAATTAAATTTAATTATTTAATTTAGCAAATAAGACTGATAATTAAATAAATTATTTAATTCATTCAATTATGACAATTAGTGACATATTAAACAAATAAATAAAAACTTATTTATTTAATAATCAAGAAGCATAAAGTGAAAAGAAGGTAATTAAATAAATTAAGAAATTTATTTAATTAAGGGAAGACCTAGACAATTAATGACATATTTAATAAATAAATGAAATTTATTTATTTAATAATCATGAAGCATAAAATGACATGAATTAATTAATCAATAGTCGAATGTGGACCAAGGACATAATTAAATGTCACAATTATGGTAGGACGAAAGTGGTAAAAATGAAGCTTGCAGGCCTAGGTCATTTTTATGTGTCTACATTTTGCCCATCTTTGTCATAATGTAGCATGTCGCATTGTGACAAAGAAAATAAAGCAAAGTCATGCCCCAGTGAAGGTACGTACTATCAATGCCCCCTCGGGGAATTTTTCAAATTTTGGGCCAGCAATAGAAAAATTTGTAAAGGGTCTCGATAAGTCAATTCAATGACTAGAAAAATAATGGCGCAGTCGGTTTTGAATTTTGACATGTTTAAAGCAGCTAACAAGGAAGTCAAAGTTGGTCAAATGAGCCTCCAATAATAACCCAATTGACAAATTCCATTTTGACTTTATAAATAGGTTGACAAAGAGGTAAAAGTCAATTCACTTTTACTATTTACTTTGCGAATTTTGAGAGTTTAGAGCTAAAAGGAGCGCAGCGACGATGGTGATTCCAGTGACAGAGCATCACAGCGAGGTCATGGGAACATTCAGGCGGCTAGAGGGCTCAGAGCCAACGGTATGTACCCCTATCCTACTTCATAATTTTTTCGTTTTGAGTGTCAAAACTAGGTTTCTAGGGTGAGTAACAAATGTGCCGCAACGCATATGCGTTCGCATTTGATGCATTCACACTTGCATTCGATGCATATGATGCATCGTGATGCAAGTGCCACAACAAATTAGGGTAGAGCGGTGGTTTGCACCGCATTTGTCAAAACTTGTGACGCATTCACTTTATCGAGTTGCATTTGACTGTTGGAATGCCGCAATCGTCAATTTGCAACGCATTCGCTAGTTTGATCAATGCACTTGTGATTAGGCAATGCATTCGCTTTTATGTGATGCAAGTGTGAAATTTTGAGACACAAGCATGAACATGCAACACATTTGCAATTTTGCATCACATTTGATGTACGAAACGACACAATTAACATTTTGAGACGCAATTGCTTTAGTGCGATGCATTTGCCTTTGACTTTGACCGGAGCTGTATTTGATATTTGTGTAACCTTAGATGCTTGTGATAATACTGACAATTTACTCATAAGGTACTAACGACTTGCTTGGATTTTTTGCAGAGGCAGCTTGCTCCGATTTACACATGCGAGAGCAGACCGATGACATTTCGGTTAGCTAACCAGTTGAGCCCGTGAGAGCGGCTTCAGTTGATGTGACTGAGATTATTCTATGCTACTTACATGCCCGCCATTTGGGAGAATAGGGGATTATTGACTACGCTGTGTGAGCGGTGGCACTCGGAGACCTGCTCTTTCCACCTGCCGACAAGTGAGGCCACTATTACTCTAGAGGATGTCTACTGTATTTTGCGAGTGCTGATCTAAGGGGAGAAAATCATCTATGACCCTCGTCAGGGTGAGCAAACCTTTCGAGTGTACTACCGAGATCAAGGTGCAGGACTGGGTATCCAGGGCTATGAGATCCGATGGGAGTTCATGCCAGAGCACTATGGTCGCTTTGATGCATTCTTGGTGACCTTGATTGTAGGTATTTCGATTCCTGACCGTCGGGGACATGGATTCCCTATTGGTTGGGGAGACGTCCTGGTTGGCATGAGATGAGACAGGACCATTTATGCTTGGGGTCCTTGTTTACTGGGGACACTTTACCATCAGTTGCACGATGTTGCCTACAGGAGGTCCAAGAGTAGCTCCTGCGGGACTACTCTAATGATGATCTGGGCTTGGGAGCGCATTTCCATATTTCACCCTCCCATTCAGAGGCCATAGTTAGCCGAGGGGATGCCCTATGCCTATTACTATGTAGGTACTTTATAGTAGACTCGGATGGGCGAGATAGGTTGGTGGTGGCATAGGACTGACATGATGGTGTCTTTCATCTAGAGACCTTACAGAGATTGCGAGCAGTGGGACGATGAGGATGACCACCTGAGCCTTTGCAGATAGTACAAATATTTGATTGGGAGGACCGTGCAAACCTCACTGATCATCGAGATGCATTTTTCATAGCATGTCCTCAGACAGTTTGGAGAGTAGTAGGGTGTACCTATAGGGACAACCGAGTATGCCCGGTCATCCAGAGAGTATGCTTGGGGACCAGCCATCCTAGTGGCCTTTGCAGAGTAGCAGATTCATGGGCTAGGAGCCCAGGCATGGGGATGGAGGGGTGGAGCAGCCAATCCCAGGATGACAGTCGATTATGACTTATGGTGGTAGGCACACAAACCGGTGCCATTGATAGATCTAGATGGGCCGGCACCGGTAGACAGACAGTTAGTGATACCTCATGTACCGACGGCCAGGAAAGGTGGTAGGGGCAAAGGCAGAAGGAGAGATGGAGGCAGGGGCAGAGGCAGGGATGGAGGTAGGGACGGAGGCCAGGGGAGATGACAAATATGATGGGGATGATGGGGGAGATGACCGTCGGCGGAGGAGAGATGGTCGGAGATAGGGCTGTAGGGTGCACCCACGTGTGGTGAGGGTAGCCTTAGATGCTATCCCTGAGGTTGGCAAGGAGGGAGAGAGAGAGGAGAAACCTCGATAGGAGGGAGTGGGTGAGGAGAGACAGGAGGAGGAGGAGGTGGGGAGACAAGAGGAGGACGTGGCTGAGGAGGATAAACAGGAGGAGGACGTGGCTGAGGAGGAGAGATAGGAGGAGGATGTGGTGATGGCAGATGATGTGGTTGATGATGATGATGATGAGGATGAGGCCATGGATGAGACCGAGAGACTCCTCAGATGGCAGATGGTGGAGGGAGAGATGTAGATGTTGTCCCCGGGATTGCCCCAATATGCCATGACTGATCAGAGGGTGGTTGATTTACAGCAGAGATTGGATGAGAGCACAACCTAGGTCAGGTCACTACAATCAGAGTTAGAGGTAGCACGGGTAGAGTGGGATCAGGCAGTGATCCGCCAACAAGACTCGACTTAGTGGTGCACGTAGTTTGTAGCCTTATGCATAGGGCCTGCAGGGGATATGGCTTGCGAGTTTTCCAAGGTGAGCACAAGATTAGGATAGTACAGGACACTGTATGAGAAGGTAGTGCCACCGGAGTGACGGGATCCTACCTTGTTGCAGTCACAGTTGAGGATAGGCAGTGGCCACAGATCATGCAATGCCAGTGGTAGCAGGAGTCACACCAGTGTCAGAGGATCTACCTCGACAGGGCACACATCAGTGCACAGGTCACATCACTCACGCCGATACACCCAAAGTCACCATTCGAGCCATAGTCATGGGTCAACTGGTTCAGCGCAAAGGTCAGTATAGGGACAGCCGCCAGTGATTGATCCATCTACTTCTCAGAGTCATGCCGCAGTGACATCACAGGTATCTATTGCCGTAGAGATGACACCTTCATTCTCAGTTCCATTAGTGGCACAGGCAGAGGTTGCCACAGGTCTGCCTATCGTTTCAGTGCCATTCTCAGAGTTGCAGCTGCCACATTCTTTACCACGAGGGGATGATGAGAGTCTACCCTAGGGGCATTTTGTTATTATGAAAAACTATGTATATATTATTGAGCTTGCGAGCTCCATTTTTGGGATATCCCCTGACTTTATCCTATGACATTATACATTTTTGAGATGATACTATATGATGATGCAGTTTTGATGCGGCCTACATGTGTTATGTGATGTTCTTTGATTTAATGCATTATGATATATGTGATGTATGATGTTGATTTATGATGTATCATGTATGTCCTATGATGCTTATTTATGATTTTGATGCCATGATGAGATGCTTACTTATATGAGATGATGATGATAATGATGTGCATAATGTATTTAGTAAATGGATGCAATGTTGATGTTTATGTTAATGCAATGTTTGTGATTATGTATATGATTTAATGTTATGGATTATGTATGTATGGACGTAATGCAATGTTTATATGATCATGTATGCACTTATGTTTTTGGATGTCACATGATATCATCATGAGATGGACAAGAGAAGATGACCAGACTGAAGAAAATGCATGTTAACTCCTAGACCAAATCCTTCAAAGCTTTACCATAGGACTTTAATATTTATAGCTCTTAATCATCATTGGGCCGACTGTTGTAATGGCTGACAAACACCATGATATGACATAGATCAAGGTGTGCAAGGTTGTACCATCACGTAAGACAAGCACTCACAGACAAGGATGATCATGACTCATACTAAGAGCATGATTGCCCCAGTCTTTTTGTTATAATCAACCACAAGCAGAAAAAGACAAGGACAAATCATGAAATGTCGTTGCTTCTCTAAACCCTGTTTCCAGGACATCCTTGAGAAACTAGCGGCATGATTGTCAAAATACAAACATAGAGCCCTTACCATGATATGTCATTATTTTTCTAAATCCCAAAATCAGGGCCTCGCTGAGAAACTAGTAGTCATGTCTGTCAATCATCATGATACATTGCTGCTTCTCTAAATCCTACTTAGTGGGATCTCGCTGAAAAACTAATATCATGATAAAAAACTAAAAGACAATTGTCAAGTGTTTGCCAAGTGCGTCTAGATATCCATTGTTCTAATGCCAAGATGTCAGATTTAATGATGATGAGATGCCAAAGTGTTAAAGCTTTGATGATGCTCAGACAACAAATGCCCAAATTTTCTAAATTTAGGAAGGACACATCCTGAATAATGTTAATGCCAAGAGAATCAATCTATAAATGTCATGTGATGGTGATGATAATGATGCCTAGGAAGAACACATCCTGAGGCATAAATGACATAGTTGGTTTTTCAAAAGGAAACATCTAAAAAATACTGATGTCAAGAGGAGTGATCCTTAGATGTCGAGAGGATCCCTCAAAATGTCGAATGAGAGTGACGATGCCTAGGAAGGACACATCCTAAGGCATGAATGACAGAGGTTATCTTTTAGAAGGACACATATGAAGGTTAACCAAGATTTGACAGTTTGACAGGTTATGATGGTTTGACTTGCTTTGACCGAGTTTGACTTGTGTGTGACTATGTGCTAGTATTGTCATGATGATATGGTTGGCCTGTTGATGAGATTGTCGTATTGAAATAATTGATTGCCATGATTTGTTTTTAGGAGATTACCCATTTGGGAGTGATTCGCTTTGTCTCGAAGATATTTTGACGTGTGTGCCAATGTAGTGCCATGAACCCTAATGGACTGACCTAGTGTGGCCTCGGGGGCTTATCGACAGATGGCCTTGCCTACGTCATACACTCAGAGACCTCGTAGTTCGTCATACAGGACCAATGACTTTGTATCGATGACCAAAGATTGTGCCATGATTTTATTTTGACAAACCTAAATGGACTGACCTAATCTCTCGGGGACTCAAATGTGAGTCTTTCCTACGTAGCAAGTGTGCAGAGACAATGTAGTTTGGACAAATGACAAAGACTAATTGACGTGACTGACTTTGACTCCATTTTTAGGATTTTGACATTGATTTAGATGTTTTTGTGTTTTTCTTCAGGATGTTTTATGATTTTTAGGTCTTTCTTCAAGACATTTTGTGATGTTTTTGGTCTTTCTTCAGGACATTTTGTGATGTTTTTGGTCTTTTTTCAGGACTTTTATGATGTTTTTGGTCTTTTTTCAGGACTTTTATGATGTTTTTGGTCTTTTTTCAGGACTTTTATGATGTTTTTGGTCCTTTTTCATGACTTTTTGCCAATTGTCGAGATCACGTGTGACATCCACTGTATTTACATGATAAACATTTTGCCTCCAGTCAGGTCCAAGACTTAGCCTATTTTAAGGGATATGAAAGGGGTGCTTCTAGCGTACCAGATGGATAGTCGTCAGAACTTGATGTCAATCATTTTTTTTAACCATGATAGGTAGGGTGGTATGGTGGCGATATACATGATAATGGGGGAAATACCTTTCATCCTAGGCCAAGGCAGACAAAATGATAGTAGATGGCAGAGCAATGATTGATTACGCATGGTGCCTATTTGCCAGGTTTTCACCATGGTACTTGTCCAAAGCGCCTGTTTGCCAGGTTTTCACTATTGGAAGAAATTTTTCTCTTTACTATTTTTATCCTTTTTCTTTTTTTTTTTATGTTGCTAAGATGCCTGTTTTCCAAGTTTTCATCAGGGCAATGATTTTTTATCATTTTTTAATTTTTTTGTTTTTATGGTTTTCAGTTCAATCCCCTAATGCTATGCGTAGAATCTTCAAAGATGTAAACTATTGATGGGCTCTATCAATTGTTCTCCATCTAGCATGGCCATCTAATAAGCTCTAGAACCAAAAGCAAATATGATAATGTATGGACCCAACCAGTTTGGTTTAAATTTTCCTGGCTTTTCTCTGTCAGCTTGGTTCTTGGGATTCTGCATGAGAACTAGGTCGCCAATGTCAAACTTTCTGACCATAACCTTCTTATTGTAGCTACGATGAAGAAGATTATGATATGCTTGTAGATGGTTCAGTGAATTTTTCCTTCCTTCTTCTAGCATCTCTAGTTCGTGCAAGCGTGATTGTCTGTATTCCTCTTCATCAAATAAACCCTTTAGGGAGACTCATAACAAAGGAATTTCAACCTCAATGGGCAAGATGGCCTCAATGCCAAAGACTAGGGAAAATGGAGTGGCTCCTGTAGGTGTATGAATGCTAGTTCGGTAAGCCCACAGAGTAGGGTTGAGTTGTATGAGCCAGTCACGGCCAATGTCATTGACAGTATTTTTGAGGATTTTGACAATGGTTTTATTTGACGCCTCAGCTTGACCATTTCCTTGTGGGTAGTATGGAGATGAAAAATCATGTTAGATGTGAAATCGCTCACATAACTCACATACGTCTTGGTTTTTAAACGGATGTCCATTGTCAGTGATGATGGATTGTGGAAGGCCATACCATCAAATGATGTAGTAAAGAATGAACTTGGATATTTGCTTGCCAGTTATGTATGTCAAAGGGATGGCTTTGATCCACTTCGTAAAATACTCAGTGGCGGTAATGATAAATTTGTGGCCATTGGACAAGGTCAGATGAATCTTACCCATGAGGTCAAGTCCCCATTGAGCGAAGGGCCAAGGAGAAGTGATTGGCCGAAGTTCCTGTACTTGAGCATGGATCAAATCACTATGAATCTAACATTTGCAACAAGTCCTGACATATTCTAATGCATCCTTTTCAATGGTCGGCCAATAATACCCAAGTCTCATTACTTTCTTGGCAAGGGTAGGACCACTCGAATGAGACCCGCATATAACGTCGTGTACCTCATGTAAGGTTTTATGTGCATCGTTAGTGTCGAGACATCTAAGGAGGGTGTTGTCAAAGCTATGGCGGTAAAGGGTGTCACTGATGATGGCATACCTTGCAGATTTTTGGATGAAGGATTTCCTTTGGTTATTAGATAGGTTCAGTGGAAGGGTTTGGGATTTAAGATAGTGATAAATATCCTGGTACCAGGGAGAGTCAGGACCAACAAGTTCACAAACCTTCTCTGACTCTAGAATTTCATAGGAAGGGACCAACAATTGCTCTATTAGGAATTCCAACTGTGGAAGATTGCTCGGTATGTCAAGGAGAGAACCTATTGTAGCCATGGCGTCTGCTGCTTTGTTCTGTGCTCTCAGAACCTGTTCAAAAGTTACCATCTCAAAGTATGTGTGGAAACTGTCAACCATCCATTTGTAAGGCATCAACTTCTCATCCTTTGTGTCATAGTCATCATTAACCTGGTTGATGACAAGCTGAGAATCCCTGTAGACATGTAGTGCTCTGATCTTCCATTTTATTACCATTCTTAGTCCTGTAACTAATGCCTAATATTTTGCCACATTGTTTGTGCATGGGAAGGTGATACGGAAAGACTTAGGAATCGAGTCTCCTTGTGGGGTGATGAACAAAATTCCTACCCCCGAGCCATGATTTGTGCCTTAGGTTCCGTATGGAATATTGACTCATCTGGAAAATCCGCCACTAACAAGTGATCACTCTACAAAGGTGCATCTGCCAGTTGGTTTGTGATGGCTTGTCCTTTTATAGCCTTTCTTTCAACATATAGAATGTCATATTCACTCAGAATCATGAACCATTTTGCCAGACATCCTATTAATGCTACCCGACTTAGCAAATATTTGAGTGGGTCGATCTTTGCTATTAATTGTGTCTGATGACTCAACATGTAATGTCTTAACTTTTATACTACAAAGACCATGGCTAGGAAAGCATCACTCAATTGGTGTGTAGTTCAGTTTATATCTGACCAATGTCTGACTGATGTAATATAGAGCCCTTTCTTTTTCTTCTTGGTCGTTCTATGCTAGTAATGCCCCCAGTGCTGAACTAGTTGTCGAGATGTATAGGATCAATGGCTTTCCATGAATGGGAGGCATGAGGACTGGCATGGACAGTAGGTAATCTTTGATTTTCTTAAAGGCATCCTGGCACTTATCTATCCACACAAAGGGGATACCTTTGCACAACAGATATTGAAAGGGGTGACACTTGTTTGCCAATTGGGCTATGAAACGTTGAATAGATTGTACTCTGCCTTGTAGAGTTCTGAGTTCACCAATTCCTCTAGGTGGAGGCATGTCTATAATGGCTTTGAACTTTCCTAGATCGACCTCAATGCCTCTTCAGGAAACTATGTATCCCAAGAGTTTACCCGATGTGACCCCAAAGATACACTTCTTAGGATTTAGCCAGACTTTGTACTCTTCCAGTCTCTTGAAAATTGTGTCTAGAACTTTCAAATGATCTTTCCTAGTTACTGATTTGGCCTATAGGTCATCTACATAATCCTCCATTATTTTGTGCATCATGTCATGAAAGATTGTGGTCATTTCTCTTTGATATGTGGCACCTGTATTTTTGAGACCAAATGGCATGACGTTCCAACAGTATGTACCCCATGGGCAAGTAAATGTCATTTTGTGCTAGTCCTCAAGAGCAATGTGGATCTGATTATAGCCAGAGAAACCATCCATTAGGGATAGCATCTCATATCCTGCTGTGAGGTCAACTATGATGTGAATGTTTGGCAAAGGAAAGTCATCCTTTGGGCATGCTTTATTTAGGTCTCAGAAATCTGTACAAACATGGATCAACCCATTTGGCTTTGTTACTGGCACCAGGTTAGAAATCCATTTAGCATAGTCAATAGACCGTATGAATCTGGCATCTAGCAATTTCTTTAACTCAGCTTTGACTAGTAGAGCAACTTGAGGGTGCATTTTGTGTAACTTCTACTTGACTAGTTTGGAATTAGGTAGTAGTGGCAGATGGTGCAGGACCAATTCTGGGTCCAATCCTGGCATATCAACATAAGACCATGTGAAATTGATCTTTTGTTTTGCGAAGAATTTATGAAATTCTGGTCTCTCTTCTTCAGTCAATGATGCCACAAAGAGGACCATTTTGGGATCTTCTACAGTTGATATGTTATCCTCTATTGTGTCTTCAATAAGCATAGCTAATCTCTCTTGTTGCACAGGGAGAAAGTTCAGTCCTCCATCTTTGGGTGCCTTAGAGATGTTTTCACCCATAGATACGTCCTTTTTTTTTACTATTTTATCAAGAGGTGCCTTTTAGTTTTCACCTAGAGATGTTTCATTTTTTATTTTATTTTTATTTTTACTTTTGCGACTAGAGGACGAAGCAGTCTCACTGAAGTATGTCATGCAGTATAAATCAATGGTGAATCCTGACTTGTGGTCCCCACTGGGTATGCCTTCACATAATCCCATAAATTATGCAATTGCCTCATCATTCTGGAATGTGTCCAAAACTGGCAGGCCTTGTTGGTCCCAATCGACTAGCTCAGGGTAAATTAAGGAAATGCCATTGTCAATGTTGCTAAATTGAGGTGAGTATGCAGAAAGCATGCAGACTAATTTAGTGATGTTGTAGATGATATTATCATCATCCAACTCTACATCAGACTCTATCCAATATTCCCCTTCACTTGTGTCATATTCATTGTCAAAATAAGGGTTGAAGGCCTTAGAGTCTTGGTTGTCAATGTTGTCTGATACTTTAGATGGTGGGTCTTTTATGTCATGGGGAGTGGTAATGGGACTTTGACTATTTGGTGCCTGTTCAATTTTAAGTGTTTTCAAAAAATTTTGTTCAGAGGTCAGTTCCCCTAGTTCGACAAACAAGTCATCAAGGCAATAGTCACTTAGGGATCATTCTGAGCCAAATTCCCACTCTTGGGAGTTAGTTTCAGTGAGGGTTTCCTTAGTGGTCTCGACACTTTTCGAAGCATGTACTCACTCACTCGAATGTCCAATGGTACATCGATCATCCTTATTGGGCGATCCAAACCCTAATCCAAGATACTTTGGAATTTGGAAAGGTTTTATGGGCTCTCTTCGGCCTGTTTTATTTCTTCCTAGGCCACTAGTACCATCGTAGCCTTTAGCCTTCATTATGTCATAACCCTTGCCATATTTTTGAAATGGTAATGGGGGTAGTGTGACGGTATCCTTATAGATCCATCCTATGATATCACCAAGATCTTCATTACTCATGTCTCCCCATTTAATGAAAACTATTTTTGGTGGAACTTTTAAGTTTCCAGAGGTTCCATTCTGAAACATGGCTAACCATAGACCTTTGGAAACTTGTTATGCTATATGCTGTGTGTAGTTTGAATTCTCTGCAGCTGAGGTCCTAGATTTTGATAGTGGATTCAGCCTTAGGGTTTGCGGTAGGTGGTGGTGTGGTGGAAGATGTGGATGGAGCAGATGTGGAAGATGATGTGAGGGTGGATGGGTCAATGTAATTGGAAGATGAGGAGCCAGGTGCTTCTCGATTAATAGGCACTTAGTTTTTGGAAATACCCCTTAGGTTGGTACAATATTGGAAAGGGTCAGGGTCTCCATATATGGTTACTTCTGTGCCGTCAAATGGAAACTTTAGGCATTGGTGGTATGTGGATGGAATGGCTTTTAAGGCATGAATCCATGGACGACCGAGCAAGATGTTATATGGTAGTTCCAAATCCAGGACCTGGCAAGTTGTGTCCACAATGACCGGTCCCACTCTAATAGGGAGAGAGATAACGCCATGTGAAGAGCATTCTTTGTCGTCATATGCTTTGATCACTATACTCTTTGTTGGGTCTATGCATGCATCAGAGAACCCTAGAGCCTTAACTAGTTTGAGGGAGCATATGTTCAATCTTGCTCCACCATCTACTAAAACCCGTCTAACTTTGTGCTTGTGGACAAAAGTTTCTATGTGCAATGCATCATTATGGTTGGTTTTAGGTGATGAGTAGTCCTGATCCGAGGTGACGTGGTGAGGCATAGTGAGGTATCCCACCATGGTCTCAAATTGATTGACATCAATGTCCTTGGGGACCAACGAATCTAGTAGGGTTTTATCTAGGATCTCTTTGTGCGTAGGAGAGATATGAAGTAGCTCAAGTATAGAGATTTGCGTGGGGATTTTTCCTAGCTGGTTGATAAGGTTGAACTGACTTTTGGGTTGCCACTATTTTGTGGTCGACACAGGTTTTGACTGTTTAGCAAATGGGCCCAGTATGGTGATTTTGGCTTGTCTAGTAGGAGGCGAACTAGCTATAATGACCTTGCCACTATGAGTAGTAGCATTACATTGGGGTGCTCTCTTGACCGTAATGGTATTGATGTATTCATCGTCAGTTCGAACATTATTTATAATTGGTCCACTAGAATAATCATACTTGGCTCAAGCGAAGTTAGCTTGATTATTGTTCATTTGTGGACCTGAAGTGGAGGCCTTATGAGAACCATGGTCCTATAGTGGATTCTTGTGGATAGTATGATCTAAATTGGAGGTGAATTGCAATCCACCTACTTCAATTACGTGACTTTCAATAAGATCTTCTAGTAGATTTTTCAACTATCAACAATTAGAGGTAGTATGTCCTTTTGCTCGATGGTAGTCACAAAATGCAGTATCGTTCCACCATGCTGGTTTGAATTATCCTGGGTCATATGGTTTTGGTTCTTGAAGTACGATGACACCATTCTGGAGACATTTCTTAAGAACTTCTTCAATGGGTTCACCCAAAGAAGTGTATGTGCGACCTTTAGGAAATTGTCTCGTTTGACGGTACTGTCCCTGATTATTTTGGCCGTTCTGATTGTTTGAGGGGACATTGGTAGGGGGTGTCGATGTTTTTGCTGGATTTTTTTGTTGTTGAACCCCTTTCAGGGCCAATATAGGACCCACAATGTTTGCGGTCTTGGCATCAACAACACCGTCATTTGTAACATGTTTATTTTTTACCCAGTATTTATTCTTGTTGGTGGTTGGATTGACATTTGTGTTTTTGGAACCATATCTTAATTCTCTTTTTGCGATAAGGGATTTCTCAATTTGGACCCCTTTTTCGACTAAATCTGTGAAGTTTGTGCAACAATGTATTTACAATGCATATTTTAGAGGCCCCAAAAGTGTTTGGACAAACATGTCAACTTTCTCCCTTTCGGGGATGTCAATGTGACACTGACTAGCAAGGATTCTCCATTTTTGAAAAAATGGGATAAATGTCTCTCCAGCGTCCTCTTGCGTGAGAGTGCACAAGCTAGTGATGGAGGCATCCATGTCAATATTGTACGCATAGTTTTTTATGAATTTTTGTTTAAGCTCATCCCATGTCTAGATATCCTTTTGTGTGGAAAACCATTCAAGGGTAGGACCCGCCAGACTTTTAGAAAAAAGTCTCATCAAGTATGTTTGTTCATAGGCGATGTCCATACAATTGGTTGCAAATTCGCGAGCATGTTCAATGGGGTTTGTCTTGCCTCTGTATTTTGTGAAATTGGGTGACACATATCCCAAAGGAAATGGAGGCATGTATAAGCTCATGTCGAATGGGTATACATTTAGGTCATATTATATTTCCAATTTCTTTCCTGAAATGTATATGTTTTGGATAGTTTTTTCTAAACCCATTAGTCTTGTTTGGAGGGCATCCATAACAGGGTCATTTGTGTTTCTGTACGTTGGATTGCTTGGTACACCATAGGTTCCCATTTGTTGTGTGTGAATATTGGTGTATTTTGGCGATATGGATTGTTGTGACATGTATGATGTGTGTGGATTGGCGTGTTGTTGATATTGAAAGTTATGATTAGGTGCATGTTGGTGAGTATGAACGTTAGATGAGTAGGTTGGGATGTGTCCCCCAACCATGTGTGTTGTTATCTAAGGGATGTGATGACCATGAATGTTATGATGTGTTAATGATGCCATGGGTTGTGTTACTTGGCCACCTTGTGCGAATTGTTGGGTTTGCACAAGGGGAATGTTTGTATTTGTACCTTGGGAGGCAATGACATGTGACTGTGTTGTCATGTTAACATTTTTTTGTTGTCCTTGGATAAAGATACGTCCCTTGCCTCCTCCCAAAGGATTTTGTGAAATACCACTGAGTGGATATGTCAAAGGTGTACTCATGGTAGTAGATGTAGCTGTCAAGGGGGGGTTGTTATGACTTGATGATGCTCCCATGGTATTTATTGTCATGGTAGAGAGAGGGTTTGAATAATTTTCCCACATTGTTGAAGAGCCAAACGTTGTTCCAGCCAATTGTGATAGTATCGTGGATGTGGTCGGCATTGCAACCGATTGTGATCCTCCAATAGATGTATTTATTGTGTTGGAGGTGTTTGGGATGTTGGAGGTAGCATGCACTATCGTTTTGGTGTCAAAGAAGGTATTGCTCATAGTGTTTGGAGGTTGACCACTATGTGACATGTTATGCATGTTGTTGACATTAGGGTCTAGAGGTGTTGATTTTATCATGGTAATGTTGAATCCTTGGGGTAATTTGGCTCCTTGACTCAAGAGTATGGCCAAGTATCTGTCTCTATTGTAAAGGACCATTGTTTCAACGAATTGAGAGGCCTCTAGGTCTTGTACTGCTACCTCTAAATTTTCCTCGAGTATTTGGCCATACTCATCTTTACGCAAGAATGGTTCAAATGGACTGTTTGATGAGGGTGGTGTCGTCATTAGAGGTTGATTGTTTGTATTCCCAAATGGATTGTCAAAGGTCCAGTTTGGGTCATACATTGGATTGTTGACAGTGGATGTGGGGTCTTGTCAAAAGTTTGCTATTTTTCATTGTTGTTTTTGAAGTCTAGTTTCCACCATAAATGAGATTGCTCAAATGAAAAAAATCACAACTAAATGCAATGATGACACTATGCCAAGTCTAAGCTCAAAATGACGACTAGGATGACTAATGTTTTTGGATTTTTGTGAATAGGGTATGCAATGTGTAGACTTCTAATGCAATTTAAGACATGGGTACCTAAGCACTTCTAAGCTCAAACTTTGTTTTCAATTTCGGTTACTAGAGGACTTTGTTGAAAATGACAAGGTGACAAGGTCTAAATGACTAGTGAATTTTCCTAACTAGACTTTTGAGTTGGAAAATCTCACAAAAGAGGACAATGACTGAAAAAGGGGTTTGATAACTTAGTCCAAAAGAGCCTAGTTTTGAAGATAATGATGTTGCAAATTGTGCTAAGATTTGCCTAATCCTAAGTATGCAAAATGTGAACCTAGGGACAACCTAATTCCGAATGTATGCAACTAAAAATAATGAAGGATGAAACCTATGGTGACGAATGCAAACTAACGGTTGAAACTTTGAGAAATTTCAAACTTGGTTTCTGAAAAAATCTCTTTGGAAACAGTGTTTGACAAATAATTGACAAGATGAAGACTTCAGGTTTGACTTTGTATGAAGTTTTTAATTTAACAGGAAAATGCATCGTTTGAGGTTTCAATTGCATCACAGTTTTGTGAATGTGGCTCAAAAACTAACAAATGCGACTCAGTTTAGCAGATGTGACTCAGTGATAGTCAGTTGCGTTGCGACGCATGCGTATGTGGTGTTTAAAATTTTGAATGTGGTTTAACAGAGCAATTGCGACTCAGAAACTCAAATGTAGTTTGTCGAATATGACACAGTTTTTGAAAATGAGTTTATTATCGTTTTGATGGCAAATTTGATTTTTCTAATATTGAATGTTTTGTTTGGAGTTGTAAATGTGATGAATCTAGAAAGCACTTGACAAGCACAGTGTTTTGAATGTAATCAATCGCACATCAGATAAGCACAATCCTAGGTTAGGCCAAGACAATATTCACTAGATTCCACGCGGGTTTACCCAGCCGCATATTTGTAGCGTGTGAATTCAGAAGCTTGGCTGCATGGGCTTCCCCTTACAATGCACTCTCTTCTTAGGCCAACCAAGCTTCCAACCCCCATGAAACTCCCATGGCAAGTTGATCACCTCTACTACAAACTGCGAAAGTGTGGATGCCTTCACACCGACCGGTGCTATGCTAGCAAATAGAGGGTTTTTGGCCTACTACATAAAGGTTTTTAGTTCAAGACCCCCATTCGAGTGGCCATACATGGGGCAAGAGATTAATCACCAATAAGGTGGCACTCCAGCCTGAAGAGGTTAAGTTCAACAGGGTTTAAGGGAGTACAACTCTGTCTATATGACACATCCGCACTCGCAATCTTAGGTTTTCCCTTAAGATTTACATTTATATACCGATCAGGGGTAGCTTGGCTTTAGCTCTATTTCTAGTTTGAGTTGTGTTGGGGTGATGAAATCCCAAGGTAGGCCCAATTTCTAGAGTTTGTAACTGTTTCTCTTACACCCAAGATCATCTGAAAGTGCAAGGGGAGAGGATACTCCGATATACCAAATCATCAGGTAAAAACAGATAAAAACGGGTCTGGTTTTCTGATCACCAAGTTTTCACAAGGTGAGAGCATACTCGCCTACCATTTTGCAAACACATTCAAACATGATCAAACAGAGGTTCGTTTTAATTGCACCAAAATAAAATGTGTGTTACACTACTAAAAATGCAAGCACATTGTTTTGATGTTTGGTCTTTGATGGTCGAACCTACAAGACAATCCGTTAGTATTTTTAGTGTTTGTCTTCAACCCATGAAAAGTAACCACCAATAAGCTACAAATCCCGATTAGTAATAGAAATCCTATGCTAGGAAGAATGCAAGAAATAACCAGGATAAAAGAAATACAGAAAACAACAAAAAAAATGAATGTAAAATAATAAAAAATCTTACCAGATGATTGCGTCATGACAGAGCGATTGCGTCGCTTTGTGTATCAGATGTGTTCTGATATTTCAAATGCGGCTTTCTCGAGCACAATTGCGGCACGATAGAGTGATTGTGGTGTTTCTGTTGTCAAATGCATCATGACGCATCAGATGTGTCACAAGTTTTTAAAAAATTAGTCGTGTCACTCCGTACCTATACCTGCAAAACAACAGAAAACACAAAAAAAATGTACGAAAATAACAAGAAAACAGAGTCGGGTTCACCAATGTAACTGTGGATTTATTTTAGGTTTAGATTAGGGGTGTTAAGTAGTAAATCAATAAAGACAATAGAAACCCAAAGACCTATCGAGTACAAAGGAATTTAAACAATAAACAGTTATACCTATAAATTGAGTTCTCCATGATTACCTCCATAGTACCTTCTTGCTTGCTGGTTGTGTTTTGCCCTCAGATCCGTCGTGCGAGAAATCTACAAATATATTCCTATGTCCTACAACAAGCTTTGAAGTATTTTCATAAATGTCTAATGCCTATGACTAGATGACTATGATTGCCAATGCCTAAACATACTAAGATTTGATTAAATAAAGACAATAATTCTAATGAAAAGCCTAAGTGTGCAAGTGAATAAGTATGCAATGCACCTATAATGTGTGCATGTGCAATGTGTAATTGAAAAGTGAGAGGAAAATGGAATTTTATAGAAAATGCCATTTCGAATGGACAGGTGAGATCAAATTCTAAGAAAGACCTAGAATGAGAGGCCCAAATTAAATCCCAGAATCCCTAATTAGGGTTAGGGAAAAATCATTAGTCAAGCGGTCAAGATGTCATCTCTGAGAATCGAATCGACAGTGGAGAATAAATGAGGAAATTAATTCGAAAATAAAGATTTTCGAAAATGAATAAGATAAAGAGTGGACTAAAGATCAATTTGGAAGGGTCGAGAACCTGCCTGATTAGTTGACTCTCAGAGGAAAGTTACCGATTTGGAATTAAATTAATTCCAAATGTGAACTTTTGAGAAATAGTAAATAATTAGTTTTTGAATTATTTACCAAAATGAGCTTGTAGTTAAGAATGGGTTGACATTTTAAATAATTAAATTTATTTAAAATGAGAAGAATATCTAATTTGGCAATTAAATAATTAAATTTAATTATTTAATTTAGCAAATAAGACTGATACTTAAATAAATTATTTAATTCATTCAATTATGACAATTAGTGACATATTAAACAAATAAATAAAAACTTATTTATTTAATAATCAAGAAGCATAAAGTGAAAAGAAGGTAATTAAATAAGTTAAGAAATTTATTTAATTAAGGGAAGACCTAGACAATTAATGATGTATTTAATAAATAAATGAAATTTATTTATTTAATAATCATGAAGCATAAAAGGACATGAATTAATTAAATAATTATGAATTATTTAATCAATAGTCGAATGTGGACCAAGGACATAATTAAATGTCACAATTATGGTAGGACGAAAGTGGTAAAAATGAAGCTTGCAGGCCTAGGTCATTTTTATGTGTCTACATATACATATGTATACACATGTCGATATACACGTATATGTTGACAAATGGGAATGACCATACGAGTATGTTGATATATGTATATGTTCATATACATTTATATATATATATAATGTTAACTTGATCTCATTCATTTGAATATCAAGTGGAATATTTAGACAAACTTATTTGTCAATATATATATATATATATATATTTGAATATATATATATATATATAAATAACATTAAATGATATTCATTGATATTATATATGTACATATACATATATATAATATATATATTAATGGTTGATTTATAAGAGATATTCCATGGTTGATATAATGTGAATGTAGTGCTACATGTAATGGTGCAATGCTAAGTATTAAACTGCATTTATCATTATTGATAATAGGTGATGGAAATACATAAGCATTAATCTTCCATGTAAAGTTTATTTAACGCAATGATAAAGTGATGCACACTATATTATGTAATGTGTTGAATCAAACATAAAGCAATGCTATAATGTAGGAGGTTGACACATTAAGATGTGTCAAATGCTTTGGCTTGGACCAAGTCACCTATGTGCAATGTAGCCAAATAAAGTTTGACTTATTACTCTATTTTAAATAGCAAGCTTGTGAATAGGAAAAGTGATGAATATTTTGCACCATATTATGAATTCTTTATTTCTTTTAGAAGTCTATTTACCTTGTAAGTCATTTTGCATATTGAAGCATGTGCTTTATGAACTATTCAAACTGTTGTTGGCAAGCATTGGGTCGATTTGTTGTCCTTTTTGAGTGACTATTGAGATAGAAATTTGCCACCTTTTAAATATTAAGCTGAGTCAATGGTATTTGGCTGAGAAGTGTCATATCGTAAGCCTTGTTTGTAGCTTGTAGATGTTGTTTATGGGTATAAATAAGTGGCGTTCTCACCTCATTTAGCACACACTTCTTCTCTGCATCATTACACTACTCCATTCTACTATATTTTCATTAAGAGATTCTTATTTTGTTGAGAGTGATTGTGAGGAAGCTTTAGTGAGAGAAATTGACAGGCATTTGTTGTTAAGTTGATTTTAAGAGGGGTTCAAGCTTGAGATCTAGTGAGTCAATTGGAATAAGTGATTACTAGGCATGAGATTCTATTATCTCCATGTTTTATCTTTTATCTAAAATATTGATTGCCTCGTATGTTTAAATTAGAAATTGCATTAGTTTGCTTGAAATAGAGTATAATCTATTTGGTTGTAGGAAAGGAAAAGTCTTATTGTTATGATTTCATTATGAGTGTTTGTAATTACTCCATATTAAGGAGTGTTTGATTATCATCTATAGTATTATAGACTAGGATTGATGGAAATGGAATAATTTGTTAAGTTATTTTATGCAATGTTAAATTGTAGACTTAGAAAGCTCACATGTTACACCTAGGACTAGAATATCCATTGAAGGGGGTAACTTATGTTTTTCCTTATGATTTAATGGTAGAGATACCATTGTGTTTTGAGAAAATCAATAGGTTATTTATTTGGTTAATGACTACCTATTGAAGGAAATTACCTATGCTTAGTATACAATGGCCTAATGTCAAATTGAGCTAGATTAGTGTATGTGAATAGGATAACTATCACTCAGAGTACTGAGTGAGAATACTTTGGCCAAAGTAGTGTGATTTGCTTGGATCCATTGTCAATTCACCATGTTCCTTTTATGCATGATAGTTTAGGATTGTAGTGTCTACAAGTTCTAGTTATGTAGGGTACAACACTAAACTCAATGTGATTTTCATTATGAGGTTACTCCACCAATCTCTTCATCAAAGGGTAGGTCCTCTATCAAATGGTAGATGTGTGGGAGACTGCACTTGAGTTAGTGGTTGGTGGAAAATTACTTGAGTGATGCTTCTCCTCCTCAGTTGGTGATCAAGATTTGAAAGGAGATTGTTGGACCATCTATATCTATTGCTTTGAAGCTCGGTTGAGCTATGTATGTACTTTGTATACAATCATTGGAGAAATTGTAACATGTGGAATATTATATTGGAATTGAAATCAAAATTTGGAGTTTTTTGTGTCATCTATGTTCATTTGTTCTCTTTTGGAAAATACTTTTTTTATAGCAATGGTTAAGAAACATAGTTTATCTACTTGAAAGTGAAAGCTTAAGAAATTTACTTGTGTGAACAATTGGCATGTTACAGATTGTAAGGATATAAATGGAAAAATTATTGTAGATCAATTAGTAGATACACCTTTAGATGTGAATAAT
Organism: Sequoia sempervirens; assembly: GCA_007258455.2. NCBI lineage: Eukaryota > Viridiplantae > Streptophyta > Pinopsida > Cupressales > Cupressaceae > Sequoia > Sequoia sempervirens. Next base: position 373,716,554 of record VDFB02058242.1, on the reverse strand, counting down.
CCCCTTATTTCATAATTTCTAGATGAGGGGTGAGTGTAGGATCATGAAGGTCCAAAAAGTGGTGATATGAAAAAAAAGTGGTTGATGACTTTTTTAATCCAAATTTGATGAAACGAAACAGGTTTATAAAGAAAATTTTCATATTTCCAAAAATATAAAATATGTCTTATTTTGAATCAAATTGATAATTATTATTGATTTTCTACATACATTCTACCTAAAGTCTTGATTGATAGGCCGATTGAAAAAAACCTATAATTATTAAATGATTTCACATTTTTTCAATCCAAAAGATGTGACATATCCTATGCTCCCCATATTATAAGATAAAAAAAATAAAATTGAATTTCATAAATTTTTGACCAAGTTATGATGGTTAGACAAACAAGTTTTAATATTTTAAAAAAATTATAATAAAAAATTCATAACTAATTATTTACTTGCAATTTTTTTTTTTTAAAATGCAGCACATCCAAGCATGTGTCCTCTACTTATATTGAAAGTTTAAAAAATATATATTAATTTTTGTTTTTACTTAGGTTGGTCAGACATACACTTGCTTTTTATGTTTTCCTGAAAATTTACTAATACTACATTGAAATTTCAAATTTTCAACAAATAGATTTACTTTTTTTCAAAAAAACAATATTATCTTAGAAACTACATCCAATTTTCTACAATTTTTTTTCTTACATATTGTTCAAATTACATTAAAAACTTATTCAATTTTTTATGTCAAGTTTTCCAACTCTGTTTTCTGAATTTTCATTGCCACTTAAGGGCCTAGTTTGGACCTACATGATCCTGCACTGAGCCTGAGACAATTTTTAACATTAACTTGTCATGATTTTCAAGGTTATTTTTTGATGACTCCCACATGCAACATTTATCTGGGGATAGAATTAAATTTTTACTCCATAAGGTGACTATATCCTAAAATCATATATACTTTCTTTCTCTTGCACAAATAACATTGTAGTGTATGAAGCTTTAATCACTAGCCTTAGAGTGGAAATTAGATAGAAAATAAAGGAACTTCATATTTACACAGATTCACAATTGGTTATAATATTTCAATTTTTTTTGAGGTATTAGAATATTTCTAAATGTTTAAACTACCCTATAAAGACTTGTCCAATTGCACCTCGACTTTGTACATCTTAACCCTTTACATATCTCTTTCCCCTATCACCTAGGCTTGCTATCCCTATATTTTATCTAATTTGGCTCATAACTCATCTCTCTATATGGTCACCTAAGTAACCTATGTGTACATGCTATCCCTCTTAGCCCTAACTTGATCCCTATCTCGTTAGGCCCTTTCCAACTATCTTCAATCCAAATCCCTCTTGGATCATGCAATCACCACTAACACATATGTATCCTCCTCCTCCCCTCTCTACGCATTACACTTAACCTATATTTGTGGTGGTCCCTAGCCCCACATTGGTTAATTCTCTTGCCTTGTCAAACCTATCCATCTTTATCATCATCATGTGGCTACTATGCTACAACTCATACATCTAGCGAGATCTCTTTGCTCTCTCACCCATCTACCACCGTATCATCCAATGAGTGGCTATCCAACCATCTTCTTAGGCTTTGTCAATCTAACATGCCTATGATTTTCCCACCAAGTTTCATACTTTGGTGTCATCTTACCATCTATCACATCTACTTGTAGATATTAGGCTAGTGGGGTAAGTCCCTCAAACTATGCGATGGTTGTCTCTTTAGTAATCATGTATCCCAACATCAACTACTCTCTATGTCCTTGAAAATAGTATCTCTCCTATGGGCACTCCTTTCCTCTATCTGAACCACCACCACACCCACTCTAGAATGTATCTCCCAATGATGTGTATAGTCATTCCAACCATATATTTCCTCTATCAATGATATGGAATCTACTCAACATCCTCATCCTAGGTCATTCACTCAATCCATGATCACTAAATGAAATCATTAAGGTCATCTATCTCTCACCACTAATACCATAGGTTTCCCATATTGGTGTATTTCATTAACTCCTACATACATGTAAACATATGATACTCCTACTCCTCACACTCTTTATGTGACTACTCTCACCAGAACCATATGCTTCCATACCCATACATGTAGCAAGGTCACCTCATAGGCTTGAATTGCTCCATATCAATACATGACTTGGTGTGTGTCATGGTATAAATGTGTGAAAATGTATGGTCCCCATGTGTAGACAGTCCCCTATTGCATCATCCTCTTCAACACCCACCCCTAGCTAGTGGAAAATCCTTGATATCTCCTATCACATACTATCATCCCTATAATAATGTCTTCCACTACCAAAGGAATTGGTTCAAATAGACCCAAGCATAGTAGAGATCCATCTCTCTATCCTTGAACCCCAAGTCATCTATCAATAAGAATTGGATAAGTGCGCTCTCTTTGTAATATATATCATAGATAACTCTCTCTCTATGGATAAGAATTTAAATTATCCTCTAGACATCCTATAGTGTGATGGTATCCTCACCAATAAGAAGCATAAAATCATTATGGTCATTGTGCCATCTCTCAACCAATGTAGTCATCATGGCTCTATGGGACCTTATCTTTGGCATTTGTGCAACATTACATAGCCCCACCACTTCAAGGAATTCCTCATCCATCTTAAGCAACTCTAGTCTTAGCTACATGGTCATGGGTGTCTCTCTCATGACTATAGTCTCTCTCCATCCTCTTGCATTAATCATTCATATATCAATATCATTTTACATAAAAACATAAAAAAATAAAACAATTTCATTTTGTCTTGCTCCAATCCTAGTCAATTGTGTATATCCTTGCTAATTGCACTATGTTTCCACTCATTCGCACCTCATTATCCCATTTTCACTACCTTCTTTTTTGTTTTTGCTTCTTTTAAAATTGTATAGCTTTATCACTCATTCATGCTATGTTTCTTTGTATTTTCCTATAATTTCCATTGGTGCCACATTTTTAACTGATGCACCATGTTTCTAGCTATATAGGAGAGAATTTTCACCCCTTATGCAAATTCCCCTTTTACACTTCCTCACCTTAGAAAACCAAATTTGAAGGAGAAATTCCAAATCAGAAAACTTCCTTCGTTCCACTTGGCATCTCTTTTTTTGTTTTGGTAGAAGAATAACCATCGAGGATGCCTGTGTGACACACAGATGTCCATGTGGCACACTTATGTCCCTAAAAAATTCCTATGTCTGAAGTTTGCAGAGGCATTACACTTCCTATTGGGAATGATTTGTAATGTCCCTCTTCAACCAACTGACCCAAAAAATGCCTTGTTCTTGCTCATCCTTCCTTCAAATTGATCCATTTTCACTTCATTTCATCCTCTGGCAATCTCTCTTCACAAGCTCTTTCACTCTCTAAGCATTCTGGCAATCACTTCTTGCATTCTCAAGCATTCTCAGCTTTCATTTCACCCTTAAGCAACACTTTAACACTCCATAGGAGCAACAACAACAATCCATCAACTCTATAGAGCAAGTGTAGAACAAACCATTGCAATAGGGGCTTGAGTCCTCTTTTCTCCTCCATTAGCTAGTGAGCTCTTTGTGGAGGTGGTAAGCATTTTCACTCCTCTCCTTTACAATTTGGTTGAGTAGAAATTTACTATTTTGTAGTGTATATTGTGTTCCCTACTTTATTTTCTCCTTTACCATACATTTCTCTATCATTTCTATCTTGGTTTTCCATGGAGGTTAAAACACCAAAATGGGTGTGTGCCTAAGGAAAACCCCTATATAGCCACCAACAATTTTCCATCTTTCCTATGTGTAGGTGGACGTGCATTTGGAGCTAGTTGGAAAATAGGCTCTTTTGTGAGATTATCTTCGTCACCTTAGCTTTAATATATTTACTTTATCACATTCATATGTATCACTCTTAATTCATAGTTGTATTTTGTTCCCTTAGAAATCACTAGCTAGGTTGTTAGCTTGTTTTGTGGAGGTTCTTACTATGTTTTTGATTCTTTGGTCATATGGATGCTAGTGCACATGAGAGACACCAACATGTAGCACTATCATCTTGGAACCGCGCTTCCATCCTTGGGCAGAGAGTTACCTAGGGTATAGTGCTTAACCCAAAAACTGGCTCTCCTAGCCCCATTCTAGATTTTAGGTCTGTAGAGTGATTGAAGGAACTCATAGTCCTCATCATTCTCATCCCTCCTTCCAAACATTCCTTTAGAGTGAGGTAAGTTAGGGAAGCCTTCCGCTCTTGGATCTCTGTGACATGCCTTGAACATGGTTGGTACCCATATCTTACATTTTTGGTGAACCCGACATGAACCAATGTCTATTCATTCATTGATGTTGAGGATTTTCCCTTGTACCTTTCAATCATTGTGCTCCTAAGTGTTGTGAATTTTTATGAGCATCACAACCCAGTCCAAAAAATTTGGGTATATTGTTAGGAGAAGTATAAGAAACCTTCTAATGGAAAGGACAAAGGTCACTACTACTTTCTCTACACGCCTTTTTGTTGGTTCTGTTGTTGTTCTTGTTGTATAGGAGTAGTTTTTGAGGGGAGAGGTAGGGATCTCTGATGAGACTGACCAAATCCCCACTCCTCCTATGTCTCCTACACCATCATCGGTAGATGAGTATGAGGCTATTCATATTCCTTCAGAATATATCTTCGCCCTTAGTAAAGGGTTGGGGAACTTAGAGAATCACTTGGAAAGAAACCCAAATATGGCCAGGGCCACTCAGGTCATTAGTGAGTCAAATTATATGTTTGGAAAAGATCGAATAGGAATAGAACTCCTAGCTAGTCTTTCTAGTCTAACTGAAGCATGTTCCCCTCCAAACAATCCTAACATTATACAAGGGTCCACTTTTGAAGATCATGAGAGACAACTTGGAATGTTGATGCCTCCCATGTCTATCTACATAGATGATGTTGTACCCTCGATCAACATCCCCTCTTCCTCTGAGAGATCTACAACTATCAAAGTGAACAATATCCCCTTGGGTTTCAGCTTCACCCCTCCTGTCACCTCTAGAGATTTTTGTGGGATGAGCGGTAGAGGCTTTAGTAGCAGCAGTGGCTTCGACAATGGAAATTCAAATAGTAGAGGCATTTCTAGTGGTGGCTTTGGAAGTGGAGTTGGCTCCAACGAAGGCCCTACTAGTGGTGGTGGCTCTAGTAGTGGTTTTGGTAGTGGTCACAACCATAGTTCTGGTGGTGGCTCTGGAGGAGATTCCATTGGCCCTATGTCTTCTAATGACCCTATTCTGAACACTCTTCTTTAGAATATGGGTAAGACGTAGAGCCAGTTGGTAAGTTTCTCCCAAGTCTTTGCCCAGCCTATCTTTCAACCCTTCTTCTAGCATATCCTGTTGTCGATAGAAATTTTGAACTCTCCATTCCCTCAAGGAATGGAGATTCCTAAATTCAAAAAATATGGTGGCATAGGGGACCCACAGACACATGTGTCTGCCTTTAATGCCTTGTGCATAGATTTTTCCCATCATGATGCATTGATGGAAAAACTATTCCCTCTCGATCTCTCAAGGATAAAACACTCGAAGTGTATTGTTCCTTGCTTGATAATTCCATTTTCTCTTTTGATCAACTTGTAAATCAATTCCTACGATAATTCCAAGCCAACATCAAACTAAAGATGACCTTTCTGGATTTCATCTGATCCAAACAAAGTGATAATGAAAAGATTACCGATTTTATAGCATGATATCAAGTACTTTTCTCACAAATCTCATATCCCCTACTTGATTCTAACATGTAGAAGTTGTTCATAGGGAACCTGCAAAGGTCTTGGAAATAAAATTTTTCCCTTATGAAATATCCTTCTTTCGTGCATTTGTGTGTATCCCTACAAGAGTATCAACATATGGTAGTTCAGTTCAGGGGATCCTCCTCGTGTTCGCATTCTAAAGGAAAATCCATCATATCAATCTCTGTGAAAGGTAAGGCTATTTCGAATGTAGTAACCACTATGGATGACAATAGCCTCAAACACAACCAAAATTTCACAAAGTTAGCAAAATCTTATTCTTCCATCTTGCAAAAGTTGTTGAAGGATAAGATCATAACCTTGCAAAAACCTAAGCCTCTTAAAGATCCTTAGGCTAGTTGGTATGATGAAAATACCTACTATGAGTACCATCAAGTTAACAAACATGATACCAAACATTGTATGCACCTTTGTCATGAGATATAGGATTGCATCGAGGACAATACTATTTGTCTCGATGGAAGCAAACAAAATACGAATAAATCAGTGTGAAAGAGAATGGTAAACTGCAGATATACATGGACTCATTTCCATCACACTCTGCCAACATGATGATGCAGAGCATCTACTGACTTTAAGGGCTCTTAAGACCCCAAAACACAACTTGAGAAGATCATTAAACAAACATCAAAATTTACTTGTTTGCAACTTGATTCCAAAAAGGCTCAAAGACACCAAAAAGTGGAACTATGATCCAAAACACTTAGTGAACTCATAAAATACCTTAAACATTATATTTTAGATAGGAACAAACCAAAACATTCTCTTATAACACTGTTTCACTATTTTCTCAGCTACTTGCACCAAAAGACTAAAATTGCTTGTAGTAGTCCTCAAAGAAAAAACCAGTCATAACTCTTCAAAGAGATGGATTTACCTAAGAATAAATATAAATTATGGGACCCATTATAGCCTTTTACAACATAATTCAAACTCAAATGGAGCCGTTTTGTAAAGATCAACCTTAAACATGAATGTACTACAAAAAGAAGGCTCAATTAGGCCTATTTAACAAAGCAAGTTCCATAGAATCACTCCACAACATCAAATAACCCTGGAAAGTATTTTATTGGGTTATAAAAATCTAGAATCAAGAACTTTTTTATCACTTAAACCCTTCCAAAGGTCATAAAGTACAAACCCTTGTTCTAGGCTTAACTATGCTCACTTAATGAGGGTTTGTTGAAAGTATGCATACTCAACTTCCAAACGCCTTGTAAATGCTTCAAAAACCTTGCAATATTCCTACACATGGTAAATAAACTAATTCCCATCCTTAAACACTTCAGTTTCATCAAAACCCTACTTGTAGCCATCATCTTTAACCCAAAAATCAATGAAAATAATTGAGGACAACAATGAAACTAGTGTAAAATGACTTCCCCTATATCCGAAAACCCACTTAAATTGAAAAAAACTTAATTTAACCCCTTCCAAAAATCTACCAAGCTTCCATCGGAGGAATGGTTTTTTACCACTCATTAGACTCTCAAAACGCTTGAATTGAGGGTTTCAAACTAGTTTATAAAAGAAGACCCAAACTAGACCTTAAACTCAACAAGATTCCCTCAAATCAAGTTTATTTAAATACTTACACACTATACTATCAAAAATAACAAATATTAAGGGTAGAAGTTGCTATACAGGTCGTACAACAATTGAAAATAATAGAAAAAAATGTTGTTTCTGCTAAACAAAGTACTTTTATTCCAAAAATTGTTTCAAAATGCAATCCTTAATGCTTTGCTCACCCTTAGAATGCTCTTTAAAGATGTTTACAATAATTATAATAATTGTCCTTTCATCTTCAACTGACCCAATAACTCTTTTTACAAAGATGACTCTTCATCTTCCACTTTTGTGCTTTTTTTTTGCAATTTTACATTTTTGGCAACAAAAAGACATTTTTTGCAACATTTGATAACTTGACCTCATCATCACCTAGAAACCTAATTTGATGACTCAAATACATTTGAAATTTCCCTTTTACATGATGAAGTTTCAAATTTTAAAATATTTTCTATTGGAGGCATAACACCATTAGGTGCTCTTGCACCACATGATTATCAATCCCACAGATTATGTCAGTTGTCACTCAGCTCAAGGCTTATGTTAACATGGTTATGGTTACTCCTACCACAAAACCTATGCCTAGTTCCCTAGGTGTGATATTTACTTCACAAGAATTTCCCTTAAATAACAAGACCTCTCCCCTATATATTCTCGCTCGCCTTAATGGCAACATTGTGACAAGAATCTTAGTAGACCCCGCTAGTCAAGTGAATGTTATTATAGAAGAGACATTGTGGCTTAAAAAATTACATAGAAAAGAGTATGAAGAAAAAAAATATACCATATTTACATATGATGTTCTTTGTATTAAACCATATGGCTCAATAATTTTTTCCATCCTAGTTGGGCCTAGGGTTGTTGACACAATTTTCAATGTCATCCTAGAGTCATATTTGTTCAAGATGAAGCTAGGAATACCCTAGCTAGCTTCCATGAATGGAATCACCTCCATTATTCATAAATGTTTAAAGTTCTCCCATGAATGTGTTGTGCACATAGTGCATGACAATGAATACCAATCTCTGGTGTCCTATGGGGGATATTCATTAGACCATTTTTGGCCCACCCTGGTTGGTCCGCTTCCTCCAAGAAGGGACCTACTTTACAAGAACCATGTGAAGTATAAGACCAGGGACAAGGGATAGCCAAAATTGGCTCTTCCTATAGCACAACCAACTTCCTCCTCTTCCAAAAAAGGAAAGGAGAAGCTTGCCTCCTCTCAAGCTAACTCATCTAATCCCCTTTCTTGGGAGGAGTATTGGATGAGAAAGATTGGCCTTTACCCATTAAGTCTAATGATACCTCCTTGGTGTAGGCCCAAGATCAAGATATCAGATTTCCCTACTAAGCCTCCAAGGCCTTGGTATTATTTGTCTAGAAGAAAGAAAGGTTCCTAAAAGAATCCTCTACATGGCCTCCTACCACTTCTACTCCCAAAGCAGTAAATAGGAAGAGGCCCACCATTGAGGAACTCAAGATGACTCCCCATATTTTTTCTCAACCTACCCCTCCTACTCATGTTTAGGAGTTTGTTCCTCCACTAGAAACGACTATAGTGGACACTCCCATGGCCAAGCAGGAGTCTTTTGTTCCTTCGTAACCTTTGGCCTCCAATTTGAAGAGTTGTAGAAACCACCTTGTGCATGAGCGTAAGCATCAGTGAAAGGCTCTTGCAACTAAGCAAACCACCTTATAGAGAAAAGAAGAGGAATCAACCACCCCTGTATCAGGGCCTCCTACTGCATCCTCCTCTTTCCTCCCCTCTACTTTTGTCCAATCTATTTCAGTCTCACTTTTGGCTTCCACTATGAGTATGAATCTACCTAACTTCAAAAAGGTGTAGGTGTTCATCGCTCTTTCGATGGAGAAGCCCTTGTTGATGTTCCTTTAAAATTTTCCTCCTTTCCCTAGCCCCATAGATATGTTGAACACTTTAGTGGTATCTATTGCAGTTTTCTCCTCCTCCTCTTCCTTTGCACCTCTCGCCTCATGGATAGGGAGTTCACATCCCTTAACAAAGCAAAAGGTGGAGGGTAGTCCTTCCAACAATAGAGGATGCAAGGGAATCCCACCTTCTTTGAAAGGTGGTCTTGTGCTGATTTGTTATGTCTTAGTGATAGAACTAGTCCTTACTTCCCCCGAGTTCATCACCGCTCCTAAATCCTTCAACAAGCCTAGTGGTGAATCTTGGGCGTAGCCTTCTCCATTCATTGAAGTTAAACATGGCACTCCTATAAAGTGCATGTTTAACTCTCTAGATGAAGTTTTGACCTTGTTAGCAATCTTCACAAAGTCCTTGACCTAGTTAGGTCCACAAGAGCTCAGTGGAGAGGACCTTGTGGGGCCCTCTTCCTTAGCCCTTGTTGCGAGAGGGTTGAAAGCTTGTCCTCTTAACATCCCACCACTGCAGGCTCATCCTTCTTCCCCCTACGATGATCTAGAGTGGTTTGTCAGTGTTAGGGGAGGCCCCTTCTTTATCTTTAGATTATATGAGTGTGTGTGTTGTGATATGTTCCCCCGCGATCGTGCTATGTGTTCCTAGATGACCCTTGTCACCCTTTTTGGTGCTTGGATATAGGTGTGGTTTTTGAGTCGTAAACCTTATTCTATGTGTATCATCATTCTTCCATATTAGTGATTGATTTTTGATAAATTGGGGATGATGCAAAGTGTTGGGGGAATTTAGGCTTCCCTTCCATGTTGACCCAACTTTTTATTTTTACTTTGTCTTCCCATGCATTCTTCACATGGTCTGATATAGTAGGGGGTTGATGACAGTTCATTTTACATAGTATTATTATACTTGCATATATATATATATTTATGAGTAGTTTTGACTACAAAATGTCATATCACCCCTGTGCCCTTTGTTAGTAATGTTTCTTTTAGCTTCTCTTTTATCTTTCTCTCTTATTTTCTTGAGTTATCCCTTTCATGTGTGAAAATGCCACTTCTATAACATTTTGATTTTTAGAAAATGCATATGTTTCCAATGAATATTTTCTTGAGAATATTCACAAACATTTTCAAACAATTGCATTCTCGACTTAAAACCCTAACATAACGTGTTTCCTTCATCATGGGTTCATAAAGAAAAAAATTGAGAACCTTTCCTTCGAGGTAGGAGTAGCTTTGACCTTCCCCTCACAAGAGGGAATTTTCTTCCTTTCAAATTCCTTGATAAAGTGAACATGTTTAAAAAGGATTCCTTCATGATGAATCAATTTAAGAAAGAAAGATCTCTTTTGTACTTTCAAATAGTGCATCCCTTGAGTGGACCCCTTCTTTACGTTGGGTTCCTGAGGGACCCCTTTGAAAGTTTTCCAACTTGATGGTGATCTGCATGACTGACCACTTATTTTCTTGGATGGTCACTTTTTGACATGTTCTATCTATGAGTAAACATGTCACTTTATAGGTGCACTTGTAAAGCTACATTCCAACTCTACGGAGTCCCCTTCTTCGGGTTTCCTCCATGTGAGAGATCCTGGGGGATACCTCCCTATAGGTATGTGGGTCTATAGGGTGCTTCTTCTAAGCTTTGTCCATGTGATAGATCTTAGGGGTAGCTCCCCTATAGGTCTATGGGTCTATAGGGCACCTTTTTGGGTTTCCTTTATGTGAGAGATCTTGGAGGACACCTTCCTGACAAGTCTGTGGGCCTGTAGGGTGTTTTCTTGTAGTTTCCTTCATATGAGAGATCTTAGAAGAAACCTTGCAGGTTTGCGGGTTTGTAAGGAACTTTTTTGTGTTTCCTCCATGTGAGAGATCTTGGAAGACACTTTCCTTGCAGGTTAGCAAGTCTGTAAGGTGCTTTTATGGGTTTCCTCCAAGTGAGAGATCTTGGAGGAAACATTTCTTGTAGGTTTGCAGGCCCATAAGGTGCTTACCTCTTGGGGCTTCCTTCATGTGAGAGATCTTAAGGCTTGCCTCCTTGCAGATCTATGGGCCTATAAGATGCTTTCATTCTACACCTTCATAGTTCTAAGAGGCTATGAAGTTCTTTTCCTACCCTGCACTTTCAAGCTCGCCAGATTGCAATCTTCTTCCTTGACAATTCAGGTATAAATTTATAACCCTATTCACTCTTTGATCTACTTTACCAAAGAACTCATCAGTATTCATGCACTAAAGTGGGGGAAAAATGTATAGCATCGAATTTTTACCCCTTACAAAAATTCCCCTTTTACACTTCCTCACCTTAGAAAACCAAATCTGAAGGAAAAATTCCACATCAACAAGATACCTTCATTCCACTTGGAATCTATTTTTTATGTTGATAGAAGAATAACCATCGGGGATGCACAAATGGTGCGCAGGCATCTGCGTGGTGCACTTACATCCCTGACAGATTCCTGCATCTGAAGTTGGAAGAGGCATTACACTTCCTATTGGGAACAATTTATAATGTCCCTCTTTGACCAACCGACCCGAAAATGACTTATTACTTCTCATCCTTCTTTTAAATTGATCCATTCTCACTTCATGTCATCCTTTGGAAATATCTCTTCACAAGCTCTTGGACTCTCTAAGCATTCTAGCAACCACTTCTTGCATTCTCAAGCATTCTCAACTTTCATTTCACCCTCAAGAAACACTTTAACACTTCATAGCAACAACAATAACACTCCATAAACTCTATAGAGCAAGTGTGGAACAAACCATTGTAGCATGGGCTTAAGTTCTCTTCTCTCCTCCATTAGCTAGTAAGCTCTTGGTGGAGGTGGTAATAATTTTCACTCCTCTCCTTTACGATTTGGTTGAGTAGCACTTTACAGTTTTGTAGTGTTTATTGTGTTCTCTACTTTCTTTTCTCCTTTATCATACATTTCTCTATCGTTACTATCGTGTATGTCTGTGGAGGTGGAAACACTAAAATAGGGGTCTGACTAAGGAAGACCCCTATACAACACCCAACAATTTTCCCTCTTTCTTGTGTGTAGGTGGACATGCTTTTGGTGCTAGGTGGAGAATAAGATCTTTTGTGAGATTATCTTCCTCACCTTAGCTTTAATATATTTAATTTATCGCATTTGTTTGTATATCTCTCACTTCATAGTTCTATTTTTTTCCCTTAGAAATCACTAGCTAGGTCATCAACTTGTTTTTTGGTCCTCTGGTCATACAAACAACAACACACTTGAGAGATTCCATCGCACCACACTATCATCTTGGAACCATGCTTCTGTCCTTGGGTAGAGAGTTACCTGAGGTATAATGTTTAACCTAAAAACTAGCTCACCTAGCCCCATTTTGGATTTTGGGTTTGCAGAGTGATTGAAGGACCTCATAGTCCTCATCATTATCATCCCTCCTCCAAAACATTCCTTTAGAGTGAGGTAACTTAGGGAATCCTTCTAATCTTAGCTCTTTGTGACCTGGAGCCTTCAACATGGTTGGTCCCCCTCTCTTAAACTAGCCATTTTCCCTTTGTTACTAGATGTTTAGCTTTAACATTCATTTGCACTATTGGTTGTTTTCTAAGAACCAAGCTGGTCTTCATAATTACCTATGGGATTTTCCATTTCCAATAATTAGAAATCTAAAGGGGTTGGCCAATGAACAAGTAAAAGATGTAAAACTTTCACTATTGTACATTGGGCTCTATGAAATATGGGAGGATAATCCCACAATGTATACTCAAGAATTTATGCAACTAATATTTAAATACATTGTAAATAATAGATAATTCTCATATAACCACTCAAAAATGTAATTCCTCGAAAAGGTTGGCAACTCCTTTAGCAATACACTACACTTGCAGCATGAGAAAAGAGAAACTCAACGTAACTATAGTGGTAATTCATTTGACAGATTTGTAAATAAAGAGTGATTTGTTGATGGATTAACACAAAAATTGAATTATGAATACCCTTCCTAAACCAATGCCTTATCATAAACACGAAATCAATATTAAACTATGCAACTGGATAACAACTCAACACATAGCAACATCCAAGCTTTAGAAACACTGCATTACAACACTTCCTCATTGCATTCCCAACCACCACTTCTTAAGAATATACTAATACTTAATTCATCTGAGCTAACAATCCCACTCAAGCATTTACATTAATTCATTGAACTAACTAGCAGAAATGAAATTACACATCCACTAAGTAGCAATGGAGATGAACAAAATAATACTTGATTATATTTATTCATAACTCATAGAACAGGTACAAAGGAGAGAAAATGGAAATGAAATTATCACCATTCTATATTGTATTTTTCCATCTTGTTATCAAAATTACATATGCTACTATAGACTCAGAACATAAGACAAAACTAAAAATATGCTCGATATTCTTTCTACAATTCACTATGTTAATTGCAATTCAACAAATCCCTGCTTTATGGCCTTCAATTCCTTCTTATAGAAACAAAAGAGGAAAACAAGCTTCGAGCTAGAAATTACATGTCACTATTTTATTGGGCCACTATAACATATATTCCTTTTTTAGTTACATTTGAGTTCTCAGGTGGTGGGAAGACGTATGAGACAAAAATAGTCCTCATTCATTGTTGGAGATCCGATCTCAACTTCAAAAGGAATCACTTGTTTGTTACAATAGCAACCAAATATCTTCCACGTGATCAAAAAAAATTTTCCTTGTGCATATCCAGTCAATAAAATTTAAAAATAAAGAAAAAGAAAAAAAAGTGATATATCCACATCAGGATTTGTGCCACCTTTCTAATGTTCAGGAGGAAACATCTTTTGCAATAATTTAACGAAATCCTAATCAAAACTATTTTTAGGCTATGCATTTTTTTCCCTCCTATCCATTATTCACCATATCCATTATTATCCCCCTACAACCTCATTCAATATATTTCTCCAACCAAGTGATGTATTCCTCTTCGCTAGGCCACTTCACATCCAATAAACTCTACACCTTTGTACTATGTTGGATAAATCTTGCATCAATTAAGGCTCTGGGCTCTCTAATAAAAGTATCCATTTTTGTTTCAACCTCCACCACCATGTCAACATTTGAATTCAGCATGGTGTAATCAACCATAGTTAATGGAATCCTAGCTGATGTGATCATCTCTACCAAATCATTCCTCCATGTGTGAGATGGGGTTAGAAATCAAATAGAATAGAGAAAGTGACAGCCAACACTTCTAAGCTATTAACCTCATCCAAACAAGAGAAAACAATGAAAGCATAAGGAAAATAAAATATCAAATCAACATACTCCCCATGCTTGAACTTGAATCACTTGTCTTGCTCTCCTTCTTGTTATGCAACTTTTCCCTCATATTTGTTGAAATACTTGTGCAAAACCTACAAATGGTAGCAAGAAAGTTGGAGACAATTAGCTGTTAAGCTAAAAATGGAGAAGGAAGGTTGCTTTTATAGACAACCCTTCGAATGAACGGTTGGGATTAATTCTCTAGAAGGATTCCAAGATCAATGGTCCAGAATTGATGCACCAAGAATATGCTATTCTTGGAGGAATCATGATAGGAAGACATGTAGGGACATGCAGGCTATGACAGACATGTAGGGACATGCAGGCTATGACATGAAATAAATGTTATGACAGGGGATCTTTGACCAAGTGGAGGTGCATAAATAATTTATTCAAAATGGAGGAAAATGACAAGTGGCAAATAAATAATTTATCCAAATTATTTATTTAGATAAAATGACAAAAGGAGCATTTAATTAAATTAATCAATTTAATTAAATGGGGAGGTGGAAATTAGAAATGGATAAAATTTGAATTATTTATCCAAAAGAGAGGAATGAAACACAATTAAATAATTTTGACAATTATTTAATTATAAAAGGTCAAATAATTATTATTATTATTATCTTACTATAGATGAAAGATAAATAATTAAATAAAAAAATGATTTATTTAATTATTGAAGAAAGGGATATACTAGCGACACAATTAAATAATTTTAATTGATCAAGATAGAATAAAGATGAGAAGGTGAATTAATTAAATAATTAAAAATTATTTAATTAATAGAGGAATGCGGTCAAACTTAATTGAATAATTAAAATTATTCAATTATCGAAGGATAACAACCAAGAAAAATGATGCTTGTAGATTTAGGACATTTTTAAGTGTCTACATTTTTTCCCTCTTTGACTTAATGCAGTTCATTGCATTGTGTCAAAGAAATTTAATTGTGAAATATGCCCCAGTGACCACAGGGTATGAGTATGCCCCAGTGAAAGAAGAATGACTAGGAGGATTGTGTATGCCCCCTTGAGAGGACAGGTGAGTTCAAAGAACATGAATGTGCTCTTGAAATTGATGATAAGACTTAGAGGATGAAGAATAGAAGAAATGTTAACTTGGACGGTGATAGATATTAGCATGGAAGAGAAAGGAGGATGAAGATGGAAAGATGAGAAATGATAAGGGAACCAACTTTCATGCTTACATTTTATATTTATCATCATTGAGCAGATTATTATAATGGCCAACAAACACCATGATATGAGATAGACCAAGGTGTGCAAGGTTGTACCATCATGTGAGACAAGCAGTCGCATACAAGGATGATCATGAATCATACTAAGAGAGGGATTGCCCCAGTCTTTTTGTCATAATCAACTACAAATAGTAAAGACAGGCAATACAAATCATGAAACGTCATTGCTCATCTAAATCCTGTTGTTAGGACATCCTCAAGGAGCTAGCATCATGATTACCAAAAGACAAACCAAACATCACAAAATTAAATGCCAAGTGCTTGCCAAGTGTCTGAATGTCAAAATGTCAAGTTTGTCAAGTTTGTCAAGTGTGGTGGAATGTTGGATGTCTTGGTGTCAAAATGTCAGGGTTGACGATATGAAGATGCTAGATTGGTGTCAAGTTTAAGAAGGACACATCCTAAATGATGTCAAGATGTCAGATTCAGAAAGGACACATTCTAAATGAAGTCAATGCCAAAGTGATACCAAATTCGGGAAGGACACATCCCGAATGAAGTCAATTTCAAGATGTCAAATTGATGTCAAGTTTAGGAAGGAAACATCTTGAACAATGTCAATGTCAAGATGTCGAATTGATGTCAAGTTTGGGAAGGACACATCCCAAAGAATGTCAATGTCAAGATGTCAAATTCAGGAAGGATACATTCTGAATAACATTGATGCCAAAATGCCAAGTTGATATCAAGATTTGGGAAGGACACATCCTAAATGATGTTGATGCCACAATGTCAGATTCAGGAAGGACACATCCTAAATAATGTCAATGTCAAGAGGAACATATCTCTAATGTCATGAGAATCCTCAAAATTCTAGATGACTGTGACGATGTGTAAGGACACATCCTAGGGCATGATTAAATGGCGGGCTACCCTTCAGAAGGACACATCTAAAGAGTAAGCAAGATTTGACTAGTTTGACTAAGTTTGACCAATTTTGATATGCCAAGATGATTGTCATGCTTGATTGACATATTGTAGAAGTTCGCTTGGGTAGATTGGTTGTTCCAATTTTGACAAAGATCATGATAAAATTAAAGACTATTTCATGTGTGTGAGAAAATTGTGCAATGAACCCTAATGGACTGACCTAGTGTGGCCTCAGGGGCTCGAAGATGAGCCTTGCCTACGTAGCAAATGCGCAGAGACAATGTAGTTCAGACAATGACGAAGACTAATCAAGAATTGAATTGGCGTGACCGTTTCGACTGACATGACTCTGGTTTTTGGAATTTTTGTGTTTTCTTCAGGACATTTTTTTGATTTTTAGGTCTTTTTTAAGGACATTTTTTTATTTTTAGGTCTTTTTTTAGGACATTTTTTTATTTTTAGGTCTTTTTTAGGACATTTTATGATTTTTAGGTCTTTTTTGAAGACATTTAATGATTTTTAGGTCTTTTTTGAAGACATTTTTTTATGTTTAGGTCTTTTTTTTAGGAAGTTTTTTTATTTTTAGGTCTTTTTGAATGATTTAAGAGAATAACGACAAATGCATGTGACTGATGCCTACACATGAGAATCCAAGGACAAACATGATTGTGCCCCTAGTCAAGCTGAATACCAATTGATAGGTGATGAAAACGTTGTTTGACATGGGAAGGACGCATCCTGAAACAACGTGAGGATAACAATCATGTGATGAAAGTATCGAGGTCTACAACCAGGCCAGAAAAAAATTCAAGTAATGTTTTGGATAATGTGCTTGTATGGATGAAACTCGTTGCATTTGGAATGACTTGGTTAGGACTAGAAGGGATGATGAAGTATCCTTAGACTGTTTGATGAGGGAAAGTCAAGATAAGTGACCTACATGAAAGGGTGAGAGGTGGCCTTGGTAAAGAACATGAGACATGAGACTAAGGGAATTTCCAAATAATTTTCTAGGACTATGTCATATAGGGATAATGATGAAAATGACATAATAGTTTGTGACAAAAGGATTGACATGTCAAGAGTTTTCCCCAAAACATGATTTATGTGTTCCAATTTTATGTCAATACCAAGGTAAGTGGGAAAATAGATGGAAATGATATGGATGACATGGATGGGTGTAAATGTCATGAGGAAAGCATGGGAAATGAGACAACTTTCCCCCAAGTGTAAAAGTCCACATAGATGATTTATTTTACACATGATGCCTGTTTGCTAGGTTTTCATCATGGTACTTATCTAGGGTGCCTGTTTGCCAGGTTTTCACCATTGGATGAAATTTTTCTCTTTACTATTGTCTTGACTTTTTTTATTTTTTTTGGTGTCATCAAGACACCTGTTTGCCAGGTTTTCATCAGGGTGATGATGTTTTACATTTTTCAATTTTTTTGTAGTTATGGATAATCTGGATGCTTTAGATGACCACTGACTATTATGAATCCATTGACGGTGCCGATGTAGAGATTGGTTCCATGATATGCTAATAATGTCCTTTCTGAAGTAGTTGGCTTGCCAGAATGATAGCGCTTGCATACAATTGATTGATGTCATCATGGTCCTTTCTGATACTAGAATTGGCCTTATCAGAATACACACATCGCAATAAAGTGCCATGAGAATCCTTGTGATAAAGAGTTGTTGCCATAATGCGATGGATTTGTGACATGGGATTTTTGGACTTTAGGCGAGATGTAGGATTATGACGGATGATGGTAGACATGGAAAGGTTGTTTGGACGTTTGGATTAATCACTTTTTATTTTCTAAACTTGGTATGATGGATGACGGATTTTGGAGGGATGGCATTTGGAACCAACACCTTTAGATGCCTTGCTTGATGACCATTTTGAAGGAGGTGGAAATGTGTTATATATGGGAGTCCTCTTGTCTTGTGGCTCCACATTTTGATTAACTTTTTCTTTTGAAATATTTTCTTTGCTTGATCCACTTTTCTTTGGGATCCATTTTAATTTCATTTGTCCACTTGTCTTTTTGTCTGATTCAATGGCCTTTGACATTTGATTTTTGACTTTGTAAGGCTTTTTTTTTTGTTGGTTCCAAAGGGAAGGTTTAAGATGTTGAGAATGATGGTTTATGGTGTTGGTGGACGGGGTGTTGGTAGCAATCTTATGACAAGGGTTTTTCATGAACTCTATTTTGACATTTGTATCTAACAAGGTTGCCCCTAGTATTGAGGAGGTTCCACTGACATCGTTTGATTTACTAACTGAAGAATAACCAAGACCTTGATGTCTGTAATTTTTCTAAAGTTGTATTGGTTCTTGAATTCCTTGCTCATGTATGCCTAGTCCTTTACCTTGATAATGCATGCTCTGACAGATTCTATTTGTGATGGGGTATTTATTGTTTTAAAAGAAAGATGCTAACCCATCATGATGTATGTGGACACTGCCACTTAGAATATTTTCATCTACAAGAAAGCCTGCTTTGACAAAGATAGATGACCCTAGTTGATGAAGTGTTTTAGCTTCATTGTCATGTTGGCCATATTTCTGACTGATATCTTTGCTCCGATCTTGTGACATGTCAATTTCAGATGATTCTATTGGTGCTTCCAAGTCAATGTCGAAGCCATCATTATGGTCAGTGCCATGGAGTCTAATGAAGTCAACTATAGCTCAATCATTTGCAAATATGTCCATAATGGAAGACTCTTGTTCTTGAGGAATATCATCTATGTGTGTCATGGAGGAAAGTGTCTCATCTTGGAAAGTGTCGATAGTCGGGGCCTAAATAGGGTCGTCAAGTGTTTGATCATAAATGGCATAAAGGTTAAGGAGTGGATCATTTTGGATTTCTTGGTCAACAATAGGGTCTTGGTCAAAGATGGGGTTGTCATGGATTTGGACTTCTCTGTCAATGGTAGGGTCTTGGTCAAAGATGGGGTTATTGTGGATGATATAATCGGAAATAGAATTTTTGTTAAGGATAGGTGTGTTTTGGACGTCATGATTATTTTGAAGGACATCTTGAATGTACTTTGAGATAGGGTCATGGGATGGACTACCTTGATCCTGACACGAAGGTGACGTTATAATGTCATGCTTTGGGCTTTCATTTTGACATGTATCCTCAAGTTTAGAAAATGGGATTTGACTTTGGGCAATGATAGAATTTTCATGACTAAATGTGGCTTGTGAGGGAGTGACTTGAAAAGGATTAATGGATGAAGGACTAGGATAAGACATGGAGACTTGGACTGGATTAATAAGGTATGATGTGGAGACTTGAAATGAGTTGGTAGATGGTTGATAAGGCATGTAGACTTGGATGGGATTGGTAGGTGAAGGACTAGAATATGACGTGGAGACTCGTAATGGACTAGTGGACAGTTGGTTTCCCTTGTCAAGGTTAGGATAAGGGTAATAATAGGACATGTATTGGATATTAATGATAGGATTTTCGTTAAGTGATTCTTGATAGTGAGGGTTGATGGATGGAGGATTTGGACTGATGGGTTGTTGGTAGGAAGGGTACGTAAGTGATTGACCATGGGTCGCGACTATTGTGGATTTGAAGTGGAGATAATCTCTTTTGAAGTCTTTGGCTAGTTGAATGTGACCACTACGGATAAAGTTGTATTCAACTTGACTAGCAAGCATATCAAGGTGACTTGAAGACATGATGGTGGATGCCATGAGACTATGACTATGTTTTTGAATTTTTTGGATAAAGGATGACAATGCAAGACTATGTTTTTGGATTTTTTGACAATAAGGGATGCAATATGACAATGTTGTCTAAAGAAAATGACTAATGCCAAAGGACAATGATGACAAGATGACAAGTTATGAGAAGTTTTTTTTTTTTTTGGAGGATGGCAATGCAAGGTGATAATGACATTTGCCTAAGGAAAATTACTAATGCAAGGTGATAAAATTGTCAAGAAAGGATGTCAAATGCCAAGGTGACAGTGAGGACTAATGTGAGAATTTTGGTTAAGGAAATGACCAATGCAAATTCTAGATGCCAAATGAGGACTATGATGACAATATTTTGGATTTTAAAGATATGCAAGGTGAGGACTAAAATGATTTGAATGTCTAAGGTATGGAAATGTAAAGGTCTAAAATTATTTGGAAGAAGGTTGCCTAACCACCCTATGCTTGATCTATGTCTCAATTTTGGAATATCAAAGGACTTGTTTGAAGGACTAAATGACAAGGAAAAAATGACAAGTGAGTCTTCCTAACTAGACTTTTGAGTCGGAAGGATCTCACAAAAGGAAAATGACTAAAGGAGATAATGATGTCTAAGTTCAATGATAACCTAATTTTGAAAGTCAATATTTTGCAAAGTGAGTTAAGGTTGTCCTAATCCAAAATATTCAAAATGAGATGAGGACCTAAGTTATTGGTTTATGACTAAAAATGAAAATGGTGAAGCCTAAGGATGAAGTTAAATATTTGTAAAGATGACCCTATGGTAAGATGCAAGCTAAATTATACAAGGAATGAGAGATTTGAGAAATTTTATTATTTGGTTTTGACATAAGACTTCTGGAAGAAGATGTTTGACAGTAGGCTAAAAATGTTTGGACTTGAAGTTTTGGTAAAAAAAAAATTCTATTTGTTTGAAGTTGATTGTTTGTTTCTAGATGTGTGAATCTTGTTTGCTTTGTTTCAATATCTAGAAAACACTTGGCAAGCACGATATTTTGAATGTAGAAAAATACAAATAAGACAAGCACAATCCTATGGTTAGGTCAGGACAATATTCGCTAGATTCCATGTGGGTTTCCCCAACAGCATATTAGTAGCGTGTGAATCTAGAAACTTGGCTGCACGGGCTCCCCCTTACAGTGCACTTTCTTCTCAGGCCAACCAAGCTTCCAACCCCTATGAAACTCCCATGGCAGATTGATCGCCTCTACTACAAATTGCGAAGATGTGGATGCCTTCACACCGACCGGTGTTGCACTAGCAAATAGAAGGTTTTTGGCTACTACACAAAGGTGTTTAATTTGGGACCCCCATTCGAGTGGCCATACATGGGGGACAAGATTAAGCTCCATTTAGGAGGCACTCTAGCCTGAAGAGGTTAAGCTCAACAGGGTTTTGGGGAGTACTACTTGGTCCGTATGACACATCCACACTTGTAACCGTAGACTTTCCCTTAGGATTCACATTTATATACCAGTCGGGGGTAGCTTGGCCAAAAAGCTTTGTTGCCGGTCTGAGTCACCTTGGGATGAATACTTTTTCCCACCAAGGCAAACCCAAGCTCTAGAGGAAATAGCCATTTCTCTTACACCCAAGATCGCATGAATGCATAAGGGGAAAGGATACTTCGATTATTGCATCAAGGTGACAAAATTTTAAGACACTTGTAAATTTTAATTACCAAATGATAATGTGAGGAGGACACACAAGACACTTTGTTCTTTTTAAAAGTTTAACTTGAAATATGAAAAACAAAGTTCATTTTAAACTCATGCCATAAGAATGCAAGTTCATTTTAACCATATGAGTTTCAATGCATGTTTGTGTTCATTTTAGCCCAATGACGTGAAATGCAAGTTGTAATTGTAAATTTTAGGCCCAATGAGTGATTCATGCAAATTTGTTGTTCGTTTTAAGCCCCATGAATGAAATATGAAATTTTTTGTTCATTTTAAGACCAAATGAGTGATATGCAAATTGTGGTTCATTTTATCCTCATGAGTGTAAATACAATTTGTTGTTCATTTTAAGACCAAATGAGTGACATGCAAATTGTGGTTCATTTTATCATCTTGAGTGTAAATGCAATTTGTTGTTGTTGAAAGCAAACAAAATTGATTATGCCTAAAGAAATGAAAAAGCTCAATTTTTGTTTCTATAGAAACAAGTTTTTAGACTCCCTCCAAGCTATGCTACATGCTAAAAACAAGAGATTAGTAACTCAAAAGAAAAGTTTAATGACAACAGCAAATTAAAACAGTGATAACTTTCTCAAAACTTAACAAAATTTTAAATCGTTTGAATCCATGGAAAACTAAAAATCAAACCTTCAAAACTCAGAAAGTATTTTTCCAAGATTCTGCACAAAAGAATGTTATAAGCAAAAGAAAACGTAGGTTTTAAAAGCTAGATTAAAAATTAACAAATACTAAAACAGCCATAACTTTCTCAAATCTTAACAAAATTTTAAACTGTTTGAAGTTTCAGAAAGCTAAGAACAAGGTCTAAAAAACCTAGATAATCATTTTTAAAGATTCCATGTGCCAATTTTTCTATGGTCAAAAGAAGATGACGAGATTTCATATGAATTCTTGGTTGTAACCTACAAAATAGCAAAAACAAATAAGAAAACAAACCAATTTATCTCCAAAATTGTAAGATTCATGTTAGGTTCACCAATGTGAGATGGGGTTAGAAATAAAATAGCATAGACAAAGTGACAACTAACACTACTAAGCTATTAAACCACATCCAAACAAGAGAAAATAATGAAAACATAAGGAAACTAAAACATCAAATCAAAATACTCCCCATGCTTGAACTTGAATCACTTCTCTTACTCTCCTATTTCTCCTTTTGCAAATATTCCCTCAAATTTTTAGTCTAACTTGTGCAAATACCTACAAATTGTAAGTAGAAAGTTGGAGAAAATTAGCTATTAAGCTGAAAATGGAGAAGGAAGGTTGCTTTTATAGACAACCCTTTGAATGAACGGTTGAGATTAATCCTCTAGAAGGATTCCAAGATCAATGGTCCAGAATTGATGCACCAAGAATATGCTATTCTTGGAGGAATCATGACAGGAAGACATGCAGGTTATGAAAGACATGCAAGGACATGTAGGCTATGACATGAAATAAATGTTATGACAGGGGATCTTTGACCAAGTGGAGGTGCATAAATAATTTATTCAAAATGCAGGAAAATGACAAGTGGCAAATAAATAATTTATCCAAATTATTTATTTAGATAAAATGACAAAAAGAGCATTTAATTAAATTAATCAATTTAATTAAATGGGGAGGTGGAAACTAGACATGGATAATTAATTTGAATTATTTATCCAAAAGAGAGGAATGAAACACAATTAAATAATTTTGACAATTATTTAATTATAAAAGGTCAAATAATGATTATTATTATTATTTGACTATAGATGAAAGATAAATAATTAAATAGAAAAAAGATTTATTTAATTATTGAAGAAAGGGATATATTAGCGACACAATTAAATAATTTTAATTGATCAAGATAGAATAAAGATGAGAAGGTGAATTAATTAAATAATTAAAAATTATTTAATTAATAGAGGAATGTAGTCAAACTTAATTGAATAATTAAAATTATTCAATTATCGAAGGATAACGACCAAGAAAAATGATGCTCGTGGACTTAGGACATTTTTCAGTGTCTACACCATGTATCAAATTGTTGTAACTCACCTTGTGATTCAATATCACAGGCATACCACATTCCTCCATTTCTTTGAATACTTTCAACTTATTTTGGAGTTGCATACCCAGCTTTACATGAAAGGTTGTTATCTCATTCACTAGGTCAATACTTTGCAATATTTCAGGGATATTAGTAGGTGCCTCAGGATCTTCCTTTATTTTAAGCATCATTTATTTTAAAGAACCTACTCTAGTACTCCATTTGATCCATTCATTTTTGAAAGATTCCTAAACTTGCAAGTACCTTGTGTTTTCTTCATGAATACTCCTATAGGTTTCCCATACATAATCAACTCTATTGACCAATTTGGTCACTCTATGGGTATGTACAGGATCATCATGGAAAAAATAGGCCCTTAAGTGGCAAAACATTTAGAAAAATCAGAGTTAGGCAACTTGATGTAAAAAATTGAATAAGTTATCTATATTATTTCAAAAATATGTGAGAATAGAGTTTGTAGCAAATTGAATGTAGTTTCTAAACTACTAGGTTTATTTTTATTTTTTTAAAATCTATTTGGTGAAAATTTGAAATTTCAATATAGTAATACTTAAATTTCAGGGAAAAAATAAGAAGTGCCTGTCTGACCACCCTAACCACAATAAAATGATAATATTTTTTTATAAGATTTTAGATATAAGTAGATGACTCATGTTCAGATGTGATGCATATTTTTTGTAATTTTTTTCCAAGTAAATAATTAATTATGAATTTTTTATTACAACTTTTAAAAAATATAAAAACTTGTGTGTCTAACCACCTTAACTTGGTCAAAAATTCATGAAATTCAATATTTTTTTTTTAATCCTATAGTATGCAAAACATAGAATGTGATGCATGTTTTATATTGAAAAAATGTGATACTATTTGAAAGCTATAGATTTTTTTCAATTAGCCTATCAATCAGAACTTTAGTCATAATTCAAATAGAAAATGAATAATAATTAATTATTAAATTCAAAGTAAAGCATAATTTATATTGGTGGAAAGCTGAGAATCTCTTTTAAAAACCCTTTTCATTTCATCAATTTTGGATAAAAGAAAAGTCATCAACCACATACCCTACATATACCCATCATATCGCTACTTTTTGGCCCATCATGATCCTGCACATACCCCTATGTTTCAATACATCCTCAAAGATGCCATTTGCCACCTTAACTGTTTCTAGCTTGGCCTTCTTTGTATTCTCCTTTTGCTTCTTTAGCTGATTTTTTAATTCATCAATTCTCAAGGCTAATTTCTCCTTGTCTTGTGTAGACAAGTCTGAAGAAAAAAAATTTGGAAAAGAGATTGTCCTCATAGATTAGCTAGCCTAAACAATGGCTCTCATATTTTTTATCTCATCCAAGGTCTTATTATACTCCTTCACCAAGGAATCATACTTCTTCTGAGAAAATTGTGTTGTGGCTAAACTAAGCATTGTAGCATGAGTGGTTAACTGAGTTGATTGGATAGGTGTTATATCTCTGGACCTCTTTACCACCAAGGAACCCATGACCTTTTCAATAGGCCTAGCGACCCGATACTTTCCAATATTGGGTGCCATGGACCATATTGCAAGAGTATGCAACTTTGGACTATATGTAGATCCAAACACCTTGTTTCCAATCTAATCCTTAGATACAAATCCTAAGGGTCTCTTCTTATTGCATCAAATGTAATAGTTGAATTGATAGTGCACCTTGGTAGTTACATCATTTCACTATCTAAGAAAATTTTCCTAGCTTCAACAGGAGTAATAGTTGTAATCTCAGCCATAATATTTTCTTCCTCTGCCTTTTCAACTTCTTCTTATTGAGAAGGGTCAAAATTAGCCCTTGCTAGTTCAACGCTCTCCTTTATTTCCTAGCTTCTCTATTGAACCATAAATTCCTTAAATTCCCTAGATTGCACAAACTCATCGTTGATAGGCTATTGCTAGGTCCCATTACTTTAGAAGATAAAATTCAATATGTCGACCGGGTAGTGTTCAAGGCAATTTGCAATAGAAGAAGTCTGCAGTATCTCCCTTAGATTTTCTAACTTTTGAGAACAACTTAATATTAATTCTAACTTCAAGCCATCTAACTGTAAAACTATAAAGCAATTTATCCTAAGAAAACAAGTAATATTTAAACTAAAAAAACATAAGAAGAATAATTTAGAAAGCATAATAACTAAATTAAAAAGTACAGAAAAAATTAAACTTAGAAGCTGATAAACTATAAAAATAAAAAAACTTATATCAATCCATAAAACATCTTCTTTAACAGTAAAGATTCTAGCAGTTAACAACAAGAAGCTATGGAAGTAAACAACAACAAATACTTCAAAACTTAGATTTTATAGTAGTAAATTCAATAATTCTTTACAAAACAACAATATAATAAAAGAAAACACTTATCTACTTAAGTTATCTCCCTTTGAGTGGCCAGCTCATGGGTTATCACGTTCGTTCTTAGCTCACATCCATAGTTATTTCAGAAATGCTTCTATCAACCATAATTATCATCCATAACTCATAACTCAAAAAATTTAGATAACAATCTCTTTATTCATAAACTTCAAAAAACATTTTGACAGTATAACATTACTTTTGTCACTGGATGTTTTTCTTCTAGAGATTACATCTTTTATAAAAAAATTCTAACTAAATCCTATGTTTCAGATGGTATGGATAACCATTGAAAATATCTAAAATAGATCTACGAATAACTCATATGTTTTTAAAACCCATCACAATAGTATTAAAGAGGCTCTAGTCGAGCCATAAAGTTTTTGACTCAAAGCATAAGAGAAATAAAAGCTTTAAAGAGTAACTATATCTTCGGACCATCACCCTAAAGTTCTGGAGCATATTTCTAGCGTACACTTTCAACCTATTCTGGAGCACGTGCTAGCTAAATGCTTCTAATCTGAAACATGATGACTAATTATTATCTACAAAACACTTAAAATAACCCATTAAATCTATATTGGCAAAATATTTCAAGAAATCAAAAGAAATAAAGTTTATACAATTTCTCACTAAAAGTTAAGCAATTATTTCTCCTAAAATTTAATTAATTGGTAGAGGATAGGGATTTGTATATATGAAATAGGTCTTTATGGTATTATTATGATGAGGTTATTTTTACCTCATCAATCATCTTCAAGGAATTCATTATACTCCTTGATCCTAGGATCATCATTATTATTCTCATCATACTGCTATTGGATAATTCTATCTTGGGAAGTCTCTAAATCAATAGCATCTTCAATATTTGGGGGAGGGAATTTCTTCTCCACCTCCTCATCATTAGGCACATGTTTAGCCATTTATTCTACCTTGACTACTTGCACATCTTCTTCTTGCACCTCCATAGGCTTCTCTAGAATATCCATTGCTTGGGATTGTTTTAAGAGATCTTGTGCTCTCTCAATGGCCTCCTTCACTTTTACCTTGAAATCACTATTCCGGTAATCCCTTAGACTTGTAAAATCTCTTTCAAAAGGATCTTCAATTTCATCATAAGGGATCTCATAGAAGGAATTAATTTTCACAATACTCTCTTCAATGCCCATTATAACTATCCATTCCCTCTTTCTAGATATAACAGTCTCATTACTTGTCAAATTTCCTAATACATCATCTATGTACAAGAACTTATGAAAAATCCCTGATAAGCTTTTATCCCTCATCTTTGTGGTCATAAATCCTTTTGGGTCAAACAACCTAACCTTATCAATAGGTAGCCTAAGGTTATTCACCATGATTCCAAATTTTCATACCCTCCAGGGGAAGTGATTTAAAGTAAGCAAAAGTAAATTGGGGGATTACCATAGTACCTTTCTTAGGCTTTCTAAACATTTCAAAATCCATAAAATCAATCAGCTGCATTAGCTCTATGAATGCTAATTGGTTAGAGACATATAGGGGAAAGCAATGTGGTGCTACCTTAGATCCATAAGCCCTACTTAGAGTATACTCTAAATGTAGGAACCAATTTACCCAATTATGATTTGCATTTGACCTTGTTACATCCTTTGGGCACATGATGTTTCTAATTGTTGGAGAAACCCTATGAATAGGTGCCACACCCAAACTCTCCAAGATACCAAATTTGAAGAAATTTGAAAACGTCAAATAATTGGAATTGAGACTATACTTGTCCCAAATATATGCCCACATTTTGACATGCAGAACATTATTTTGATCATCCCTCAGTCTCAATTTTAACTTTCCTTTCCATCTCTTGTCACCCTAAAATAAAAGGATATGCATTAATAAAGAATAATGTGGGAAATGTAGAGGGAGAACATCTTTCCTTAGATTAATGAAATCTTTATTCATCTACTCTGCAACAAAGGAAGCATAATCAAAACTAGTGTTTTGATTATGAGCCTATATATATGCCACCATCACCAATAGGTTTAGGGCTATCCTTGCCTCAAAATTTTGAGGTAGAACTTGATTCAGGTAGTAATATGTATTCTTAAAATAATCCACAAATTCCTCACGCTCAAAGGGCTCAATATCTTTAGGAAGAAATCTCCCCTTTCTCTTTCTATATCGAACAAGTAACCTATTTTTGTATGCAAATCTATTGTATTCATATTCCCCATATAGATCTATACACTTGATGTTTACAATATAATTGGGATTTAAGCCAAATATCTCCACAATCTTATCCCTTGTCACCTCAAGGACTACATTTCTATTTTCACTTTTAATTATTCTATCTACGGGATCATAATGCTTGGATAACTCCATCATTACATCCACCTTCACAAATACATTAGGTACCACCAAATTTCTGAGGTTAAGCCCCCATAGATAACATGTTGACTTACTAGAATGCCTCCTATTAGAAGCATATAAGAATAATTTCCATCCACTCCAAGGCTATGCCACTTCCCCAATTTCACTAGCATTGTAAATTAACCTACTCATTACAACAACCTAGCTAGTAAGCCTCTTTCCATTTTGTGTCCCACCCTCTTTTACTTCCCTAGAGGCCTCTTCCATGAATTTCTCTTGATTCTTCTTTTCACTTCTGGACCTTGAGGATGTCGCATGAGTAATTGGAATAGGGTTAGATGTTGTAAATGGATTTAGTTTAACTATGGATGAAACATCCTAGGTTGTAAGACTTTTAACTCTCTTTTTCTTAGGTTTTCTCTCTAGCCTAATGTTGGATTCACTGGGCTTCGGGTCACTCATATTTGCAAGGTTCTAAGACTAGGATTTATAGCTATCTCGATCAAAAAGACCTACCCAACTTTAAAACCCAAGACACAATTTATAGAACAAAACACTCCCAAACCTCACACAATGTTAATCACCCTAAAAAAGGATACTCAATGTATAACAATAAGAAAAATATCTCCTAAATTCCCTATTATTTTTCAAAATCTCACAATTTAGCATTTTTAATAGGAAGAGATACAACACTTTGCTTACCCAGGTGAAAAACTAGTATTGATGTTGCTGTAATTGCTTGTTGGAGTCCTTGACACTATTTTCTTAGCTTATGGATTTCTTCTCCACTCCTGAGCAGTTACAAATGTGCAAGAAAGAAGCCAATCACCTTCTTTATGGCTGAGAAATGGAACATAATACCATTAATGTTTGATAGAAAGCTCACATGAGCGAACTGAAATTTAGTCATTCATATTCAAACTAGGGTTGTTGGTCATTTTATTTCTAAACCACATCAATGGTTCCTCTCTTAGCTTGCTACTTTCTTTTTTGATTTAAATTTTTTCCTTAGGATGTTTCCATGGTATTCTTCATTTACTATCCATCAATCATTGTTGATTCATTTCACTTCCACTAGTATTATCAGCAATGTGAATATCTATGTGATGAGATTTTTGTCATTGAATTTAAGGCTCATCCTCAATTAGGTTCATCTCCCATCGTGTATTGCTGATTTATGCTTTGAATTCTAGATCACATCAATGATGAGAGATAAGGTAATGGAACAAGATTAATACACATGCACCTACATGAAAATCAAAGACACAAGATGCATCACTCACAAGAGCAATTCAAATCAGGGAGAGAAAGTTTGAACAAATGACTCCATCACTCATCACCATTTTGAAACCCAAATATTTGAATGAATCTACGATGAGTGATAGGAGAATACAAAGAGCACCAAAGGCCATCACACATTGCTAATTCTCATCATAAAATTTATGAGCAATTAGCAATAAAAGAGATCCTAGTGATAAGTGAAAGAAGTACACATATCACACATTTCTAATGTAAAACTCAAGACTCACAAGCAATTAATGATACGATGGAAACTACTGATAATACATAGAACACATGTATCAAGCATTGATAATACATAATAATCATCCAAAACCCATTCGTGATCTGTGAAAAAAAAGAAATATTGGTCATCACTCATCTTTAATGTAAATTTACATTTCAAAAGATATTTGTGATGAGAAATAAAAGAGAATTATAGACGAAACTTATGTGAAGTGTTTTAGCACATGCTCGAAAGTTGTCATAAGAAAGGGGAACATCTAGGATGATGTACAAAAGGCATTGAAGAAATTAAAAAATATTACTTTAAAGAATATAAAGGACAAATAAGGTCAAGTGATCAACCTTATAAAATAAAAGAACTTTGGACCTAGACATGAGTGGTCGATTACTCCATGAGCTCAAATGGCGTAAAAAATTTTAACATGACTATGGATGGGAGAAAGAAGGTCAACAAAGAATTATAACTTTGGAAAGGATGCAAGCTTGAGGGTTATTCAGGAAAGATCTCAAGTAACCTAAAACCCTACAACAGTGATGACAAACAAAACCCTAAGCCCCAAGGAAGGATTCAAATAATTTTTTTTGTGGGATGATAAATGGAACCAAAAAAAATTTAGGGGTTCCATTAGTGGCTCAAACTAGGGACACATGCCTCTCATAGGCATGGTGAGATTTGAGAATCTTGGGTTGAAGAAAACCAACAAAAACATAGTGAACCAAAAAACCAAGGAACCACCTAGACTAGGTAGCAGGAAAAAACCAAAAACGACCAAAGAAAACATACCTATATACAAAATGTACAAAACCTACAATGTACATGGAGCATAACATACTTAGAAGAAGTATGGCTTCAAGAACTGTCCATATACTAGCAGTTCAAGATGTTCATTTTTCAAGCTTTGTAGGAAGTATGAATCCTCCCCATGTGTAAAAGCTATCATATAAGGGCATAACCATAATGCTTCAAACTTTCCATGTTTACCCTTATCTTGATCTCTTGCATTCTAGACTAGTACCATGCTATCCACCTCAAATTTTTTGGGAGAAGCCCTCTTGTCATGCAAGTGCTTGACTTGTAGCTGTATCTTTGCATTTTTGGCATGAGCTTCTCTTCTAGTTTCATCCAATTGCACCAGATTATCAATTTTTTGTTGCATATCATCATAGATATCATCATCATATTCCTTCAAAAAAATTTACATCTTTAGTAATTTATTTTGTGGTATCCTAGCATCTAATCCATACACCAAACTAAATAGTAAATAACCAGTAGCCTTCTTCACAGTAACCCTATCTACCCAGAGTGTTAGCTTCAGATTTGAGTCCCATGCTTTCTTATTCTTCTCCATCACCCTTTTGATAATTTTCATTAAGATATTATTTCTAAACTCAACCTAACCATTTCCCTAAGGATGGTAAGGTGAAGAATAAGAAATTTTTATGTCATGTTTATCAAAAAAATCTTTGAACTCCTCAGATTTAACACACATAGCATTAGGGTATGTACAAGATCATGATGGGCCAAAAAGTGGCAATATGATGGGTATGTGGCTGACGACTTTTTTTTTACCAAAAATTGATGAAACGAAAAGGGTTTTTAAAGGAGATTATCAACTTTCCACCAATATAAATTATTCCTTACTTTGAATTTAATAATTAATTATTATTCATTTTCTATTCAAATTACGACTAAAGTCCTAATTGATAAGCTAATTGAAAAACATCTATAGCTTTAAAACGGTATCACATTTTTTGATCCAAAACATGCATCCAATTCTATACTTTTCATACTATAGGGTTAAAAAAATAAAAAATGAGTTTCATAAAATTTTGACCAAGTTAAGGTGGTCAGACATACGAGTTTTTTATATTTTTTAAAAGTTGTAAAAAAAAAATCATAATTAATTTTTTACATTGAAAAAAATTACAAAAAAATATGCATCACATCAAGACATGAGTCCTCTACTTATATCTAAAATCTTATAAAAAAAAGGTTATCATTTTATTGTAGTTAGTGTGGTCAAACAGACACCTACTTCTTATTTTTTTGCTAAAATTTAAGTACTACTACATTGAAATTTCAAATTTTCACCAAATAGTTTTTTTTTTTTAAGAAAAAAACCTAGTAGTTTAGAAACTACATTCAATTTGCTAAAAATTCTATTATTACATATTCTTGAAATAATATAGATAACTTATTCAAATTTTTACGTCAAGTTGCCTAACTCTGATTTTTCTGACTTTTTTGCCACTTAAGGACCTATTTTTTTCCATGATGATCCTGCACATACCCATTATTTGAAATGATTTTTTTGGGACTCCAAACCTGATTAGAATATTACTCAATAGGATGTCCACTACCACCATACTTGTTTCTTTCCTTGTAGCTATTAATTCTACCCATTTGTTGAAATAGTCAATGGCAACAAGGATCCATGAATGTCCCCTACTAGACTTTTCCAGTATCTCCCCAATAAAATCAATTCCAAGCTATTGGAAAGGGGCTTGAATAGCAATAGGCCTAAGTCACATACTTCCTGAAAACTTCAATTTTCCTGCAAATATCTAACAAGCATCAAAAATCTTAACAAACTTATGAGCATCCTTAAAAATAGTAGGCCACCAGAATCCTACTCTCAAGACCTTATGAGTAGTGGTATTTTCCATGTAATGAGCACCACACACTCCATTGTCATTTCTTGCAAGAGTTCTAATACTTGATTTCCATCCACACATTTAAGTAGTACAACATCCAAGTTTCTCCACCACAATTCATTGTCAATAATCACATACTTAATGGCATGCAACTTTATTTCTCTCTAATCATTAGTAGCCATATCTACAAGACATTGCACAATTTATTAATATTGAACAATTCTCTTGTACCAACCACACGTTTGCATATCAAAAATAGGTGTAACATCAATAGTCTCTATTTGGTTAATTTGATTAGATTCTAGATTAGTCTCTACCATCAGTTTAACTAGGCCATGACCCCTAACTAACTTGGTGATTTGGGCATCAATATTAAATTCTTGAATCTTTTTGATCCATCTACACCTTATGTCTATATTCTCTTGCTAAAAAAAGATATCTTTCACAATAGCACTTGGTACAAAAGCTATGATAGTAGCTCCAACTAAGTTATGAAATTCTTCACAGCTCAAACTAGAGCATATGCGTATTTCTCAATCATGTCATATTTGAGCTCTGCAACCTGTAAAGACTTGCTAAATAATGTTATGGGTTGTTCATGGTCCTCATTATTTTTCTATAGTTAGATAACTACAATAGTATGGAATGAAGCAAAGGATAAAATGTGCATTGATTTAGAGAAATCCAGAGATCTCAAAACTGAGGCCTCCTTAATAGCTTGTTTAATTTTCTTGAACACCTGACTAGTCTCCTCACTCCAAACCACCCTCTCTTCTTTCTTTAGTATTTTGGAGCTGGGTCTTGTGATTTATACAAAGTTGGTCACAAATCTCCTCAAGAAGTTTATTTTTCCAAAGAATGACTGAATTCATTTTGACATTCTTTGGTTGAGGTATCTTATCTATAATCGCTACCCTTTTAGGTTCAATCCTCACTCCCTCTTTTGACATAATATTCCCCAGTAGTTTACCTTCAATGACCCCAAAGGCACATTTCTTTAGATTCAGTGAGATCCCATACTCTAAAGCCAAGTGATAAATACCTTCTCCAAGTGTGTGCAATAATCTTCCTCATTGTTGGAGTAGGAAGTCAATAAAATCAGAAAAGGCTATATCCATAGCCCTTTGGAAAGTGGCAGCTGCATTTGTTAAACCAAAAGGCATCCTCACATATACATAGGCACCCCATGGAGTAGTGAATGTAGTCATGTACTACTTAGATTCCTTTACTTTCACTTGGTTATTACTGGAAAATCCATCCATCATTGATAGTAGCTCACAACCACTTACCTTTTGTAACATGGCTTCCATGTTTAGCAGTAAATAGTTGTCCTTTAATGAAGATATATTCAAATTTTTGAAGTCCACACACAACCTTATATCACCATTATTTTTTCTAACTAGCACCAAATTAGACACCCATGAGGAATGTCTAATAGGATTTATGATTCCAACATCTCTTAGCTTTTATCAACTCCTCTTACATCTTAGGAGCTAAGGTAGGATTAATGGGCCTTTGCATTTGTCAAAAGGCATAGCATTTTCTTTCAAAGGAATCTCATGCTGAAATAATTCCTCTCTCTATGCTTTAAGGTCATTGTATGACCAAGCAAAGACATGTCTATACTTTCTTAGTAAGGAAATCAACATTTTCTTAACCTTAAGTTTCATCTTCTTTCCTACATATACTTTCTTAAGGGAATTTTTAGTCCCCAAATTTACTTCTTCCAAGTCCTCTAGATGGGTGGAAGTTGTTTTGATCTTGCCCTTATCTTGACTATAAAAGAACCTTTCCAGTGCTACAAGGCCCTTTGGGATTTTGTTTGTCTTTAGTTGGATTACCTCATTACCAAAGACTGTATCCTCACAATCTATAATTTTTACAAATTCCCCAAAGTCAATCTCTTGGCCTTCGTATTCATCTACACATCTCAAAAACTTTAGAATATCTTCATCATCATTGAAGATCTGCCAATTATGTATATTGTCAGGGATGGATGGCATTGATTGTATCTCAACCTTTGAGATACCTTCAAAGTTTATATCATCTAGTCTCAATGCAGTGTTAGCAAGTAATTCTACTACTCTGTTTTATCCTCTCCATCCAATCGATTCCAAAAACATCAAACTGCTCAACAGAATCCCAGAAAACATTTTTGTACTATTTCAGTCTATTATTTTTGCAAGTATATTTGGGTCTCACTTGGGATACCACAAGATTAGAATCACCAATTACCATCAAGTTTTTTATCCCATTCTTTTCAACCAATCTTAATCCCAAAAATAGTGCTTTATATTCTACCACATTATTTGTACAAACAAAAGACAAAGTGAAAGAGAATTTGTATGTATTTGCAGTAGGTGATACCAACAATATTCCTGCACCATATCCTTCCTTAGAACTTGCACCATCAAAGTACATTTTCCAAAGTCCATCCTTTTCAGATAACCTTTCAACTTCATTATATAGAGGTGTAGGGTGCTTATCAATTTCTATTGGTACTTCTTTCACCTTAAATTCATTGATATTAGTGTCAACAACATTCCATAATTAGGTGGGATATCTACTACCACCACACTCATCTCAAATTCCTTCTTTGGATATGCTACTAATCTGTAAGGAAGTTCATTGATTACACCAGTAGCAAGGACTTCCCTTGAATCCATAGCATAGCACTTACCATGAGTGTTGTCAACTTTCAGTCCCAATGCCTCCTTGATCTCGGCTGGAATTATATTTTTAGATGCTCTAGAATCAATAATAAAAAAATTCAAAAAAATTCCCTCATCAATCAATGTGAGGAAAAATGGGTTGATCTTTCTAGGACAAGTAGTTACTAAATTTCCTAGAAAGATATGAGGGATCTCAGTGATTACTCCCTCAACTTATTTGTCTTTTTTATCCTTTTCAATCACTTTGGGTGGAGAGGGCACCACTAAATCATTACAGACTATAGTAGCACCATTGATAAGGGCTACTGTCTTTTTCTTATTTTCATCTATTCTCATCATCTCAAGAAGGGGAACATATAACTTTACTTGGCTAAGTAATTGAAACACATCAACAGGAGTGAACTTAGTTAATTCAATTGGTAGCATACCTTGTTCTGCACTACTCTCCTTTTGTTTATTTTTGGTTGCCTCGGCTCTAGGCTTGACCTCTTTTCTTGCAACTTTAGAATTCTACTTATGCTTTTCTTTCATACAAGGGGACTTGAGATCTCCACTTTCTCTCTTCTTAGCCCAAATCTTATCTCCTCTATTATCCTTAGATTTGACTACTACTTTTCCATCATATTTTTTCTCTTTAACTTTGGCATTCTACTCCTTGATGAAAAGACTAGAAGGACTACCTTGTTCACCACCAACTATTATGTTCCTTAGATGATATGAGATTCTAGCTTGAGCAACCAAAGCAACAATGTATCTCGTAATTTATTCATCTGAAGGTCTTCATAGGGATACACCATCTTCAATTGCTTCCAAATTATATACTTCATTATCACTGTCAATAGCCTCATCAGAGAGAACTTGCTGGCGATATGTGTTGGTGATTTTACTTTGGTCATCTACATCCATTTCATGAGACTCCATTCAGATGAGCACTCACTATCAGCAAAGTTAGAATCATCCATGATCATATTTATATCAATATCCTCCTCATTTGATTGATCACATTCCTCAAGTACATCTTCTTCAACTTCAACCATCTATTCCACTACACATTGATGAGGAGAATGAGGCATTTGATAAACCATACACCAAAGAGTTTCATGGGTATGTGCAGGATCATGATGGGCCAAAAAGTGGTAATATGATGGGTATGTGGCTGACAACTTTTTTTTAACCCAAAATTGATGAAATGAAAAGAGTTTTTAAAGGATATTCTCAGCTTTCCACCAATATAAATTATGCTTTACTTTGAATTTAATAAGTAATTACTATTCATTTTCTATTCAAATTACGACTAAAGTCCTGATTGATAGGTTGTTGAAAAACATCTATAGCTTTCAAATGGTATCACATTTTTTGAATCCAAAACATGCATCACATTCTATGCTTTGCATACTATAGGATTAAAAAAAAAAAATTGAAGTTTTGACCAAGTTAAGGTGGTCAGACATACAAGTTTTTATATTTTCTAAAAGTTGTAATAAAAAATTCATAATTAATTATTTACTTGGAAAAAAATTACAAAAAATATGCATCACATCAGGACGTGAGTCCTCTACTTATATCTAAAATCTTATAAAAAAAATATCATTTTATTGTGGTTAGGGTGGTCAAATAGACACCTACTTCTTATTTTTTCCCTAAAATTTAAGTACTACTGCATTGAAATTTCAAATTTTCACCAAATAGATTTTTTTTTTTTTTTGAACAAACCTAGTAGTTTAGAAACTACATTCAATTTTCTAAAAATTCTATTCTTACATATTTTTGAAATAATATAGATAACTTATTAAAAAATTTATGTCAAGTTGCCTAACTTTGATTTTTCTAAATTTTTTGCCACTTAAGGGCCTATTTTTTCCATGATGATCTTGCACATACCCTCATCAACAAAATTCCCTAAATTCTTCTACAAAGGATCAGGAGGAAATTTGTTATGAGAGTTTCTTTGATTATTGGGGATAGGCTTCCCATTGTGCCAATCTATATTATAGGGATGATCCTACAACTAAGAAGGTCTTTTGTTCTTATGATAATTGTTTGACTGAACCTTTTCTTGCCTTACAATTCTATCATTCACAATCTTCATGAAATTATCAATCTTATCTTAAAGAGTGCCTCCTTTAGCACCATAAGTTTTATCCTCCTTTTTTGATTTCTGAGAATCTTTGCATCATCTTTTCTTCCAACATTACCAATTGCTCAACTAATGTTATCAATATGGAAAACCACCTTATAAGACTCCCTAATTGATTGAGGATTCTTATCAAGTAAAGGGTAGCTCATCTTTGCATCAAAAGCATTGCAGTAATTTACCAAGCACAAATTATCATTCAATTGTAAATGGGGAGGCAATCTATTCATAGCCTTTTGAAACCTTGTATTAAAATCAATGACAGACTCATTGGAACCTTTAGCAATGTTATTTAATTGATTCAAAAAATACCTTGAATCTATCTTATCATCATATTGCTCTCTAAACAACCTTTTAAATTCTTCCCAAGAGCAAATACTTTCAGTAGGAAAACTTCAATGCCACTCCCCAGCATCCTTAGTCAAGGACTCCATGAATAATTTCATCATGACATCCTCTGCTTCTACCTCAAAATCATCCATGATGTTGGTGAAGGCTTTGAGATGATCTTCACCACTCATAGCATTATTTCCATAGAATATGACTAAAGTAGGTTTTAAATCTTCAGGGAATGGCTTAGGATAGCCAAGTATTCTAGTGAAACACAGCTGTTGATACCTCTCTATTGCAATGGTCTTCTAGTGTTACTACCCCTATGAGCATTTCTAGGCTCATAATCCTTTTGGTTTTCATATTGATCTCTATCCTTACCCTTTCCACTTCCATCAATACCACCTCCTTTCTTCTTTCCTTCATCATCCTTAAAAAAAGAATTCTTGTTCTTATCATTTCCTCCACTGCCACCACCCTAATCCCCACCACCACCTCCATTTGTAGTGTGTATTTCATACTTCTTTTATGAATCACTATCATTATGTCCAGAGCTCAAAGCCTCTAGAGTTAGTTTGGACATTTTAAGAAAAACAATATTTCTAGCTATTTCTGCATTAGTAGCTTCTATTTCATCTTTCTTCAAATCTTCTTGCAGTTTATCATTTTCCAACTGCAATTTCAAGATCTTAGGATTTGGTGGTGTAGTGGATGGAGTAGGATCAATTTTAGCATTATTGGTGGGGGTTTTAATAGATAAAGTATGGGTATTTGTGTTGGTTTTGGTATTGAAAGTATTGAAGGTACTCTTCTTTCTTTGATCAATGGGTTTCTTCCCATGATCTATAAATGATGATTTCTTAGTAGCAGTAGAAGGATTTGGGGCTTTGGAAGTTGCAATAGATGCATTATAGGTATTAGCAGCAAAGGTTCCCATTTGAATGGTCACCTTAGCTGGATCATAGGCTATCTCAGTAGCCAACTTGGAGACATTTTTCAGTGAAAGCTTTCCACCTAGCAACATCTTCTCTCATCTTCTCTATTTTTTGTTTCTGAGCATCTCTCTTAAGTTGCTTGGCTCTAATCCTATCTTACTTCTCCTTAAACTCCTTCAATCTATTCTCTTCTTCTTCCTTAAGCCTATGTTCTTCCTCTTCCAAGGCTTGCATGCCTTTTTCTATGTATTCTTCATTTTCTAGGATATTTCTAGCCTCACTAGGCATAGGAGTATAATAGGATTGATCAACTGGGTCTTCCTCAAGGGGAATACACACTTCTAAAATAGGAGACTCTCCTCTTGGGTTGAATTTTTTTCCATTGAAGATAGATCCAACACCAGGGGTTAAAGGTTCTAAGAACTTATTTTTATCCCAAAACTCCCACCTATCCTCCTCTCTTGATACATCAAATTCATTATCAAATATTTCCTCAACAAGAAAAATCCCCTTGATCTACATTAGGTTCTTCAACTTCATGTGCTTCTCCTAAAACATTTACACTATTTACTTCATTATTAAAAGTAGGAGATGCTTCAGCAAGGGATTCAATAGACTTACCCAATTCAGTAGTTTTCTTCACCCATGTTGGTTGCTTGTCCCTCGCAAGATTGGGCTCCAACTTCTACTCTAGATGCTTCTTCATATAGCTTCTGGTCTTCTTCATAGTGTCAAGCAATATGTCAAAATCCTTCTTCTCATAGTCTCTTTGAGAGTTATCTTTACACTAGTATATGAGACCTCAGAGTCACCACCCAAAATGCTAGGAAATAGGAAGTGATTGCACTTTGACTTGGTACTTGTAATTTTAGAAAAGACTTTGAACATAACCTGACACAAAGTCACAAAATTAACTAGGACTTAATGCATAAGACTAGACGTGGCTTATGTGCTACACTTTTGAACCAATTATTCTTCAATAGTGAAGAATAATATAATACTCAATTCTAACTATACCAAATCTAAACTAGAGACTTTGGACTTAGCAAATCCCCAATAGAGTTGCCAATCTATTGGTTGTTTTTTAAGAACCAAGTTGGTCTTCAAAACTATATATGGGATTTTCCATTTCCAATAATTAGAAATCTAAAGGGATTGGCCAACAAACAAGTAAAATTTGCAAAACTTTCACTCCTGCACTTTGGGCTCTATGAAACCTGGGAAGGTAATCCCATAATGTATAATAGAAAATTTATGCAACTAATATTTAAATACATTTTAAACAACAGATAATTCTCATATAACCACTCAACAATGTAATTCCTTGAAAAGGATGGCAACTCCTTTAGCAATACACTACACTAGCAGCATGAGAAAAGAGAAACTTAATGTAACTACAATGGAAATTAATTTGAAAGATTTGTAATTAAAGAGTGATTTGCTAATGAATTAATGTAGAAACTAAATTATGAATTCCTTGCCTCAACCAATGCCTTATCCTAAACATGGAGTCAATATTAACCTATGAAAATAGATAACAACTCAACACATAGCAACATCTAAGCTTTAGAAACACTACATTACAACACTTCCTTATTACATTCCCAACCACCACTTCTTAAGAATATCCTAATACTTAATTCATCTGAGCAACAGTCTCACTCAAGCATTTACATTAATTCATTGATCTAACAAGCAAGAATGAAATTATACATCCATTGAGCAGCAATGGAGATGAACAAAACAATCCTTGAT
The DNA here is from genome assembly GCA_007258455.2 of Sequoia sempervirens. Classification (NCBI taxonomy): domain Eukaryota; kingdom Viridiplantae; phylum Streptophyta; class Pinopsida; order Cupressales; family Cupressaceae; genus Sequoia; species Sequoia sempervirens. The sequence goes on along the minus strand of VDFB02058242.1, from coordinate 373,675,653 downwards.
TATAATTATTCATAACTCATAGAACAAGTATATAGGAGAGAAAGTGGCCATGAAATTATCACCATTCCATATTGTATTTTTCCATCTTGTTATCAAAATAAACATATCCTACTATAGACTCAGAACCTAAGACAAAACTCAAATTATGCTCAATACTCTTTCTACAAATCATTATGTTAATTACATTTCATCGAACCCCTACTTTTTGGCCTTGAATTCCTTCTTATAGAAAAAAAGGAGAAAAACAAGCTTCTAGCCAAAAAGTACACTTGTCACTATTTTATTGGACCACTGTAACATATATTCCCTTTTTAGTTACATTTGAGCTCTCAGGTGGTGGGAAGATGCATGAGACGAAAATAATCCTCATTTGTTGCTTGAGATCTAGTCCCACCTCCAAAAGGCATCACTTTTTTTTTACAACTCCCAAATATCTTCCATATGATCAAAAAGTGTTTTCCTCATGCATATCTAGTCAACAAAATTTAAAAGGAAGGAAAAAACAATAAAATATATAAAAGTGATATATCCACATCAGCATTTGTGCCACCCTTCTCATGTTGAGGAGGAAACATCTTTTGCAATACTTTAATGAAAGCCCAATCTACACTATTTTTCAGACAATACATTGTATCCCTCATATCCATTATTCACCATATCCATTAAGTTATCCCCCCTACAAGCACATTTAGTATATTTCTCCAAGTAGGTGATGCATTCCTCTTCAATAGGCCACTTCACATCCAATAAACTTTGCACCTTTACACTATGTTGGATATATCTTGCATCAATTAAGACTTTGGCCTCTCTAAAAAAATTATCCATTTTTGTTTCAACCTCCACCATCATGTCAATATTTGAATTCAGGGTATGTACGAGATCATCATGGAAAAAATAGGCCCTTAAGTGGCAATGAAAATTCAAAAAAATCAGAGTTAGATAACTTGACATAAAAATTTAAATAAGTTATCTATATTATTTCAAAAATATGTAAGAATAGAATCTATAGCAAATTGGATGTAGTTTCTAAACTACTAGGTTTTTTTTTTTTTTAAATCTATTTGGTGAAAAATTGAAATTTCAATGCAGTAGCACTTAAATTTCAGGGAAAAAATAAGAAGTAGGTGTCTGTCTAACCACCCTAACCACAATAAGATGATAAAAAAAATTTAATAAGATTTTAGATATAAGTAGAGACTGCAAATCCGGATGATGGCTATTTTTTATAATTTTTTCTGGAAAAGCAAATAACGCGAATTTTTTATCTTGTAAAATATGTGCTCCCTGCCAATTTTAATTTGGTCAAACTTGAAATGATATGTTTTTAATTGTAGTGTAGTTAGAAATGTGATGTATTTTGATCAAAATGTGATACCATGAAAGCTATAGATGTTTTAATCAATTAAATCAAATTTAGTCATAATTCAAATGAAAATGAATAATAATTATTTATTAAATTCAAAAACATAGTTTATATTATGGAAAGTTGAGAATTTTTAAAACCCTTTTCGGTTCATCAATTTTGGGTAAAAAAAAAATCGTTAGCCACATACCCTACACATACCCATCATATCGCCACTTTTTGGCCCATCATGATCCTGTACATACCCTTTAGCAGGTGTAATCAACCATAATAAATGCCATATTAGCTGATGTGAGAAGCTCTCCCAAATCATTCCTCCATGTATCAAATTGTTGTAACTTGCCTTTTTGATTCAATATCACAGGAATACCACGTTCCTCCATTTCTTTGAATACTTTCAACTTATTTTGGAGTTTCATACCCAACTTTCCATGAAAGGTTGTTATCTCATTCCCCAAGTCAATAGTTTGCAATATTTCAAGGATATTAGTAGGTGCCTCAGGATCTTCCTTCATTTTAAGCATCATTTCTTTTAAAGCACCTACTCTAGTACTCCATTTGCTCCATTCATTTTTGAAAGCTTCCCAAACTTGCAAGTATGTTGTGTTTGCTTCATGAATACTCCTATAGGCTACCCATACATCATCTACTCTATTGAAAAATTTAGTCACTCTATGTTTCAATATATCCTCAAGGATGTCATTTTCCACCTTAAATGCTTCTAGCTTGGCCTTCTTTGTATTCTCCTTTTCCTTCTTTAGCTGATTTTTTAATTCATCAATCCTCAAGGCCAATGTATCCCTATCTTGTGTAGAAAATTCTAAAGAAGAAGAGGCTAGCAAAGAGATTGTCCTTACAAACTAGCTAGCTTGAACAATGGATCTCATCTTGTTAATATCATCCAAGGCCTTCTTCTACTCCTTCACCAAGGAATCATACTTCTAATAATTTTGTGCTATGTCTACACTAAGCATTATGGCATGAGCAGTTAACTGAGTTTCCTGGACATGTGTTATATATGTGGCCCTCTTTACCACCAAGGAATCCATGGCTTCTTCAATAGGCCTAGCCACCTCATGCTTTCTAGTATTGGGTGCCGTGGACCATATTGCAAGAGTATGCAACTTTGAACTATATCCATATCCAGGCACCTTGTTTTCAATCTACTCCTCAGATATAGAAGCCTGAGGATCTCTTATTATTGCATCAAATGTAATAACTGAAGTGATAGTGGACCCCGGTAGTATCATCATTCCACTATCAGACAATTTTCCTAGCTTTGGGAGGATTAATAGTTACAATATCAACCATAATCTTTTCTTCCTCTTCCTTTCAGCCTCTTCTTGTTGAGAAGCATCAACATTATCCCTTGCTAGGGTCAAGCCTCTCCTTTATTTCCTGGATTCTCCATTGAACCATAAATTCCTTGAATTCCTTAGATTGCAGAAACTCATCATCTACAAGGAATTCATTATAATACTTGATCCTAGGATCATCATCATTCCTCTCATCATAGTGCCATTGAATAATTCCATCTTGGGGAGTCTCTAAATCAAGAGTATCTTCAATATTTTGGGGAGGGAATTTCTTCCCCACCTCCTCATCATTAGGAACATATTCAACCATTTGTTATACCTTGACTACTTGGACATATTCTTCTTGCACCTCTGCAGCCTGCTCTAGAATATCCATAGCCTGGGGTTGTTGTTCTAAGAGAGCTTGTGCTCTCTCAGCAGCCTCCTTCACTTTTACCTTGAAATCACATTCTAGTAATCCCTTAGTTTTGAAAAATTTCTTTCGAAAGGATCTTCAATTTCATCATAGGGGCTCTCATAAAAGGAATTCATTTTCACAATAGTGTCTTCAATATCTATTATGGCTGTCCATTCCCTCTTTCTGGATATAACAACCTCTTTAGTTGTCAAGTTTCTTAATACATCATCTGTGTACAAGAACTAATGATAGATCCTTGATAAGATTTTCTCCCTCCTCTTTGTGGTCACAAATCCTTCTGGGTCAAACAACCTAACCTCATCAATAGGTAGCCTAAGGTTATTCACCATGATTCCAAATTTTTCATACCCTTTAGGGGCAGTGACTTTAAAGTAAGAAAAAGTACATTGGGGGATTAACATAGTACCTTTCTTAGGCTTTCTAAACATTTTAAAATCCATAAAATAAATCTTCCACATTAGCTCCATGAATGCTAATCAGTTCGAGACATATAGGAGCAAGCGGCATGGTGCTACCTTAGATGTTGAAAATTGAGGTGTTTTCTTAGCTTAATACTTTGTAAAACTTTAATATTGCTGATCTAAATATGCTTTTCCTTTGTTACAGATTCTTTATGGGTGACTATCTGATTAATTCATTTTATCATTTGTAGAAAGAAGACAAAAGTTTATAGAAGAATTAGATAAGATATTAGAAATATTACACAAGCATATACTGTGGAGAAACCCTTTCGGGAAAAAATCCACCAAGAATTAATATATTATTCAATCTGAAGTAGATTACAATAGCTCCAATTCTTGCTTGAGAATGCTTATTTTTCCTTCACAAACCTTCTTCACAACCTACAATAAAACTAATACAAACTCTCTTCAACTTGCTTGAGATATATAGGCAATAAACAACTTTGTAAACTCCAAAAGAGTTACAATTACAAAGCTCAATCCATATCCCTAAAAGGTACACCTATCTCTTCCAAGTAGAGTTTAACCATGAAGAACAATGCCAAATCCTCATCTTCATGCATTTGGGCATCCCAAACTAAAGTAGTAACTCAGCCTTTATTTCGTAAATATCTGCAAGGCTTTATCCTCAAAGTAGGTCCCCAAGAGTGGGCCCACTTAACTCAGCCTTCTGAAATATCTTAACATGAAAAGGAGTTAATTCCAAGAAGCCAACTTGGTCACCCAAAGTGGGTCTAAGTCATTTTCTATTAATTGAAACAGTTCTCAACACCATTCATGAAAGAATGGTCATCCCCTATTAACTGAAGGTAGTCCTTGTTATCTATCATGCATCTCAAGTCATTAGTCATGCATTCCAAGTTAAATCAAGTCTAGAATTCAACTAAAACTATCTAAGATAACTAAACCATAACCGAACTAACTAAACTAAACTAAACTAAACTCAAAAACTAAACTGACTGAATGAATTGAACTAGACTGAACTAAACTAAATTGAACTGAACTTCATGCATGTAAAATCAAACCCTAACTCCTAGGATCTTTGCATGCATTGAAGTGTTATCACTTAATCCAAATAGTTAACTGAACTCAAGGTGAGTGTCACCTTCCATGTGGATGACCCATGTGCTCCTATTATTTAGGAAGTCATCTTGGACACCCTCACATGCTCCTATTATTTAGGATTAATTACAAATGTCAATTAACATGATTATTTCATCCAAAATTAATCTCTCTCTAATCCTAGTGTTTGAGAACACTTTCCAAGGACTTAGGAGACACATGAAATAAATAATGTTTAGGATTGCAATTAAATGGAATCCTATTTCCAACATTAGATCCATAAGCCCTTATTAGATTATGCTATGAATGTAGGAACCAATCTGCCCAATTATTCTTTGCATTTGACCCTGTTATATCCTTTGGACACATGATATTTTTGATTGTTGGAGAAAGCCTATGAATAGGTGCCACACCCAAACTCTCCAAGATACCAAATATGATGACATTTGTAAATTTCAAATAATTGGAATTGGGACAAACCTAGTCCCAAACATATGTCCACATTTGGATAGGAAAAACTTTATTTTGATCATCCCTCAGTCTCAATTTTAACCTTCTTTTCCATCTCTTGTCACCCTCAAATAAAAGCATATGCATTAACAAAGAATAATGTGGGAAATGTAGAGGGTGGACCTCTTTCCTTAGATTAATGAAATATTTATGCATCTACTCTACAACAAAGGAAACATAATCAAAACTTTTGTTTTGATTATGAGCCTATATATCTGCTTCCATCACCAATAGGTCAAGGGATATTCTTGCCTGAAAATTTTGAACTAGAACTTGATTCAGGTAGTAATATGTATTCTTAAAGTAATTCACAAATTCCTCACACTCAAAGGGCTCAATATCTTTAGGAAGAAATATCTCCTTTCTCTTTCTATGTCGAACAAGCAACCTATTTATGTATGCAAATTTGTTGTACTCATATTCCCCATATAGATTTGTATGCTTGATGTTTACAGTGTAATTAAGATTTAACCCAAATATCACCATAATCTTATCGCTTGTCACCTCAAGGACTACATTTCCATTTTCACTTTTAATTATTTTGTCTATGGGATCATAATGCTTGGCTAACTCCATCATTACATCCACTTCCACAAATACATTAGGTACCACCAACTTTCCAAGGTTGAGCCCCCATAGATAACATTTTGGCTTATTAGTATGCCTCCTTTTAAAAGCATATAAGAACAATTGCCATCCACTCTGAGGTTATGCCACTTCTCCAATTTCACCAGCATTTTCAATTAACCTGCTCGTTATAGTAACTTGGCTAGTAGGTCTCTTGCCAATTCATGACCCACCCTCTTATACTTCTCCAAAGGCCTCTTCCATGAATTTCTCTTGATTCTTCTTTGAACTTTTAGACCTTAAGGATGTTAAAGGAGTAATTGGCGTAGGGTTAGATGTTGTAGGTGGCTCTAGCTTAACTGTGGATGAAACATCCTAAGTTTAAGCCTTTTAACTCTCTTTTTCTTAGGTTTTCTCTTTGGACTAATGTTGGACTCATTGGGCTCTAGGTCACTCATATTTGCAAGGTTTTAAGACTAGGGTTTATAATTTTCTCAATCAAAAAGACCTACCCAGCTTTAAAATTGAAGACACAATTTATAGAACAAAACACTCCCAAACCTCTCACAATTTTTATCATCCTAATAAAGGATAGTCAATGAATAACAATAATCAAATTATCTCATAAATTCCCTACTATTTTTTAGAATAGCACAATTTAGCATTTTTAATAGGAAGAGATCCAACACTTTGCTTACCCGGGTGAAAAAATGGTATTAATGTTGTTGTAATTGCTTATTGCAGTCCTTGACACTATTTTCTTAGCTTTTGGATTTCCTCTCTTCTTATGAGCAATTCCAAATGTGCAAGAAACAATCTAGTCACCTTCTTTATGGCTAGGAAATGGGACATAACACCATTAATGTTTGATAGAAAAACCACACGAGTGAACTGACATTTAGCCGTTCATATTCAAACTAGGGTCGTTGATCATTCCATTTTAAAACCACATCAATGGTTCCTCTCTCAACTCACTACTTTCTTTTCCACTTTAAATGATGTCCTCGGGATGCTGCCACATTGTTTTTCATTTATTAGCCATCACTCATCATTGATACACTTCACTTACACAAGTCTTATCAGTGATGTGAATATCCATGTGATGAGATGTCCACCATTAAATTTAAGGCTCATCCTCGATCACGTTCATCTCCCATCATGTATCGCTGATTTATGCTTTGAATTTTGGATCACATCAATGACGAGAGATAAGGTGATGGAACAAGATTAAGACACATGCACCTACATAGAAATCAAAGGAACAAGATGCATTGCTCACAATAGAAATTCAAATTAGCAAGAGAAAGTTTGAACAAATGACTCCATCACTCATCACCATTTTGAAACCCAAATATTGGAATGAATCCATGATGAGTGATAGGAGAAAATACAAAGAGCACCAAGGGCCATCACACATTGCTAATTCTCATCATAAAATTTATGAGAAATTAGCGATAAAAGAGATCCTAGTGATAAGTGAAAGAAGCACACATATCACATTGCTAATGTAAAACTCAAGAATCACAAGCAATTAGTGATACGAAGGAAGCCAATGATAATATAAAAAAAACATGTATTACACATCACTAATACATAATCATCATCCAAAACCCATCTGCGATGCATGAAATAAAAAAAATAACGATCATCGCTCATCGCTAATATAAATTTACATTCCAAAAGTTATCTGTGATGAGCAATAAAAGAGAAATGGTAGATGGAAATTAAGTAGAGTATTTTAGCATGTGCTTAAAAATTTTCATAAGAAAGGGAACCATCTCTAGGATGACATACAAAATACCTTGAAGAAATTAAAACATATTACTTCAAAGGATGTAAAGGCAAAATAAGGTCAAGTGATCAACCTTTAAAATAAAAGAACTCCAAACCTAGACACAAGGGGCCAGTTACTCCATAAGATCAAATAGCATAAGATGTTTTAACATGACCAAGGATGAGTGATAGAAGGTCAACGATGAATTGGAACTTTGGAAAGGATGCAAGCTTGAGGGTTATTTAGGAAGAATCTTAGGTAACCTAAAACCATACAATAGTGATAAAAAAAAACCCTAAGCCCCAAGAAAGGATTCAAATCAATTTTTTTATAGGATGATAAATGGAACCAAAAAACTTTTAGGGGTTCCATCATGCACTATGGTTTTCATCATTTGCGTCTCAAAAAAATTGTGATGCATTTTCTACCAAATGCACCATATTGAGCCATTTACACAATGTTTTTGATCAAATGGACACCATCACACTAAAAGAGTGACCCAACCCTTAAAGGGTCACTTTTGGTTTTTCTTAATTCTACCCATCATTAATAACCATAAACATACCTATCAAGTTCCCTAAGATAGGTACCCATCATTGGTCATGTGTCGATTGTTCACTCAAAGGATCAAATTCTCTCTATGTAGTGTGTCTCCCTTTGAACTCTTGTCATCGCCCTTGTTTCTTTGGTTTGGAGTGCTCTATAGATTATAGATTCAAGAGATTGTGAGAGTCCAAATGAATCTTTTTTCCCTCCCTAACCTTATTTGTATCCTTTTAGACTTAGGCTTCCTTTCCCAATCCTCTTCAATTTTGTCTTTTCCTCACCTAATATCTTTTCTAGCCTTTTTTAAGTCTCTTGTTGTCAACCTATCCTCTCCTAGCCTATCCTTCATGTCATGAGCTTGACCAAATTTTTTTTCTCTAGTTGATCACTTGAGGGGGCATCATATCTCCATCCCATGCTTCGTTGATGCATATCATCAATTATTTTTCTTTGAAACAATGTTGTAAAACACATTGTCTCAAAGAGGGAGAAATGTAGACACCTAAAAATGAATAATTCATTTTGATCTTATCATTTCATCATTATCCTTAACAAATAATTTAAAGTCTATCTATATTAATTAAATACTTTTTATATTTAACTAGGCTAATATTGTTTTCATCCATAGTAATTATCTTAATATTTTTATCATATCTATATTAATTAACTAGTTTTTTAATTATTTAATTAATTTAGCACTTACCATTTCCCCTGCATCATTAATTAAAATGAAAATTCAATTTATCTTTTGTCCTCTATAATGAAATAATTTTTTAAAATTATTTAATTAGTTAATATCCCTCTTTTAAATAAATTAAAATAATTTATTTGAATTAAATATTTTGTTATAAATAAATAAATTATTATTTATTTATTTCTGCAACTATCATTTTGAATTAAATAAATTTATTTATTTAATTCTTCTAACTTTCTTCCTTCATCAAAATTCAAGTTTTGGTCTTACCCTATCTTTGATTTTCCTATCAATTAATCTTTCTAATTAATCTCCACCATTGATCAAATGTCAAGTGAAAGATATAAATAAGAATATTTCATTTCATTCAAAGCCACTAGCACTTTTACTATCAAGAATGTTTCCAACACTTTAATTACCAAAAATATCTCTAGCACTCTTGTTATCAAAATCATTAAATATAATTATATTAGTAAAGCCCTATTAAGCATTCAAGCATTATCAAGCATTGTTGAACATTTACCATTATGATTTTCAAGCATAGGTATCATTTATCTTTCAACATGTTATCATTATCATTATTATTATTTCATAGTTTGGTGCATTGAAGAGTAAGCAACAATGGAGCAAATCAAGATCTTAGCCATGATGACTTTGATTGTTATTTAAATTCAATATTTTGAGCCAATATTTATAACTTCATCGTGTGATTGTAAGAGTGTGAGTTTTGCATTGTTGTTATTTTTTATTCACATTTTCATTATTGAAAATATGAATCCTTCAAAACCTACCACATGCTACCAAGAAAATCTATTCTATATCATGTAGATAATAGAATATAATAGGGAAGATACATTCTAAAGTGAACTATTTACATAACATGAAGGGTGGCTACCTAAAGCTCACTACTGCAATGCCCCTCCAATTGCTACTATGTGTACTGATTTGCTTATGTTGTTAGACAATACCTTTACTTTGATAGACCCTAATACCTTGTTATTGTTTTATGATCACTGACATTGGAGTGATGATGGTGTTATATTTTGATGAGATGATACACTATATGGATGTTTATGGTTTTATGTTATGCTTTTGATTAGCATAGTTGTTAATATTGATATATGCTTATATGTTGATTAATGATGCTTTAATTTCATTAGTCTTGATGTGATTGTATTGGTGAAGAAGACATGATTACATCACTCACTTGCAAACGCCCCTGTGATTCTGTGAATTCTCTTCATAGTGTGACTATTATGATTTTTATACATGTACGACATTCATCTTGGTTGCAGGATTGTAGGTATAAGGCATTGTTTCCATCTAGCTTCACAGGTCTGACCGTGTCCATATCCCAATGGTATTGTTGATTGGGAGATCGTAACGGGGTTCCCTTATCAAACCACAATTTCAGTCATAGTGTGTCGTCAGTTCATGTTTGGTATGCCGCAATGTCATGTTGTCCTTGTTTGTTTTGATAATTAATTATCTGCAAGGTTGTTTATGAAAATCAATGATTAAAAGGTTTAAATGATTATTTATTTATTTTAGATTAAAGTTGTTAAAAAAATTGATTTAATTTAATTAATTAAATTTTATTTATGTGGTAAAGTAATTTGATCCTTGTGGTTAAACTTGGTTTATTAAGTAAATAAATTAATTAATTAAATTTATTTTGTTGAGTAAATAAATTAATCAATTAAATTTATTAAGTGAATAGTTTAATTGTATTTGTAAAGTGCATAGATTAAGTGATTTAAATTTATTTTGAAATTAAATTATATTTTAAATTATTTAAATGCAAAAATAAATTGTGAATGCATAAGAGGAAATAACTATGGTGGTTGAGTAATATATTTTTGAATTTTGACTAAGTGTTGAGAAAATTAATGGGGGTATTTGATGGAAAAAGAGGAATATCTTAAAAAATTTGGTTGTTAAAAATAGAGGAAGGTTTTGCTTTTTATTTTTTATTTTTTTCTGGAAGCGGAGATTTTGGAAGAGGTTCTGGAAGATTGGATTTTGTAGGGAAGCTCAACTTTAGATTTCATTCCTACAAGCTTCAGAAAATAGGTTCTTTTATTGCTTGATTGTTTAGAAGCTTTGATTTTTAATTTTGAAAGGATGTCTGTAAAACTTGCTGTGAATTTTGAAAATCTCTATAGAAAAATCAAGAAAAACCTTAGATCCTCTGTAGGGAAACAAAAATCAATAGTAGAAAATTGAAAGAGAAAACAACAAAAAAAATTGTAAATCTCTATGATTAGATTTGAGATCTTCCATTGTAATTTAGAAATTTAAATTTCTGAATTGTGCTTTGAAATTTTCTTTTCTGTGTAAGTTACTCTGTTAAAAAAAATAAAAAATTGACCAATTGGACTATTGGTTGGAAGTATATATATATACATATAGTTTATATAAATGATTATATGCTTAAAATTATAGAAAAATTTTCTTGTTAAAAAATTTGATTTGAAATTTTTGGGTGGAAATTCGCCGTATGACAAAATTGCTAAATCTGGAGAATTTTTAATAAAAAAAAAAATTAATGTTAAATTTTTTTGGGTGATGGGGGAGCTACCCCCATGGCCGCCCCATTATGGGAGGCACTGCCTTCACATGCAATGACCCCCATAGAGGGAGGTTGCGTAGCAGCCACCCACAGCGGTGTTTGACCCTACGTCCCCTACGTAGGCAACTTTAGTTATTTTAAAATATTTTTTTTGACATAATATAAATTAATTATATATATATATATATATATATATATTATATGTAATATATATTATATTTATATTATTAATAATCTATATAATATATATTTATATATATATATATATATTATTTTTAATATATTTTATATATATATGTACATTTGTATATTTATTTCTAAAGTAGATTATGGATAATGCATATTTAGATAAATTAATATATATTTAAACATAAAAATGGAAATTAAATTTATGTTTACAATATATATATTTATTTAAGGGAATAATATGTTGTTAGTTTGTGCATGCACACACAAGTATATGATTAATGATTTAAAAAAGGTTTTATTAAAAAAAAAATTGAGTCTTATCATTATGTGTAATTGAGGAAAATAGAATTAAACAATTAGTTTTACAATTCCTTAATGTTGCAAATGTAATTATATTTACTTTGAGTATTTGCAAACAATGTGTTATTGAATTATTTGGATTTAGGAAATCCTAAAGTTAGATTAATATGTTGCCTGACATTGTTTTTCTAAAAGTTGTGTTTTCTCTCATTCTCATTGTTGGGAGATTTGAGTTATTTGTTTATGTAAAAGTTCCAGATGTGTTTCCTTTGTAATGGGGTTGTAACTCATGATGGTTTAGCTTTTGTATTAACTTGGGTAGTGCATGTGGTATTTTATTTAGTATGGACACCTGGTTCTATGAACAGGTTGTGTTGTATATTGTTATTGAGTTGGTATTTGTAATTGATTTACATGCACCTTGTCTACCCATGGTTAATGGAATTGGTTCCTTAGGTTGTTAATAGGGGAGTGGCTCTTCATGGGGGCCGACACATAAAGTGGTGTCAAGGTAACTCATGTAGAGTTAGTTTAATCAGTGGAAACTAAATAAATATGTTAGGGGAAAAGGGTAGTTTAAACACTTAACTTATTGTAAGTGCCTCGCTCATGGACTCAAGGGCTAGTATAGACTTGGGATGTGATGAGAAGGCATGGAATGGCAAGATCATTATCTTGTCTCTATGAAACATAATCAATTATGCATTGGATTGCATGTGGGGCCAGGGTTTGTAAGAGGTCACTAGGGTAACCCAAGATGGGGGTCAGAGCCTAGGAAGATTTGTCAGGGTAACCCATGCAACTTTGTGATGGCACTCCTCCTCTGATAACCATTAGTTAATCTATTTTTATTGTGCAGTGGATCATTTTGATTTGGAAGCATTGTAACCATTTTGTTAGTATTGTACTTGTGTATTTTAGTATTGTTATTTCTTGTGTCTAGAGGTTGTAGGTTTTTCCTAGGAAGCTCTTTTACTATCTCCTAGCACAGGGGTTGGGCCTTTGGGTACAACATGGTTGGGTCCCCAATTCTTGTTCGTGATAGCAGGTACTTCTTGATGGAGAGCTCATGTGTACCAATGGATTTGTAATTCTTTCATGTTCTCACTTGTATCTGTTGGATACCTTGTAATTGTATCACTCCTCAATTGCATTAAAGGAGAATCTTTGTAATTTGTAATTGTAACTCTTATGTATAAACTATCTCATTTGAAAATTAGCATTGTAATTGTTATATTGAATAAATTCAATGTACGAATGAATTATTATTGTAATTTTTATCTTATGTGATGTATTTTGATGTTATTGGATCCATGTATGAACTTTAATTCATGAGTATTAATCTTATGTTATGTTTAGTAACTCTTGTTAGTTACGGGTATTGTAAGTAAGCATCGTCACATACCTTAGAGAATGTATGTGTTAGTGTAGTTTACTTCACTTGTTTAATTACACTTTTAAGAAAAAAAATTATTCGCTTTCGTTATGTGTGTGACATTCTCTAGGGTTTCATGGCGGGCGTTACACATGGTATCAAAGCCCAAGTTTAAACACTAGGTGCTCTGGGATAATGTTGAACCCATTAAGATGTTAGTTGCGTAGGATTTAAGTTTGTGTACCTTGTCTTATGTCGTGGTGTGTATTTGTGTAGGATCATGCCACCTAGGCAAGGTTACGATAGAAGTCATGGTCATGTAGGTGGTCGCAAAGGTAATCAACAAGATTCACCTCCCATTGTTCCCCTTGACTCATATCGTGATGAGCAACGGGCTTCCCAAAATGCTCCTGAGGGTGGTGATTAGAATCAGGGTCCACCAGGGATCAGGGATGCTCAATTGTGTCATTTATTAGAGGAGACACTAGCTTGCCTGGGTTCAAGGAAGGATAGAGATTAGGATATTATGGGAGAGAGAGGTTTTAGCTCAAGCATAGGTAGTCATGGCTTCTCATACAAGATACTTTCTTAGAGATTGTCTGCCTACATTTGATGTTTTAGGTAGTGGATTAGAGGCTGACACATGGCTGATAGATTTGAATTGGTGTTTTTCTATGCACCCTTATGTTAGCAACACCAAAGATAGATGTGTGATCATGCACCTGAGAGATTTTGCATCTAATTGGTGGAGGTTGGAGGAGCATATGCTCCATATTGATATTAATATTGTATCTTGGGATTTGTTCTTAGAGAGGTTCAGAGCCAGATTTCTTTTTGATCATTGGTGACAGCGTCGAGGAGATAAGTTCCATGCCTTGCAATAGATGGTTATTTCCATAGAGCAATATGAGCATCATTTTTACAAGCTCAAGCAGTTTGCAAACATTGGTGATGATGAGGGCATGCTTGTTCAGCATTTCATTAGGGGCTTAAATGCTTAGATTAGTGGTCATGTGCGAGTTTTCAAACCCAAGTCTATGGACACAGCAGGTGTCTGCACAAAGTGGACAGTATCAGAATTCATAAGGGAAACGAAAGAGTTTCCAGTAGAGACAGGGTGACAAATATCAATATGGTGGTGACAGGAACTAGACACATAATAAATGCAACACTTATGAGCAGCTAGCACAAAGTTTACAATCTACCTATAGGAGTAGCGTTTAGTAGTCGAGCGCACCTCCTAGAGGTAGAGGTTTTGGCAAAGCTACTAGATGTTTTGTGTGTGGCCAACAAGGTCACATAGCACAGTAGTGTCCCAATAGGGGCACATCAGGGTACACTCAGAGGCTAGCGGCATCAAAGCCGATAGTTGGTGATGTAGGAAAAAGGGCATTGAGTATTTGCTGCAATTGATAACTACCAGGCTGATCATCAGAGCACAGTAGTGAGACATGGTATGTTACAGGGTAACCAAGTTACCATTTTATTTGATTCTCGAGCATCAGATTCCTTTATTTCATCATCTGTCGTGGCACAATGTAGACTGAGGGCAGAAAAGCAAGATGTTAAGTGGGATGTCGAATTGGCCTCCTGTGCTAAATTTATAGTTCAATCCCTAATACTTGACTGGGTATGTGCAAGATCATGATGGGCCAAAAAGTGGCAATATGATGGGTTTTTGTAGGGTATGTGGCTGGTGACTTTCCTTTTACCCAAAATTGATGAAACAAAAAGGGTTTTTAAAGGAGATTCTAAGCTTTCCATCAATACAAATTATTCTTTACTTTGAATTTAATATATAATTATTATTTATTTTCTATTTGAATTACAACTAAAGTCCTGATTGATAGGCTGATTGAAAAACATCTATAGCTTTCAAACGGTATCACTTTTTTTGAATCTAAAAAATGTGTCACATTCTATGCTTCACATACTATAGGATTAAAAAAAAAAGCAATGAATTTCATGAAGTTTTGAACAAGTTAAGGTGGTTAGACATATGAGTTTTTTTATTTTTTAAAAGTTTTAATAAAAAATTCATAATTAATTATTTACTTGGAAAAAAATTACAAAAAAATATGCATCACATCGGAAATGAGTCCTATAATTATATATAAAATATTTAAAAAAATATTATCATTTTATTGTGGTTAGGGTGGTCCGACAGACACCTACTTCTTATTTTTCCTAAAATTTAAGTACTACTGCATTGAAATTTCAAATTTTCACCAAATAGATTTTTATTTTTTTAAAATAAACCTAGTAGTTTAGAAACTACATTCAATTTTCTACAAATTCTATTGTTACATATTTTTGAAATAATATAGATAACTTATTCAAATTTTTACGTCAAGTTGCCTAACTCTGATTTTTCTGAATTTTTTGCCACTTAAGGGCCTATTTTTTCCATGATGATCTTGCACATACCTGATTGTAGAATGGAGATTGGATCCTTTCACATTACATTAGACCTCCGCATTATACCATTGGGGTCATATGACATTTTCTTAGGGATGGATTGGCTTGAGGCTCACAAGGCCTCTATAGACTATCAACGTAAATCAATTTGATGCATTGATGCATCTGGTAGTGAGGTTGAGATAGTGGGAGTTCATAGACCCATATCATTGAGGATGATCTCGGCTATTCAGCTGAGGAGATGTGTATGTCAGGGATGTTAGTTATTTGTAGTGATAGTAGATGACTTGGAGTTGGGTGATAGTGAGGAGAAGGTTACTCTTGATAGCCACCCCATACTTCAGGAGTATGCAGATGTATTTCCTAATGATATTCTAGGGATACCACCTTAGCGTGACATTGATTTCAGGATTGATCTGTTACCTAGTTTTGAGCCTATTTCATGAGTGCCATACCGTATGACCACACAGGAGCTTGAGGAGCTTTGCTTGTAGCTAGAGGAGTTGTTAGCAAAGGGTTTCATCTACCCTAGTGTTTCACCTTGGGGAGCACTAGTAATTGTTGTGAAGAAGAAGGATGGTTCTCTTCATTTGTACATTGATTACCATCAGTTGAAAAAAGTGACAATCAAGAACCAATATCCCTTACCTAGGATTGATGACTTGTTTGATCAGATCAAGGGTGCTACAATCTTTTCAAAGATTGATCTTAAGTCAAAGTATCATCAGTTACGCATATTTGATGCCAATATCCATAAGATGGCTTTTTGCACAAGTTACAGTCACTATGAGTTTATTGTGGTACTGTTCAGGTTGACGAATGCACCATCTATGTTCATGAGCTTGATGAATGGAGTCTTCTGCACATATCTATATAGATTTGTACTGGTATTCCTTGATGATATACTAATCTATTCTAGGATAGTAGAGGAACATGAGGAGCATTTGAGGTAGGTATTGCAGTGTTTGAGAGATAATCAATTATATGCTAACCTGTCCAAATGTGATTTCTTTAAGACTGAGGTCAAGTACCTTAGACATGTGATTATAGGAAAGGGTATTTTAGTAGATCTTGCAAAGATCTAAGCGATCATTGATTGGCCGACGCCAACTAATGTGGCAGAGATACATAGTTTCATGGGTTTAGCAAGTTACTACAGATGTTTTGTTGAGGGCTTCTCGAGAATAGGACATCCTATCACTTCTCTTCAAAGGAAAGGTAAGAGGTTCATTTGGTCAGAATAGTGTGAGTCAACATTTTAGACGCTGAAGGAGAAGTTGACCAATGCACTGATTCTTGCGATACCTGATCCTACTGTGGATTTTGTTGTCTATACTGATGCATCTTTGTAGGTATTAGGAGCAATCTTGATGGAGGATGGTTGAGTGATTGTGTATGAATCGCACAAACTCAAGGATCATGAATTGAATTACCCTACACATGATCTTGAGTTGGCAGCGATAGTGCATGCCTTGACGAGATGAGACATTTCTTGTTGGGACATAGATTTGAGTTGCAAAGTGACCATCAGACTCTACAGTTCATCTTCACATAGCCTAATCTTAATGCTAGGCAAAGGCGATGGATGGAATTCCTTTGTGAGTATGACTTCGAGGTGAAGTACATCCAGGGGAAGGAGAACGTAGTTGCTGATGCTCTCAACAGGCGAGGACATGAATTGTCTAAGTTGACTCTTGGTGTGGATTTGAGGAGTCAGATTCTTTCCGCACTTCCTATAGATTGTTGGTACTAGGAGGTGAGATCGGAGATAGAGTCAGGCAGGGTTCTTGAGGAAAGATTCTCAGATTATTCTCTAGATTCAGATGGTTTGTTGAGGCACATGGGATGCATTTATGTTCCATTATATGGAGATATTCATACCTTGGTTTTGACAGAGGCACATTAGGCACCTTATTTAGCTCATCCAGGAATGAAGAAGATGCATGCCGATTTGTGACAATTTTATTTTTGGGCAGGTATGAAGTGAGATATCATTGATTTTGTGTCAAGGTGTCTGGAGTGTCAGTGAGTGAAGGCTGAACACCAACATCTGGTGGGGCTTCTGCAACCACATTTGGTGCTAGAGTGGAAATGGGATATAATCTCATTGGATTTTATTATTGGGTTACTCAACTCTTCATGACGACATAATGCTATTATGGTGACGATAGATAGGTTCATGAAGGTAGAACACTTCTCACCTATTCATTCATCCTATAATGCTTCATTCATTGCTAGAGTGTTCATGGGAGATATTGTTAGGTTGCACAGTATTCCTCACTAGATCATTTCTAACAGGGATCCTATATTCACCTCAACTCTCTAGACATCATTACAACATGCTATAGGGACACAGTTGAACTTTAGTTCAGCATATCATCCTGAGATAGATGGACAGATCAAGAGGGTCAACCAAATCCCCAAGGATATGTTGTGCATGTATGTGATGGACCAACATACACGATGGGAGGACTATCTCCATTTAGTGGAATTTTCTTATAACAACATCTATCATAGTTCGATTGGTATGCCTCCTTTCCAGGCATTGTATGGTGGTTTGTGTCAAAATACTTTGAGTTGGGATCAGTTAGAGGACAAAGTTCTTTTGGTTCCTGACATGCTTCAGGATATGGAGCAATAAGTGATTTGAATCAGGGAACATTTGGTTGTAGCACAAGATAGGCAGAAAAAGTATGCAGATGCACATCAGGTGGATCGTCAATTTGCAGTAGGTGACTAAGTCTTTTTGTGAGTGTGTCCATGAAAGAGTCCAATCCAATATGGAAAGGGCTCTAAGCTCACACCTCGCTTTGTTGGGCCATTTGAGATTCTTGAGAAGATTGGTCCAGTTGTTTACCGACTTGCTTTTCTGCCCAGTCTCTCACGTATTCACGACATGTTTCATGTTTAAGTTCTTAGGCCTTATCATCCTCACGTCCTTGATTGGAATGCTTTACATGTAGAGGATAGATGGCTGGATTTGGAGCCTGTGGCCATCACATAGCATAGGAGACTCACCCTCAGGGGTCGACATGTTGAGCAGGTCAGGGTTCAATGGGATCTGAGAGATGATACATCAGCTACTTGGGAGGATGCAACCAGGATGAGGGAACTTTATCCCTATTTGTTCACAGGCTTCCAGGACTAAGCCTGATCCTAGGGGGGAGGATGTAGTGCCCCTCCAGTTGCTACTATGTGTTCTAATTTTCTTATGTTGTTAGACAGTACCTTTACTTTGACAGACCCTGATACCTTGTTATTGTTTTATGATCACTAACATTGGAGTGATGATGGTGTTATATTCTGATGAGATGATACACTATATGGATGTTTATGGTTTTATGTTATGCATTTGATTAGCATAGTTGTTAATATTGATATATGCTCATCTGTTGATTAATGACATGCTTTAATTTCATCAATCTTGATGTGACTATTGATGAAGAGGATGGGATTACATCACTCACTTGCAAGTGCCCCGTGATTTCGTGATTTCTCTTGATGGTGTGATTGTAATGATTTTTATACATGTACGACATTCATCTTGGTTGCAGGATTGTAAGTACAAGGCATTGTCTCCACCTGGCTTCATAGGTCTGAGCATGTCCATATCCCAACAATATTTTTGATTGGGAGATAGTAACGGGGTTCCCTTATCAAACCACAAACCTAGTCATAGTGTGTTGTCAGTTCATGTTTGGTATGTTGTAATGTCATGCTATCCTTGTTTGTTTTGATAATTAATTATCTGCAAGGTTGTTTGTGAAAATCAATGATTAAAAGGTTTAAATGATTATTTATTTATTTTAGATTAAAGTTGTTAAAAAATTTCATTTAATTTAATTAATTAAATTTCATTTATGTGGTAAAGTAATTTGATCCTTGTTGTTAAACTTGGTTTATTAAGTAAATAAATTAATCAATTAAATTTATTAAGTGAATAGTTTAATTGTATTTGTAAAGTGCATAGATTAAGTGATTTAAATTTGTTTTGAAATTAAATTGTGTTTTAAAATATTTAAATGCAAAAATAAATTGTGAATGCATAAAAGGAAATAACTATGGTGGTTGAGAAAAATATTTTTGAATTTTGACTAAGTGTTGAGAAAATTAATGGGGGGATTTGATGGAAAAAGAGGAATATCTTGAAAATTTTGGTTGTTAAAAATAGAGGAAGGTTTTGCTCTATATTTTTTATTTTTGTTTGGAAGTGGAGATTTTGGAAGAGGTTCTGAAGATTGGATTTTGTAGGGAAGCTCAACTTCAGATTTCATTCCTACAAGCTTCAGAAAATAGGTTCTTTTATTGATTGATTGTTTAGAAGCTTTGATTTTTAATTTTGAAAGGATGTCTACAAAACTTGCTGTGAATTTTGAAAATCTCTATAGAAAAACCAAGAAAAACCTTAGATCCTCTATAGGGAAACAAATTTTAATAGTAGAAAATTGAAAGAGAAAACAACATAAATTTTTTGTAAATCTCTATGATTAGATTTGAGATCTTCCATTGTAATTTAGAAATTGAAATTTCTGAATTGTGCTTTGAAATTTTCTTTTCTCTGTAAATTACTCTGTTAAAAAAAGAAGATTTTGTCCAATTGGATTGTTGGTTGGAAGTATATATATATATATATATACTGATGAATATATATGTATATATATATATATATATATATATATATATATATATATATATATATATATATATATATATATGATGAATATGTATATATAAATTATTGTATGCTTAAAATTCTTGGAAATTTTTCCTAATAAAAAATTTGATTTGAAATTTTTAGGTGGAAAGTTGGCGTATGACAAAATTGTTGAATCTGGAGAATTTTTAATAAAAAAAATTTAATGTTAAATTTTTTTTGGTGCTAAGGGAGCTACCCCCATAGCTGCCCCATTATGGGAGGTGTTGGTTGTGCAAACAACTCCCAACACTACCTCCACATGCAGTGACCCCCATAGGGGGAGACTGCGTAGCAACCACCCACAGTAGGGTTTGACCCTGTGTCCCCTACGTAGGCAACTTTAGTTATTTTATTTTTTAAAATTATATAATATAAATTATATACATATATATGTATTTGCATATTTATTTAGTAGATTATTCATAATGTCTATTTAGATAAATTAATATATATTTAAACATAAAAATGGAAGTTAAATTTATGTTTAAAATATATATATTTATTTAAGGGAATAATATGTTGTTAGTTTGTGAATGCACGCACAAGTATATGATTAATGCTTTAAAAAGGTTTTATTAAAAAAAAATTGAGTCTTATCATTATGTGTAATTGAGGAAAATAGAATTAAACAATTAGTTTTAGAATTCCTTAATGTTGCAAATGTAATTATATTTACTTTGAGTATTTGCAAATGATGTGTTATTGAATTATTTGGATTTAGGAAATTCTAAATTTAGATTAATATGTTGCCTGAAATTGTTTTTTTTTAAGTTGTGTTTTCTCTCATTCTCATTGTTGGGAAAATTGAGTTATTTATTTATACAAAACTTCTAGATGTGTTTCCTTTGTAATGGGGTTGTAACTCGTGATGGTTTATCCTTTGTATTAACTTGGGTAGTACACGTGGTATTTTATTCAGTATGGACACCTAGTTCTATGAATAAGTTGTGTTGTATATTGTTATTGAGTTGGTATTTGTAATTGATTTATGTGCACCTTGTCTACCTATGATTAGTGGAATTGGTTCCTTAGGTTTCTAATAGGGGAGTGGCTCTTCATAGGGGTTGACACACAAAGTGGTGTCAGGGTAACTCATGTAGAGTTAGTTTAATCAGTGGAAACTAAATAAATATGTTAGGGGAAAAGGGTAGTTTAAACACTTAACTTATTGTAAGTTCCTTATTCATGGACTCAAGGGCTAGTATTGACTTGGGATGAGACAAGAAGGCCTAGAATGGCAAGATCGTTATCTTGTCTCTATGAAAGATAATCAATTTTGCATTGGATTGCATGTGGGGCCAAGTTTCGTAAGAGGTCACCAGGGTAACCCAAGACGGGGGTCGGAGCCTAGGAAGATTTTCCAAGGTAACCCATGCAACTTTGTGATGACACTCCTCCTATGACAATTTTCAATCATTCTATTTGTATTGTGTAGTGGATCATTTTAATCTAGAAGCATTGTAACTATTTTGTTAGCATTGTGCTTGTGTAGTTTAGTATTGTTATTTCCTATTTCTAGACATTGTAGTTTTTGCCTAGGAAGCTCTTTTACTATCTCCTAGCATGGGGGTTGGGCCTTCGGGTACCACATGGTTGGGTGGAACGTGCACCTTACACCGTTGGGTCCCCAATTCTTGTTCATGATAGTGGGTACTTCTTGATGGAGAGCTCTTGTGTACTAGTCGATTTGTAATTCTTTTATGTTCTCACTTGTATTTTTTGGATACCTTGTAATTGTATCACTTCTCAATTGTATTCGAGGAGAATATTTGTAATTTGTAATTGTAACTCTTATGTATAAAATATCTCATTTGGAAATTAGAATTGTAATTGTTATATTCAATAAATGCAATGTACGAATGAATTATTATTGTGCTTTTTATCTTATGTGATGTATTTTGATGTTATTGGATGTATAAACTTTAATTCATGAGTATTAATCTTATGTTATGTTTAGTAACTCTTGTTAGTTACAGGTATTGCAAGTAAGTATCGTCATGTACCATAGAGAATGTATGTGTTAGTGTAGTTTACTTTACTTGTTTAATTACACTTTTAAGAAAAAAAATTGTTCGAATCTATTATGTGTGTGACATTTTCTAGGGTTTCGTGGCAGGTGTTAAAACTACCACCTTCCAATGTTAATCTATGCCCTTGAAAAAGCTTCAAAATATTTCATTACACTTATTTAAGTCTTTGAAATATATTAAATGTATTTGTTCATCATGGAGGCATAATTAGTGATTGATGTATGTTTTATAGTTATTTTCTTTTATTTGTAGCTATAGGGTGATACCAAGGGATAATAAAATAAAAGATGATCATATCATTAATATATATTTAACATGGGTTTATGTTTATTGTCATCTAGATATTTAGTCCCTAACCATGGGAAGCCTAGACCCAAATAAGAACTTTAAAAATTGCTAACCATAAAACAAAATCTAAATTGTATCAATAGCAAACAAGTCTCAACCATACATGAGGTAAGAATTTTAAATATTTTAGAGAGAGGAAGTGCATAATTTGAAAATGGATTGGAAAATATTTTAAATGTGTACAAGAGAATCCAATTTGAATTATAAAAGAATTCCAATCTTTTGTTTATGTTTTTTTCTTCTATAATATACTCATAGCTTTCTTTTTCCAAATTAGTTTAAGATAAATTCCCTTAAATGTATCAAGATTAAAATTATCCCCTATGCTACATTATTTTCTTGAATAATGTTTACTTTTTAGTGCACATTTTGTATTCCCTTGTTAGGTTTGTGTTAGTTAGTTAGTTAATATAGGAGATTTTTACAACTTGTTCTATATTTTCATATTTTTCTCATAAATATGTGGATCTACATTTCAACACTTGGAGATCCCTCTAGTGTCTTGTTAGTTGCTAACATAATTAAGATTATAATTGATAGTGGAATTAGGTCTATAGTTATGTATGGATAAGCTAATGAATAGTCTAAGAAGAATTTATGATAAATTGAGTGATCTTATAGGGAGATTCCCCTTGATCTTGGAAATCCTTGAATAGGAATGAGATATATTCCTTCACTCATGAATTTGGCATACTTTTATCCTATTTTATTGTAGGATATTATATTTTTTACTTTAAATTATAGCCTACCCTAAATATTATTATTATAATAGATTCTTTAAAATATGAAAAAGGCATAAAGTAGGAAAAATTCTCAATAGACTAAGAAAATAATGTAAAGAAGGATAAGGTGTCTTTATTTCTCTACAACAATTTATAGGGATGAATCCACATATGTAATTGTTGTAAAAAAATTAAGTATTAGAAACAATAGTTCAATTACGACAAACTTACATGTAAATGTGAATCATAATCATCATTTATAATGAACACTTCCATTTTTTTAGTTTAAAATATATTTTTAAATAACTAAATATAAAAAAAAAAACTATTTCTTCAAAATATTATTAAATAGGTGCAATTGATCTATCCAAAATAAATTAAATGAAAACTAATTATGCATTTGGACTATAAGACATGATTTATATGCTTCAATAATCCATATTTTATTCATTTATTCTAGTCCATTACTCACTATTCTAAATTTAAATATAATCAATATTAATCAAAGATTATATTTATATATCTATATGTATGTGTATATATATAATTATATTTATAATTATAATTATATATAATCAAGGATTCCAAATAATATGATTTAAAATTAACTCTAAAATCTAATATATTTAAAATCTCATATATTTTACCTAACAATTTATCACTTCTTAGATACCAATATCTTAATTATATGCCACAATAAATTAGCATTATATATTTAAAACTATATATAATCAATCTTAAAGGAGATAATTATATATTACTTTGCTATGTAATCAATAACAATCTACTTAAGATATTAACTTAGTCTATCATCCACAACTAGTATTTTCATAGGTGTGGAAATGTGCTAGCTTTCCTTTCTCTATCATCCACAACCTATCCATAGTTCTACTATGGAATATTAATGGAATAAGAATCCTATGTCTGTATTTATTTATTGTGAATCCTATATATATATATATTAATATTGTAGTCTCAACAAGTTAAAAAATTATTTTAATCATATTATTTTTATGTGTATTTCACTTTCTCTCCAAATTATAGATCTATTTAAAATAGATTTTTGTCATAGAATTATTTTGATTTTGTTAACTCTTAAAATTTGTGTAAGTAATATATTCATATAAGAGAAATTTAGGTAGTACAAAGAAGAAAAGTCCACACCATATAAAATTTCTCTCTTGTTTTACACCACTTTACACATATCATTATATTCTTAAGAGGTTCCTATAACTGAAAAATGTGTAAACCTATTTATGATCTTAAGGTAGTCTAAAAAGGCCTTGATGTATATGTATAGGGTTTATATTTAAAGGAATCATTTGTATGTTATTATATAGTGGATTAACAAGTTTATTTTATGTGCAAGGGAAAATATATTCACATACATATGATTGCAATATTTTTAATGTTCACAACAACCCTTTTTGGCCATATTAACACTTTATTTCCAATTGCACAATTTATTTTTCACTCTTAATGTTAACTTAGTCTTGTGTCTTGACCAAGGTGTAAGAGAAAAGATAGCACATTTCCACACCTTAACTAGAGCAAGTTCTATGGTGCTATAACAAACATTTTCTTTATTATAGCTCTAAAGGTTTAAAGGTTGAGGCCACACAAGAAGGTGGTGATTGTCGTTGTTGGAAAAAAACATTGCACAAGCTATCTAGTGTTGTCATTGATGGAAACTCTATTCAGTGATTCGATCCACATGTATGTATTTGATCATACAAAAAGTCAGATCATTTTTTTGTGATTAACTGTCAATGTAGAACAAAGCATTTGACATAATTGTGTTCATCAATTCATATACAATTTTTTGTTATCATTTTGGGTTGTGAATCTTAGGGAAGATCGTTCAGTGTATCATCTATGTTATCCTTAAATATTAGAGCCTCGTATCAGTCCGTAGGCAAGTTAGATGATCCAGTTGATTAATTTTTTGTTCATCAATGCATGAAGGTTGACTTGGTGGATATAGTGTGTTGCGGATATTCAAGGAGTAATTACATAAGTGTTTTTGTGCTTAAGCATGTTGATTTGGGTCCTCACTATATTGTGGCCGACTTTGGTTGGCACACATTGAATATTATTCATGGATTGAGTCGACAGTTTGTAAATATTTTCTATTTTATTGGAGCCGACTTGTAGCGATTAAATTCTTGGTAGCGGATATATATAAGCAATCAATTATATCATTTTGAGATATAAGCGAAGTGTGTTGATGCTTGTTGCAATGTCAAAAGGTTTTATGCACAGTTTCACTTGTGCATAAAAGGATTTGTGATGCGAATGACAACATAATAGAGTAGAAGAGAAGAATCTGATAGAAGGTCAAGAATTCGATTAATGTGCTTAACTAGAACTATTCTCAAGCATTTGTAGATGTTATTTCATAGTTCACCACCCCAGTTGTCTTTTGACACTGATTGTAAGGCAGTGAGCCTTTATGTTTTTGAGCAGTGAGCTCTAGGCAGTGCACATGAATGCAAGTGCATTCCCATTTTGTAAAACATCATTTTGAGTATACTTCGATCATATTGTGGATTGACCTCTACCATGGTTTTTCCCCTAATAGGGTTTGCACGTAAAAAATCCATGTGTTATGGTGTTGTGGTTGCTTTTTTTATGTTCATGCATCTTTCTCTTGGTTGAATGCTATAAGTGCTTTAAAGATTAGATTAACAAAGCTAAAAATTACAGAACAATGATTCAACCCCCCTCCCCCCCGCACACCCCCTCCCCTCTCCGTGTTCCTTGATTCCAACAGTCGTTTGGAAGGTGAAGGTTTCTCTTGCAGCTTCAATTTTAGTATCTTTGTAATTTGCATTTACTTTACAATTTATGTAGGCACCTTCTAGATATTTTAAAAGGATCATCTTTATCTTGTTAAGTAGAAAGAAAGTGACCCCATGACATACTTATAAATATGAAAAATGAGAAACATTAAAGAATATTATACATTTTGATAGACTTTCTCTTTAGTGCATATATTTTATTTATATTCTCTTTTAAATTTATTGGAATTCTAGGTTTCATGGAATTCCATACCATTTGCATTATACATTTACAATCTCATGTACTAATTATGCCGAGAGGCGTTCTACAGTCACAGCAGGGGTGGAAAAAACCTAAGTACATAAAAAAGAAATCTCTACCATTACAAACGAATGGCAGTTACAAAAAAGGTGAGATTAATGCATGGTAGGAAGAGTGGATTGTGTTGTCGAAACCGATGGCATTATGTAACGGATGAGAGTTCAAGAGTCCTACGATGGGAGTGGAAAAGACACGCATTAAAGAATATTTATCTGAAGCAGCTCTCTTGCCATCAATCTTTACTTTTGGTTTCTACGCAGGTATCCCTCGCCTTCTCATTTCTATTTCATCTTTCTATGCAAGTTTTTTTTTCTTCCTTGCTACTCAGAAAACAAATAGCAGTGAAAGTGGTCTCCTTTTTGAAGCATTTTCTAGTATTTTATTTGTGTTTTTATTGTTGTAATATGCCTCTTTCTTTGTTGGATGTGATTTGTAAAAAATATTAAGTTTTTCCTTTCTCACGATAAGTTTGCATTTGATGCAGATATTGATGGACTACGCAAAGATAGCAGAAAATTGAACCCAACCAAATCTCTGCGGGATGCAATGAAAGTTGGTTAATTGATTTTCATGGTTTATGCAACTTTTTACAATTTCACGTCCACATTGCTGGTGATTACCAATATTTCTATACTCTGTAGGTAGCAATAATCCATTAAGAAAATAATTTATGTGCAAATAATAATACATGAATGTCTCCCATACCATTGATTTAGAAAGTCTTTATAAATCGAAATGTTTCTAAATTTTACAACCGCTTGACAAATGCAAAGAAGGGATTCTTAATTCAACTGTGTATTCTGGAATTAGAAATAATTTAAAAATTATATCTGCTTGGTGCATAATCAGTATTTGTTCTTTATTTTGGTGGATTCTGCTGTAACAAATAGGGTTGGTGTGGCAACTCTTACCATTATCGTGTTTGTGGTTATTTGTATACAAAAAGAGGTGGAGCAAAACAATTTTTTGGCTTCATCGTTATTAGCTTCAGGATTTTACTGCACAACTACCCAGCTCGCTTGCAAAAGCTAGAAAATATATTTTCCTTTCTTACTGAATATTTAATTGAATTGCCTCTGCGTTGATATCTATTTTTTTCGACAACTGGAACAATATTTACAGGCCATGGCTCAATTTTACACGGTTTTCATCATTTGTTGGTGAGGAGAAAGCTATGCAGGCTTATTATGCGGCCTATCACAAATCGTTGGTGGTGGCAGTAGAATGGTTATGAGGGATCGTTAACACTTTCTTGCTTTTATATACAGTGTTTCTCATTCTACTCCTTTGTACTTGTATCCAAACATATAGAAGAATAAATTTTAAGGAAGATTTTATATGATAAGTGAAGGGGTTAAAGGCGACTGCTCCATCAATGTTTACTCGCACATCTTATATGGCCCTGGTTCCCTCTTTACCAGTTGCCAATCATCCCAGTTGGGACTCTCTTCCATATCAACTTTGTCATCTTCATTAGCTTCGTCATCTTCATCATCTAAAACTCCCACTTCAGCTTGTCTCTTCATAATATAAAGGCATTTAGCTCCAAGATCTAACACCCAATAGTCTTCCATCTCTGCTCAATATTTCTCCATAGCTCAAGAAATTCTTCACTGATTTCCAGCACTGAGCTTAGGATCTAATACCAATTGTTAATATTAAAATGAGAAAAGAAACATAATAGAAAATAGAAAATTAAAGAACAATACATAAGAAACACAAATTTTGTAGTGGTTCGGCAATTGCTTACATCCAATTTCAACAACAGGGAAATCTCTTTATTAATTCTGAAGTTACATTACAATAATATTCAAGTAGCAATAGTATTTATAAAATTGTCTTCACTCCAATAAATGGAAAATCAGTTTTTGAGAGAAACTTGCCAATCTAGGCAAAATGCATTCTTATCTAGTTTGTTTGAGAAACTTTCCAATTTGGGCTTCGCCAAACCCAACACCCCCCTCTATCTCTCCCTCTTTCTATTTGTATCCCTCCCTCTCTCTCTATTGCAGCATAACATGAGCTTGTTGGTAGTGGAGCTCATTTAGAGGTTTTGTTTTGGTCATGTTTGGATCCCTATAAAAAGATGCATAGTTGATTTGAAGCTATCAAGTTTCTCCATTGAAACTTATGTTTCACAAAAAACATCATTTTCTCAATGGCCTGCCAATTGACCTTTGCAAAATGTTTGCAAAAAAATAGACCCAATTTTTTCCTAATTGAGCTTCCACAACTCTTTGGCATACCTATTGCACACCAAGGTGTGATTTCCAGATTCACACCATCTTGAAAAGGAACCAATTGGAAATCCTATGCATTGCAAGGAACATCATTCTAAGAATCTTATCTTTGGAGCACAAATATAAAATTTTGTTTGCATCAAATCATTCTATGACATAGAAGATTATAAATAGTCTTTGGAAATTTTTACAACTATAAAGCTACTCTAAGCAAGGGGTCAATCTAGGAGAATCTATCTCAAAATGCAAGTATCACAATTATACACAATTTATAGGCCCGTCAAAACATTCCTATAATAGACAAGATCAAATCTTAAAAAACACATGTTATTTAAAAATAATATATATTTTTAATTTACCACAACAAAAAAGCTCTATATTATATCAAACTTATTTTTCAACATTAATCCTTAAAAACTAAACACTTTTACTCTTTTACATTTAATTTTTTAAACTCCTAAAATAATAATTTAACTATTTTAATTCATTTTTTTTTCATAATTGTTGCATGACATTTCTCGCAATGCACATTAGACAGATACTCCTCTTGCTGCCATCTTCCACACACAAGCCTAGAAAAGCTGTGGGAAAAATTTATATTTTAAATCTTATAAATTTATATTTCTATTTATATTTTAAATCTTATAAATTTATATTTATATTTGAAAAAATATTTTTAAAATATTTAATCCAATGCAAATAACACATGAAAATTAATAATAAGTAAATATTTGACTTAAATATTGGATGATCATTTAAATTATTTTTAAAAAGCAACATTACTAAAACTCTAAGACAAAGGAAAAAGAACTACATTATTCATAAAAATACACTATCTACTAATATATACTAATACAAAATGTTAAAAATAATTTATATTTTAAATCTTATAAATTTAATTTCAAGTAAATTATAAGGAATTTAATTTTAATCTTAAAAAAGTTTTAAATTTAGCATTTTTTAATTTGCTTCATTCACCTAATTTTTAGTGGAAAAAAAATTACAACCATTTTAATATATCTTATAAATTTATATTTATATTTATATTTTAAATCTTATAAATTTATATTTCTATTTGAAAAAATATATTTAAAATATTTAATCCAATGCAAATAACACATGAAAATTAAGAATAATTAAATGTTTGACTTAAATATTGGATGATCATTTAAATTATTTTTAAAAAGCAACATTACTAAAACTATAAGACAAAGGAAAAAGAACTACATCCTACATCAAAATACACTATTTACTAATATATACTAATGCAAAATGTTAAAAATAATTTATATTTCAAATCTTATAAATTTAATAATTTTTATTTTAAATGTTATAAATTTAAATTCAAGTAAATTATAAGTAATTTAATTTTAATCTTAAAAAAAAAAACTAAATTTACCATTTTTAATTTGCTTCATTCACCTAATTTTTAGTGGAAAAAATATTACAACCATTTTAATATATCTTATAAATTTATATTTCTATTTATATTTCTATTTGAAAAAATATTTTATTTCTATTTATATTTTAAATCTTATAAATTTTTATTTTTATTTGAAAAAATATTTTTAAAATATTTAATCCAATGCAAATAACACATGAAAATTAATACTAAATAAATGTTTGACTTAAATATTGGATAATCATTTAAATTATTTTAAAAAAGCAACATTACTAAAACTATAAGACAAAGGAAAAAGAACAACATCCTACATAAAAATACACTACTTAATAATATATACTAATACAAAATGTTAAAAATAATTTATATTTTAAATCTTGTAGATTTAATAATTTATATTTTAAATCTTATAAACTTAAATTCAAGTAAATTATAAGTAATTTAATTTTAATCTTAAAAAAAAAAAAATTAGCATTTGTTAATTTGCTTCATTCACCTAATTTTTAGTGGAAAAATAATTACAACCATTTTAATATAAAAAATGTGTAATAAACAGTCTATTCAATAAATTTAGTACTTCCACTTGCCTAGTCATTTTCAATGTAGCTTCAAAAACTTTACGGAGAATATTCCTTCATTGCTTTCACTGTATAACGCCTCTCGGCGTAATTATTAATAAAGATAAGATATAATATATATATATGTTAAATTACTACCATAAAAAGAAGTTTCTAAAATTTAGAAAATTAAGTATGAAAGAACTTTCTTAAATTTTCTATTGCATATGAAAGTAAGTTTCTAAATTTAAAAACTTAAAATTAAAAGTATTGAAAATGCTTAAAAAATATATACTTTTTAATTGCATTGTAAATAGAAATAAATTATATAGGAATGAAGAAAAATTGTATTTTTTAAAGATTATAAATTAATGTATTTAACATTAGAAAAATAAATAAAAATAAAATATCTTAAATTTATTATTACATATAAAAATATGTTTCTAAATTAAAATATTTAATATCCAATATTATGATTTAAACAATTGAAAACAATTCATAAATGAGAAATCATTCACATATTAAATTAAGGTTATATATATATCTTAGGGTTAGCATTAGCATTAAGGTTATTAAAAATTAGTATAATAATAATCCTAACCCTAATCTTGATCGAGAACATAACTATAACCCTAATCCTGATAACCGTAACCCCAATTATTACCCCAACCCTAACTATATAGATATTAGGGTTAGTGTAAGGGTTAGGGTTACGGTTAGGGAAAAGGATTAGGGCTAGGTTTAGGATTAGGGTTAGTGTTATGGTTAGGGTTAGGGTTAGGGTTAGGGTTAGGTTTAGGGTTAGGGTTAGTAGTAGGGTTTGGGTTATCATCACGAATAGGGATTAGGGTTATCATCGTGAATAGGTTTATCATCAAGAATATGATTAGGGTTAGGGTTAGTGTTGGGGTTATCATCGCGAATAGGTTTATCATCATGAATATGGATTAGGGTTATGGTTATGGTTAGGGTTAGGGCTATCATCGCAAATAGGTTTATCATCACGAATAGGATTAGGGTTAGGGTTAGTGTTAGGTTTAGGACTAGGGTTAGAATTAGGGTTAGGTTTATCATCACGAAAAGGATTAGGGTTAGGTTTAGGATGAGGGTTATGGTTATGGTTATGGTTATGGTTATGGTTGGGGTTAGGGTTAGGGTTAGGGTTAGGGTTAGTAGTAGGGTTTGGGTTATCATCACGAATAGGGATTAGGGTTATCATCATGAATAGGTTTATCATCAAGAATATGATTAGGGTCAGGGTTAGTGTTAGGTTTAGGATTAGGGTTAGAATTAGGGTTAGGTTTAGTAGTAGGGTTAGGGTTATCATCACGAATTGGTTTATCATCATGAATAGGGGTTAAGGTTAGGCTTAGGGTTGGGGCTGGGGTTATCATCATGAATAGGTTTATCATCATGAATAGGGATTAGGGTTAGGGTTAGGGATAGGTTTATAAATGATAAAATATAGTAATTTGGTAAGGGTTAGAGTTGAAATTTGGATTAGGGTTGGGTTAATCATCATGAATAGGGATTAGGGTTAGGGTTAGGGTTAGGGTTAGTGTTAAGGTTAGGGTTATGGTTATGGTTATGGTTAGGGATAGGTTTATAAATGGTAAAATATAGTAATTTGGTTAGGGTTAGAGTTAAAATTGGGATTAGGGTTGGGATTATCATCATGAATAGGGATTAGGGTTACGGTTAGGGTTAGGATTAGGGTTAGGGTTATGGTTATGGTTAGGGATTAGGGTTAGTATATAGTATATTTTAATATATTTTAATATTATAGTATATATTTTTATCATATAATACTCACAAAGATTAGATTTAGTAGATTTTAGTATTTTTTGTGATTATTATATAATAATATAATAATATTTTAGTATTAATAAGTATACTAAAATATACTAAAGAATTATTATATAATAATATTATTATTTAACCCTAACCTTAACTCTAACTCTAACTCTAACTCTAACCTAATTAAACCCTAACCCTAACTCTAACCCTAACCCTAATCCCAATTCTAACCCTAACCCTACCCTAATTAAACCCTAACCCTAACCCTAACTCTAACCCTAACTATACCTCTAACCCTAACCCTAATCCTAATCATAGCCCTTACCCTAACCCTAATCCTAACCTAATTAAACTCTAACCCTAATCCCAACCCTAACCCTAAATAAAATTAATAAAACCTAACCCTAACTATAATCCTAACCCTAACCATAATCCTAACCCTAACCCTAATCTTAATCCTAACCCTAACCCTAATCCTAATCCTAACCTAATTAAAACCTAACCCTAATCCAAAATAAAATCAATAAAACCTAACCCTAACACTAATTGTAACCCTAAACATAATCCTAACCCTAACCTTAATCCTATCCCTAACCCTAACCCTAACCCTAATCCTAGCCTTAACCATAATCCTAAACCTAACCCTAATCTTAGCCCTAACTCTAACCATAATCCCAACCCTAACCCTAATCTTAGCCCTAACCCTTAGCTTAATCCTAAGCCTAATTGTAATCCAAACCCTAACTCTAATCTGTATCATAATCCTAACCTAATTAAACCCTAACCCTAATCCCAACCCTAACCCTAATCCTATTCCTAACCCTAACCCTAATTCTAACCCTAACCCTAAATAAAATTAATAAAAATTAACCTTAACCCTAATCCTAACCCTAACCCTACCCTAACCCTACTCCTAACCCTAATTGTAATCATAACCCTAACCCTAACCCTAGTACTAATGTTAACCCTAAACCTAATCCTAACCCTAACTTAATTAAACCCTAACCCTAAACCTAACACTAATCCTAACCCTAACCCTAATCCTAACCCTAACCTTTTTCCTAACACTAACCTTAACCCTAACCCTAACCCTAACCCTAATCTTAGCCCTAACCCTAACCCTAATCCTAACCCTAATCGTAATCCTAATCATAATCCTAATCCTAATCCTAATCCTAATTAAACCCTAACCCTAATCCTATTCCTAACCTTAACCGTAAATAAAATTAATAAAAACTAACCCTAACCCTAATCCTAACCCTAACCCTACTCGAACCCGTAATCATAACCCTAACCCTAACCCTAACCCTAACCCTAATGCTAATGTTAACCCTAAACCTAATCCTAATCCTAACCCTAACCCTAACCCTAAACCTAACACTAACCCTAACCCTAACCTTAATCCTAACCCTAAACCGAACCCTTTTCCTAATCCTAACCCCAACCCTAACCCTAACCCTAAAATATATAATAAAAATTAAAATTAATTTATTTAAGATATTACATGTTGCGCTGCACTGCTACTAGCATATATATATATATTATTTTAATAATAATATATATAAAATACGCCGAGAGATATCCTTCTCAGGCGCCTATTCAGTTTTTATAATAAAAATTTGATTAAAAAATAGGCGTCTCGAGAAGGATATCTCTCAGCTTATTTTATATATATTATTATTAAAATAATATATATATATATATATATATATGCAAACGTAACTGAAGTGCATTGCTGGCAGGCGTGACCAAGGGAAGTGAAGGGGAATGTAACAGATGGAAGTGGAAGAGTCAAGCATGTTCCAGTGTTCCTTATATACGCGATTCCTCTTGCTTTTCAGATGACGATTGGATTGATAATGCAATTTCTAGAGGGGTTTTGTAAATATTGTTATATCTGTGGTGCATTTCCCGTTGATCTATCGATGGTCTGGAAGCTGTATGGGACTGAGACCTGCATTTTGGAGATTGACATAAAAGGCGATATTTTTGAAAGTGACTATTATAGGCTACAGAAGTGGTTTCCCGACATGAAATCTTGCGACAAAATGGAAGGAGCGCCTGAACAGAGCGTGGGCTTTGTGCGTATTTGCACTATTCTAGACTTTGGAATGAATATGCAACCTACGTGTTTATTAAATTTGAGCTCCTTCAGTCAATGCTGAGCTTTTTCCCAACTCCACACCAGCGGTGAGGGCGATATCTTGGAGGTGATATGTGGCTTGGAGAATATCTATTCCTTGGTGAGTAACAACGCCTGCATTTCCATGAGTTTGTATGCCTTATCTATTCTTCCATATTGTGGATGCATGTTTACCAGTGTCTTATCTCTAGATATTCTATTCGCATGCCTTATCTTTTCTTCCAAAATTACATGCAGGTATACCAGATTTCGGTTTGATGGCAACAACTGGAATGGGAACAAACACACCACTCCCAGAAACTGTGATAATTCATTGTAATTTATTGCGGGGATAAATGGGAATTTACCGTTATAAGGGAAATAATAAATTTAACTGTTGATTGATTTCAATGTAAGTCTAAATAAAAGGAGAATCTGGAAATTGGGGCTGCCAAAATAGGGTTGAGTATCGTTTATTTGTGAAGGGTTGAATACTCTTTCAAGTAGCTCCAATG
This sequence comes from Sequoia sempervirens, assembly GCA_007258455.2. Lineage (NCBI taxonomy): Eukaryota > Viridiplantae > Streptophyta > Pinopsida > Cupressales > Cupressaceae > Sequoia > Sequoia sempervirens. The sequence continues at coordinate 373,640,557 of VDFB02058242.1, read as the reverse complement.
AAAGAAGAAGAATAGCGGAGATCGGAAAATTTCTCAGCAGCAACAAGGATTGCATTAGGAATGTTATCGATCTGTAATTACGTTTTCATTGCATGTATCATTTCACAATCACAAATATTGCATGAAACAAAATGTACGATGATTTTAGAATCAAAAAAATTGCATGAAATAGAGTGTGTGGTAAAAGTTATGCAGAATATTTATTAAGTTTTGATTAGTCATTATTATTGATGATTATAATTCAATTTTCCTTGAACCACGCATTGCAGATCGGTACGATAGATACATTTTGCTTGCATGTCTACCAGTGGATGGTAGGAAATAGTGATCATGAAAGTGCACACAAACATGAGCAGCAGACGTTCATCCTGTTGGAATCCTGGGTAGCAGTCAGGACGAAAAAGGATTCGTTTGCTGGAGTAGAATATTTTTCAAAAAAATTATTAGTGAACACGTGGTTGGATCAGTTTCCCCCTTAGCCGATGGGAGGGAGACAAGAATCAAGTATTGTGATATGTTTTACCTTTTATTTTCTGCCCAAAACTACTGTGAGATGTTTTAGTTTCTTTCAGGAAGAAGAGTATTATGATATAGTTAAATATTTTATTTTCTGTAATGATTTGAAATTTGTAGAACTTAGAAAACACAACTCCTAGCAAAGAATGTACTATTTGTACATATTTATATAATCTGTGTATTGCAAATGAAGATGGAACCAAAACATATATTTTTTAAACAAATAATTCTTTGTACATATTTATATAATCTGTGTGTTGCAAGTGAAGATGGAACCAAAACATATATTTTTTAAACAAATAATTCTTCAATATTTGGATGAGTACAGCTCTTCCATAACTTAAAAAATGTGGAAATAACTTTATATAGGAAATGCACTCTTACATAGATGATCAAAACTGGCTGCTTTTAGAGAATTATCTTCTCCTTATTCATTCTCACAGAGAATTCAACTTGCAGTTAGTTCAAAAATGAACAAAGTTATTATTATTTTGCTATTTCTTGTGAACAAATTAGGTTACCGTAAAAATTAATGAAGGCAGACATGCAAGTGGACTTTTCTATTTTTAGTTCTCACTGAAGGAGGTTAATATTAATGCAAATTTGTGATGAAGTTAAAATTAAAAGATGAGAATTTTAGTGCACTTATAACACTTCAATTTTAAATAGTAATTTTCCTTTTAACATTGTGTTGGTGGAAATATGCTACATATTTTTTCACTATATGGTATATTTAATTGTTTGCATTCTTATTTGAATAGGATTAAATAATGTGGGATGCTAATGTTTCAACAGTATGCAATTTTCTTACTAGTAGAGGTGTTTCTAGCTAGGTCAGACTTAAAAAGGAAAAATAGATTGAAAAGAAAAATATTTGAGCCTTGGCAACAATTTGGAATATGTGAGCTAAACACATTATGTACATGTGATAGATTTCTTCAACAATACCTAGCATGGCTTTTCCTTTTAGTGGCATACAATGCATTCTATTTTTTTTTAAGAATATCTCTTTGGCAAACTACAAGTTATGCTAAATAAAAGGATAATTTTGTTTTATAAGTTTTGTATATTTTAATTTTTTTTTAAAAGACAAAATGACATCTTGTTTCCAACACGTGTTACAATGTTAATTACTTTTCTTATAAAAATCGCAGTCTAAAATATTAAATAAATTAAATCAATCTAAGTTGTTTCCAAAAATACTATATTAAATTTTATATTATTATTTTATTGACAATTCCATATTATATTAGGATTAGAATATAAATAGAAATCTTATTGTTATTATTAATTAATTATATAAAAAAATTATAATGTGTACCAAAAATATATTAAATATATTAAATCAATCTAATTTATTTTTAAAAATTCTATATAATTTTTTTAGATTTTAAATAATAATTATTTAATTAAATTTACTTATCTCATATTTGTAGTGGGATTTGAATTAATAATATTTTTTTAATCTAAAAATTTGATGATGATATACCAAAACAAAAAACCCAAAAAAAAATATTAAATTGAAAAACACTCTACTAAACAATGAAATGAGTATATTCTTTATAGTGGTTTACTTGACAAATTTATGCTTAAACTTAAAGTTTTAGAGTCACATTATCAAATGTGATTCCACTAATATTTTGACATGTTGTCAATTGTATCAATAGTTGAACATTATTTTTCTCTAATATTATATAGAAAAACACTCAAATCATTAATGTCATTATATCTTAAAACATAAATAGACTCCTAAATATGTAAATATACAATTATAGAATTAAACACATCAATATTATATATTATGGTTAAGGTTAGGGTTGGGGTTATGATGGAGCCAACATTAGATTAATTAGATTTAGGGTTAGGATTTGGGTTAGGGTTATGGTTAGCGATATAATAAGGATTATGATTGGGTTAGCATTAGGATTAGTGTTAGGATTATAGTTATAGATAGGGTCAAGATTAGGGTTAGGGTTAAGGTTAGAGATAGAATTAGGATTAGTGTTGGGGTTTGAGTAAGGGTCGAGGTTAGGGTTAGAGATAGGATTAGGGTTAGGGTTAGGGTTAGGATTAGAGATAGAATTAGGAATAGGGTTAGTATTAGGGTTAGGGTTAGGGTTAGAGATAGAATTAGGATTATGATTGGCATTTCTCTGAGGGGAGAAATGGCTTTCAAAGTTAGGGCTAGAGTTTAATTATAGTTAGGGTTATGACACAATTAGGGTTAGGGTTCAAATACACTTAAGATAGTTTAATTAGGGTTAAGGTTAGGGTTAGGGTTATGATGGAGCCAACATTAAATTAATTAGGGTTAGGTTTAGGATTGGGATTAGGGTTAGGGTTAGAGATATAATTAGGATTAGGTTTGGGTTAGCATTAGGATTAAAGTTAGGGTTAGGGTTAGAGATAAGGTCAAGATTAGGGTTAGGGTTAGGAATATAATTAGGATTAGGGTTAGGGCTTGACTAAGGATTAGGTTTAGGGTTAGAGATAGGGTCAAGATTAGGGTTAAGATAGAGATAGAATTAGGATTAGGGTTAGGGTCAGGGTTAGAGATAGGGTTAGGATTAGGGTTAGGGTTTGTGTTAGAAATAGAAATCAAATTAGGATTAGTGTTAGGGTTTGTGTTAGAATTGGGGTTAGGGTTAAGGTTTTTGTTATGATTAGGTATAAGGTCAAGGTTTTGGTTAGAGGTAGAGTGAAGATTAGGGTTAGGTTACAATTAGAGAGAATTAGGGTTAGGGTTGGGATTAGGTTAGTGATAGGGCTAGGATTATAGTTAGGGTTAGGGTTAGAGATAGGATTACCTGATTAGGACTGAGGTTTGTGTAAGGGGAGCAATGTCTTTCAAAGTTAGGGCTAGAGTTCAATTAGAGTTAGTGTTATGACACAATTAGGGTTAGGGTTCAAATAGATTTAAGATGGTTTAATTAGGGTTAATGTTAGGGTTAGGGGTATGATGGAGCCAACATTAAATTAATTAGGGTTAGGATTAGGATTGGGATTAAGGTTATGGTTAGAGATATAATTAGGATTAGGGTTAGGTTAACATTAGGGTTAGGGTAATGGTTAGAGATAGGGTCAAGATTAGGATTAGGGTTAGGGTTAGTGATAAAATTAGGATTAGTATTAGCAATAGGGTCAAGTGTAGGGTTAGAGATAGGATCAAGATTAGGGTTAAAATTAGAGATAGAAATCAAATTAGGATTAGAGTTAGGGTTGGTGTTAGAGATAATCTTAACCCTAATCTTGACCCTAAATTATGATACCCTTCTTGATCCTATCTTGAGAGTTATCATTAGAATACATTATCCTTAACCTTATCCTAATGTAATATGAAGACTAATCCTAATGTAATACGAAGACTAATCCTAATTATGATTAGTCTTCGTATTATATTACATTAGGGTTTTGTATTCATATTATATTAATCTCTCACATGTTTCCTTATAACCCTAACCCTAATTTTATATCTAAATATAACCCTAACCTTAATCCTAATTGTAACCTTAACATGAAACCTAACCCTAATCCTAATTCTATCTCTAACCATAAACCAAACCTTAATCCCAACCCTAACCTTAATCATAATTATAATCCTAACCCTAACTCTAACCCTAACCCTAACCCTAATTCTATATCTAAACTTAACCTTAAATTTTAGGGTTAGGATTAGGGTTAGTATTAGGGTTAGGGTTAGGGTTAGTTGGGGTTAGGTTAGAGAAAGGGCAAGATTAGGGTTAGGGTTATGGTTAGAGATAGAATTAGGATTAGAATTAAGGTTTCTTTGAGGGGAGAAATGGCTTTCAAAGTTAGGGCTAGAGTTCAATTAGAGTTAGGGTTATGGCACAATTAGGGTTAGGGTTCAAATACACTTAAGATAGTTTAATTGGGGTTTAAGTTAGGGTTAAGGTTATGATGAAGCCAATATTAAATTAATTAGGGTTAAGTTTAGGATTGGGATTAAGGTTATGGTTAGATATATAATTAGGATTAGGGTTGGGTTAGCATTAGGATTAAAGTTAGGGTTAGGGTTAGAGATAGGGTCAAGATTAGGGTTAGGGTTAGGGATATAATTAGGATTAGGGTTAGGGCTTGACTAAGGAGTAGGGTTAGGGCTAGATATAGGGTCAAGATTAGGGTTAAGATTCAAGATAGAATTAGGATTAGGGTTAGGGCCAAGGTTAGAGATAGGGTTAGGATTAGGGTTAGGGTTGAGTTTTTTGTTATGATTAGGTATAGGGTTAGGGTTTTGGTTAAAGGTAGAGTGAATATTAGGGTTAGGTTACAATTAGAGAGAATTATGGTTAGGGTTAGGATTATTTGGGGTTAGGTTAGATATAGAGCTAGGATTACAGTTAGGGTTAGGGTTAGAGATAGGATTCCCTGATTAGGATTGAGGTTTGTGTGAGGGGAGCAATGTCTTTCAAAGTTAGGGCTAGAGTTCAATTAGAGTTAGTGCTATGGAACAATTAAGGTTAGGGTTCAAATAGATTTAAGATGGTTTAATTAGGGTTAAGGTTAGGGTTAGAGTTATGATGGAGACAACATTAGATTAATTAGGGTTAAGGTTAGGATTTGGATTAAGGTTATGGTTAAAGATATAATTAGGATTAGGGTTAGGTTAACATTAGGGTTAGGGTAAGGGTTAGAGATAGGGTCAAGATTAGGGTTAGGGTTATGGATAGGGTCAAGATTAGGGTTAGAGATAGGATCAAGATTAGGGTTAAAATTAGAGATAAAAATCAAATTAGGATTAGGGTTAGGGTTGGTGTTAGAGATAATCTTAACCCTAATCTTGACCATAAATTATGATAAATTTCTTGACCCTATCTCAAGAGTTATCATTATAATACATTATCCTTAACCTTATCCTAATGTAAGACGAAGACTAATCCTAATTAGGATTAGTCTTCATAGTATATTACATTAGGGTTTGTGTCTTTGTATTATATTAATCTCTTACATGTTTCCCTATAACCCTAACCCTAACCCTAACCCTAATTTTATATCTAAATAACCCTAACCTTAATCCTAATTGTAACCTTAATATGAAACCTAATCCTCTCTGCTATGGCTTGCATAACCACCCCATTTTGTTCTGGAACAAAATAGGTCCCCCCTTTTTTCTCTTGTCTTCTTTCCCTTTTAGTTGTCTGTTTTGATCTTTGGAATTCTTTTGTTTTCCTCTTAATTTTGACTTTTGATCTATCTAATTTAATTCTGGTTCTGTCTCAGCTTGAGTTGGTTTTCTTTTTTGCTGAAAATTGAATGAAATAATCATAAGCAACAAAATAGTTTATTTTAATATGTTTCATATGCTTTCGGACTAATGGAGGCATTTTGTTTTGTAGGATTGGATCATGCACATGATGATATTTTCTAAGGGAGCTCAGTTGGAATGCTTTCCTTAGCCCAGTTGGTCATAATTTTTCTTGAAGAAGAAAGTCAGCAAGACCTTGCAGATGTCTTGCGGACTACCAGTGCATTCTGTCGATAGGCGTCTGTGTTGCCTATCAGCAAGACCCAGAGACATTACGGCAATTGAAATTCACATGCAGTTGCCTATCAGCAACACATCAACCATCGTCCTAGCGACTAGGAGTCTCCTATCGGCATGAGGGGTTTCCTTCAGAGAAGGGTCTTGGTGAGATCTTCATGTCTCATCGACTGATGGTAGGGAGAATGCATATCGGTGTAAGATTTTGTTTCATGGAAAATTCTTGGCAGCTTCTTAGTGTCTCATCGACAACTGCGGACCAGGTGAGTCTTTGGCAAGAGTTCTTTCTTCAGCGTATGGTCTTGCTAAGCACTTTGTGTCTTGCTGACCACTAATGAGGGTATACCTTTTGGTGAAAAAAAAACTTTCGCTGCGCAGAGATGTCTTGGCGAGTGCAACGGGTCTCCCTAACATAGCACAAGAGGAGATATCACCATAAGTCTTGCCGACAAGGGTTCCCCGAGGGTTCTCAGGGAAGATTTACATTCTCGCCAATAAGTATCGATGAATATAAAAGGTCACACCGACACAGCACAAGCGGGATTCTATCAGCGGTCTTCACTGAGAGAATCAATATGTCTCGATGACCAGAAGGGTGGACTTAGGGAGATTTTTGATAAGGCACAAGGTGACCAAGGATGTCTCCTCGATTCTAAGGTCATAGCGACCCACATGAGACTCAAGTTGAATCTCGGTGAGACATAAGGCAATTTGTAGGACATCTCCCTGATGAGAGAGTGTCACATCGACACACTGGGAACGAAAAGGATGCATATTGGTGTGACTAAAGGGAGGTCTTGATGACAACAAGATTAGAAAAAGGTTGTCATTTCGGCATAACGTCTGGCCGATAAGCATAGGATCTCACCGATGGGTATGAGGTTGGCGAAGGGTCTCGCCGAACAGTGGATGTCTCACCGAAACATATGGAGCCCGACGAGAGTGAAAGAAATCGGTGAAAGGTCCTACTGATACAAAAGAGTCTCGACAAAAGCAGGGCAATATCACCAAGAGGTTTCGCCGAAGAGTACTTGGCTTCGATAAAAGGTCTCCCCGACGGACATTGGTCCCAAAAAAAAGTTCTAGCTCAGGGAAACAAAAGGGTATCCCTTCGCCATGAGGTCTCGACAAGGAGGGACTGGTCTAGCTGATAAAAGTGAGCGAGCAGGAAGAAAAGAGGAAGTAGCCAAGAGGTCTTCCCAACCATGGGAAGTCTTGCCAAAAAAGAAAAGAGCTCAAGCCTACAGAGGAAGAAAGAGCTCGGAGAGAAGGAAGGGAGTTCGTTGTGAGGTTTCACCAACACGAAAGGGTCACACCGACAGCAATGGATTCCCCAATGAAAGAAACATCGGTATAACCAAGGATAGCTCACCATAGCCTTTGGCCAACAGTAAGGAGTCTTGCCGACAACAAGGTAGGCTCAATAAGAGAAGAGGAGTTCAGGGAAGAGGTCTCCCCAACATAGGATTGTCTTCCTGACATAAAATTGAGCTCGATGTGACTTCTAAAGCTCGTCGAAGGGTCTCATTGACTGGTTCATGCTATGCTAATATCTGTTATAAGAAAAAATCACATCGAAGAGACACGATAAGTGTCTCACTGACATGCGATTCAAGGTGGACCGCTTTTGACCGCTTGATGAATGTGGCATGGCATATGATCATCTAATCAAAAGAAGCTAAGATGGGACATTGACCAAGTGACTATTCCTGTGGAGAAGGCTAATAGGATGCGAACGACATAAGTTCCTCCTGAGATCAAAGCGATGGCTCAACTCAGAAATAGTGAAGTTCTTGAACATGGAGGAGCCCAAAGGAAAGAAGCAACCATGACTCACAGGTATAGCTATAGCAACCACTGGTGAGGAGATAGATCGGTATTAATGATGATCTTTTTTGAGCATTCAAGGTAGCTTTGTGGAGGAGTTCGAGTATGGACACGAAGGCTTCGAGTAAATGTTGCAGCTATAAAAGATCTACAGATCATTCCCAGAAATCCTTCATCAGCATGGATAACAGGGCTTCACATTGAATGCAACTTTGACTCTCTTCGAAAGATCTAAAAGCTGACCTTGCAAGCAGTAGATATTTTTGTAAAACCCTAATGCAGGGGGACAACACATTCTTTTGATGCATTCTGTATATAAGGCATTCTTGCCTCTTTGTAAAAGGTTAGAAACTGGTAGATAGAGAACCTACAGAGAACTTCTAGATTAGAAAACAAAGTAGTAGGAGCAGAACTTGTAGAGTAGAACTAGTAGTTAAGAGTTAGATTAAGTAGAACACCAATGTATCTTTCAGTTTTCTTAGTGTAAGTGGAAACAATTTGGAGCCACAGATTTTTTGTACACTGGTGGTTGTGCCAGATTTTTAAATGTTGCTTATCTGTCTCACTGATAGTAGAAGCAACTAGATCTTAATCTACTTCATGTTGTGTTCCAGAATGGTGTTTGTCTTGAATTAATCATTTGATTTAGGAAGCTTTCAAGGAATGAAGTTTGATTTTATGTTTTGTTTAAATGTTGATATGCAATCTATTGTTGAAATCAGTGCTGTGAATGAATGAAACTGTGTGGTAGTCACAAGTTAATTTTTTTCTATAGTTTAGTTAGGAATTCCTCGGAAGGTGACAGGTGTGGTTAATTCGGATGAAGTGTCATTCTTTTCTGTTTCAAAGCCCTGATCTATCTTTTTATGTTTCTTTAAAACCCTTGTTAGAGTAGGTTTTAAGTTTATGTTTGATCTCAGGACAATCCAAGAGCTCAACACCAATAGGCCCCTTGAACATTACTATTACATTGATCACTTAGGGAGATCATCATAGTTGAGAACCAACTACAAAGACCTTTGGAGCTAAGATATCCATGTGTTATCTTTCTCTTTCAGGAGAATCAGAATAGTGATATTCTGTTTGCATGTTTTTGTGCCACTTGGACCATCAACAGAGACTGGCACTAGAAGGAGGGCCGACTTGATCAATTTTGGATCGTTGTGAGTTGGATTGGGTCAAGTCTTGGAAAACCCAGCTCTAATTGGTAGCCCTTTATATACACCAGGATTTGTCCATGAAATCCCTGGTCATCTGTATGATAGGCTTTTTTTATTTTTCCCTAACACTGGGAAAAATACTTCTAAACATGTCGAAACTTGCAGCCGTATATTCAGTTTCCTCCAGATTCAGCATCAGGATATCATCTGCCAGTTATTTGTCCGAACACTTCAAGGTACAGCCAGGCAATTGTATGATAATCTGCCACTAGAATCTATTTATTCATGGATAGAACTAAAAATCTTATTCTTAGATCAGTTTGATCCTCATACTCTACACCCACTACATGAATTTGTAGCTACAAAAAGGATACCATTAGAATCCATTCATCAATTTAATCACAGATTTTTGTTCATGTATCAAAGGGTTCAATCTTTGGATTTGGTTGTTGATGATCCTATACTGATAGAACATTATTATTGGGGTTTAAACCCCTCATTTGCAACCAAAGTTGGACATTGTGGTAAGGCTACATCCTTGCATGATGCATTGAGAAAAGCTCTCTTATTGGCACAATTTTGATGCGACACTAGAAATTCAGATAACCAAACTCAGGGTTATAATCCTCTTGTGCTTACAAACTGCCATCATCTACAGCCTTATGCCACTTCACTCACCATCCCTGCCCAGATGCAATCATTCTCACCAAGCAGCTATGACCTTCCTAAGGTTCCAAGCACCCCATTCCCCAACACACCACATCAGGTCAATTGTACACAAGACCACTGGGAGAACTCATCTAATCAAGATGAGAATCAAGATGATGAAGAATGGATAAAGGAACATGGCTCAGGTTGGATTGATATCCCTCGCATGCAAAATCAAATAAGGGAGAAGAGCTGGGAGGTCTGAAACTATTAGAACTTGTTGGGCCAAGTGGATGTAGGATACATCGAACTAATCAACACTCTCAAATGGATTGCCATGTCTTCTTGGGAAGGATGGAATTGTATTTCAAGCAACTAATCACTATTGAAGGAATACTAATGGAAGATCCTTGGAGTACGTATTCCCCCAATGAAGAGGATGAAACAACTAGCACACATGGAAATGGTAATCAGTCCATCCAAAATGATGAGAGTGACTGTGTGAAGAGATTCAATTCTTCCCTATCTTTTGATAACCTAGATCTTTGCATTGAGATGGATTCAACAACTGATGAAACTCCTCTACCTAATGAGGACTTGATAGAAGTGGAGAATGGATTCGTTGATGCATTCATATATTCTTTCATGATGGAGGATGAGGAAGAAATGCACTTTGATGGGTTAGCACAAGAGGATGACCTTGCTGATTTAAGTGGTGGATGGATTGAAATAGATAACATGCTTCAAGATGAGATTGCCAATAAACCTGATGGTCAAAGACAAGGAATCAAATGCCCAAATGAAATCTTAAGGGAAGAAGTTCAAGTAGATGTGAAGATCAGTCAAGTGCTCCCTAAAGAAATTCATGACGGGGTACATCTGGATGAAGCAGAGGGGTAACAAGAGAGCAACCAAGAGGCTATCTTAGAGGAATATGAATTGAGAGAGTGTTTTCCTATCTCTGACTCCGTGCACCCAAATGAGTTTGAAGGAAATCCTGGTTCACTGTGTGATAGTATCCCTAACATTAATGGTGATAAGCTGGATGCACATTCTTAAACCCTTGGGGGTGACATGTTTCAAGAGAATGAACATTGAAAGTGAGGATTCATCTCAAGAAATTCAAAAAAAATTTGACTATGTGCCTGAGATGAATACAGAGATGCTAGTGAGTGAATATCCTAACTCCAAGATGAACCTTGATTCAGTGGTGTTCCATGAGCTGAGACCTCGTGAGGAGGAGATCATACAACACAAGCCTACATTGGTAATTAGAAATCTTCAAAATCAGGTGGTGTCCTTTCATTATCCTCTATGTTTTAATAATTTTCAGTTTGATTATGACGTTGGGGATAGTAAAACATGTTTGTGGGTAAATCATGACAAAACTGAGAACCCACAACTACTAATATTTCAAGCTTTATGCCCTCAAAATGAACTTATTGCACATAAACTTTACATTTATGAGTATAAAGATAAATTTGCTAGGTTTAGAACTGTGCCTAATAAGTTAAAATTGTTGCACATAATGAAAAATCAGTCAAGTCAATGCATAAATTTTTATAGTTTAGTGTTTATAAAGTTTGTCTTTTGAGTTAGTTTAGGATTAGGATAGGTTAGTATTAGTTTTTGGTTTAGTTAGTTTTCTTTTATTCTGTTGTTTTCCTTTTCCTATTCCTTTTGTTTTTGTTTGTAAATAGTTTGTTTTTCTATTTGTAAATATTCTATCTATTTGTAAATAATTTTTTGTTTGTTTGTTTATCCTTTTCTTTCTATCTTTCTATTTCCTTTGTTCTTTTTTTCTGTTTTGCTTGTCCTTTGGGGTTTATTTGTTCTTTCCCATCTTAGAATGGTGGTTGTTATCTAAGGCATATGTTGGTCATTTGGAGAGAAATGGTTTAGATATTTTTAGATCTACTAATTGGGTGATTCTATCCTAAACTTTTGTTTCATTCCCGTTGTCAATAAGAGTTGCGAAAAGTTTTGAAAACAAGGTGCAAAGTAAATGACTTTCTTTACCTCCCTCTGAATCTATCACAAATCATTAAGATTATCTCTCTTGTAATGATATATTTATCCTAGGGTGATAATGTTGTAAGATTTGAGTGAAAAATATGATTTTCCAACTGTTGTTATGAGGTCCATGGTAGTTTTCAACCTAGATCAGGTGTTAAACATTTGACATATTGAAAAAAAAAATTGAATGAAAAATCTAAAACTCTATGAGAATGAAAAAAAAAAGAAAACCATTCAAAGAGAAAAAGGGATTCAATATGAATGGGTGATTCCAGTATCTCTACCAGGGCTATGGACACCTGACTAGTAGTAGAGCAATGCTATCAGAAAACTAGAGGTATCTCTGTCGAGGCTATGGATGCCTGACTAGCAGCGGAGCAATGCCTGGGATATCATTGCACAAAGGGAAATCAACTCATGTAGTTAAAATCTTACACACTATTGTCTGAAAGATGAGGAAAACTTTATGAAAGGATGATGCACTATCAAGCACACACATAGATTCAGGGGTAGCCAAAGTTGACTTACATTTGAGATTCTAGCTCAACCTTGCTTGCTAAAATTGACCCAATTGGAGTTGTGATGTTCATGAACCAGGAGTTCTGGGTAGCTAAATCCTACAGCCTCTTGAAAATGGTTAAACCATTTTCCCCAGCCGAGTCACCATTTGTTATGCCTTGCATAACCACCCCATTTTGTTCTGGACCAAAATAGGTCCCCCCTTTTTTCTCTTGTCGTCTTTCCCTTTTAGTTCTCTATTTTGATCTTTGGAATTCTTTTGTTTTCCTCCTAATTTTGACTTTTGATCTATCTGATTAAATTCTAGTTCTGTCTTAGCTTGAGTTGGTTTTTTTTTTGCTGAAAATTGAATGAAATAATCATAAGCAACATAATAGTTTATTTTAATATGTTTCATATGCTTTGGGACTAATGGAGGCATTTTGTTTTGCAGGATTGGATCGTGCACATGATGATATTTTCTAAGGGAGCTCAGTTGGAATGCTTTCCTCAGCCTAGTTGATCATAATTTTTCTTGAAGAAGAAAGTCGGCAAGACCTTACAAATGTCTTGTTGACTACCAGTGCATTATGTCGATAGGCATCTGTGTTGCCTATTGGCAAGACCCTAGAGATGTTACGATGATTGAAATTCACATGCAGTTGCCTATCGGCAACACATCAACCATCATCCCAGCGACTAGGAGTCTCCTATTAGCATGAGGGATTTCCTTCAGAGAAGGGTCTCGGCAAGATCTTCATGTCTCACCGACTGACAGCAGGGAGAATGCATGATCTGATTAGGATCTAGACTAATTGCATTTGAATGCTTAATGTTTACAAATCATGAAAATCCAAATTACATAAACAAAATCAATACATTAACATGTGAATTAAGTGGAAATACAATTCATGCATACATTATTGAAATTATGCATTAAAAACTGAAGGTGAAAAGAATGAAATTGAGAAAGAAGAAGAGAAAGAGAGTGCAAATGATCTGATAATGGAGTTTGCCAAAACGTGACTACGTCTCCGGGTCTGCTCCAATAGAGTGAGACCAATCCAATTAATCTCCAAAAATCAGTTACAAATGCACCAAGAGCACTTCGGCAGCATGACAATACTCCGACTTACAAAAAGGCTCAAAATAATCTCCTTAGAAAATCTCCCTGTTTCTCTGATTCACAGCTTCACCACTTAGACTTCAAAATTCTTGAGTAGCTCCTAAGAGCACACCTCCCCCTTTTATACACAAAATATTCCCAAATTGGTGAAAAACCAATTGATTTGGGAATTTCAACTTAATTGCCCTTACATAGTAAATATTTTGAAAAATCCCCCTTATCAAAACAAATCCCCTAAAAAAAATAATTAAATGGTTTCTATGCCCTGTCACATATTACATTCGGGCTTTTCCTGTTTCCATAAGTTACAACTAATCCTTTTAAAAGGATTATTGTTTTACAACTTGGAGGGAATTTATTAAATTAAGGGGTATTCCATTTCCACATTTCCACAAAACCATCCAATGCCACTTGTATTTTAAAGCCATACAATATACAATGTTGGTTTGAAATTCTCATTTAAAATAGGGGATGAGTTTGGTTACGGGCTATTTACATCCCTAAAAAATAGGGATCAATTTGTTTTCCCTAAAAAAAAGGTAGCCTAAAAAATAGCTTGATTTTTTTTTTAAATAATGGTGATCCCCTTTTATAGGGAGGGCCACGTTTTTTTCTTAAGGAAGTGATATAATTATTAAAATGGAGGGCATGGTTGTTATTAATTTTTTATTTTTTTTAATATATTTTTTCAAATAAAGCCATGTCCAAAAAATTGCCGCCATGTGTAACTTTCGGGAAGCCACCATGTGTCACCTCATGATTCATCCATGTTAGCATGATGATGTCATGATGACGTCATCATTGTACCTTCAAGTCAACCTAGTCAACCACGAGCTTTGGCCTTCCATATCTTGCACATACGAGCTTCGATTTGTACAAAATGAACACCGTCAGAAAGCTCTTGTCATGCTCTTCATGTTAACATCAATTTTGACCACTTTTGGTGACATCAAATTTTGACCCTTTTTTCTTGCCGTGGGCCCTGAGTTGACCAGTGGTTGACTGAACTTTGACCAGCAATAACTTGGGCTCCGTAGCTCTGTTTGAATCCATTCAAGTTGCTCTAGAATCATGACATCGAGATTTTTCTAATGGTGCTAAAATTTGGAGTATTGGAGACAATTCAATTTTTAGTGAAAATATCCCCCAGATCAGGCCTCCCTACTGGAGAACTTTTGGACCTCCAAAAGTGGCATTTATTCAAACATCAAGTGAGGACTTGGCCTCCCCACTTGTCCTATATCATCTATACATCTGTATATCTGGCTCACAAACACAATGAAGACTGCAACAACATTGTTGATCATAAACATAATTCTATCACTTCCATAGGCATCTACATCAACTGTCATAGCCACTAACCAAAAAACATTGACTAGGATCAAGCTAAACAATAATGCAGAGATGAAGGAGAATAAATCAACAACATATTGATCTTTCACATGAGAAACATTTTTGTCCAAGGATCCATCAATGCTTTCAATCATCATTCCCTCATGCTATTTTGTGGGTGCATCCTGTGACATTTGAACCTGGTTAGCTACTCCAAGTTCCTGTCTAGAACCACCTGTGTTGATAGACATAAGGGTTAAATCTTTACTTGCATTAATCACCCTCTTGAATTGCCTTGTGTTTGTAAAAGAATGATTAGTCTTAATCCTGTGAGAATGTACAATATATTGAATGCCATCTTTAAACAAATGATAATGATTCTTTTTCCTATAGAAAATAGCTTTCTGATCATATAGATAAGGGCTACCCAGAACTATCCCATAGATATCTAGTGGAACCACATCAAACTATACTTCATCCACAAACTTACTAGTGATTGTGAATCTCAAAGTGCATTGTCTTGTTACTTGTAATTTATCATTCTCCCAAATCCAGCCTAGTGGATAAGGTTTCTTATGTTGTGTAGTTTTCAATCCGAAGTTTCTTACAACATATTCAGAAATTAAGTTAACTTGAGAACCACTATCTATGAGTGCATCAATCTTAATGTTCTTAGCAACAACCCTTAAATGAAAAAGCTCGTTCCTTTTCTTATCTTTAGAGACATCGTTAACTTTAGAAGTAGAAGCACAACTATCAAAGGAAACACTGGAAAGAGGAGCTTTACCTTTCATACCCATATAGTTGTTATCTTAGTTTCATCATCAGATTCGGAACCAAGATCCATAACAACATTTGTGGCTTTCTCCTTACCCTTTTGTTTTTTATTCTGTCTTTGAGCCCACTGAGGCTTCAATTCAGGATGCAACTTCCAACAATGATCTTCATCATGACCTTTCCTGTCACAATGAGAGCAAGAAAGCTTGTCATCTTTCTTGACTGTATTGTCTTCTTTCCTTTCCCTGTCTCTGCAACCTTAGAAGATTTCTTTACAGAGTTATCATTATCAATGAAAGAACCCTTTCCTCTTGACTCTAGATGTGTAGCTTAAATAGACACTTCATCCAAATTACAAGGATTCAAAACCAAAATGGAATGTCTAAGATATGAATGAAGACCTATGTACTTTAACAAAGTATCCTGGGTGTACAAAGGTACATTTAATGCAATAGCCTTCTTTCTAAATTCATGGGTGTACTCTTAGATAGTTTGACCTTTCCCTTGTTTAAACACTTGCCAATTCATCATTAATTATTGCATGTGACCTAAGGGATAGAATTATTTTTTAAGAGCATTAATGAATTCTAACCAAGAAAAATTGACTCTACCATGCTGTGAAATTTCTACTCTAGTCCTACTCTCCCACCAGGTAAGAGCTGAACCTCCCAACCGAAGAGTGGCTAACTGGATCCTAGAAGCATCATCAAAGAGATTTTGAACTCTACAATAAACTTCTACTTGCTGAATCCAGTCATCTAGTTTTTTAGCATCTAATTCACCACAATACTTAGGTAGTTCAAACTTAACATCCAATTTAATTTGAGGCTTATTTACACCCTTAAAAGGATTACCAGAAAGAGAATGTGTAGAAGAAGAAGGAGAATGAGGAGAAGAAGGAGGAGTAGATGGAGGAGATTTTGGAGGTTCATCACCACCTCCTGATTACTTCTTCTTGCTTTTACTATCTCCATGATCTTCTTCACGTTTTGGGAGTTCTTCCCTTTCTTTGAGTAGCATCTCCAACGCAGCTTTCATCTGCCAAAAAGCTCTTCAAAACTCTTGCTCACTGAGCTCTTTAGGTACCTCCATTCTAGACACAGACATCTTCAAAAAAATTCTTTGTTTCCCGATCTCAGGATTAAATTCCTCAAGCTTTCCTTCGCCCTTCTGAATCCTGGATCTTGTTAGCATTCAAACCAACTACAATAATAGTCACCAAAAGATATGATACCACTTGATATGATTAGGATCTAGACTAATTGCATTTGAATACTTAATGTTTACAAATCATGAAAATCCAAATTACATAAACAAAATCAACACATTAACATGTGAATTAAGCGGAAATACAATTCATGCATACATTATTGAAATTATGCATTAAAAACTAAAGGTGAAAAGAATGAAATTGAGAAAGAAGAAGAGAAAGAGAGTGCAAACGATCTGATAGTGGAGTTCACCACAAACGTGACTACGTCTCCAGGTCTACTCCAATAGAGTGAGACCAATCCAATTAATCTCCAAAAATCAGTTACAAATGCACCAAGAGCACTTCGGTAGCATGAAAATACTCCAACTTACAAAAAGGCTCAAAATAATCTCCTTAGAAAATCTCCCTGTTTCTCTGATTCACAGCTTCACCACTTAGACTTCAAAATTCTGACTAGCTCCTAAGAGCACACCTCCCCCTTTTATACACAAAATATTTCCAAATTGGTGAAAAACCAATTGATTTGGGAATTTCAACTTAATTGCCCTTACATAGTAAATATTTTGAAAAATTCCCCTTATCAAAACAAATCCCCTAAAAAAAATAATTAAATGGTTTCTATGCCCTGTCACATATTACATTCGGGCTTTTCCTGTTTCCATAAGTTACAACTAATCCTTTTAAAAGGATTATTGTTTTACAACTTGGAGGGAATTTATTAAATTAAGGGGTATTATGTTTCCACATTTCCACAAAACCATCCAATGCCACTTGTTTTTTAAAGCCATACAATATACAATGTTGGTTTGAAATTCTCATTTAAAATAGGGGATGAGTTTGGTTACGGGCTATTTACATCCCTAAAAAATAGGGATCAATTTGTTTTCCCTAAAAAAAAGGTAGCCTAAAAAATAGCATGATTTTTTTTTTAAATAATGGTGATCCCCTTTTATAGGGAGGGCCACATTTTTTTCTTAAGGAAGTGATTTAATTATTAAAATGGAGGGCATGGCTATTATTAATTTATTTTTTATTTTTATATATTTTTTCAAATAAAACCATGTCCAAAAAATTGCCACCACATGTAACTTTCGGGAAGCCACCATGTGTCACCTCATGATTCATCCATGTCAGCATGATGATGTCATGCTGACGTCATCATTGTACCTTCAAGTCAACCTAGTCAACCACAAGCTTTGACCTTCCATATCTTGCACATACGAGCTCCGATTTGTGCAAAACGAACACCATCGGAAAGCTCTTGCCATGCTCTTTGCGTTGACATCAATTTTGACCACTTTTGGTGACATCAAATTTTGACCTTTTTTTCTTACCCTAGGCCCTAAGTTGACCAGTTGTTGACTGAACTTTGACCGGCAATAACTTGGGCTCCGTAGCTCTATTTGAATCCATTCAAGTTGCTCTGGAATCACGACATCGAGCTCTTTCTGATGGTGCTAAAATTTGGAGTATTGGAGACACTTCAATTTTTAGTGAAAATATCCCTCAGATCAATGCATATTGGCGTGAGATTTTGTTTCGGGGAAAATTCTTGGCAGCTTCGTAGTGTCTCACCGACTACCACTGACCGAGCGAGTCTTTAGAAAGAATTCTTTGTTCAGCGTATGGTCTTGCCAAGTGCTTTGTGTCTTGCTGACCACCGATGAGGGTATACCTTTCAGTGAAAAAAAAACTCACTGCGTGGAGATGTCTTGGTGAGTGCAACGGGTCTCACTGACATAGCGCAAGAGGAGATATTTCCATAAGTCTTGCCGACAAGGGTTCCCCAAGGGTTCTCGGGGGAGATTTTCATTCTCGTGAGGAAGTCTCAGCGACTATAAAAGGTCACACTGACACAGCGTAAGGGGAATTCTATCTGTAGTCTTCAGTGAGAGAATCAATATGTCTCAATGACCAGAAGGGTGGACTTAGGGAGATTTTTGATAAGGCACAAGGTGACCGAGGATGTCTCCCTGATTCTGAGGTCATAGCAACCCACATGAGACTCAAGTTGAATCTCGGTGAGACATAAGGCGATTTGTGGGATGTCTCCCTGATGAGAGAGTGTCACACCGACACACTGGGAACAAAAAGGATGCATATCATTGTGACTAAAGGGAGGCCTTGGTGACAACAAGATCAGCAAAAGGTTGTCGTTTCAGCATAATGTTTGGCTGATAAGCATAGGATCTCGCCGAGGGGTATGAGGTCGGCGAAGGGTCTGGCCGAATGGTGGATGTCTCACCGAAACATATGGAGCAGGGCAATATCACTAGGAGGTTTCACCGAAGAGTACTTGGCTTCGATAAAAGGTCTCCCCAAATCGAGGATGTCTCCTCAATGGACATTGGCCCCACAAAAAAGTTCTAGCTCGAGGAAACAAAAGGGTATCCCTTCGCCACAAGGTCTTGGTGAGGAAGGGCTGGTCTGGCCGATAAAACCGAGTGATCAAGAAGAAAAGAGGAAGTCATCGAGAGGTCTTCCCAACCACGGGAAGTCTTGCCGAAAAAGAAAAGAGCTTGAGCCCGCAAAGGAAGAAAGAGCTTAGGGAGAAGGAAGGGGGTTCGCTGTGAGGTTTCACTGACATGGAAGGGTCACACCGATAGCGATGGATTCCCCAATGAAAGAAACATCAGTATAACCAAGGATAGCTCACCATAGCCTCTGGCTGACAATAAGGAGTCTTGCCGACAACAAGGT
This sequence comes from Sequoia sempervirens, assembly GCA_007258455.2. Taxonomy (NCBI): domain Eukaryota; kingdom Viridiplantae; phylum Streptophyta; class Pinopsida; order Cupressales; family Cupressaceae; genus Sequoia; species Sequoia sempervirens. The sequence goes on along the minus strand of VDFB02058242.1, from coordinate 373,621,244 downwards.
AGGCTCGATAAGAGAAGAGGAGTTTGGGGTAGAGGTCTCCCTGAAATAGGATTGTCTTCCTGACATAAAAGTGAGCTTGATGTGACTTCTGAAGCTCACCGAAGGGTCTCATCGACTGGTCCGCACTATGCCGATAACTGTTGTAAGACAAAATCGCATCGAGGACACACGATAAGTGTCTCACCGACATGCAATTCAAGGTGGACCTCTTTTGACTGCTTGATGAATCTGGTGTGGCATACGATCGTCTAATCAGAAGAAGCTAAGATGGGCCATTAACCGAGTGACTAATTCCTGTGGAGAAGACTAACAGGATGCGAATGACATAAGTTCCTCCTGAAATCAAAGCTATGGCTTCACTCAGAAATAGTGAAGTTCTGGAACATGAAGGAGCTCGAAGGAAAGAAGCAACCATGACTCACAGGTACAACTGTAGCGACCACTAGTGAGGAGATAGATCGGTATTAATGATAATATTTTTTGAGAATTCAAGGCAACTCTATGGAGGAGTTCGAGTATGGACACGAAGGCTTGGAGTAAATGTTGCAGCTGTAAAAGATCTATAGATCATTCCCAGAAATCCTTCATCAACATGGATAGCAGGGCTTCACATTGAATGTAGCTTTGACTCTCTTCAAAAGATCTGAAAGCTAACTCTGCAAGCAATAGATATTTTTGTAAAACCCTAATGTAGGGGGGCATCGCATTCTTTTGATGCATTATGTATATAAGGAATTCTTGCCTCTTTGTAAAAGGTTAGAAAGTGGTAGATAGAAAACCTATGGAGAACTTCTAGATTATAAAACAAAGTAGTAGGAGTGGAACTTGTAGAGTAGAACTGGTAGTTAAGAGTTAGATTAAGTAGAACACCAATGTATCTTTCATTTTTCTTAGTGTAAGTGGAAACAATTTGGAGCCACAGATTTTTTGTACACTGGTGATTGTGCCAGATTTGTAAATGTTGTTTATCTGTCTCACTAACAGTAGAAGCAACCAGATCTTAATCTACTTCATGTTGTGTTCCAAAATGGTGTTTGTCTTGAATTAATCATTTGATTTAGGAAGCTTTCAAGGAATGAAGTTTGATTTTATGTTTTGTTTAAATGTTGGTATGCAATCTACTGTCGAAATTAGCACTGTGAATGAATAAAAATGTGTGTTAGTCGCAAGTTAATTTTTTTCTACAATTTAGTTAGGAATTCCTTGGAAGGTGACAGGTCTGGTTAATTTAGATGAAGTGTCATTCTTTTTTGTTCTAAATCTCTGATCTATCTTTTTATGTTTCTTTAAAACCCTTGTTAGAGTAGGTTTTAAGTTTATGTTTTATCTCAAAACAATTCAAAATCTCAACACCAGTAGGCCCCTTGAACATTACTGTTACATTGACCACTGAGGGACATTAGCACAATTGAGAACCAACTACAAAGACCTTGGGAGCTAAGATATCCATGTGTTATATTTCTCTTTCAGAAGAAGCAAAATAGCGATATTCTGTTTGCATGTTGTTGTGCCTCTTGGACCATCAACACTCTCTAACCATAAACCAAACCGTAATCCTAACTATAACCCTAGACCTAACCCTAACCTTAATCATAATTATAATCCTAACCCTAACTCTTACCCTAACCCTAATTCTATATCTAAACTTAACCTTAAATGTAACGTTAACCCTAAACCTAACCATAATTGTAATGAAAACCTTGATCCTAACCCTAATTATACATCTAACCATAACTAAAACCCTAACCCTAATCCTCTTTCTAACCCTAACCCTAGCCCTAATCCTAACCCTAATCCTAGCCCTAATCCTAATCTTAACCCTTACCCTAATTCAATCTCTAATTATAATCGTAACCATAACCCTAATTCTATCTCTAACACTAATCTTAACCCTAAACTTCATCCTAACCCTCTCCCTATTCATAACCCTTGCCCTAATCCTAACCCTAACCCTAATTATATCTCCAACCCTAAACCTACCCTTGATCCTAATTTTATCTATAATCTACCCATGATCCTAATTCTAATGCTAACCCCAACATTAATCCTAATTGTATCCCAAATATTAGCCCTAACCCTCATAATTTTGTCACCCTAACCCTAAATCTTTACCCTAACCCTAATTAAAGTTGAACCTCAACCCTAATAAAAGTTTGAACCTAACCATGTTTGACCCCTAACCATAACTTATATTAAATATACTAAAATATTATTATTTATCTAATAATATAATAAAATAATATACCCTAATTATATATTAATTCATGTTATGTGTTGCATTGTGACTGCTACTAGCATATATATCTTAAATTTAAGATATATAAATTATCTCAGATATATCGAAGCATTTAATTTTTCAATTTAATACATCTATATTAAAGTTGAATGATGAAAAATTAAACACCTCGATATATCTCGGCGTAATTTATATATCTTAAATTTAGGATATATATATGCTAGTTTAAATCTCTCATAAACATAATACAGAATACACAATATTCCATGTACATAATGATTAAGAATGCTTCTTAATACATATATTTGATCATTTTTATAGCTAACATTATAAATCACACTTTATAATGTAAAATAAAGAAAAAACATGGTCCTATCACATGGCAGAACTGAATGGCCAAAATTCCAAGGAATCCTAGTAAAAAAATGCCACATCCTAGCAAGTACCCTCGAAAACTATGCTTGTGATTGAACAAGTGACCCAATTAATCAGCTTCTATCCCAGGAAGGTATTGTGTGAACACCAATTTGGGAAAAGTCGAAGTTATCATGGGCCTCGAGCTCTCAGCATATGTTGATTCGAGCTTCCGGTTCTTCGAAAGAACGGGAAACATGCGTTGCCCTTCTTCACTATTTCTCTGCACTTGGGCTGGCGGAAAGAATGGAGGTTGGCGTGAGAAGCGGTCCAGTGAAGTGAAACCGGCGTCCCACTCTGCCATTCCTCTTGTCCAGTCCGTGTTCCGCGGCAACAGAAAATGATGTTGACTGGTCTTTTAATATTATATTGGTTAAAAATGGCAATTTTATTTACTGGTCTTTTGGTTTGATGGTATAGCGGAAGGGTTTGTAAAAACTCTATGTTTATGAATAATTCAATAATTGATCATGATCCATTAATTATGTTAATTCGAGTAATGAAGAATATTTATTTAATAATGTATCCAGTTCGCGTTCCGTGGCATCAGAAAAGATGTTTACAATCCCCGTGCTGCGCCATCGCTCTGCTTTATTTCTTCCAGACTTTTTCCCTTTAAAAAATATTTCTCCCTTCTATTTATCTGTTAGAAGCTAAAACGAGTACTTGGTCATTGATGGTTAGAAATGTATAGCTGCCTTCCACACACTCAAATTTTCGAAACTTATGTTGCAAGTTGTTAAATTTAAGGGCCCTATGGCATTGTTTAATAATTTTAATGTTATATTGGTTAAAAATGGTAATTTTGTATACTGGTCTTTTGGTTTGATTGTATAGTCCAATGGTAGGTAAAAAATCTTTATTTATGAATAATTCAATCAGGAAGAATATTTATTTTATAAGGTGTAAAGAAATCCATTGTCATGTTATTGAGTTTTTCATCCAATATAATATGAGCACTTGCATTCAATATATAAGAAGTTTCTAATGTGATATGGTTATGGAAATTGACAATGAAAAATCTAATGTTAATTCAAGTAATGAAGAATATTTATTTTATAATGTGTAAAGAAATCTATTGTCATATACTTGAGTTTTTTTTTCAATTAATATGAGCACTTGCATTTAATATATAAGAAGTTTTTAATGTGATATGGTTTTGACGATGAAAAATCTAATGTTGATGCAAGCCATGAGGAACATTTATCATAAGAATTTTCCCAACACTTTTATTACCAAAAATATCTCTAGCACTCTTGTTATCAAAATCATTATAGCATTTTATTAGTCAAGCCTTTTCAAGCATTCAAGCATTATCGAGCATTGTTGAACATTTACCATTATCATTTTCAAGCATAGGTATCATTTATCTTTCAACATTTTATCATTATCATTATTATTTGTTCATAGTTTGTTACTTTGAAGAGTAATCAACAATGGAACAAATCAAGAACTTAGCCATGATGACTTTGATTGTTATCTAAATTCAATATTTTGAGCCAATATTTGTAACTTCATTGTGCAATTGTGAGAGTGTGATTTTTTGCATTGTTGTTATTTTTTATTCACATTTTCATTATTGAAAATGGGAATCCTTCAAAACTTACCACATGCTACCAATAAAATCTATTCTATATCATGTAGATAGTAGAATATAATAGGGAAGAGACGTTCTAAAGTGAATTATTTACAAAACATGAAGGGTGGCTACCTAAAGCTCGCTACTGTTAGGAAAAGGTGTGTTGTACACCTTGCATTATGCATTTAATGTAATTATTCTTGGGGCCACTTAATGTTGCATGTAACAATGGGACATAAGTTAAGTTGCTAAAATGTAATTATTTAATATTGGGAAAATAATAAATAAAACACCCAATATTAAATAAGGGGACATGGTTTTGTAATCTCATGGTTTGTCACATAATTTTGTGTAATACCACTTAGTGGTTTTGTGGGAGTTTGCTTCTATAAAAGCAACCACAAAGGTAGTTATTAAAAGATGCAATTTTGCATGATTAGTTTTGGTTAGCATTTGTGAGGGTTTGAAGCATGACACAAGATGTGTGGTTGTATGCTTGTTCGCATGGATTGCTTGGAAAGAGCTTGTTGCTTCAATGGTGTTCATGGAGACTCAGAAGATGTATTGTAATCTTTATTGTTGAATAATACATGAGAGATGGATGCTTTTGGAGGCTGGTTTTTTTTCCTCTTGAGGGTTTTTCCAGGGTATATCTTGTGCCATATTTTCATGGGTATGTTTTCTATTCTCTTGCATGTGGATTCTGAATACTTAGATGCATAGACTTCTTTATGGGTTCTATGAAAATTATCTTTAATTGGTTACAAGTTTTCAACAAGTGGTATCAGAGCTTTGGTTATGGTTATATAACCCTTGGTGGAGAAAAATCTTGTTTAAGTTTGAATCTATGTATTGCATGTGAGAATCAAAGGAATGACAAGATATGAGGGATTTGTAGGTTGTTTATTGCAAATCTAAGAGTTTTGGGTTTACTATTTTGATGGGTTGTTTGTGGATCTGGGGTGTGAGAAATTTTGGGTGAAATGGGTTTCTTGGTTTTGCATTCAAGTGGGGGTTTTGTGGGGAAAATTTTACAGATGATCTTCTGGCCCAAAATAGACCTCACAGTTGGATCTGGGTTGGCCGAGAGACGAAAATTGATATATAATTTGACCTATTTCTATTACTAGGAAAAGTTGCAATTTTTTTTTGTAAATACCTCATTTTTATAGTTGTACGGATTTGAATATTATATTTAGAAAAGAAAAAAAATTCCACCTATTAAATTTTTTTTTCCATGCAATATAAATAAAATAAAATTAAAAATTAAAAACAAATCTTTCAGGGCTGATTGAAAAATTTGTATTAAAAAAAAAAATCAAACTTTTGAGGGTGGGGGGGGGAGGGGAGGCGCGGTCGGGGCCGGGGGGAGGGTTCGGCCCCACCCTATACTTTATCCTCCCTATGACAAAGAAAACATGGGTACTGTTGGCCCTCCCTACCGGTGGAGGTACTGTCAACGGCGACCTCCATCCAGCCAGGAGTATTGACGGCCATCCCCTACATGGGGTTAAAACAAAAAAATTATTATTAAAATCTTCGCTATTTTTAATAAATTCCACAATGAAAAATTCAAAGGGGCCTGGAAATTTTTTATTAAATGGAAATTAAATTATATTTAATATGTATTTCAGGTCCACCACTAGGTGGGTGGGGTCGCCACCTAGCCACCAAGGGTGGCTAAAACTTTTTTGCCTCGGGTGCAAACTGTATTTTTGCTTCAGAGGGGCATAACTTTTTCCCACTATATCAGATTTTCAATTTCTTGGACTCATTGAAAAGCTGACTTAGATAGAGTTTTTTTCAGATTCTATAGTTTTGACAGTGTTTTTCTTGGTCAAAGTCAGATGTTTATTTTGAGCTTCGAGAGGGCATATTGGGTGCATACGGAGTCAGATTTTGGACTTCGAATAGTCAATGGAAAGCTTGTTCAAAGCACTACGCAGTGATCACATTTGGAGATATTTTGGCATGGTTTATTTGTTGTTTTCTTTATCTGAGTTTTTTATGGGTTTCTTTGACTATGGTGATACTATGAGTTTATGGATGATTGTATCTTGGAAATTTGATGTTGGATTCATTGTATGCCTAATTGTACATCTCAAATTATTCTATTTTTGACATGGTTATCAGTATATGGTTGGATTTATATGCTTCATTGATGTATCTACAAGTTGTGCAATATTGTAGGCGGTCTATACTTACATGTTGCATTTATGACTTGGACATGGGTTGTCTTTTCCCATTGATATTTCAATGTTGATGCATGTTCAGTTTTGGTGGCTTGGTTTAGTCATTTGGTTTGCTAGTTTTGTTGTCATGTTGTGGAGGTGAGATGGTATTACCAGGTACAGTCATGATATGAGACCTATGTAGTTGACTATGATTATGCAGATATGTGGACATAGTTGGGTTGAGTTGTTGGTGTATTTGGTGGTTATCATGGTGTCATGGATGTTTCTTATGATTCAGGTACTTTGGAATGTCATGATGGTTTATGTAGGTGCATTGTTGGTGGTGTTGGATTGGTTCCTAATTATGGTTGTGGCAGTGTATCTTCATGGTATGAGGATCATGGTTTTACTTTTCCTTTTGGGAGCTCTTATTATATTTGAGTTCTTTGATTATGTGAGGGTCTTTGGTTGATCTTCATGAAGAGATTTTTATCATGATGTCATGGATAGCTTGATTACACTTTTCAGTGATAGCTTTTGATAATGATGGTTTTGGTGGTGATGGATATGTTTATGATGGTTTGGTGGTTGTAGGTATCTTCTTGGTTTGGAGATTATGGTTCTACTTTTTATGTTACTAAAATTTTAGTTGTGTGTGTAGACCTAGATGATCTTCATGGACAAGATGGTAGTCATGATGTAATGTGTAGCCCGTACCACAATTCAGTGGGAGTTGTTGGAAGTGACGTGGATACATCATTGGTAAGGTTATCTTCATGTGATTGGGGATATGGTTTTTTCTTGGTTTAGAGTGGTTGTTATTATGTCATAATTTACTCTTGATATGTATTTAGAGTTGGCATGGTACTTGTTCTCTTGAGACCAAGATGTATATATGTTATGGTGCATGTGATCTCCTATAAGGAGATGGTTAGATCATGATGTCATGCTTATGTTCTTGATTCATCTGTTAGGAATTTCACTATTGATCTTGGTGGTTCTCTTGGTATTGGATGCATTGATCATTTGCCTGATTACGTCATGATGGTTCTATGTTGAATTTGGATTTTGGCATGGATTGGTTGGTTACAGGTACTCATGGATACTTGGAGGCATAGGTGAGGCTTGAGTTCTCTTATGATTAGAGACATGTGTTGAGATGGTTACTCTTGATGAGATTTCAGCAGGGAGTCTAAGGAGCCTACACCTTGGTTGGACATGAGTTCAACATGGACATATGAGGAGAGTGTTTTTGGATGATTCATGATGACTTGGATGTCTTGGAGGAGCATTCTCATTCCTCACTCTTGGTCTACTCGACAGTTTCACTTGAGAGGTATTTCCCATTGTTACTTTTAGGTGCTTTATGTTTTATGCTTTATCTTCTCATGTATAAGGATCTTGAGCTATGGATATATGGTTTTGGAGGGTTCATTTGAGGATTGTTGGCATGTTTATCTCCTTATGCATTGTGGTTACATTGATTGATGTTGAGTTCAAGAGATGTATTGGGCTTATTTCCTTCATTGGAAATGGATTTAGTTTGATCTGCTTTGGCTTGAGAGGCTTACATCCATGTTGATTACTGATACATATGTAATTTTTGATCTTGGAAATTGAACTTTCGGGTGTTGTTATGGATTTTCTTTTGGGTTGTTGTGGAGGAGATCATACTTGACACAGTTGGCTTTTAGACGTGTATGTAGGAGATTATTCTTACAGTTTATTGATATACAAGTTTGGATATCATTGTGGATGATTCCTTGTTACTACATGATGTTATTGGTAGACTTGGTATGGCTTGATCTTTTTCAGATTTTGCATTACCCATGCAGTGGGAGCTCTTGGATGTGTATGTCATTCTTTGACAAGTTTTGCACATGGAGTTTATGATTGCAATTTATGGGTGTATATGTTTATGGCATGAGTTTACTATGTTTTGTATACATTGGAGATATGGATAGTTGGATGTATTGGCACTTGTTGTGGGTGTTATTTCAGCTTTTGGTTTGTGTGTCTTGACAGCTACTGGTGCATATTGATACTTTTGGATTGAGTGTATGTGTTTGGGATATCAGTTGAGCAGGACTTATGCTTCATTGTGACAAATTGTGTGGCTTCTATATTGGATGGTTTCTTATCTTTATGCATTTTCATGATGGAGGATGAGAGCATTCATGCTTAGCATGGTGGTCACTTTGATTCTTGTTGCAGGTATCTTGATGGAGCACATGGAGCACTTTGATTCCATGATGGTATGTGTGGCTATATGGATTGTTCATTTGATTCATGTTTTGAGGTTACTTGTTCCCCTTATGCAATGTATACAACAAGTGGGAGAATGTTAGGAAAAGGTGTGTTTTACACCTTGCATTATGTATTTAATGCAATTATTCTTGGGGCCACTTAATGTTGCATGTAACATTGGAACATAAGTTAAGTTGCTAAAATGTAATTATTTAATATTGGGTTCAAAATAATAAATAAAGCACCCAATATTAAGTAAGGGGACATGGTTTTGTAATCTCATGGTTTGTCACATAGTTTTGTGTAATACCACTTAGTAGTTTTGTGGGAGCTTTCTTCTATAAAAGCAACCACAAAGGTAGTTATTAAAAGATGCAATTTTGCATGATTAGCTCTGGTTAGCATTTGTGAGGGTTTGAAGCATGGCACAAGATGTGTGGTTGTATGCTTGTTCACATGGATTGCTTGGAAAGATCGTGTTGCTTCAATGGTGTTCATGGAGACTCAGAAGATGTATTGTAATCTTTATTGCTGAATAATACATGAGAGATGGATGCTTTTGGAGGCTAGGTTTTTTCCCTCATGAGGGTTTTCCCAAGGTATATCTTGTGTCATATTTTCATGGGTATGTTGTCTATTCTTTTGCATGTGGATTCTGAATACTTAGATGCATAGATTTCTTTATGGGTTATGTGGAAATTTTCTTTAATTAGCTACAAGTTTCCAACAACTACCACCTTCCAATGTTAATATATGCCCTTCAAAAAGCTTGAAATTATATCATTACACTTATTTAAGACTTTGAAATATATTAAATGCCTTTGTTCATCATGGAGGCATAATTTGTGATTGATGTATTTTTTATAGTTAGATTATTTTAATTGTATCTATAGGGTGATATCAAGGGATAATAAAATAAAAGATTATCATATCATTAATATATATTTAACACGGGTTTATGTTTATGTCATCTAGATAGTTAGTCCCTAATCATTGGAAGCCTAGACCCAAATAAAAACTTTAAAAATTGTTAACCATAAAACAAACTCTAAATTGTATCAATAGCAAATAAGTCTCAACCATACATAAGGTTTAAAATTTTTAAATATTTTAGAGAGAGGAAGTGCATACTTTTCCAATGGATTGGAAAATATTTTTAATGTGTACACGAGAATCCAATTTGAATTAGAAAATAATTTTAGTCTTGTGTTTATGTTTTTCTCTACTATAATATATTCATAGCTTTCTTTTTCCAAATTAGTGTAAGATATTCCCTTAAATGTATTGATTAAAATTATCCCCTTATTATTTTTTCAATAATGTTTACTTTTTAGTGCACATTTTGTATTCTTTTGTTAAAATTGTGTTAGTTTTTAATAAGGAAAAGCAGGTTTTGAAGAGATCTTGAAACCCTTTAAAATGAGAGAAGGCTGCAAAAGATTAAGCAACTAATACCAACCAGCCCCAAAAAACAAAATAGTTGTTAGAAGATAAACCTAGACATACCAACAACTAAACCAACAATAAAACATCAAGACTTTTACAACTTGTTCTATATTTTCATATATGACATTTTTATAATAACTAAACCAACTTGAGATTATTTTCATAGAGGTTTGTGTTAGTAAGTTAGTTAATATAGGAAATTTTTACAACTTGTTCTATATTTTCATCTTTTTTTCTCATAAATATGTGGATCTACATTTCAACACTTGGAGATCCCTCTAGTGTCTTGTTAGTGGCTAACATAATTGAGATTATTGATAGATGAATTAGGTCTATATGTATGCATGAATAATCTATTGAATAGTCTAAGAAGAACTTATGATAAATTGAGTGATCTTAAAGGGAAATTCCCTTTGATCTTGGAAAACTTTGAATAGAAGTGAGATATTCTCCTTCACTCATGAATTTGGCATATTTTTATACTATTTGATTCTAGGATATTATATTTTTTACTTTACATTCTAGCTTACCCTAAATATTATGATTATAATAGACTCCTTAGAATAGGAAAAAGGCATAAAGTAGAAAAATTTCTCAATAGACTCAAAAAATAATGTAAAGAAGGATAATATTTCCTTATTTCTCTACAACAATTTATAGGGATGAATCCACATATGTAATTGTTGTAGAAATATTAAGTATTAGAAAAAAAAAATCAATTGAGACAAATTTACATGTAAATGTGAATCATAAGCATCATTTATAATAAACACTTTCCTTTTTTAGTTTACAATATATTTTTTTAAATAATTAATTATATAGAAAAAAACTACTTCTTCAAAATATTATTAAGTAGGTGCAATTGGTCTATCCAAAATAAATTACATGAAAACTAATTATGCATTTGAACTATAAGAAAGACATTATTTACATGCTTCAATAATCCATATTTTATTCATTTATTCCAGTCCATTACTCACTATTCTAAATTTCAATAATATCAATATTAATCAAAGATTATATTTATATATCTATATGTGTATATAATTATAATTATATATAATCAAAGAATCCAAATAATATAATTTAAATTAACTTTAAAATCTAATATATTCAAAATCTCATATATTTTACCTAACAGTTTATCACTTCTTAGATACCAATATCTTAATTATATGCCACAATAAATTAGCATTATATATTCAAAACTATATATAATTACAATCCTAAAGGAGATAATTATATATTACTTTGTTATGTAATCAATAACAATCTACTTAACTACCTCCTTTAGGATTGTAATTGTCTATTCTAAATAGTAATTTTAATTATATATGACTATGTATTTTTGTTATACATGTATTTTTATCAATCCATTAATTTTGGCTCATGTCCTTATAGCTAATTTAGCTAATTGTTAACAAGTTGAGACAAATCCTAATTATTTATGTGTTACAAATTTATTTCAACCAAAGGTTGGGCCTTCTACCTAGTATGACTATGAAAATGCTAGTTTGTGAGTGATAAAGAAAGGAAGGATTTTTTAATTTTTGTTTAAGTGGGAGAGGATTCAATATTTTATAGCTTAACTCTCCTCCAAAAATTTTATAACCTTAGTAGTATTTAATGTACCTTTGAATAGGCATTACTTGGCTCCACAACCTATGTATAGTTCTAATATGGAATATTAATAGAATAAGAATTCTATGACTAGTTAAGAATTTATTTTAATTATTTTATTTTTATGTATATTGTACTTTCTCTTCAAATTATAGATTTATTTAAAATTAATTTTTGTCATAGAATTACTTTGATTTTGTTAACTCTAAAATTTATGTAAGTAATATATTTAAATAAGAGAAATTTAGGTAGTACAAAGAAGAAAAGTTCATACTATATAAAATTTCTCTCTTGTTTTACACCACTTTGCACATATCATTATATTCTTAAGAGGTTCCTTCAATTGAAAAATGTTTTAAACTATTTATGATCTTAAGGGAGTCTGAAAAGACCTTGATGTATGTGTATAGAGTTTGTATTTAAATGAATCATTTGTATGTCATTATACAGTGAATTAACAAGTTCATTTTATGTGCAAGGGAAAATATATTCACATACATATGATTGCAATATTTTGAATGTTCACAACAATCCTTTTTAGCCATATTAACACTTTATTTCCAGTTGTACAATTTATTTTACACTCTTAATGTTCACTTAGTCTTGTGGCTTGACCAAGGTGTAAGAGAAAAGTTAGCACATTTCCACACCTTAGCTAGAGCAAGTTCTATGGTGCGATAACAAACATTTTCTTTATTAAAGATCTAAAGATTTAAAGGTTGAGGCCACACAAGAAGGTGACGATTGTTGTATGGAAGACGAAGGTTGCTCTTGCGGCTTCAATTTTATTATCTTCATAATTTGCTTTTACTTTACAATTTATGTGAACACCTTCTAGATATTTTAAAGGGACCATAAATATAAATATTCCATGTACATAATTGATTAAGAATGCTTCTAAATACATGTATTTGATAATTTTTATCGAGAACATTATAAATCACACTTTATAATGTAAAATAAAGAAAAAACATGGTCTTATCACATGGCAGAACTGAATGGCCAAAATTCCAAGGAATCCTAGTAAAAAAATGCCACATCCTAGCAAGTACCCTCGAAAACTATGCTTGCGATTGAACAAGTGAGCAAAGTAATCAGCTTCTATCCCAGGAAGGTATTGTGTGAACACCAATTTGGGAAAAGTCGAAGTTATCATGGGCCTCGAGCACTCAGCATATGTTGATTCGAGCTTCCGGTTCTTCGAAAGAACGGGAAACATGCGTTGCCCTTCTTCACTATTTCTCTGCACTTGGGCTGGCGGAAAGAATGGACGTTGGCATGAGAAGCAGTCCAGTGAAGTGAAACCAGCGTCCCACTCTGCCATTCCTCTTGTCCAGTCCGCATTCCGCGGCAAAATGATGTTGACTGGTCTTTTAATATTATATTGGTTTAAAATGGCAATTTTGTTTACTGGCCTTTTGGTTTGATGGTATAGCCGAATGGTTGGTAAAAACTCTGTTTATGAATAATTTAATCATGATCATTTCATGATCCATTAATTATGTCGACTCGAGCAATGAAGAATATTTATTTTATAATGTGTCCAGAAAAATATGTTTACGAATCCCGTGCTGCGCCATCGCTCTGCTTTATTTCTTCCAGGCTCTTTCACTTTAAAAATTATTTCTCCCTTCTATTTATCAGCTAGAAAGTTAAAACAAGTACTTGGTCATTGACGGTTAGAATTGTATAGCTGCCTTTCAAACACTCAAATTTTGAAAACCCATGTTGCAAGTTATTAAATTTAAGGGCCGTATGACATTGTTTAATAATTTTAATGCTATATTGGTTAAAAATGGCAATTTTGTATACTGGTCTTTTGGTTTGATGGTATATTTATTTTATAATGTGTAAAGAAATCTATTGTCATATGCTTGAGTTTTTTTTCAATATAATATGAACACTTGCATTTAATAAATACAAAGTTTATAATGTGTATGATTATGAAAAATCTACCGATGCGAGCAATGAAGAACATTTATTTCATAATGTGTAAAGAAATCTATTGTCATGTTCTTGACTTTTTCTTCCAATATAATGTGAAGACTTGTATTTAATATATAAGAAGTTTCTAATGTGATATGGTTATAGAAAATGACAATGAAAAATCTAAATGTAATATGTAAGTCCCTAATTTAAAATTTTAAGGATCATTAATATGATATAGTTTTAAAATATAATAAAAAAATAATGCTTGCAACACATAAGACACTTAATTTTCATAAAAATTTATGGAAAATTTTTTATTTATTTTTATGCATATAATATGTATTTTTTTCTCATATATAATTGTAAACATTTTTTTATCAAGCTATACATTTTTAGTATCTCATAATTTGATTTGTTATTTTAAAAAAATAATCTACATATTATGAATTATGTTGACATTTTTCAAATCATTTAAATATTTATTTTTGTCATTTTAATAATTTAATTAGTTTCTTTTCAATAATATTACAAATAAATTGACAATTTTCATGAAACTTTTTATTGACTATATGACAAATTCTTATAATAAAACTTGTAAATCACTATCTTATTCTTAATATCATAAATTACCAAAGTTAATATTATTAGTATAAAGAAAAGATAGATAAAGAATATATATGCAACAAAACAAATAAAAAATAAAACACAAGAATCCATGAAAAAAGAAATGAATTGAGGAAAAAGGTAAAAAAGGAAAGGGTACGGGGTAAAAATGTTAAATCTAAAATGAAATTAATAAATAAAATTGTACTTTCTATGTTATATATATATATATATATATATATATATATATATATATATATATATATATATATATATATATATATATATATATATAGTTTTCTAAATACACTGTATATGAATTAAATTTTAATATTTTCAAAATAATACTTTTTAAAAATTATGTTTAAATGTAAAAAAACAAATTTTAAAATGTAACTCACAAATAAAATTTTACATTCTTTTTAATTTTAAAAATATTATTTGTTAGAAAATGTTTTGCATATATTTTAATTCTAATATTTTTTTAATCTATATTCATTATTTTATTAAAATGATTAAATTATAGTTTCTATATTACAAATAACAAACATTTATCAATTAATTTGTATTAATTTTGTGATATAATTTTTTTATGAAATTAGTGTATAGTAAAATTGTTCAATTTAATAAATACATATTTAATTTATAATAATCATAGAAAAATAGAAATAAAAAAGTCTGTGACAATTAAATGGGTATGTGCAGGATGATGATCGGCCAAAAAGTGGCAATATGATGGGTATGTGGCTAATGACTTTTTTTTTTACCCAAAATTGATGAAACAAAAAAGGTTTTTAAAGGAGATTCTCAGCTTTGCACCAATATAAATTATTGTCATTTTCTATTTGAATTACGACTAAAGTCTTGATTGATAGGTGATTGAAAACAATCTATAGCTTTCAAACAATATCACATTTTTTGAATCTAAAACATGCATACATTCTATGCTTCGCATACTATAGGATTAAAAAAATGAATTTCATGAAATTTTGACCAAGTTAAGGTGGTTAGACATACAAGTTTTTATATTTTTAAAAGTTGTAATAAAAATTCATAATTAATTATTTACTTGGAAAAATATTACAAAAAATATGCATCACGAGACATGAGTCCTCTACTTATATCTAAAATCTTATAAAAAAATTATCATTTTTTGTGGTTAGGGTTTGAGACACCTACTTATTTTTCCCTAAAATTTGAGTAACTGTATTGAAATTTCAAATTTTCACCAAATCAATTTTTTTTTTAAATAAACCTAGTAGTTTATAAACTAAATTCAATTTGCAACAAATTTTGGTCCTACATATTTTTGAAATAATATATATAACTTATTCAAATTTTTATGTCAAGTTGCCTAACTTTGAATTTTCTAAATTTTTCGCCACTTAAGGGCCTGTTTTTTCCATGATGATCCTACACATACCCAATTTTTTGCTATGTATACATTTAATTATTTATAATGTAATATAGCTTGATTGATTAAATTTGTTACATAAATTTTTAGTTTTCCTCGCCCAAGATATAATTTTTAAAATGGAGAACAATGAAGAGAACATTGAAGAGAATATGCTCAAAATTACATGAGACAATGGCATGAATAAATTGCATTTATTTCTTTAATACCCCCAGGCTTATTCAACAATGTATTGCCAGGATCTTAAGGTTTTAGGTGGGGAACCTTCCCTTTACCTATCTAGGTATCCCTCTGGATGTGCACCCACCTCCCATGCATTTTTGGTAGGAGGTGATTGATAAATTTTGAGGACTAGTTTGTCATTGGACCTATAGATGGTTATCAACAGCGGGCAGAGTCACTCTTTTAAAGTCTATTGTGCAAGCTCTACCTATATATAGATGTTTTGTGATGACTTCCCCTTCAAGTTTCATCAAGAATTTGGAGGGGCTTTGTAGGCAGTTTATTTGGTCGAGTAATCTCCTCTGAAAAAGTGGAGCTTAATTAAGTGAGAAGTTGTTTTCCGACCAAAGCAGGATGGTGGCTTGGGTTTGCGTAGAGCGGATTGGAATGGACAAGCGTTGGCAGCTAAGTTGTTTTGGAGGTGGTGTTCACATTAGCATTAGACCTGGGCCAAGATTCTTACCTTCAAGTATCTTGGGGAGGTGGATGGCACTGAGGTTCCTTGCTTTAGTCTTTCAGGAAGAGGGTCTATGATCTGGGAAACTCTCAAGATGGGAGCTCCACTAGTTAAAAAAAGCCTATTCTAGATTTGCAATAGAGGTTTTGATGCTCTCTTTTGGCTTGACTCTTGGTATGGCTTCCCGCCTATCCTCTCCTCACATCCTCACTTGGAGAATTTAAGCAAGATTTTTTTCAAGCTGGCTGGAGCAGAGTGATGGACTTCAAATCCCCTCAGGTCTTGGGGAAAATAGTCATTTATCAGTGGAAGGATATGCAAGAGTGGCCTTTGGGTGGATCCTTGGAGGATAGGAGGGATTTGTCCTCCATTTTAGCTAATAGAGTGTGTTGTTCACTTCCGGAGAGGGATGTGTTGGCTTGAGGCTTAGATCCTAAAGGGAAGTACTTTGTTGCTTCAGGGTATCGTGCTTTGGGTAGACAAGCTTTAGGCAGTGCTGAGGTTCCTTGGTGGAAAAACATTTGGAATAAATTCTCCTGGCCAAAATGCAATTTTTTCTCTTGGCTAGTGGTGTATGGTAGGTGCCTGACTTGGGACAACCTCTACAAGTGGGGTTTCCAAGGTCCCTCTTTATGCTTTCTATGTCTCAAAGATGTAGAGATTGTTTCTCATCTTTTCTTTTAGTGACCCTTTTCTAGGACTATTTGGCACTTTTGGTGGGGGGCTTGGCATATGTTGTGTTGGAATCCTTCATCACTTGGTAAGTTCTGGAAAAATGTTGGACCTACTATGGCAAAGACTTCATTTTTTCACACTACCTAGCCTATTGGCCCTAGTCTAATTATTTGGTAGATTTGGTTGGAGTGCAATCAAAGGATTTTTCTAGATAGAAAGTTATAGGTGGGCCAAGTTTGGGCTCGCATTCTCGGGGCTCTACAAGAGATGTTACAAGCTAAATGTGATTTGTCTGTTCCGATTGATCCTAGGGATACTAGAGTAATTCAAAAGTTAGGGATTTTTATTGGTAGTACTGGAAGGCCCAAGGTTGGGTGGGGCAGGTGCTCTAGAGAGCAGGTCTTCAGAGGAGGGCATTGGATGCTTCCTCCCACTGGTGTCTTGAAAATCAACACTAATCGTTCTTCAAGAGGTAATCCTGGGCACGCTGGTATTGGTGGAGTGGGTAGAGATAGTTTTGGGGTGGTTGTGTTCTTTTTCTCTGAGTATATGGGGCAACACTCCAATAACCTCATGGAGGCCTTGGCGTTTCTTTCAACCTTGAAGAGGGCATACGCTCTTGGCTGGAAACAGATTATATATGAATCTGATTCTCAGGTGGTGGTTGACTTGATAAATGAATGACACTTTGATGCTACTAGTTGGAAATTGGTGGTGGTGGCAAAAAAAATTGCCAACCTTGGAGATTTACTGGATTCAGTCACTTTTTCTCATATCCCTCGTGAGTGGAACAAGGTGGCTAGTGGGCTGGAAAAATTGGCTTCTGAGAAGAATGGGACGTGGTTGGTGGATGATTGGGATAGTTTACTAAGGGACCTTGCCTAGGATTTGGAGGGTTGGGTTACTGAGGATGTGAAATGTTGCATTAATGATTCTTGATCTCTTGCTTGTTGTCTTGGGGCCCCTTTGGGGTTTTCTTTGCCTAATGCTTTGTACCTCTCTTATTGATTAATAAAAAATTTTACCCCTCTTTTTTAAAAAAAAAAAATGACATGAATAAATTAATGATGGACAAAAGAGATGAAGCGATAAATCATCGAAAGTAAAATAATAGAGAAAGACGTGCTAAGCATAGGGTAGATATGGCAGTTGAAGAGATTGAAGCAAAAATGAGACAACATGTAGATGAGATGAGAATACATCGTGTACGAACAACTCAAAAGGAGAAATGTGTATTAAGAAGAAGATTAAAAAGAGATGAGCGTTTAGATCAATTTAATGAGATAGAAAGATAACAAATACAAGAATGTAATCATGAATTAGTTGAAAGAAATTATAAATCTCATGGGAATATAGAGAGTATGATGCAAGAGGGTTCTCCCCTCTGCTAATAAATAGCCCAAACCCAACACAATTTACACAAGAAAACTCTGACTGAACACAAAAATATAAATAAAGATTACAACAAATACAAATTTTATTAAACCAAGTTAGTTTTAGTTACATCCACATTACAAAAATGTTCTCATTCATCAGCCTCCCATTCCATTTTATCTTGCTATCTTTTATTTCACAACTTCATACGTTCTCTTCCTGAACACTTCCTTCTACCAACACCTGTGCATTCTTTTCTTCACATGATGGTTTCATTTGCAATTTTAGGTTTAAATGATGCTTCCTCTTCTTATCATTATGTATCTAATTGATATCCCCTCTCCAAATTATACACAACCTTTGATAATTACAATGATGCTCTCACTTCTTCCTATGTAGCCTTCATTGTCTTCCTTATGTATATATTTTAATTCATTATAAATTTAACACACCTTGGCATTACCTTTCCCATGCCACCACTAGACCTTTCTTTAAGGTTTCTCAACTCTTGGATCTATTGAACACACTTGGGTGCAACCTCTCCTCTTGATCTTAACACAACCCACATTCATATAAAATCTACATTTTTTTTGTTTCCTTATGTGGCATGACCTGGCTTTCTCTCCTCCTCGTGCCTGCCTTGCACTTTCGAGCTCACCAGATTGTGTTTTTCTTCCTCGATAGTTTAGGTATTTCTCATTTTCTTCTATAATGTATATTGATTTACAATAAATATGAAGTGGTAGAAGACATTGAATGTAATCATGTGAAAAGTTAATGTATGAACTAAATAGATAATGAAATGAATAGAACCACTTGATTTATCCTTCTAAAATTCTCAAGTTGTTTGAATAAAGTAAGTTGAATTACTTTTCCGTTGATATGTGATTGAGAATATTCTCTTTGTTTAGTAAAATAACAACACCTAAGTAGACTAGAGCACCTCAAGGTAGATGCTGCTAGAGGGTAGATAGTTGTTGTATACACCTAAAAATGCTCTGGATAAATCCAATTAATTAAATACATTTATTTGATTAATTAACCTTTAATTCATTTACTATTAAATAAATAAAATTATTTATTTATATAGTTCATTTGTTTAATTCTTCTATTCTATTTACATTATTTTATTTATTCTCTCTTAATTAAATAATCAACTTCAATAGTTTGTATTATTTAATTATTTATTCCCTCTTAATTAAATAAACTAAATCGTATAGTCTTATTTAATTATCATTATCCCTCTTTTATTAAATAAAAAAATTCAAATATTTGTTAAATTATTTAATAATTTTTATTTCTTCCAAATATTCCAATTTCCTCTAAATTGAATATTTCCAATTTCTTGCTAATTTGAATAAATCCAAATATTCAAATTAAAGCATATTTCTATAGCTATTTCCTCTTTTTACTCATCATATCCACCAACAAAATTAGATATTTCATATCTAATTAATTCAACTCAACCTTCACAGACAAATTGGAGACAAATTACATAAGAACTTCTTCATCTTCTTCCATTGATTCTTCCTAGATCCTTTGGCAAATTTTTTTGTGGGGAGGAACAATCTCCATAATCTTCTCAAGCTTCTTCATCCTTCACCTTTGATTCTTTCAAATCAAATCCAGAACTTTACTTTGTTGCCACATCACAAATATGTTGTCGTGAATCTATAAATACAGCCTCTTTCTACAAGAAATAGATCCCAACTTTGCACAATCTTACTCTGCAAAAATAGCATTAGAACAATCAAGTATTTGAGCAATAGCAAATAAGAAAATAATTTTAGTATAGTAATCATAATCATGGCTTTTCATTTAGCTGCATATTAGTTTACAGTAGTTTAATTTATCAATTTCATGTCAATTTCAGCTATAGTATCATCACCATATCATTTAGCAATTATCATTACATAGGATTAGATTCTTGCATTTAACAATATCTCATTCTCTAGATTGGCATTTTAACAGTCACAATGTACAATCTGAGAACCACAATGATTTAATAAATCTTTTGGAGTTAAGAGAAATGGGGCGGCTTTGAGAGATTTTTAGTTTTAATTAGATTAATTGTTGTTTAAATCTCTTGATATAATGTCTTTTTGATTGTGTTTATTATTCATTTATATGCATATTTTACTCCACACATAAATTAGGGTGCCTACGTGGGGCAAAGCTACATTTTTAACATCTTTTAAGAAGAAGAGTATGCTTGTAGGAAGCCGGTGTGTTTTGTTTGACATGATCGAGAGTTTTAAAAGCATATGATGGATATTTTAGTGCATCGATTGTTGTTATGGCACATAAAATGGAATATTTTAGTGCATATGATCAACATTCTTGATTACATCAATATCCTATTTCACCAGTCAAAGGGTTTCCTTTCAACGCATTGACCCTTTCTTTTAGCACATGCATCAATTTATATAGCACATAGGACTCTTATTTCAGCTCATTCACATTTTCTTTTGGCACATCTAATTATTGTTATGGTGCATTTGAGTATTTTTACAGAATCTTGAAAATCTAAGAATTAATCACTGGTTTCTGTCACAGGTACCAAAAAATGCTTGTCAAAGATAATTTTTGGAAACACTTACGCCAGTCAAAGACAAATTTACAAATTACTAATGGTGTTTGCAGGGATTTAATTTCATTATTATTTTTTTCCTTTGGTTAAGATAGTGCATCTAGCTTAATTAAAGAAATAGTTTGAACCCCATGTCTATTGTGTTTCAAAAGCAATAGGCTTATGCTCTCCCCTTAATTGGGTGATCAAAATGTTATACTTTCTATCCTACTTTATCAACACCTTTAGAAGGCCCGCCGTAGTGGGAAAAAGTACTCACCCTATAGGAACTACCTAAGTGGGAACAACCAAAGCCAAGTTTTCCAACCCACTCTAATCATAAGTGAATTTGGGGAAACCCACAATTCAATGGAAGTGTGAAAGATAACCATCCCCAAAATATTTTTTCTAAATATTGGGAGGTCTCCTAAGGGATTTTATCAATTTCCGCTCTGAATGGATACCCTATCTATGAACTTTAGTGTAGAATCCAACCATGTCAATTTTTGAACACTTTTTATATCACGGTGCAAGGGGAGGGAAGAATCTGCCCCCAAGACATTCACCATATAACTATCAGAGACTTTAGCCAAAAGTGGAGGATTGGACTTTGGTTAAGAATCAGAAAAGGGAAAAACAAGGATGCCCTCTAGGGGGTGACAAGGTTGTGTGAGCTAACATAGTTGCAAGTTGTGGGTTGTGATATTCTAAGTGACCTTTTGAGACAGAAAAGTGCTTGAATTGTCTTTATTTGTGTCAAACTAGTGGAAATTGAAAGAATCAGACCTAATTCTAGAATACACACTCTTTGTTTAATGCATAGTGTTAGAAACAATATTTAAAAACTTGTTGTGTGTATATGAATTCATTTTCAAAAGATATCATCCAATTAGATCATCAAATTCCAAGATTTACAAGAAAAATACCTCTCCAAAATATTCACTAGTTAGAAAATTACACCCTAGAATCAATCATTTTACTGAGAAAAAGTAGAACAAACAGATAGAACTTTGACCACTTCCAGTTTAGCGCAACAACACTCTATTTTAGCGCATCTACCCAATCTTTTAGCACATATACCTTGTTTAAACAGATCATACAAGCTTTGTTTCAACACATCTATCTAGATTTGCAACAAATCTACACCCAGTCTGTCAACACATTTACCCAAAATACTAGTGCATTTGCACTCTATTTTAGTGCATCTACCCAGTTTATCAGTACATCTACCCTGTTTAATAGTGCATATACCCAATTTATCAATGCATTCATATTTTGTTATAGTGCATCCATAGAATCAAAAACCAGTGAGCTATTTTTACCTCCCATCAGATAGTGGACATTAGAACTCAGATCTTTATCAGAAAAAAAATAGTTTCTTAGTCAAACTAGTGTCTTAAGCTTGGAAAAATTGGACCTTACAAGTCAAACTCTTTCAAATTAAACCAAG
Source organism: Sequoia sempervirens (assembly GCA_007258455.2). Taxonomy (NCBI): domain Eukaryota; kingdom Viridiplantae; phylum Streptophyta; class Pinopsida; order Cupressales; family Cupressaceae; genus Sequoia; species Sequoia sempervirens. The sequence continues at coordinate 373,598,835 of VDFB02058242.1, read as the reverse complement.
ATCTTACAATTTTAACCTTCCTTATTATCAAACACAACTCTTAACTATTAAGTTAAGTTTCATTATCGAGATCAGTCATCCTACAATCAAGAAACAAAACGGTATAGAAAAGAGAAAAATATAACTTAGTCACATCAATAGAATTTATCATTCTATTTGACTTAGTTATTATATTTGGCACTACTTCACAAAAGATCAAAGTTTACTGAAAACCCCAACACTTGTATGCCAATTCTAACAAGGTTACAAATACAAAAACTTAGAGAGAAATAAATTGAAATACCATGGCTAAGGAAAATCCCTTTCACAAATTCCACCAAAATGATGGTAATGAAATAACTATAGAGGATATCCAAACGACACAACAAGATCCTAACTTTCATAAATTTATGGAATTTTTTTTTGAATAGGATGGAGAAAAATACCTTTTGATGCTAGCTGAACTAGGTGCAAAACTTCCAAAGTACTTTGACGTTAATTGACTAAAAGAAGCACCTGTAGGAGCTGAAACTGAACCACAAAATATAGATCAAGTGAATGTCCTAACACATCAAATGCAAAACTTACAACAACAACTTCAAGATATGAAAATAGGGACCACAAAAAGCTACTCTTTACAAGACATAATTTTCCCCTATCCTTTTGATCCAAGTGTAGACATGATACCATTTCCTAGACATTACAAATTCCCAAAATATGACAAGTACAATGGTAAAACTGATCCAATTGATCATGTGAGGGAATTTAGAACCATAAGTTTAGAATTTACACAAGAGGAAACTTATCTAATGAGGTTATTTCTAAGAAGCCTAGGAGGTCAATGTATGGAATGGTTCTTTAAACTATAACCAGGAATTTGATCTTTTGAGGAACTAGTCAACAGGTTTATCTCACAATTTTCCTATAATATTCAACATGAGATAACAATAAAGGACCTTTACAATACAAAAAAAAAGGTGAAACATTCCTCTCATTTCTATAATGATGGAGAAGGTTGTTTTCTAGGTATCCTCATTCCATACCTAAAGAGGAAAATATGGAACTATTAATTGGCAACCTAACTGGTGAAATGAGCTACAAGCTTGAACTACAATGCCCAACTACATTTGAGAAATTGATTGAAAACGGGCTCAAGATCGAAGAAGCCTTGGTCAAAAGAGGGGTAATAAAACATTACAATGAAGGATCAAATAATAAAAACTCCTTGAATCACTATAACAACAATGATAAACTAAAGTTTTGGCAAAAGAATAGAAATACTGGTAATAATGATGCTACAAATGAGACACAAATGAGAAACTAGTATTTAATTTGACAACAACAACTACAAAGACCAATCAAAAACATGACCAAAACATCAATCAAAGTGTTAATCAAAACAAAATATGAACAATGGAGAATCTAAAGGTAAAAATCATATCAAATACCATCAAATTGAAGAAGATTCACACTATTGGGACAAACACTAGAATCAACAATGAGAAAAATTCTTACACGTGGACTTATCACATTACTTGAAGTAAGAAAATGGGAACCAAAAGTAAAGCCATCTTGGTGGAATGACACAGACTATTGTGACTTTCACAAAAAATAAAGGACATAAAACAAATGATTGTATGCAGTTGAAACATCTAGTACAAGATTTGATTGAAAACAAGAAAGTGTTCATAGAGGGACATCAAATGAACAATGATCATAGCACATTTAAAAATCCTTTACCAAATTATGAAAAGGGAGAATCTTCTTCTACAAATAGTAAAGGTAAAAATTTAAACTACATTTATGACATCACTATTCATTGTATTTTTGAGGCTGAAAAGAATGGTGTCATTGATAATCAAACTGATAACGTTGGAATGAATGAAATCATACCACTAAATTTGATCTTGAACATGGGCACATCTAACAATAAAATCAATGTCACAAAAATTAGGGAAAAGCAAGATTACCAATCGGTCAATGTGACAACAAGGAGCCAATCCAAGGTAATATTGGAAGGAGTTGCATCTAAAACCACTAATACCCCTTCAAATCAATACAACATAGTTGATCAATTGCAGAAAATACTGGCACAAATATCAATATTAGAACTCCTTAAAATCTCACTATCTCATAAGGAGGTTTTGGAACAAGCTATTGTGGCCACAATGATACCCAATAATCTAGAAGTTTGCTAATTCCAAGCTATGGTGGGACACTTAACAACACCTCACTTCCTATCATTTTCTAAACAAGATGATGTATCACTTAATCATTCACATAATTTTTCCCTTCATATTAAAGTCTTAATCCATAAACAATGTGTTAAATGTGTCCTAATTGATGGTGGAGCTGGTTTAAACATTTGCACTTTAAAACTAATCCATGCACTAGGTTATTCTGATAATGCTATTGATGCCAGAAGGAAAATCAAAATAAAATCCTATGACGAAGAAGAGAGCTCCTCCAAAGGATTGATTGTGTTGTCTATTCAAGTAGGACCAATTGTGAAGAATATAGTTTTCCAAGTGCTAGACAAAGAGCTGACATATAATATACTCTTGGGACATCCTTGGATTCACAAAATGAAAGTAGTACCTTCAACTTATCATCGATGCTTAAAGTTTCCTATTAATGGACAAGAAAATACTATTTCAATTGATTACAACAATCCCCAATATTGTAACATGCTTAAAATAGCTCAAGACACTTTTGTGCCCCATAATAGGGAAGAAAACACTTCTAATTCATCCAACAATGAAAGACAACCAAACATTGTATCTAACTGGGTTGAGAAAAAGGAATAGTCAAAAGATACAAGTGTTGTTGACTCCATTCCATCAAATAATGAAGGTCAACTGAATTCACTATCTTAGCAATTCAAAGAAAATATCCAATTAACAAACAAAGGTATGGGAGTGTATTCCATTGGGAAATCTCTATGTCTTTCATAGCTGCTACCATCTCCATGATCATATAGACAACCATCAAAATTAAAACAACAATCATCACAACCTACCATAATTTTGGATAATATATTTGTAAAGGAAGGTACTTTAGAAGATGAATTTGAAGATAAGTCCATCCTCAATTGGCTCTATAAAGATGAGGAAGCATCTACATCGACAAATATTGGCATAAAGACAAATCAAGATGGAAAGGGAAAAACAATATTAGAGAAAATGGGGTATGAAGGAAAAGGACCTATTGGAAAAAGAAAAGAGGGCATTGTAGAACCCATCCAACCTCTTACACTTCATCCAAAGGAAAAAACATGACTGGGTTATACAGGGGAAACAAAAGAATAAATCACTCATAAAGTTGTTCAAAGGATCCTTCAAATGAGGGATAGTTCTAAAATGGATTCCAATGAATATGAGTGGGATTCTTTATCTGAAGTATCATACAAGGAATACAAATTGATGTCATCAAAGAGTATGCACCCACATGTGATGAGGGACAAATTTCAAGGACTAGACTCCTTGTATTTGGATTAAAAAATATCGATGACTCAAGTGATAATGAATAAATATTAAGTGAAATAGATGACTTGGAGGAGAGTAATATCATAGACCTTGACATCACTATTGACAACCTTGACAACATGGCTATTGGAACCCTCACTACCGTTGACCTTAGCCAATCAAATGACCTTTTACCCTTAATACATCTTGAACTTATTGATTGGGAACCAACTGAACCTATTAATGTACCTATCTTTGCAAATGTTGATGTTATCATTAATTTCCTTTGTTATGACACACCTAACACAAGTTCTACTCATAAATCTCATAACGATGCTTTGATTCAAGAGGGTGTCAAATCTTCCAATTGCAAGATTGAAAACATGAATAATGGCTCTAATGATGAAAACCATTCAATACCAGTATTAGATCTCGAAAAAGTAAAAATAAAGAACACATCTGACAGTGAAAACCTCTCTGAGGCACCAAAATATGGGAGATTTAACACCCTTCCAAAACACTATCATGAAAGGTCATCATTATTAGTGGAGCCTACACATTCTATCAATCTTTGTGTGACATAAAAAGAAAAAATTCTACATCTAGCAACATCTATAACAGAACAAGAAAAGCCTGAATTCATCAATTTATTTGAAGAAAGACACATTAACTTTTCTTGGTCTTACTCTGATATACCAAGTTTAGACCTATACATTCTAATGCATCATTTATCTCTACCATCTAGGATAAAACCTTTGAAGCAAAAACTAAGGAAAATGCATCTGCATATCGTCTTGCTGGTAAAGGAAGAGCTAAAATATTTGTTAGACGTTAGATTCATTAGATCTATTGATTACACTGAGTGGATTTCAAATATTGTACCTATTTCTAAACCAGATAATAGTATCAAAATATGTATTGACTTCAGAGATCTCAACAAGGCATGCCTAAAGGATGATTTTCCTTTACCAAAAATTGACATTATTGTAGACTTAATAGCAGGACATGCCATGTTATCACTAATGGATGGATTCTTAGGTTACAACCAAATCGAAATAGCACAAGAAGATTAGGAGAAAAAAAATTCACTTGTCCATGGGGAACGTTCTACTGGAACATCATGCCCTTTGGGTTGAAAAATGTAGGGGCTACATATCAGTGAGAAATTACCACCATTTTTCATGACATGATGCATACCTTTATGGAGGATTATGTGGATGATATATTAGCAAAGTCATATACTAGAGAAGGACATCTATAGATCCTAGACAAAATCTTTGCCAAATTAGAGAAGTTCAATGTCAGATTAAATCCTAAGAAATGTGTTTTTGGTGTTACATAAACAAAGCTTCTAGGATACATAGTTTTAGAAAAGGGTATTGAAGTGGATCCCTCCAAGGTCAAGGCCATAAAGGAAATTCTGCCACCGAAGAATATCAGTCAACTATGGTCTCTACAGGGTAGGCTACAATCAATCAGGAGGTTTATCTCCCAATTAGCAGAAAAAAGCCATCCATTCAATCATTTTCTATATAAGAATGTCTCTTCTTAAACAATCGGGATCGGCGTGGTGCAAAACAAATTAAATAAAGTATCTTCGATGCTTCACTCCATACCTTTAATGCCACCTACAAAAGATAGACCATTATTACTATACATTGCAACAACTGAGATCTCTTTGGGTGCTCTATTAGCACAGGAAGATCCTGAGGGAAAGGAACAAGCTATTTATTATATTAGCAGGACCCTGAATGGTTATGAGATAAATTATACCTTCATCAAGAAAGCTTGTTTAGCAGTGGTATTTACTACCCAACAGTTGCGGCATTACATGTTAACCCACACAGTCAAACTCATAGAAAAGATTGATCCATTAAAGTATGTACTCAGCAAAGCTTCCCTAACAGGAAGACTAGCCAAGTGGGTCATGATCTTAAGTAAATTTGACATCTAGTATGTAGATTGAAGATCCATCAAGGGTTAGGTGATAGTCGATCAGTTAGCCAAAGATCCACTACCAAATAATCATTCGATGAACATTGATTTTCCTGATGCAAAAATTATTAATATGACAACACAACAATGGTTGCTTTATTTTGATGGGTCATACACACAACGTGGGTCAAGTGCAGGGATTTTGTTTGTTACACCTCAAGGATATACCATCCCAAAGTCCTATAGACTCATGTTTCTATGTACAAATAATGTAGCTAAATATGAGGCATTAATCATTGGCATAAAAGTGGTAGTTGAATGGAAGATCACAGAGCTACAAGTATATGGAGATTTACAACTAGTCAATTATTAGGTTAATGATGGATATCAAACCAAAGATGAGAATTTGATGCTGCATAAGAAAATGGTGGATGATTTCAAAAAGTACTTTGTAGATATCAAATTTGAACAAATTCTAAGGGTGGAAAACAAAGTTTCTAATGTTATGGAGACAATTTCTTCTCTCTTGCAGATTCTAGAAAAAATGAGGTTGTTATGAGTTTATGGTGGAACAAGTGTCTAATCTTGCTTATGATAATCCTAAATCTCAAACCATATGCCATATAGTTGATGTTGAATCCTCAATCTATGGAAAGACCTATGCTTACCTAAAAGACAATATCCTTCATCTCAATCATTCCAAAAACTAGAAACACAACTTCATCTGCCAAACCACATGACATACCTTAATTGCTGACATACTTTACCATTGAGGTCTAGATGGTACTCTTCTCTGGTGTCTAGAACATAATGAATCTGAGACAACCTTACATTAGGTTCATGAAAGTATTTTTGGAACTCATTCAAGTGGACTAACTCTAGCAAAGAAACTCCTCCATTTGGGGTATTACTGGCCAAACATGGAGAAGGAGTCTTTTCAATTTGTGAAGTGTCAGAAATGTAAAATCCATGGTAACCTAATCCATGCACCCACACAAGAATTGCATCTATTCACTTTAACATGGCTTTTTTGTCAATGGGGATTGGACCTAGTAGGAAACAATAATCCGTCTTCATCCAATGGACACAAATTTATAATCATGGCCACAGAGTACTTTAAGGTAAGCGAGAAGCTGGTTCCTTTGATAAAACTACGAGAAAAAATTATTCTTCATAATCAATTACTCCCCATTTGTCAGGAGATGGAGATTCTCAATCCATTTGTCAAAACAATGGGTGCAGACCTTTAATAACGCATGATTACGTTTAGAACTATGGAGAGGTTCTGATCCAATACCTGCTTTTCAACACTATACTATCCCTAAGGAAAATGGATAAAGCAGAGGCCCTAAACAAAAATATTTCTGAAAATCCTAAAGAGCTCTGCTAATGATGCTGGATACAGATTGGCAAGAAAGCTAGAATCTAAACCTCGCTTTGTGTGGTACAACAAATCCAAGCATGGATACTCAGCGATTTTAAACCTGCCTTGGGATATGGATCAGAGGCCATCCTACCTATTGAGGTAGAATTACCATCACTCCATGTGTCACTAAAGGGAATTATATCAAATGAGGATTATAGTGTCTAGAGTTCAAGAACTGGAACTGTTGGATGAACATCGTCAACAAGCTATGGACCATTTAAAGGCATATCAACATAGAATGTCTAGAAGCTACAATCACAAAGTAAAACCTAGAGTATTTTAGATTGGTGACTTGGTCCTAAGGGAAAACCCTCGAAATCAACAAGACAAAGAAAAGAAAGGGAAATTTAAACCTAACTGGCTAGATCCCTTTGTTCTCATATCAGTCTATGGATCTAGAGCCTATCAACTGTCTACACATGAAGGGGGCTTGTTTGATGAACCTATCAATAGTCTCCACCTCAGGAATTATACACCTGAATCATCTAGTGCATGGTTAAACTTCTAAGAAAATACTGATGAAAACTCTAGCAAATGCATCTTGGTGAAAAAGATACAAAAATATACAAAAAAATTAGAAAAAATACAAAAAATAAGAAAAATATAAGCAAAAAAATTATACAAAAACATGAAAAATACAAAAAAATCATAAAATCTAAAAAAGTGCAATAAAAAAACATAGTGAAAACCAAGAAATAGGTGCTACTTGTGATTTAAACTAGCTTTTCCATCTATTGGAGGCATGTATTGATCATTCACTTTCACCACCATTTCGCCTATCATTTGAAAAGAAAACCTCATGTACATATCCTGGAAAATTTGTGGTCATGTCTCACCCTAGCTTGGGGGAAAAATCCTAAACTCGTTGGGGGCAATAAACTTGAGCTTAAACAAATAGACAAACAATAGTATGACAACACAACAAACATAATGATCACAGTGAAACCCAACATTGAACATACATCAAACATAAAAAATAAAAATAAAAATCAACCATCCATGTCAAACAACTAAAATCAAATCAATCCAAACTTTAGATGGATGATGTTCTTTTGAATCATGATTTTATCACTTTAGCTTGAATGTTCAAATGTTGTACTTTGATTTTGTTATCATTTCTTTGGAGCAACTCGATGATGTATTGAACTAGAGAATCTAGGAAGGAAAATGGTATTTTCCTTGTCTGTTGTCTATTAATTGATCATTATTTTGTTGGAGTACAGTTAACACTGAGAGGGGGGGTGAATCAGTGTTAACAAAAAAATTAACCCTTTTTATTTCTTTTAACAATTTTTAGATCATGAATGAACTTATGAAATATAAATTAAATGAACAAATAATGAACAAACACATATAAGATATTGACACAAAGATTGTCTTGAGTGGAAACCCTCTTGGGGAATAAAACCACTCAAACTTGGCCTCACTGGCTGATTTGTCTCACTGACAATGGTGCTATCTCACTTATAGTCTTATAGTGCTATCTCACTGATAGTCTTATAGTGCTATCTCACTGATAGTCTTATAGTGCTATCTCACTAATAGTCTTTTGAAATTTACAAGTATGAAAGAATTGTAAATATAGAGTTGATCTCCATTTCAAGAATTACATACTTTGTTCTGTAGTGACCTTAGAATCAGAGTCACAAATTCCAACTACACAAAACAATATATATATTTCCTTTCTGAAACATTTATTCTGTTCTTTTCAAAATCTCTCATCATTTTGAATATGAGCACAATGTAGTATTTAACATGTTCTTTGTTCTCAAAAGTAGAATTGGGAAAACCCTTTTGAAAAACTAAATCACCAACTTCCATTGAAAAACTGAAACTGAAACTTCCTTTGTCGGTTGTAAGAGAAAATTTTCTTAAACAATGCTTAACCAAAATCCATCTGATCTATACAACATCCATGTTGCTAAGAATTCATTAAGAATAATCAATAATTAACTATCATTACCTTGCAAAAACTGACACCCTTGTCCAAGATAACTAATCATAGCCAAACACACAATAAACTCACAAAAATAAGAATTTCCAGCTTACAAGTTTCAAACAACAACAAACATTTGAATAAACCCTTAATCCTCAATAGCAGACTTGACTAGGGTTTCTATTTGACTCTCTTTAACAAAAAAAACATGTATTTACAGACCCAACACAAAGATAATCATGAATGATTTCTTTCTAATCTTGACATAAAGATTTGCTCGGGTTATTCAAACAAAATATTAACCACACAGACCCATTATTAATATTTGCACAGGTTACTATTAACAACTGATTTAACCCAGAAATCACACAAGCCTAGATAAACTCAATGATCCCGACTCAACTAATCAAAATTATGAACAAGATAGACCAATGCACACGGGTTACTATAAACACAAAGAAAAAGAAAAATATTACACTTGATGTTAGCACAACTGAAACATCTTCACTATTGCTCTTTAGTGTAATTTCTTGTCCCCTTGAAAACCATGCAACCGACCTCTGAAACAAGCTTTGCTTACTAGCGTCGCCATGTTTAGGGTAACAAACCCTAACAAACAAAAATGAATCAAGTGTCAATGCCCATCAAAGCTTCATAGAAGATTTCAATTGTGACATAATGTCTTTTCAAATTTGAGAATTATGATGGGAAACAATTCCCATTCAACAAACAAAATAATTTCCACCAACAATGCAATAATTATTTTTGACTTTATAAAACACCATCATTGCAACCTTTTGTCATTTCAATATTATCTTTGAGAAAACACATTTTGCCACTTATCAAGGATTTCCTCACAATGATACCCACATTATATTAGTAGTCATCAAACCTTATTTGTAGATGCACTATGGCAATGTGTTGCCTTATAAAAATGTAATGTGCCTTTTGAACATGCTTTGGATAAACAACTTATCATTACACCTGAACAATGTTATCATGAAGTCTTAAAAAGCATGCCAGAAATATACAATATGCAAATGAACTTTATAATATCAAACTAAAATTTGATCAATATGCCAAGCTAACTATAATCAAACTGTAAAACATATCAATCACTGGAATATGCCAAATGCAAGTGATGATGCCAAGATAGATCATAATAGGTATATAAACTCATGCAAGAAGAACTAAACTAAAATATCACCATGTGCACAACCTGATACCTCAACTTTGGTGTTATGACATTACTGCCAAATAATATTGAGGAACAACATATTTTTGTGTGAATTGTCACAAGAATTTCTCTACAAAGTATCGCTGATGACATTCAAAATTCACATAAAAAAATGATCGATTCTTGAAATTTTATGCAAAAAATGCTCAGGAAATCTCAGTTTAATTATACCTAGATGCTTGTGTTAACTTGCAATATCAAAAATCATGAAAGTAGTACTCAGGTCATCATTGGTCTAAATTATACCATTGATGCTTGTACTCACTTTCAACATTTTAAAGGCTCAATGATGATAAAAAGCACGATAAATAGACTGTTAAGGTGACAATTTTGGCATATATAGAGTTGCATGGTTCAATTAGATTTCATTTATGTTATTTTTGCATCTGTAAAGTAGTTTATTCCAAAGATTGGTGAAGAATTCAAAAATGATGTTATCTTTTATCATTAATGGATTGAGTATACTTGACACTAACAAAAACATGATCATTATCATATAGTTTCATAATAATTTGCATTGCATGCATTAGAAAGCATTATTATATCATTTAATCATGTTGGAAATAGGTTTCCATTCAATAAAAAATCCTAAACATTAATTATTTCATGTATCTCCTAGATTCTTGGAGTGTGTTCAACAATACTAAGATTAGGATGAGATTAATATTTGATGAAATAATCATGATTATTGACATTTGTAATTAATTCTAAATGTAAGAAGCATGTGAGGGCGTCCATAGTGAGTTCCTAAATAATAGGGACACATGGACACCTTACATGGGCAAGTGAAACTCACTTTGTGTCCAGCTTAATCCATATACTTGAGTAATAGCTTAACACTCTGGGAATGCAGCCAAAGATCCTAGGAGTGAATTTGATGTTTGCATGCTTGAAGTTTTAGTTAAGTTTAGTCTGAAACCAGTTTTAGTTTTAGTTTAGCTCTAGTTTAGGCTTTAGTTCCTGTGAATTAGTTTAGTTTTAGTTAGCCTGTTTTAGCTTCTAGTCTACCAACACTGCCCACTTTTAGTCTACCTAATCTTCACCTGCATGCACGGTATGTTGCATGCATGTTCATTATTCTTTGAGCTGTAATGAAGCATTCCCCAGCTAACTTGTAACTATGGCCAAATAATACTGAGCTGTGTAAGGACAGATAATAGGACTCACTCCGGCCATCATGGATGACCATTCTTGGAATGGTGTTGAGTAAATGTTTTAGTTAACTATAAAGAACTTGGAGACAACTTGGGTGCCCAAGATTCTTTATTGGATTTACCTCTCATACATGATAAGATATTTCTAAAGGCTCAGTTAAGTAGCTTTAATTAAGGGCACCAACTTTGAGGAAAAGCTTTGGAATTACTGACCCCATGAAGGAGAAGTTGTAGCTTTAGTTTGGGACACCCAAATGCATGATGGCTATTGCTGAAGTTTTAGTCTCTCATTGAATAACTCTAATGGAATATAAAAATTTTCAAGGGCCTTGTTTTATGTAATTGTAATTATCACCATTCTGAGATTGCAAGGCTGTGGCATTAATCTCTATATATCCTATCCAAGCCATTAGAGTTTTAATAATTAAGTATTGTTGTGTGAAGAAGATTGGTAAAGAAAAAAGAAGCATTCTCAAGCAAGAATTGGAGCTATTGTAATTTAGAGATTGAATAATAGAATAATTCTTGGTGGAATTTTTTCCCGAAAGGGTTTCTCCACGGTATATCTTGTGTGATATTTCTAATATCCTGTCTAGTTCTTCTATCAACTTCTCTCTTCATTCTACAACAGTAAAATGGATTAATCAATATAATCACCCACAAAGAATATATGTAACAAAGAAAAGACTTAATTAGATCAGCAATATTAAAGTTTTACAGAGTATTAAGCTAAGAAAACACCTCATTTTTCAACAAATCATTCATACATTCAATCATATATTTGCATTTATCATACCATATTTTTTCATTTGTGCATCACATCATCTAATTGCATAAGAAAAATATCAGAAACAAATAATCTACATAGTCGCATTTTCATTAACACTAAATTCATATCATACGTCAAACATTAGAAGTATCATCATATTAATCATTCATTCATCCATTCATTACATCATATATTTGCATTTGAAATATCAAAAATATAGTGCATTATATTCCATTTACATCATTATGTCATCTATCATAGAAACATCATATCCAAAAGCATGCATATAGTCGTGTTATCATATCATTTGGGTATATACATTATCATACAACTATATAATAATATAATAATATATGTACTATATAGTATACAATATAATATATAATACAATAATATATAATATAATAATACATATTATATAATATTATGTATTATAAATAATATAACAAAAATATAATACAGATATCCATTCAAGATTTGGTTTGGGATTTCCTAACCTAGAAAGTCAACCCAAAAAACGTGTTTTTGAAATTTTGTTTAGTTTTCTGAAGTTCGCCCTTGTGGCTGATGACTTTTTTTTACCCAAATTTCATCAAACAAAAAGGGTTTATACAAAAAAAATTCAGCTTTCCACCAATATAACTTTTTCCTTATTTTGAATTAAATAAATTATTATTATTGATTTTCTACCTACATTACGCCTAAGTAATCACTGAGTAGGGTTGATTGAAAACTTTTTATAACTTTCAAGTAAACTACTTAACATTTTGAATCTACAAGATGCACCACATTCTATACTTCACATACTATAGGATACAAAAAAAATTGAATTTCATTTTTTGACCAAGTTATGGTGGTCAGACACAGACATTTAATAATTCTAAAAAGTTCTAGTAAGAAAATCATAACTAATTATTTACGTGGAAGAAAATTACAAAAAAAATCTTGCACATCCAGACATGTGTCATCTACTTATATTTAAAAATTTAGAAAAAAATATTATGTTTTCCTTGTACTTAGGGTGGTCAAACACACACCTGCTTCTTATCTTTTTCTTGAAAATTTAGTACCACTGCATTGAAATTTCAAATTTTCTCAAAACAAATTTACTTTTTTCCAAAAAAGGATTAGTAGCCTAGAAACTAAATTCAATTCCTTTCTAGCTGAAACTCTCTATGGTTCTTACACATTTTCTAAAATCTATGTTAATAACTCCATTCAAATTCCCTTTGCCTATTCCCTAACCTCGGGATTTTTGAATCCTCATCACCACTTCAAAGGCCTAGTTTGACCCCCAATGATCCTACACACCTGTATAAATCAAGCATCATCAAATCTTATCAAATCACCAAAATCATCAAGTGCTAAAAAATCATAAAACTCTAGTAAAATCTAAAAATAAAATAAAATGACTGATGATCTTGGATGAGGGGCATATATCCACCTATCATCACCCTCGAAACCAACATCCTAGCATAATCAAATTATTCCTTTAAGAGGGCAAATAACAACAGAAAAAAAAACGTACAAACACACACACTTCAAAGAGGGGAAAATGGAAGTTATAACTAAAATGGTCTTAGGATATATCCGATTTCAATTAAATACACCCCATTCTGATTAATTAACCCCTTCTATTCTATTCATCTACTTGGTAATAAATAGAAATGATTTGTTTTATATAGTCTAATTTTATTCTTTATCTTTACTATATTATTTCATCTTAATTAAATAAAAAACTAATACTTTGTTTTATTTTAATTCACTACATTTCCTTTCTGGTGGTTTATTTCCATTGTGGAAATCTTTACAATTTTGTTTCAGACATTAAATTAAATATCTTCTTTTGCTAAATTGAATAAATCCAAATATTCAATTAAAGTATGTTTCTACAACTATTTCCTATTTTCACTCATCATATCCACCTAACAAATTAGATATTTGATATCTAATTAATTCAACTCATCCTTCATAGACAAATTTGGAGACAAATTGGAGATAAATTGCAGGAAAACTTCTTCATCTTCTTCCATTGATTCTTCCTATCCTCTGGCTGAATGTTTTTGTGGGGAGGAACAAGCTCCATAATCTTCTTAGGCTTCTTCATCTTTCACCATTGAATCCTTTAAATCAAATCCAGGCCCTTATTGTTGCCACATCACAAATATGTTGTCAGGAATCTATAAATATAGCTTCTTTCTATAGGAAATGGATCCCAACTTTGTGCAATCTTACTCTACAAAAATATCATTAGAGAAATTAAGCATTGAGCAAATATAAAATAGTAATAGCAATCATTTTAGTATCAAATCATAATCATGGCTTCTCGTTTAGCTGTATTTTAGTTTACAGTAGTTTCTTTTATTAGTTTCATGTCATTCTCAACTACAATATTATCACCAAATCATTTAGCAATTATCATATAGGATTAATTTCCAGCATTGAAATAGTATCTCATTTTCTAGATTGGCATTTTAACATTCACAATGCTTAACAAATCTAAGAGCCACATTTATTTGATAAATATTTGGATATAGAGAGAAATAAGATGCTTTCAATGGATTTCTTCTTTAATTAGATTAATTGTTGTTTAAATCTAGTGGTATAATGTCTTATTTAGGTGTGTTTGTTATTTTTTACACATATTTTACTCACACAATAACTATTGATTCTCACTTTTCCCAACCCCAATTATGATTGTACTATCTTGGAATGTGATGGGTATGAATAGCATCCCTAGACAAAAGGCTATTCTTGATTTTATCCATGTTTATTCACATGATGTAGTTTTCCTCCAAGAAACCAAGTTTTCAATGGAAATTACATTGAATTTGGATTCTAAGATATTGGGTAGAGACTTGTGCGAATGTGTGGGGATGTAGGTAGCTTTGGAGGAATTTCTTGTTTATGGGATCTACATAGAGTTATTCCTTTGTGGTGGTTCTGTTCGAGGTACTCTATCTCTCTTGTGCCTTTTAGTTTGAAGATGAGTGAGAGAATTCTTTTCTCTAACATATATGCCCCTATTGATTTCCTTGGAAAGACACATTTTTAGTCTCATGTTTGGTACTTGTGTTCATTGGAGCCTTTTTCTCCTTGGATTTTGGTAGGTGATTTCAATACTATCTCCTCCCTAGAGGAGAAAATGGGTGGCTCTTCTTGTTTGGACCCCTCCTTGGATCTGCTCAAGGAAAATGGAGCTCTTTTAAACTTGGTGGACATCAAACCCTCAAATGGGATGTTTACCTAAAACAATAAGAGGATTGGTGATGCAACTATTGTGAAAATGATGGATAGTTTTTTGGTTTCAATATTTTGGGTTTCTAATAGATGGAGGACTAGCTCTGATATTTTAGACTAGTAGGGCTCTAATCATTGACCAATCAAATTCTCTGCTTGTATGTATAGATATTCTAAAAAGCAATCTTTTTTATTTCATCTTATGTGGCTTTGGGATGCTTCACTTCATGAGTTGGTGTTGGTATGTGGCGACTGATCATGCTATACTGTATA